>CM067356.1:39539954-39837454 GCA_034190875.2 Urechis unicinctus | reverse complement strand
GATATTCTTTATGGCTACCTTGTAATTAACAAGGAAAGTAGTTGGCTGGTTCGTGGCCTCTGGGAAGCAACCGATATCTATTTACAGGCCTCGGGATTGCAAACCAAATTTTACGATGAATGGAGAACGCAATATATGTATTACAACAATTTTGAAATCTCAAAGTTGTCTATTTGGCTCTCGGATGACTACATGAACTACGTCAATTTTATCGACAGACTTGGAGGTATATATTTACACCGATGGGGCGATGCCCCTATTAAATCGATTGGCGTTTCCATAGTTGTACCTCAAGACAGAACTCATCGCTTTCAAAATATCTCCTACAGTCATCAAACATTCATTACTAACGATAGATGGGACTTGCTTTATTTAAGAGCTTTACTTGACAGTGTAAAGCAATATTTATTATATGCACTTGGCTATGTGGATTGATGGCATTCAATCATCTATACTTATGCAAATGACCATCTGTTACATCGATTAATGATCTTCTATATTCCTATTCATATTATCACTGTAACACAATGCATTTGATTGCATTGTTTATTGTTCTTCTCATTTGAGTTGTCACAGCTGGTTGGATACATGTAGATTGCACTTCACATTCGAGGTGACGTAGCTGGTTGGATACATGTAGATTGCACTTCACATTCGAGGTGACGCAGCTGGTTGGATACATGTAGATTGTACTTTCAACGTCGACGTGACGTAGCTGGTTAAAAAACACGCCCATGTAGTTTGTACTGCACATGCGAGGTGATGCAGCTGGTTGGATACATATCTGTTCATGTCTTCATGTATCCCAGAGCTTACAAGCCCAAAGTTTGCAGTCATATCGAAACAGAATGCAAGCTTTCAGTCATTAGCTAACTGAACACATTGATGATATTATAGATAAATAATAAATGTTTAAACCTACAAAAGATTTTCTATGTATGCTTTCTACATTATTGTAGGTGAACCTATATTTGAAATAAGAAGACTTATTTGCACACCTGCACCTACCCTTTCTTTGGTTGATGGGGAGGTTTTTAACCTGCAGCGAGGTGGTCAGTCAATGTTTCTGGGGGATTTCTCAAAGAGTCAGAAGGACGGTCCACCCTTCTTATGGGAAACAGATTCAGCACAGTGTTCTATATAACCTGGCAACAATAAGAAAACCTAACAATCCTGTCTTAACAGTTTATGTTCGATTCCAAGCTAAATTGAATGTGGCGTTTCACATATTTACCATAATGTTATTCTATAGTAACGCAACTTGTAGTATTATGAAGTGGCCAACTACGGCTTTAACATGTCCGTGAGAAAATTTTAACAAAGCACATTAAAGAAATGTACCGAATAAGGAATATTCGTTATATGTGATGTATATATAAAGACACGATCATTGCTCTGACATGTTCAAGTGGATACGCCCAGCTTCTGTTCACTCAGTTATAAGTTCCAACAATTAGCATAATATAGTGAAATTCACAATTAAAAGCCAAATGTTGGAGTAAATACAATTCAATATAATTTTGTTTTTGCAGACTTGTGGACTTTTGTTGCATTGTGAATAATTTGGTTACCAATAGATTTCAATGATCATTGTACTTTTGGTGTTAGGGGGTAGATAACGAAAGCGCATGCGCACGATATTCCAAGAGATAGCTCGTTAGAAATATGTAAACAAAAGACTGGTGGGCTTCAAGCGATAATGGCCGCTACGTTTGGGCAGAAATAAGTCCGAGGAATTTTGTTTAAAGTTTAGTAGAACCATCCAATTCATGACATCGTAGAGGGTTCGATAATGTTCATTTGCTCTGGACAGCGCATGTGCAGTTGTCTTTGCGCTATGCCATCGATGTGGCGAAGTATCGCTTGTCGTAAGCTGATTCACGGTTCCTCACAGAGCGAGTCAATGCTGTTGGTGGTATAATGCACACGGTTTTCATCGATGATTGCGCAGCGTCGAGTTATATGTTATTTTTGATCGAATCCTTTTGAGTTATATCGTTGATAACCTTGTAGAATAAGTACGGCCGTGTAACCTTACAGCAATTGAAAATAGAGCTGGAGAAGCGAAATGCGACGCTTATCAGACGAAAAATTGAACTTATTGAAAGGCAAGTTGTAATCGTTTGTTCAGCCAAGATCCGTATATTTTGTGTTTACTTTGGGATGACTCATTAATATGACCCAAATCCTTCCAAGTAATAACACTATCCCTTATATTATTAATTGTTTATGCTATTTAGTCTCCCCTTTGATTAGACAATCTGATGCAGTTGTTTTATAAATAACAAGGATTATTTAGGGGGTCGCCATCTTTTTCTGCAGGCTTGAAGCTTATGACCGCAGCAACGACTATAATGGAGTAGTGACCAGGAATACCACATCAGTACACCAAAGGGAACCAAGTAATATACTGATTGATTTTTTGAAGGCTTACTTGTTCATACTACTGTATTTATATTACTGATAAATTATCAGTAAGAGTTTTGTCACATTACCTCTGTATTAAAGAATTAGCCAAGTTAATTATGCCTGTGTGCTCTAAGTTAATTGTACTTGTGTAATATCATGTGTAGGGATATCAACACGTATACCCTACCACACTGCTTGGATATGGGCCAGATGACTCCGCTCCCTCAACAAGGAACTTACCAAAGATGCAAAAGGACTATACGATGAAAGATTCGTCCGTCTCCCGCGAGTCTTCGTCAGACGTCGATGCTGTGCACTGATGAAGAAGTCTGTAGAGAATGAGGTCGATGTGGTACTTGTCACCAAGGAGTGCCAGTGTGATTGGGGTACGTGCATGGACCATGAGAAACACTGTAAGCATGTGTGCAATGTGCTCTGTTCACTTGTAGATTTTATAGTTTTTGGCAACCTTAAACGTGAGGAAAGCTGCACAGAGAAACTCCAGGCCTTTCATCAGACTAAAAACATTGATGGATCACCCTGTCAAGGTTGAGGTCAGCAACTTCTTGGAATGAAGACTTGATCCCAGGCCAAACAGTTGGTGCCTTCTTGCATCATATCATGGAGCTTGTTTGGTATAATGTTTACATATTCTGGATGTTCCATGTAGTTGCAAACTTTTTGTTATATATGTAATTGTTGAATAAACTCCAGCAGTTAAAAATATCTGCGATCCAAAATCTGAAAATAAAATTGCAATTGATTAATAGTAATCGTCCGATCGTAGAAAAAAAATACATTTTCTGTAAACTTAAATCAGTATCAAACTGTTATAACTTACATGTTTTATAAAAATATTCGTCGTAAAATTTTCACATAGACTTTTTGCTTATTAAATGGTAAATATCGGTTCAATAGTCATAAAAACATTGATCCCTTGATTTCATGGACAGCGTGATTAGAATCGTGAAACTGTACTTATGTCGATAACGTCACTTCCTGTTCAAAATGCACTGATATTGCATCGATACTGAAATCGGAAGATAACGCGCCGTATCTCCGTCATTACTGATTGTATCGTATTTTTTTCCGAGCGAGGGTAAATATTTTTTAACAGATGACTAATACACAGTTTTCTCATAAACTAAGTTCAAATAGTAGAGGTGGCATCACTATTATTGCAGCTCAATCACTGCAGTGAAAGCCAAGGTTGGCGCTATGATTGTTTCAGTACACGTGGATCATTTTGTCATCATAATGATTGTTTCTCGCACAGCTGAAGTATGGAAAGCCGGTTCTCCATTGGAAAATGAATACTTGCACTCAACGTTCAGCAGCGGTATTGCGCTGCTAAAAAAAACCAACAGAATCTTGATAGTGCGAAGTCCCTCAGTTCGCGTCATTAGACCCTGTGAACCCTTACAGATAAGAACTCTGCACTCAGAAAGACCTGTTTATGTTGGTCGCTGACCATTAATAGCTTGTCAAACGCCCTGAAGCACGACTGAATATCAGTCAGCATTCTGAACCCTGTGACCCCGTTCCCTGGGCCTTCCATCTCCCATATAATGCGATTGCAAAATCTATTTGGATACTGCTTGTATACATAATGGAGCAAAAGAGACTTACAACGAATACTTGCAACTGGCCTTTCACTGGTCTAAAGGTGTCTGCGGAAAGAGTATTGAGCGTCTAAAACCCTGTCACGGATGTGGGGTAGGTACAATTAGCGAGACAATACTGTGTCCATACTGTGATGCTTACCGGATTAGACATAGGCTCGAATACACCCAGAAACGTTCCAGGCGCCTGTTCCCAAACGTGATGACCCATCTCTTGACCACTAGACCTCGCCAGGAGTCATAGCCGCTTATATATGAAAAAAACTATACTATTTAAACTAATTGAATATGTAATAAGTGTAGGAATATTAGAATACAGTTATTTAATGATTAGACCAACGCATGACACACTCCTAGTAGGCACAGAAGATCCACAAAGAGACCAAAGAAGAGAGGGGCGTCGAGCCTTCCTATGCGAGATCAAAAGTAGCCTTACAGGCCCAGATAGAGGCCCTAGAAGAGTCAACGTGATGATGTGCCTGAGCAACTATTGAATGAAGTCTCCCCACCAACAGCACACAATGGGTCAAAATCTTGAATCTGCGTGAACGAGCTGAGGACGAATGGTTTGTTTATGATAAGACCACCCCGATCCGGACTACGGTACAAAGGGCCGAGTGGCAGTCGCAATTACTTATGGCATCGATAATTGCAGTGACAGTAGTGGTTTATGGATTGTATCCAATTTGAGCACTAGACCTGGCTAATATAAACCCCCTCCGTGATGGTGTAACCGTTAGTGACATTGTAGGTCTCACGAAAATAATCCACCGTGCCATTGTCCAGAAAGACATCGCAGGAGAAGTCATCCATTACAGCAGAAAGTACCGATATCGCTGAATACTACTGTAACAGCTAATTGCCCATAACGGAAAATCTACAGCTCTTCCAATCCAAGAAGGTCCAGACTTATGAGGGAAATGTCCGGCAGGCCATTCGACAGGACACAGAAGGCCAAGACGAGCCCGGCACCCGGGGGGGGGGGGGGGGGGTGGGGAGGTGGCACTTGGCCTTATTCTTGATAGGGATGTGCCGCGGGACCTCGAAAACCCGTACCCGTCGTACAAGGTCAAAATGGCCAAAAGCATACCCCGTCGTACAAGGTATTATGCAAATGTATAACCCGTCGTACAGATTGAAGCTGAAAAACATACCCTGTCGTACAAGTATAAGGTCAAAAAACCCGTCGTACAAGTCGAGAGGCCGAAAAAGCATACCCCGTCGCGCGGCACATATATCCTTCCTCTATACACTTAAGTGCCCCCCCCCCCCCCCCCCCCCCCCCCCGGGGCCCGGCAGTGTGTCACCCTGGTGGGAACGCTGCAGAAGTGCCCCTTGGACCAGATCGTCACGTACTATGACGGCACGCAGCCACAGTATGCCTTACTGTGAGCAACCATGCTGGCCTACGACCACATCAACCTCGTCGCCATGCGTCACGGTTTTGGGCCAGAAGAGATACCGCACGTGACCACAGACAGAGTTTATATCTGGCGACCTGTGTTACAAAAGATCGCCAACGTCGAGACTAATGTCGCCGAGCGCATGTATGAAAGCCACAGTGAGACGTGTCTCATGCGTACGCATACCTCCCTAATGTGCCCCAAGCCTACCGGGGCGACAAGGGAGTGTAACTGCACCCGCCCGCGGAGCACGCCGCATATACCCCCAGCTACTGGACAAGACACTCTACAGCTATCCATTGACTGGGCACAACCTCAGCTATCTCAATGGAGGTGCCGGGAGAGGAAAGATCACACACGCCATTGAGGTCTTCCGGGGAAGAAATCTTATCGAGATCACATCTACCCATTTGCCAGGCCAAGGCATTGTCATCGGGATAAGGTAGGCATACAGGCCTGCAGACCTTTATCATAGCTTCTTGGCGTACATGGGGAGGTGAGGCGAGAGTTCACTGAAACAAGCCAAAGATGCTGTTAAACCAGCACGATTGCGGCAAATACATCGCCCCGCCTAATGTAGGATATCGTAAAACGGGATAAAATGTTAGCACAGTACCACGTGCTAAGAAGCTGCAGACCTTTATGGGGTGTCTGGAACTACTGCTGTGGCGACCATCTTCACTGAAAAGATGCGCCATTGCGGCATCATGGCGTTATCGCCCCAGCCTCTGAGAGAATAAAATGTTGCTCTCTGAGAACGCATGTTGCTCTCTGAGAACCTGAGCCAGTGACTGAGTTACCTCATGGAGCCCAACCAGTCACTGATCCAGCTCATTTATTGAGGCTTGGGTAGATCACTGTTGTCATGGCGCCCATTGTACTCGGGTTCGAAATAGGATCTGTGGCATACTGCAGCATCTGCAATACGATTTAAACAATTTATATTTTACAGATAGAGGCATAATAGAGCTAGCTTACGAACAAATTAAAACATAGGTAGAAATCTGACACAGCAAGCTATATTCTTTCCCGATCTTTTCCGACTTCTTTGATCTTTTCAAGCAGGTTATGTTCATGATTTTGAAATTGTATGTAGCCAGAACAATTGAATTTTCTGGCATATACAATATATTTAATTTTTTCTTTGTTGAATAATAACTTATATTCTTTGGCTAAATCCAGACATTTGTTATTAAGATATTAAGTGACATTCTTGATGGAGCTAACAAAGTGAGGATCGACACCCTACACCGTCCTAGGAACAGTTCATCAATATATTTTACAAACACTACTGGCGAAACCACACCTCCCCGCTTCAGACCATTAGTAACAGGATGACAATTACTCGTTTTATATTTCCATTTCACTCTAATTTGTTAATGCAAATACATATTTGCTCAAATTCTGACCACATACTCCTTCATATCGGAGCACCTAAAACAGTTTGACATACTCGACTCTGTCAAAAGCTCTACTGGCATCCAACAGCAAAACCTAAACACACCCACCACCGTTAAGATAATAAGGAACTAATTAATTTACAACACATGTACATGGGTTGTCGAATGTTCTTTTTTAATCAAATTGAGAATCTGAGCGCATAAAAACATTCCTGTTACCATTTAACAGTACATGAAAAAGAGCTTTCGAATGATGCTACTAAGAGCTATACCTTTGTTATTGTCTGAACTATTCAACGAACAACATTGCAATATGTATTCTCAACATAGGTGTTCCATTGATTGGATAATCTGCGACAAATTCATTGTTGCCGTCCCTTTGGCCTTTTCTTGAGCCACCAACAGCAGGTGTAACATAATGATGATGATAATAGTAATGATAATATGTTATACAATTCCTGTTTATATCAATATTTAATTCTACATTCGAATGTTCCATTTCGCATGCATGGAACTGAAGTCTTCGGCCCTGTTCACTGCACCCCCCCCCCCCCCCCCCCCCCCCCCCCTTATAAGCCTTACTTTCGGGGTCAAGGCCGCGAATGCTGAATCATAGCGCTGACATTATAGAACATACGGGCAAAGCTAAGCAGTGAGAGTTCACTTCGAGTGGCTCTGTGGTGTTCGCTCCCCAAATTTATAATACACTGCAATCGATAGGTGGCGCTTGGAAATAGCGACATTAACAGGCACAATATGAAAAACAATGTCAGCTAGATAAATTGCCCGGTCTGGGTAGACCTTTCGAAAACAGTTCGCCTTTAACAGCGTCCGCATAGTTAACTATCTTCGATTTTTGTCCGCGTGGTAGATTGTGATATTAGTTTGTCAACAATCGTCTAGAGCAAGAAAACTTGCCTCGGCTAGACATTAACATTTGTTGGCTTATAAGGGACTTGGGAAGGTCTCGCGCAAAGAGTTTATAGCTATGCTAACTCAACACGCGGCGGCTCATAAATGGCCTCTTCACATATTTTATCGGGCGGTTGCGATCACTCTTAGCGAAGCCAGCCCCCATATATATTTTTGATCGACACACGCACAAGTCAAATGAGTTCTTTCTCTTTTGACTCACATACTCAGTCGGTATTCTGGTTAAGACACATGTTCCTAGCGTTTCGTCTGCACGATCACCTGATGCACATAGAAGATAGGACTGAGGGAGCAGGAGAAAATCGGGTATGTGAACATTTGCAAAAGCTCGTTTTCATTTGCTGGTCGTGCTACTCCGCGTAATTGTGTAATTAACTCGAGAGATCCATACACTATTTTGTCATTATTAGGAGAGAGCGTTGTGCTTGATTATCGCGTGTAGGTGCCATTGCTCCGCGTCCTTTCCCCATATCACCCACGTGACCATGCGATAACCAACATATATATACACATGCGTAAACTGTTGTATCGATGAACAGCTGACATATTTTCAGAACAATTTCAAAATATTAGTATTGCGCGGCTAATTACTTAAAGATAGTTTCATTCATGCGGCATATCTACCACAACACGATATCGACCGCAACATCACCCCCCATTCACATTGACCACCTGTCCACACCAACCACACAGACCATAACCCGGCCGTACACAAACCACTGAACAACATCAACCTCTACCCCATATCGACCACCACCTCACGTCCACATTTACACATCAACCAATGACCACATCACCTCCACCCCATATCGACCACCATATCACGTCTACCACATCTCTACATCAACCAATGTCCAACATCAACCTCCACCCCATATCGACCACCACCTCATGTCTATCACATTTACACATGACAACATCAACCTCCACCCCATATCGACCACCACATCACGTCTACCACATCTCTACACAACAACCAATGTCCATCATCCACCCCCATATCGACCACCACCTCATGTCTATCACATTTACACATCAACCAATGACCAACATCAACCTCCACCCCATATCGACCACCACATCACGTCTACCACATCTACATCAACCAATGCCCAACATCAACCTCCACTCCATATCGACCACCACCTCACGTCTACCACATCTCCACATCAACCAATGTCCACCATCATCCTCCACCCCATATCGACCACCACCTCATGTCCCAACATCAACCTCCATATCGACCACCACCTCATGTCTATCACATTTACACATCAACCAATGCCCAACATCAACCTCCTCCCCATATCGACCACCACCTCACGTCTATCACATTTACACATCAACCTATGACCAACATCAACCTCCACCCCATATCGACCACCACCTCACGTCTATCACATTTACACATCAACCAATGCCCAACATCCATCTGTATGTATGTATGTATGTATGTATGTATGTATGTATGTATGTATGTATGTATGTATGTATGTATGTATGTATGTATGTATGTATGTATGTATGTATGTATGTATGTATGTATGTATGTATGTGTATGTATGTATGTATGTATGTATGTATGTATGTATGTATGTATGTATGTATGTCTGTATGTGTATGATGTATGTATGTATGTCTGTATGTATGTATGTATGTATGTATGTATGTATGTGTATGTATGTATGTATGTATGTATGTATGTATGTATGTATGTATGTATGTATGTATGTATGTATGTATGTATGTATGTATGTATGTATGTATGTATGTATGTATGTATGTATGTATGAATTTGTATGTATGTATATATGTATGTATGTATGTATGTATGTATGTATGTATGTATGTATGTATGTATGTATATGTATGTCTCTGTATGTATGTATGTCTGTATGTATGTATGTATGTATGTCTGTCTGTATGTATGTATGTATGTCTGTATGTATCTATCTATCTATAACTATCTGTATGTATCTATGTATCTATGTATGTATCTCTCTATGCGATCAATCTATCTATCTATCTATCTAGGCTAAGATATCTATCTATCTAATTATCTATTTATCCAAATATCTATCTGTCTATCTTTATATTATGCCCATTATAAAACTTCTGATGGTAATAACAATTGGGTTACGTATTCTTTGCGACAACTTAAGACGTATGCTAAGATTTCCTTTGATGTTTATGACGTCACTTCCGGTTTCAAAAGCATCACAATTTTCAAAAAATGACACAAGTTAACTTGGCGAAGCGATTCTCCAATTTAACAAGTTCAGTGTTAATACCTCCATGGTGTATAATACGATTTTAAAACACTGTACATATTCTGTCCTGGTCGGTTGCCTGCCAATTACGTTGAAATTTATACCGATTGTATTGCTGCTTTCCAGAAACACCATGCAGCGCCGCAAACGGACGATTAAAACGCTTCTTAGTCTAGTAGCGCTTACACTGTGCTGGGGCTTCTGACTAGTGACTCATGGGGTAGGAATACTGTCGAACCTTGGAACACAGCTGAACAACTGCACCAACTAAGCTCGACTTACCACTTGGAGGAGATTGAATCAATTCGTGGGCACAATCAAGACACAGATGTGACAAATCTCTGCGTTCAAGACTGCATTGTTCTCAGAGAAATGTTGAAAACATGGAAAACCTCTAAACCTCTAGCTGCAATTTATTATCTGGCTAGATCCAATACTCGTGAAAAGCTTATGGATTCTCTTAGGAAACTCTATGATAATTTCAACAGCAAATACAGATATCCTGTTATCATATTCCATGAGGCCGAATTTACTCCATACATCAAGCTAGTGAAACAAGAAGGTTTTCTTCTCATCTTCTTCCAGGAAGTGTCATTAGAGATCCCAAGCTTCATTAACTCGCACATACCTGAACGGGTTCACCGTAAAAGTATTGGTTACAGACATATGTGCAGATTCCATGCTAAGATGATATACTTCCATTCCATCATACGCATGTTTGACTATGCTCTTCGCCTCGATGATGATTCGTATTTAACTCGTCCGGTTACATATGATATCTTCCAATTCATGATTGAACATGATATTCTTTATGGCTACCTTGTAATTAACAAGGAAAGTAGTTGGCTGGTTCGTGGCCTCTGGGAAGCAACCGATATCTATTTACAGGCCTCGGGATTGCAAACCAAATTTTACGATGAATGGAGAACGCAATATATGTATTACAACAATTTTGAAATCTCAAAGTTGTCTATTTGGCTCTCGGATGACTACATGAACTACGTCAATTTTATCGACAGACTTGGAGGTATATATTTACACCGATGGGGCGATGCCCCTATTAAATCGATTGGCGTTTCCATAGTTGTACCTCAAGACAGAACTCATCGCTTTCAAAATATCTCCTACAGTCATCAAACATTCATTACTAACGATAGATGGGACTTGCTTTATTTAAGAGCTTTACTTGACAGTGTAAAGCAATATTTATTATATGCACTTGGCTATGTGGATTGATGGCATTCAATCATCTATACTTATGCAAATGACCATCTGTTACATCGATTAATGATCTTCTATATTCCTATTCATATTATCACTGTAACACAATGCATTTGATTGCATTGTTTATTGTTCTTCTCATTTGAGTTGTCACAGCTGGTTGGATACATGTAGATTGCACTTCACATTCGAGGTGACGTAGCTGGTTGGATACATGTAGATTGCACTTCACATTCGAGGTGACGCAGCTGGTTGGATACATGTAGATTGTACTTCAAATTCGACGTGACGTAGCTGGTTAAAAACACGCCCATGTAGTTTGTACTGCACATGCGAGGTGATGCAGCTGGTTGGATACATATCTGTTCATGTCTTCATGTATCCCAGAGCTTACAAGCCCAAAGTTTGCAGTCATATCGAAACAGAATGCAAGCTTTCAGTCATTAGCTAACTGAACACATTGATGATATTATAGATAAATAATAAATGTTTAAACCTACAAAAGATTTTCTATGTATGCTTTCTACATTATTGTAGGTGAACCTATATTTGAAATAAGAAGACTTATTTGCACACCTGCACCTACCCTTTCTTTGGTTGATGGGGAGGTTTAACCTGCAGCGAGGTGGTCAGTCAATGTTTCTGGGGGATTTCTCAAAGAGTCAGAAGGACGGTCCACCCTTCTTATGGGAAACAGATTCAGCACAGTGTTCTATATAACCTGGCAACAATAAGAAAACCTAACAATCCTGTCTTAACAGTTTATGTTCGATTCCAAGCTAAATTGAATGTGGCGTTTCACATATTTACCATAATGTTATTCTATAGTAACGCAACTTGTAGTATTATGAAGTGGCCAACTACGGCTTTAACATGTCCGTGAGAAAATTTTAACAAAGCACATTAAAGAAATGTACCGAATAAGGAATATTCGTTATATGTGATGTATAAATAAAGACACGATCATTGCTCTGACATGTTCAAGTGGATACGCCCAGCTTCTGTTCACTCAGTTATAAGTTCCAACAATTAGCATAATATAGTGAAATTCACAATTAAAAGCCAAATGTTGGAGTAAATACAATTCAATATAATTTGTTTTTGCAGACTTGTGGACTTTTGTTGCATTCTGAATAATTTGGTTACCAATATGTTTCAATGATCATTGTACTTTTGATGTGAGGGGGGGGGGGGGGGGGTAGATAACGAAAGCGCATGCGCACGATATTCCAAGAGATAGTTCGTTAGAAATATATAAACAAAAGATTGGTGGGCTTCAGGCGATAATGGCCGCTACGCTTGGGCAGAAATAAGTCAGTTTGATAATGTTTGGTATAATGCTTACATATTCTGGATGTTCCATGTAGTTGCAAACTTTTTGTTATATATGTAATTGTTGAATAAACTCCAGCTTTTAAAAATATCTGCGATCCAAAACCTGAAAATAAAATTGCAATTGATTAATAGTAATCGTCCGATCGTGGAAAAAAATACATTTTCTGAAAACTTAAATCAGTATCAAACTTTTATAACTTACATGTTTTATTAAAATATTCGTCGTAAAATTTTCACATAGACTTTTTGCTTATTAAATGGTAAATATCGGTTCAATAGTCATAAAACATTGATCCCTTGATTTCATGGACAGCGTGATTAGAATCGTGAAATTGTACTTATGTCGATAACGTCACTTCCTGTTCAAAATGCACTGATATTGCATCGATACTGAAATCGGAAGATAACGCGCCGTATCTCCGTCATTACTGATTGTATCGTATTTTTTTCCGATCAAGGATAAATATCTTTAACAGATGACTAATACACAGTTTTCTCATAAACTAAGTTCAAATAGTAGAGGTGGCATCACTATTATTGCAGCTCAATCACTGCAGTGAAAGCAAAGGTTGGCGCTATGATTGTTTCAGTACACGTGGACCATTATGTCATCATAATGACTGTTTCTCGCACAGCTGAAGTATGGAAAGCCGGTTCTCCATTGGAAAATGAATACTTGCACTCAACGTTCAGCAGCGGTATTGCGCTGCTAAAAAAACAACAGAATCTTGATAGTGCAAAGTCCCTCAGTTCGACTTACAACGAATACTTGCAACTGGCCTTTCACTGGTCTATAAGTGTCTGCGGAATGCCTTGCGTCTTTGATTAGTGGAGGGAACATTGATGGCGAAGCCGATGAAAGAGTATTGAGCGTCTAAAACCCTGTCACGGATGTGGGGTAGGTACAACTAGCGAGACAATACTGTGTCCAAACTGTGATGCTTATCGGATTAGACATGAGCTCGAATACACCCAGAAACGTTCCAGGCGCCTGATCCTAAACGTGATGACCCATGTCTTGACCACTAGACCTCGCCATGAGCCATAGCCGCTTATGTATGAAAAAAGCCATACCATTTAAAATAATTGAATATGTAATAAGTGTAGGAATATTAGAATACAGTTATTTAATGATTAGACTAACGCATGACACACTCGTGTGGATGCTACTCACAGCAGGCAACGATGATTCTCGATAATTCAGCAAAAGCCGAGCAACTCTTGTGGACCAAGTCTCTGCGTGAACGAGCTGAGGACGAATGGTTTGTTGATGATAAGACCACCCCGATCCGGACTACGGTACAAAGGGCCGAGTGGCAGTCGCAATTACTTATGGCATCGATAACTGCAGTGACAGTAGTGGTTTATGGATTGTATCCAATTAGAACACTAGACCTGGCTAATATAAACCCCCTCCGTGATGGTGCCACCGTTAGTGACATTGTAGGTGTCACGAAAATAATCCACCGTGCCATTGTCCTGAAAGACATCGCAGGAGAAAGTACCGATATCGCTGAATACTACTGTAACAGCTAATTTCCCATAACGGAAAATCTACAGTTCTTCCAATCCAAGCAGGTCCAGACTTATGAGGGAAATGTCCGGCAGGCCATTCGACAGGACACAGAAGGCCCAGAAGAGCCCGGCAGGGTTTCACCCTGGTGGGAACGCTGCAGAAGTGCCCCTTGGACCAGATCGTCACGTACTATGACGGCACGCAGCCACAGTATGCCTTCCTGTGAGCAACCATGCTGGCCTACGACCACATCAACCTCGTCACCATGCGTCACGGTTTTGGGCCAGAAGAGATACCGAGCGTGACCACAGCCAGAGTTTATATCTGGCGACCTGTGTTACAAAAGATCGCCAACGTCGAGACTAATGTCGCCGAGCGCATGTATGAATGCCACAGTGAGATGTGTCTCATGCATACGCATACCTCCCTAATGTGCCCCAAGCCTACCGGGGCGACAAGGGAGTGTAACTGCACCCGCCAGCGGAGCACGCCGCATATACCCCCAGCTACTGGACAAGACACGCTACAGCTATCCATTGACTGGGCACAACCTCAGCTATCTCAATGGAGGTGGCGGGAGAGGAAAGATCACACACGCCATTGAGCTCTTCCGGGGAAGAAATCTTATCGAGATCACATCTACCCACCGCCAGGCCAAGGAGATGCGGCATAGAGGCATACAGGCCCAGACCTATCATAGCTTCTTTAGGTGGGGAGGTGAGGCAGAGTGGACGCTAGAGTTCATTTGGTAGAAATACATCCCACGCATTGTCATCTGGGATAATGTATGCACAGTACCACGTGCGAAGCTGCAGACCTTTATGGGGTGTCTGGAACAACTTGGCGTACAGGTCGTCTGCTGTGGCGACCATCTTCACTGAAACAAGCCCAAAGATGCTGTTAAACCAGCACGATGGCGGCATCATGGCGTTATCGCCCCACGCTAATTTGGCAGTATCGTAAAACGGAGAATAAAAAATTGCTCCCTGAGAACGCAAGGGTGTTGACAAGGTCACCTCCAACAATCAGTGCTATCAAGGTGTGTTTACTTCAGTAAATCACTTTGTACAATCCCTTGTTTAATTAGCATGTCCTTTGTGGTCCTGGCTACGGCTACGTCGGCAACAGCCATGTCCAAGGCGCGTGGCGTGAAGTCAATCTTCGGGATTACCCCTCCCAGAGCCATCTTGCCGAGCTTGATAAACCAGAAACAAATCCACTGCAGTACAGCGCGCTGACGAGCATTTTCCCGTCAGTACTTAGGCTTGTCATAGTGCAGCCGAACCCCGGGAGCCGAACTTTTTTCCATATAAAACGGATTCTTTCATTGTTATGAGAACAGCTATGGAACTGCCTGACCATGTGTGCGCGTCATGCTAGCACCCAGCCAAACATCGTATCGAACATATAACTCGTCGGTCAGTCATTTATTGAACCTTGTCAATTGTCAGACGTTGCGCACGTAGTTACTGTTGGACCTAACCACCCGCTATGACCGCAGTAAGCCTCTCTTGTGAGTTATGTCAAAAGTTGACACTATTTCAGAGATGGTATCGCCATTAAACCTGATCATCACAGTCACGGTATAGAACCCACAACTTGTGGGTTGAAAGGTAACACAATGTACCACAACGCCACGGGAACCAGCTTTGAAAAATAAAGAACTTGACTTGTAAACTAATAGACTCAGTATGAATCAACCGACGGCACCGCTATATCCTGAACTGCTTCATGAACCTGAGCCAGTGACTGAGTTACCTCATGGAGCCCAACCAGTCACTGATCCAGCTCATTTATTCAGGCTTGGGTGGATCATACGGCTGCTTAAAAAAGCTCGAGAATAAGTGAGATAAACGAGCCACTCTTTACAAATAAATATCGAAATGGGGTTAGCGCACTAGACGTTATTCATGGCGCCCTTGTGTCAGTCCGTTTGGGAATAGGAGTTACTGGCAGGGTCCTGTTGTCCACTGTTGTCATGGCGCCCATTGTACTCGGGTTCGAAATAGGATCTGTGGCCTACTGCAGCATCTGCAATACGATTTAAACAATTTATATTTAACAGATAGAGGCATAATAGAGCTAGCTTACGAACAAATTAAAACATCGGTAGAAATCTGACACAGCAAGCTATATTCTTTCCCGATCTTTTCCGACTTCTTTGATCTTTCCAAGCAGGTTATGTTCATGATTTTGAAATTGTATGTAGCCAGAACAATTAATTTTTCTTGCATATACAATATATTTACTCTTGTCTTTGTTGAATAATAACTTATATTCTTTGGCTAAATCCAGACATTTGCTATTAAGATATTAAGTGACATTCTTGATAGAGCTAACAAAGTGATGATTAACACCCTACACCGTCCTAGGAACAGTTCATCAATATAATTTACAAACACTACTGGCGTAATCACACCTCCCCGCTTCAGACCATTAGTAACAGGATGACAATTACTCGTTTTATATTTCCATTTCTCTCTAATTTGTTAATGCAAATACATATTTGCTCGAATTCTGACCACAAGAGGAGATACTCCTTCATATCTCAACCTAAAACAGTGTGACATACTCGACTCTGTCAAAAGCTGTACTGGCATCCAACAGCAAAACCTAAACACACCCACCACAGTTAAGATAATAAGGAACTAATTAATTTACAACACATGTACATGGGTTGTCGAATGTTCTTTTTTAATCAAATTGAGAATCTGAGCACATAAAAACCTCCCTGTTACTATTTAACAGTACATTATCAAAGAGCTTTCGAATGATGCTACTAAGAGCTAAACCTATGTAATTGTCTGAACTATTCAACGAACAACATTGCAATATGTATTCTCAACATAGGTGTTCCATTGATTAGATAATCTGTGACAAATACATTGTTACTGTCCCTTTGGCCGTTCCTTGAGCCACAAACAGCAGGTGTAACATTATGATTATGATAACAGTTATGTGTTATACAATTCCTGTTTATATCAATATTTAATTCTACATTCGAATGTTCCATTTCGCATGCATGAAACTGAAGTCTTCGGCCCCGTTCACTGCCCCCCTACCTCGCCCTACTTTCGGGGTCAAGGCCGCGAAACGCTGAATCATAGCGCCGACATTCTAGAACATACGGGCAAAGAGTTTATAGCTAAGCTGAGAGAGTTCACTTCAAGTGCCTCTGTGGTGTTCGCTCCCCAAATTTATTATACACAGCAATCGATAGGTGGCGCTTGGAAATAGCGACATTAACAGGCACAATATGAAAAAAAATGTCAGCTAGATAAATTGCCCGGTCTTTGTCAACAATCGTCCAGAGCGAGAGAACTGGCATCGGCTAGACATTGACATTTGTTGGTTCGTCAGTGACGGCCTCGAGCAAAGAGTTTATAGCTAAGCTTACCCAACACGCGGCGGCTCATTAATGGCCTCTTCACATATTTTATCGGGTGGTTGCGATCACTCTTAGCGAAGCCAGCCCCCATATATATTTATTGATCGACCCGCAAGAGTCGAGCCTAGTGTCGCATATAACGAGTTAGGGTTCACCTTTAAGGTCACGGTATCTGCGTTCAAATGAGTTCTTCCTCTTTTGACTCACATACTCAGTCGGTATTCTGGTTAAGACACATGTTCCTAGCGTTTCGTCTGCACGATCACCTGATGCACACAGAAGATAGGACTGAGGGAGCAGAAGAAAATCGGGTATGTGAACATTTGCAAAAGCTCGTTTTCATTTGCTGGTCGTGCTACTCCGCGTAATTGTGTGATTAACTCGAGACATCCATACACTATTTTGTCATTATTAGGAGAGAGCGTTGTGCTTGATTATCGCGTGTAGGTGCCATTGCACCGCGTCCTCGTGTTCTTTCCCCATATCACCCACGTGACCATGCGATAACCAACATATATATACACATGCGTAAACTGTTGTATCGATGAACAGCTGACATATTTTCAGAACAATTTTAAATATTGGTATTGCGCGGCTTTCATTCATGCCGCATATCTACCACAACACGATATCGACCGCAACATCACCCCCCATTCACATTGACCACCTGTCCACACCAACCACACAGACCATAACCCGACCGTACACAAACCACTGAACAACATCAACCTCTACCCCATATCGACCACCACCTCACGTCTATCACATTTACACATCAACCAATGCCCAACATCAACCTCCACCCCATATCGACCACCACATCATCACGTGCCTACCACATCTCTACATCAACCAATGTCCCACACATCACATCAACCAATGCCCCTCCACCCCATATCGACCTACCACCTCACGTCTACCACATCTCCACATCAACCAATGCCCACCATCAACCTCCACCCCATATCGATCACCACCTCACGTCTATCACATTTACACATCAACCAATGACCAACATCAACCTCCACCCCATATCGACCACCACCTCATGTCTATCACATTTACACATCAACCAATGACCAACATCAACCTCCACCCCATATCGACCACCACCTCATGTCTATCACATTTACACATCAACCAATGACCAACATCAACCTCCACCCCATATCGACCACCACCTCATCACGTCTATCACATTTTTTCACATCAACCAATGACCAACATCAACCTCCACCCCATATCGACCACCACCTCATGTCTATCACATTTTCACATCAACCATTGACCAACATCAATCTCCACCCCATATCTATCTATCTATCTATCTATCTATCTATCTATCTATCTATCTATCTATCTATCTATCTATCTATCTATCTATCTATCTATCTATCTATCTATCGAGCTATCTATCTATCTATCTATCTATCTATCTATCTATCTATCTATCTATCTATCTATCTATCTATCTATCTATCTATCTATCTATCTATCTATCTATCTATCTATCTATCTATCTATCTATCTATCTATCTATCTAGCTCTATCTATCTATCTATCTATCTATCTATCTATCTATCTATCTATCTATCTATCTATCTATCTATCTATCTATCTATCTATCTATCTATCTATCTATCTATCTATCTATCTATCTATCTATCTATCTATCTATCTATCTATCTATCTATCTATCTATCTATTAATCTATCTATCTATCTATCTGTCTATCTTTATATTTATCTATTTATCTGTCCATCTAATTGCAAAGGTTTTCTTAATATATATTAGGACAGCAAACCAATAGTTTTCCTAAGCGCCCCAGATCGAAAAATTGTTGTATCAGTCCAAATGTCAAATAAAGTTTCATGAATATTTCGACCCTTTATAAAGCTTCTGATGGTAATAACAATTGGGTTACGTATTCTTTGCGACAACTTAAGACGTAGGCTAAGATTTCCTTTGATGTTTATGACGTCACTTCCGGTTTCAAAAGCATCAAATTTTCAAATAAATGACACAAGTTAACTTGGCAAAGCGATTCTCCAATTTAACAAGTTCAGTGCTTAATATCTCCATGGTTTAGAATACGATTTTAAAACCAGTGTACATATTCTGTCCTGGTCGGTTGCCCGCCAATTACGTTGAAATTTATATCGATTGTATTGCTGCTTTCCAGAAACACCATGCCGCGCAGCAAACGGACGATTAAAACGCTTCTTAGTCTTGTAGCGGCTTACGCTGTGCTGGCGCTGCTGACTAGTGACTCATGGGGAAGGAATACTGTCGAACCTTGGAACACAGCTGAACAACTGCACCAACTAAGCTCGACTTACCACTTGGAGGAGATTGAATCAATACGTGGGCACAATCAGGACACAGACGTGACAAATCTCTGCGTTCAAGACTGCATTGTTCTCAGAGAAATGTTAAAAACATGGAAAACATCTAAACCTCTAGCTGCAATTTATTATCTGGCTAGATCCAATACTCGTGAAAAGCTTATGGATTCTCTTAGGAAACTCTATGATAATTTCAACAGCAAATACAGATATCCTGTTATCATATTCCATGAGGCCGAATTTACTCCATACATCAAGCTAGTGAAACAAGTAGGTTTTCATCTCATCTTCTTTCAGGAAGTGTCATTTGAGATCCCAAGCTTCATAACTTCAGATGTACCTGAACGTGTACACCGAAAAAATATTGGTTACAGACATATGTGCAGATTCCATGCTAAGATGATATACTTCCATTCCATCATACGCATGTTTGACTATGCTCTTCGCCTCGATGATGATTCGTATTTAACTCGTCCGGTTACATATGATATCTTCAAATTCATGATTGAACATGATATTCTTTATGGCTACCTTGTAATTAACAAGGAAAGTAGTTGGCTGGTTCGTGGCCTCTGGGAAGCAACCGATATCTATTTACAGGCCTCGGGATTGCAAACCAAATTTTACGATGAATGGAGAACGCAATATATGTATTACAACAATTTTGAAATCTCAAAGTTGTCTATTTGGCTCTCGGATGACTACATGAACTACGTCAATTTTATCGACAGACTTGGAGGTATATATTTACACCGATGGGGCGATGCCCCTATTAAATCGATCGGTGTTTCCATAGTTGTACCTCAAAACAGAACTCATCGCTTTCAAAATATCTCCTACAGTCATCAAACATTCATTACTAACGATAGATGGGGCTTGCTTTATTTAAGAGCTTTACTTGACAGTGTAAAGCAACGTTTATTATATGCGCTTGGCTATGTGGATTGATAAAATTAAATCACCTTTACTTAAGCAAATGACCATCTGTTACATCGAATAATGATCTTCTATATTCTCATTCATGCTATCATTGTAACACAATGCTTTTGTTGCATTGTAGATTGTACCGCGAGGCTAGTTTGATACATGTCTCATTGCGTCTTTGTGTATTCCAGTGCTTACAATCCCATGCAGGCTTTCCGTCAGTAGCCATGTGAACACAATGATGATATTTTAGATGTTTGATAAATAGTTGCATGCTTTCCACATCATGGTAGATGAACTTATATTTGAAATAAGAAGACACATTTGCACACCTGCACCTACCCTTCCTTGGTTGATGGGGAGAGGCCTGCCTGAATAGCTGCATCATTTTTAGTTTTACTGCAGCAAGGCTATTCGTCAGCGTTGCTAGGGGATGTCTTCATAGGAGGGTGGTCCACCCTTCGTATGGGAAACAGTTTCAGAAAAGTAGTCTATATAACTTGGCAGCAATAAGAAATATAACTCATTAATCCTGTCCTAACAATTATAAAAGAAGTTTTAGGTTCAACTGTAAGCTAAATTGAATGTTGCGTTTTATTTTTGCCATTATGGTATTCTAATTTGGAGAATTAACTTTTAATAAACGCATCGTAGTAATCAACCGTATGTTTGTACAGTAAAGAAGTCAATATTTACATACGATCATCCATGTTTTGGTCCTGAAGGCCAACTAGCCCAATAGTCGACGCTCTCAGCTTATCTATAAACTGATTGCTCGTATGTTCTATAGAATGTCAGCGCTATGATTCAGCGTTCGCGGACCTGACCTCGACAGCAGGTCGAGGAAGGGGGTTAGGGGGCAGTTAACGGGGCCGAAGACTTCAGTTTTATGCATTCAAAATGGAACATTCGAATGAAGAATTAAATATTGATATAAACACGAACTGTATAACACATAACTGTTATCATAATAATAATGTTATACCTGCTGGTGGTGGCTTAAGGAAAGGCCAAATGGACGGTAACTATGAATTTGTCACATGTTATCTAATCAAAGGAACACCTATGTTGAGAATACATTTTGCAATGTAGTTCGTTGAATAGTTCAGACAATTACATAGGTTTAGCTCTTAGTAGCATCATTCGAAAGCTCTTTGATAATGTACAGTTAAATGGTAACAGGGAGGTTTTTATGTGCTCAGATTCTCAATTTGATTAAAAAAGAACATTCGACAACCCATGTACATGTGTTGTAAATTAATTAGTTCCTTATTATCTTAACTGTGGTGGGTGTGTTTAGGTTTTGCTGTTGGATGCCAGTAGAGCTTTTGACAGAGTCGAGTATGTCAAACTGTTTCAGCTGTTCAGATAATAAGGAGTATGTCCTCTTGTGGTCAGAATTTGAGCAAATATGTATTTGCATTAACAAATTAGAGTGAAATGAAAATATAAAACGAGTAATTGCCATCCTGTTACTAATGGTCTGAAGCGGGGAGGTGTGATTTCGCCAGTAGTGTTTGTAAATTATATTGATTAACTGATCCTAGGACGTCTTAAAGCCGATGTAGGGTGTTAATCATCACTTTGTTAGCTCCATCAAGAATGTCCCTTAATATCTAAATAGCAAATGTCTGGATTTAGCTAAAGAATATAAGTTATTATTCAACAAAGACAAGAGTAAATATATTGTTTATGCAAGAAAAAATAATTGGTCTGGCTACATACAATTTCAAATTCATAAACATTACCTTCTTGGGGAAAAGATCGGGAAAGAATATAGTTTGCTGTGTCAGATTTCTACCGACGTTTTAATGTGTTCGTAAGCTAGCTCTATCTGTAAAATATAAATTGTTTAAATCGTATTGCAGATGCTGCAGTAGGCCACAGCTCCTATCTCGAACCCGAGTACAATGGGTGCCATGACAACAGTGGACAAAAGTAGACAATAGGACCCTGCCAGTAACTTCTTTCACCAAACGCACTGACACAAGGGCGCCATAGATAACGTCTAGTGCGCTAACCCCATTCGATATGTTTTTGTAAAGAGTGGCTCTTTTATCCTATTAAGTCACTGGCTCAGGTTCAAGTGAATGTATGGAAGTTAATAACACTGCCTTGTCTCAGATGGCAAAATTGGTCGAAAGATATTACTTATCCCTACCGCTTGGTTTGTTCCAGCAGTAAAAGGAACGGCTGTTATAGCATCAGTTACAGTACCCACACCATAAGCTAACACCATACGAATGATCGTACCACTTGATAATAAGGTATACCCACAGCTTCTGTCGCGTGAGGTTTGACCCCTGGCTAATTCACCAAACGACCACCCATATCCTCTGTGTAGGGGGCCTTTCCTTCTGCACATTGTAACGAGGAGCTTCTTTCTTCATTTTTCAAAGCCGGTTCCCGCGGCGTAGTTGTACATTGTGTCACCTTTCGACCCACAGGTTGTGGGTTCGATACCGTAACTATGATGATCAAGTTAAAAGGCGATACTATCTCTGAGAAGGGATGCACCCGAACCGGTAGCTCTATAATACTGTGCTGTACCTGGGTAGCGGGTTTGTGCCAAGTGGGCGGTGGGACTTATGGGGAGCTGTCCAAGCATCACCATCCTCCTAATTCATATTACCATTTCCGTTGTTTATATATATTCTTAATACCCTGTGCTGCTCTCCATGTTGGTTGGCAACATACTTTTTATTGGAAGCATCCTTTAGTAATATCTTATCCTACAGCCCACTGACATTATTACCTTGCATGTCAAGGTCTCCAGTCATAGTATCACATACCTTAGCCACTTTTTTGTGATAACATAGGCCACTGTTGCATATCCAGTGAGGTCGGATATAGTGTTGTCTCTTTTAGTCTAGGTCCATACTCGCTTTTATTAACATCTTGCAAATTTAAGGACAACGCTAACAGTTAAGTCGTCGTTGTCCAACAGCCTTCCCTTATTATACCGTAATTAGACCTTCTACTCAGTTCGGTTAGTATCACTTTTTGAGATAGTATTAGCGATGTTTGTTGTTATTATAACACCGAAAGAGCATAATTTCAAGAAACATAGTGGGACCCTTATCTTGTATGTTATGTGTGATACTGACTTGGTCGAGGTGGACATAAAGCGTGTTGAAGATGCTAAAGTTGAAGGGCCGGTCACCTGCGTAAGCACCTGAAGGAATTCACTTATTATCCTGGGAAGGCAGCTGCTGCCTTACCGGCTAGGCCCTTCAGGGCATTTGCCAAATGAGTTCAGCTGTTTTTTATCCATTCCTTCTCATCGTGCCGGTCAGCTGGTGTCGGGGTTAGTGCCGTTGTTCTGGTGCTCGTCCCCATGCCGGACAAAGCAAGTACCTGGCTCTCAGAGCAGGGTGAGGATACGCTCGGCTAGCGATGTGACCTCGTTCAGAAGTCTGTTGATCGTCTCTCTGATGCGGTTGATTGAGGTCCGTAGCCATTCCCAGTTTACAGAAGCTATTTCAACATGGACACGCCACAGGTCCTGCAGTTCTGCAAGCTAACTTACTTGGAATCTCCGTGCCCGACCCTCCCACATTCCTTCTTCTTCTAAGAGTGCCATTTTGGCTTTCCGTTTGCTGAACTCGCCTTCTATCTCAGTTAACTGAGCCATGTTGTTGATAAGCTCACCCCTCTAGATCTGCATAGCCTTGCCAAGCCCCTTAAGCTATCGGAGTGGCAGTCAGTCTTATTTTTTCTATGTACCCACGCCCTCTATGAAGCTGGTTTCTTCTACGCCACCGTGTTCTGTGACGATTTCGGGGCTGCTCATTGGTGGTTCTAACTTCTCTGCCGCTCCAGCTACTGCTTGGCCAACGCCTTGGAGGGCTGCTGCTGCCTTTTGAAATAGATAAGGGATCACCCCAAGTACCCAGGCAAATTGCACATCGTACCTCTCAACGACACTAGGCGAGAGGAATATACTAGGCGTGTACGCCCTGTGACTCTTCCTACGGATGGTTGACGACGGCCAGCGCCATGGCAGTGGCCGGCACATGGAGAATGCGTCTGAGGGTGTTACTATCTAGCTCACTTAACAATGCGAATCAGACAGCGCATTCAATGTTGATATGTATGTGGTTTTGCATGCACAGTTGAACATTAGGATGGCAGGTTCGTCAACGCAGTCTACTAGTTGTTCCCACATATTTACGTTTCTAGATGGCCTGGGCTCAGCTCGACCTACTTGAGGGCGCTTTCCTGAGCGCTTCCAAGCATATTGCAATCCTCTGTTCCATCATCCGTTCCAACCAGACCTACCATGCAGGAAACTGGGTGTGGACCGACCCCAAGGTGTATGTTGTTGACTATGGTAACGGCTCCATAACTACTTGAGAGCTTTCTACCCGCGGTTTCAGGGTGAGCTCACAAAAGCCTTGACCAAGAAAAAAGAGCCACCAGGCGCTGAATAGTGTCTGGGTCCTCACACAAAAGTAGAACTCTGTGATATAGGACCTACCGCTGGGTCGTGCTCTTTCACATCAAGGACCGTGACTCATTTGAAGACACCCAGCGTGAGAATTATTTACTACCGACAAGGCAAGAACATGCCGATCTACGTCAGATACTTGCTGAGACCAAGCAAGCAAAGCTGCTGCTGAAGACCTACCCTATATACTGTGGATGCACTAAAACTATCTTTCTGATGACCACGGCTGTGTCATATTGCACTATGATGCCGCAATTGCGCTGTTTCAGTCTGCGCAGGCGGCATGTGCCAAGAAGCAAGCTGATCGGCTAGATTTCATCAACTATCGGCTCTGCCGCCAGAGACATGCTGAGCGCACTTTCCAGGATGTCAACGACGTCATGTGTAAGTTTTTTACCTGGTCACAGGCACAAATGTTGACCCACTAGAGCCTGAGGCCCAGCTTTCTGACTTCAACAAACCCTCAGATGACCAAAAGGAACGTGAGGTGATGTTCATTAACCTGGGCATGGCCGCAACGGACCTGGTCACCTACAGACTTTCTCAGTAGTTTGCATACATATTGATAAGACTTTATTAGGACAGCCATTACCCGCAGCTGACTTTTTGGGCAGATGATTTGGAGCATGGAACTGAAATACATAATAATGGGTCGTCGCATGAAAACTACGTACTATAACCCCAAGGGCTAATGAAAGGGAATTACAGCCATCAAGAACCTTGCAGCCGCAGCAAGGGAATTTGCTTACAAAGAAAGCTACATGGCAGATCTAACTGGTAATCCCGACACACATGGTTAACATGAAGGCTGAACCCTGACTTGTTTTTCTTGCTGTGCTGGCGCTTGTAGCCGACAAGCTTTCGTTGAATTATCTTACCGAGCTCCCACAAGGTTGGCAGTCTGTCCTTAGAATCCGCCAGGGGAGGGCAGGTAACACGCCCAAGCTGGTGCACCGCAAGATAGGCAAGGTTGGACCATTGTAATAAGTCGTATATTATCAAGGCCTTCTATGGATCGTTGATGGTGAGACCCTTGCAAGCTGTAGACCGTCAGGCTGTAACCATGTCACCAGCTATCTTTTTCTATGACGGTACCTGTAGCCTTGATGGAAACCTCGACGATGTCTTTGAGAACGGGCACTTAGGTATGGTATCAGAACCTTGACGGGTGTCATTTTGGGTGGTACAGTAGATACACTGGCAGGTCTGTATAGCTCACCTTGTGTTTAGGTAGTAGCAGCTCCAATGGCCTGTTGCAGACCTTCTGGCAGCAGATGAGTATTAGGTTAACAAACCGATCCCAATCCAGGAAGTGAGACAGGGCATTGCGAATCTTCTGGCAATGGGCCTTGTCAGGCTTGAGGTGGATTTTAGGGCGTCGTCCTCCACCCTGTAGTCGAATGTGACCTCCTCGTAGAACGCTTTTTCTCTGAGCAAGTCATGTGGCAGCTTCCTGTGATTGGTGGTAGCTTGCCTTGGTTGCCACAGCGGACGACCTGTACGCCAAGTGATTTCAGCCACTCCATAAAGGTCTGCAGTTTTGCAGGTGGTACTGTGCATACCTTGTACAAGATGACAATGCGTGGGATGTTTTTCAACCCAATGTTCTCTGGCGTCCACTCTGCCTCACAGCCCACCTAAAGAAGCTATGATAGGTCTGGGCCTGTATGCCTTTACGCCGCATCTCCTTGGCCTGGAGGTGGGTAGATTTCTTCCCCGGAAGAGCTCAATAGCGTGCGTAATCTTTCCCCTCCCGCCACCTCCATTGAGATAGCTGAGGTTGTGGGAAATCAATGGATAGATGTGGAGTAGAGCATTTCTGGGCTCCATTTGGCAGTGTCCAGTTACCGGGGGATATGCGGCGTGCTCTGCTGGCGGGTACAGGTACACTCCCTTGTCGCGCAAGTAGGCGTGGGGCACATCAGGGAGGTATGCTCACGCATGAGACACATCTCACTGTGGCAATCATACATGCGCTCGGCGACAAAAGCCTCGACGTTGGCGAGCTTTTGTAACACAGGTCGCCAGATATAAACTCTGTCTGTGGTCACGTGCGGTATCTCTTCTGGCCCAAAACCGTGACGCATGGTGACGAGGTTGATGTGGGCGTAGGCCAGCATGCTTGCTTACAGGTGGGCATACTGTGGCTGTGTGCCGTCATAGTACGTGACGATCTGGTCCAAGGGGCACTTCTGCAGCGTTCTCACCAGGGAGCCACACTGCCAGGCTCCTCTGGGCCTTCTGTGTCCTGGCGAATGGCCTGTTAGACATCTTCCTCATAAGTCTGGACATGCTTGGATTGGAAGAAATGTAGATTTTCCGTATGGGCAATTAGCTGTAATGGTAGTATTCAGCGATATCGGTACTGTCTGCTGTAATGGATGATTTCTCCTGCGATGTCTTTCAGGACAATGGCACTGTGGATTATTTTCGTGAGACCTACAATGTCACTAACGGTTACACCATCACGGAGGGGGTTTATATTAGCCAGGTCTAGTGCTCAAATTGGATACAATCCATAAACCACTACTGTCACTGCAATTATCGATGCCTACCCCACATCCGTGACAGGGTTTTAGACGCTCAATACTCTTTCATCGGCTTCACCATCAATGTTCCCTCCACTACTCCGCAGACACCTATAGACCAGTAAAAGGCCAGTTGCATGTATTCTTTGTACGTCTCTTTTGCTATATTATGTATAACGCAGTATCCAAATAGATTCTGCAATCACATTATATGGGAGATGGAAGGCCCAGTGAACGGGGTTACAGGGTTCAGAGTGCTGACTGGTCTTTAGTCAGGCTTCGGAGCGTTTGACACGCCATAAATGGTCAGCGACAAACATAAACAAGTCTTTCTGAGGGCAAGGTTCTTATCTGTAATGGTTCACAGGGTCTAAAGACGCGAACTGAGAGGCTTCGCACCTATATCAAGATTCCGTTGTTTTTTTAGCAGCGTAATACTTGTGCTCAACGTTGAGTGCAAAAATGTATTTTCCAATATAGAGCCTTGATTTTTTTTCTATCAAAATTTATATAGGCTGTCTATACTTAAGCTCTGCGAGAAACAATCATTTTGATGACAAAATGGTCCACGAGTACTGAAGCAATCATAGCCCCAACCTTTGCTCACACTGCAGTGCTTGAGCTGCAATAATAGTGATGCCACCCTTACTATTTGAACTTAGTTTATGAGAAAACTGTCATGAATTTACAACTACATGTAATTACTGATCTGTTCAAAATATAATGGGTTACCCTCGATTGAAAATAAAAATATGATACAATCAGTAATGACGGGGATACGGCGCGTTATCTTCCGATTTCAGTATCGATGCAATATCAGTGCATTTTGAAAAGGATGTTACGTGTCTAAGTTTTAAAATTATTAAACCAATATTTACCATTTAATATGCGAAAAGTCTATGTAAAAAATTTTACGACGAATGTCAGTTATAAAGGTTTGATACTGATTTTATTTTTTAGAAATTTGTATTTTTTTCTACGATCGGACGATATCTGTTGATTAATTCCGAATTATTTTTTTTTTCAGATTTTGGCTCGCAGAAATTTTGAAAATGCTAGAATTTATTCAACAATTACATATATAACAAAAACTGTTCAGCTAAATGAAACATCCAGAATATGTCAACATTATACCAAACATTATCAAACTGACAGGCTCCATGTGATGATGCTCGAAGGCATCTAGTGAACTTCTTATGCAATACAACATCAGCTATCTTAAAGATATTAAAGTCGGCGTGGCTCAGCAGTAGCGCGTTTGCCTCGATTGACGGAGGCTGGTGTTTATATCCCGTCCAAACCTGTGTAAATGTTTCTCAATTTTTGCGCCACCACCAAAAACTCCCATACCTCTATTATTAACGGAGACACGCCGCGATAACTTCCGATTTCACTTCCACTGTAAATTGAAAGCATTCTAAACCGGAAGTGACAGCATCATCACCATAAAATTGTCCATGACTACATTTGACCCAATTATTACGACTGTTTGAACCGGTCTTTTTGATTTAATAAGCGATCGAAATATTTATCAAAATTGTCGCTGTCGATGTTATTCAACTCAATGCGCTTAGAAGACGATGCATATATTAACTGAACATGTCGACTATAAAAGTTTCCAATAGGTTCACGCTTTCAGAAAATGCTATTTTACTACCGGACGATAATGAGAGACTACGTTGCTACTTTGCCCGAGATGTGGCAGCACAGAGCATTGCGGTCCCAAGCTCGAGCAGGAGTTTTCACCACAATGCGCTTGCTTCAAGGTTATAGAGTAAATACTAAAGATTCGTTTCCATTTTATTCCACTTCTACGAAGAATTATCGCAGTCCGCACTACGTATAGCTATCCATTTATACCATGAACTGATATGTGTGATTGAGAATAATCCTTCACTTAAGTAAGCTATTCATGTTTGTCTCTTTCATTAAACAAGTTAATAATGGGACTGTGTATTCGCACTTAGCTCATGTTTCAATATTTTAAAGAACTCGGAAATAAATTAAAATACTTTAGACTTCAAAGTATAAGAGTTTATGATACATACCACCACAGACAATATGCAACTTTAGGTGCTAGTAAATAATTGTTTAAGCAAAAAAAACCAAATCAGTGCACAAGACTACACAAACTCAATAGCGAAAATATGTACAATCAAGCAAAGCATCTTTGAAATAGTTCCTAAAAAGACCCACAAATTTCGCAATCATAGCAGAAATAAAGTCATTGTCACGGGACACTGGAACCAACCCAGTGCTCTTAGAGGTACACACTGTCTGTACAAAACAACTGGCCTTGAATCTGGTAAAAGTAGTCTTGTTGGCTCTTGAGGGTCAGCTGGTTGTTCACGCCGACTTCCTAATGCACTGAGACAGGAGAGACTGGTTTGTCCCTGGTACTGTAAGAGTACTTGACCTCAACAATCAGATCGTCAGACACAACACCATCTGGTGAGCATGCGATGTAGGGGCGAGTTTTGGACGCCACAATCCCACATGGCTTGACTTCGGCCCCAGTCAATGGCTTTGGCCCAAATCTGATTGCCACGGGCCAGTATCTTTGCCGTACGGACCGTTTCCGCTTTGATTGTGGCTTTTCAAATCCTGCCAAACTTGGAGTATCTTGTATCTTTCCATGTGCCAGGCTTTATTACTGGGTTTACCCAAAGTTTTTTTCCTCAACTCTTTGCATTGAGTCCCTGTGATATGTGTGATGCCTTCATGCTGTGGAGAAAGTTTTAAGCAATCGAGGTCATTAGCAATTACACATTGGTTTGCTGGGGAAACGAGCTGCAGGATAGGCATGCAGCAGGTGGATGTGAATGTGAAGTTAACACACTTGTTTCTTCAAGACAAGGCGTAGTCTGGCATTGAGCGGTAACTGTATGGCCTGGGGTCAAGTCTCCATTCCAAGAGTTGTTGACCTCAGCTTCAAGTTCTGAGCCTTGACAGGTGATCGCTCATACTTTGTGGTCTGATTGAAGGTGTGGAGCTTCGCTGTGCAGCTTAATTCAGGTTTTAGGTTGTCAGACACTATAAAATCTACAAGTGCACAGAGCACATTGCACACATGCTTACAGTGTTTCTCATGGTCCATGCCCGTACCCCAATCACACTGGCACTCCTTGGTGACAAGTACCACATCGACCTCATTCTCTACAGACTTCTTCATCAGTGCACAGCATCGATGTCTGATGAAGACTCGCAGGAGACGGACGAATCTTTCATCGTATAGTCCTTTTGAATCTTTGGTAAGTTCCTTGTTGAGGGAGCGGAGTCATCTGGCCCATATTCAAGCAGTGTGGTAGGGTATACGTGTTGATATCCCTACACATGATATTACACAGGTACAATTAACTTAGAGCACACAGGCATAATTAACTTGGCTAATTCTTTAATACAGAGGTAATGTGACAAAACTCTTACTGATAATCGCTTATAACTGATAATTTATCAGTAATATAAATACATTAGTATGAACAAGTAAGCCTACCAAAAATCAGTCAGTATATAACTTGGTTCTCTCGGGTGTACTGATGTGGTATTCCTGGCCACTTCTACATTGTAGCCGTTGCTGTGGTCATAAGCATCAAGCCTGCAGAAAAAGATGGCGACCCCCTAAATAATCCTTGTTATTTATAAAACAACTGCATCAGATCGTCTAATCAAAGGGGAGACTAAATAGCATATACAATTAATAATATAAGGGATAGGGTTATTATTTGGAAGGAATTGGGTCATATTAATGAGTCATCCCAAAGTAAACACAAAATATACGGATCTTGGCTGAACAAACGATTACAACTTGCCTTTCAATAAGTTCCATTTTTCCGTCTGATAAGCGTCGCATTTCGCTTCTCCAGCTCTATTTGCAGTTGCTGTAAGGTTACACGGCCGTACTTATCCATAAGTGATGATCTTCGACAAGGTTATCAACGATATAACTCAAAAGGATTCGATCGAAAATAACGTATTACTCGACGCTGCGCAATCATCGATAAAACGTGTGCATTATACCACCAGAAGCGGGCAAGGGACCGCATTGCACCTTGCTGCCACGTAGCGGATTAAAACTCGCTATCTCTCATTAGTTAATTAATTATGAAATTAAAAAATGTGCAGATTTATCGACCTGCTAAGAAGTTGTTAAGTGTACATTATTTGCAATTACATATAAGTTTGCAACTTTCAGAATATGTAATATTGTGACCGTCCTTATCAATAAGATATTATGTAATAACTGCAGAAAGCGTCGTCAACCAGTGTGGAGTCATAATGCAACCCCCCCCCTAATACCTAACCGTGATATCTGAAGTAAACGGCCACTATCCAAATTAAATAGTCCCGGTGTAGCAAGTAGAGCCCTTTGAAGTAAACATTCCCAACCCGTCAATTCCCATAACAATTAACATCAGCCCGTTTGATCTTTATTAAAGCTAAAGGTAATTGTACCTCCACGCTTGCTGACGACGCCACACATTTGTATAAATACCTCCGTCCCCAGAAGTTAAAACACATTCAGCATTGGGGCAACGAAACAGTCACCGTCGTACGGACCTAGTTGGAAGGCCAACTCTGTACGGCACATAGAAGTTTGGAATTCCAGCTCAGCAGTAGCCTCTGGACATCACCAGAGTTACTCCATACTACAGTTTTGTAATATATATATTCGGACTTGCGGGATACGGAATCCGTACCCCAACATTCAGAAATAAACCTCCGTTTTCTAGTTACCATTCAATTGACGTCTCATCTTCACCACTGCGACCATAAAGACTACGACGTTCACGGTGAAAATTGTTTTAGAATCGGAGTGATCACCGGAGATTTGGCTGATCACAGGAAAGTCATCTTCAAAAACTAAGGTATGTCTGGACGTTTAGGCTACCCACGCCACGTTCACAACCCTGGCCAGGTCCTATGCCTTACTACCTGACACCGGCTACCTCATCGCAGAAACCCCCTCAAGTGCGACACCATGCCCTAAAACAGCCCCGACAAAGAACAAGTCGCCAAGTCAACACCGACGGGATCAAGCCCGCCTGGAAACGTTCTTGACGAAGAAGAAAAGTGAGATAAGCCTACCATTCCACTCAGTCCCCGGCATCCGACTGGATGGAATGCGTAAATACAAGCGCCCCAAGAATGCATCATAAAAGAGATACTCCAAGACAACACCAGAAGGAACGTGACCTGAGTGAGTGAGATTGACGGATTGAAAGACCAATTACTACTAGAAAACCAAATTGAACTTGAAAACATGCGAGGTATGCTGCGAGGTCAATTGGTCAAAAACACATCTGCTTCGGAAAAGCTGGAAAGGCTACAAGGCGATAATCGAACACTACGCGAACAAATAAATATGTTGGAAAGGACTAAAACTCTTACCGATCAATTAAGAGACCTCCACAGCAGCCTAAACGAGCACAGGACAGTCAAGCGCCAGTTACAAGTGTCATGAACGGTAGTCACGGATGGAAATCTAGATATGATGCACGGTCCCAAATGTGCGCTTACTGTAATAATGTTGGTCACACTATATCTCAATGCAGGAGTCGTAAAAGAGACTATTGTTACCGCTAATGTTTTTTTGGTGTCATTCTATGTTATTATTGTATAAAAGTATAGGTTAATTTATTTTTGTTAGTATAATCTATTTGTTTGTGAACGATTTGTTGTAGACTTGAGGTCAAGTCTAATGTGTAGGAAGGGTATATGTGACCGTCCTTATCAATAAGATATTATGTAATAACTGCAGAAAGCGTCGTCAACCAGTGTGGAGTCATAATGCATAAACCCCCCCCGCGATACCTAACCGTCCCTCTGAAGTAAACGGCCACTATCCAAATTTAATAGTCCCGGTGTAGCAAGTAGAGCCCTTTGAAGTAAACATTCCCAACCCGTCAATTCCCAAACAATTAACATCAGCCCGTTTGATCTTTATTAAAGCAAAGGTAATTGTACCTCCACGCTTGCTGACGACGCTTTGTATAAATACCTCCGTCCCCAGAAGTTAAAAACACATTCAGCATTGGCGAAAACAGTCACCGTCGTACGGACTACCAACTCTGTACGGCACATAGAAGTTTGAATTCCAGCTCACATTGTTTCATCAAAGTTACTCCATACATAGAAGCCACGGAATCCGTAACATTTCAGAAATAAATATTTTTCAGTTACCATTCAATTGACGAGCGAATAAAGAACTACCATAGGTGAAAATATTTTTACAATCGAAGCATTATGCACGGAGATATTAGAAACTAAACTTTTGACTTTTTTTCACAACTTTGATACATTCCCAACCGAATATGGCGTCATCGACGTTCATGAAATCTTAGGATGCTACTGAAGCTGTAATTTAAAACTAAAACTGAAGAATATGCTTCACAACTTTGATATTTCCCACCCGATGTTCTATTATTACTATTGGTATGCATTGATCAAAAAATGTATTAACTATATTTATTAGTTTCATGTTTTTTTGCACGCTGCATTTTGAACTGATACCAATAATCTTTTCGACCCCGGGCGCGCGGTTAAATGTTTGAATTAGGGTACACAATGACATAAATTATGTAACGATCGAACCATTATCCACAAAGATATTAGAAAATGAAGATTGGCACATTTCTGATAACCTTGACCCAAGTATGATGTTAAAGTGAAAACAAAACAACAGTTTGGACTTCGGAGTAGCACGACCAGCAAATCAAAACGAGCTTTTTCTCGAGCTCTGGTTGGCTGAGAGAAGGGTGCCATGCGTTAAAGTAGTGAATGGATCTCTGGAGTTAATCACACAATTACGCGGAGTAGCACGACCAGCAAATGAAAACGAGCTTTTGCAAATGTTCACATACCCGATTTTCTTCTGCTCCCTCAGTCCTATCTTCTGTGTGCATCAGGTGATCGTGCAGACGAAACGCTAGGAAAATTTGTCTTAACCAGAATACCGACTGAGGAGGAAGTACGTGAGTCAAAAGAGAAAGGCTGAAAGAAACACTAAGCATTAGAACGCAGATACCTGTGTCACTAAAGGTGTACTCTAACTCTATATATATGCGACGCTAGGCTCGACCAATAAATATATATGGGGGCTGGCTTCGCTAAGAGTGATCGCAACCGCCCGATAAAATATGTGAAGAGTCCATTTATGAGCCGCCGCGTGTTGGGTTAGCATAGCTATAAACTCTTTGCGCGAGACCTTCACAAGTCCCTTATAAGCCAACAAATGTTAATGTCTAGCCGGTGCCAGTTCTCTCGCTCTGGACGATTGTTGACAAACTAATATCACAATCTACCGCGCGAACATGCCAAAATCGAGGATAGTTAACTGTGCGGACGCTGTGAAAGGCGAACTGTTTTCGAAAGGTCTACCCAGACCGGGCAATGTATCTAGCTGACATTGTTTTTCATATTGTGCCTGTTAATGTCGCTATTTCCAAGCCATCCAACGATTGCAGTATATTATAAATTTGGGGAGCGAACACCACAGAGCCACTCGAAGTGAACTCTCATAGCTTGCCGGTTCGTCTCATAGGTTTGAAATTACAATTCCGTCATTGAAGTGACATGTTCAATTGGATATTATCCCTCTATTTCATTATATGGGATACTTTAATCAAACTCTATATAATTAATAAGAATACTTCAACATCAAGCAATAACATCTCTATCAAATAATGATTGTGACATTTAAATACTCAAAGAATATGCTTCCAAGCCATGAATACTACTGTAACCAAATTATGTTTCTGTTTATTATCGACTACCGGTATGCATGTTATCAAAAAAGTATTAACTATATTTATTTTCCTGTTTTTTTGCACGCTGCATTTTGATACGCATACCAATAATCTTATTTGATGTTGATGTTTAGATTGGTCAACTGTATAATTGGTTGTTTGGTACTTTCTACCATTGTGTAATTTTTTGGTCACCAGTCTTACAGGCGCTAGCCTTTCTGGTGCCCTGTTATGTGTTTGAAGAAAGGCCTTACGAAAACAAATATCTTATCGTATCTTACAGTCCCACTATTTTCCCACCATTTATACACACTGCATATAAACCATTCCACACACACTCACACATACACATTATATGTATAATATATATACACACACACACACACACACACACACACACACAAACACAAAGTACACACAGACAATGAATGACCAAGTTGAACGAGGCAGACCCGCTGTCTCTTATTTTATTACAAATGGCATGAAAACTATTTACATTACCATCAATTGCGACGACGCATGAAGGCATAAAAGATCAACAGAGAGATCCAACGTGATGCGGAGATATATCAGCTGTATAGAAATTAATCCGTGAATCTATTTAGAAAACAACCAGAAAGATTTTGAACAATAGTAAATTGTTCCGCAAGATGTGGTTCGAAGACGGGAGCATTACAGCTACGTTTAGAGTGTCCAACACGCCCCTCTTGAACCCTACTGTTAAACACAGAGACCAGCCGTGGCATCAGAGAGCTGTTATGTTGACCGATGACGTCGTCTCCTCCGTTTGAGAGATGACGAAGGCGCCGACGAGACAGCCGACGAAGCCGGCTAGAGGGACCAGCGTCCACCAGAAGCGAGCCTTCTCCTCGAGTCGGATCAGACTCATTATCAGCATCTCAACGAGCCACACGCCACATACAACTTTCAGTGCTGTCTTCACGAAAATCTGCAGTACAGAGTTACGCTGGTGTACTTATGCGTGACCGTAAATATATGACATGTCAAGTAAGAACACCAATGTTCCGCTGGAGCCAAAAACAATCGCATCGACTGGCACTCCAAGCACCCGGTATTCATATAAACTTATTTTCTCCCAGATAAGCCGAGACCGACAAAAATATTCCTTACATGCAGTGCCTTATAAGTGATGAAATACCCACCTTGCCTTTACCTTCGTCCCAATATCCGCCCACGGTGGACCGACCGAAGCCAAACACGGCTACCAGGAAGACGATAAGGAGCAATAAGAAGCTACAATAGACACACAGCAGTATTAATGCTGGACTGAAGCCAATCAGGACTCGCTGGTACTCCTCCACCATATACTCCAATCCTTCCAGCAAGTACCCGTCATCAATCTGGCGCTGAGCCTCGGTCTGAATCTTGGTGACCTTGTCCTTGGTAAGGTGGTTGCTAGCACGTCGACCAGTGGCTGTTGCGAGCTGAAAAGCCAGTGGTTTGTGATCAGTGTTTGAATAATATTATATATAAGAAAGTACACAGTCATGAATCTTGAATGAGAAAGACTTTTTTATGTTTGTGACGGTTGTCTTCACTTTAAAGTACTTAAATATGGGCGTTAATGTATATGTATTACAGAGACTTTGTAGATAAACATTGGAGTTTGGAGTAACATTGATATGATGCATCGGCTGATTTATATTTCAATATAATTCAGATGACGGTATATTTACGTTTCTATGACAGGATTATTGGTAGGTTTCATATAAAGTTGAACAATCGGAGCTGCAGCACATATCAATTGATGTGCTAGGCAGAATACCCCAATGGTCAGGTGAGACGATACACTATAAGGATCCTTCTTACTTATACTCACCAGCTTTAATGGGGCCCAGTAGACTACAGCCACCGTGTTATCACAGAACGACGTTTCCCAATTATCAATCAGACCTTGGGCGAAACTTTGCAGCGACACCTGCATCAAGCATAGAAAACGAGCACTAAACATTTGTTATACCCGACCAACTAATATCATCAGGTGTTTATAGTGATTGGTCCACTCTATGAAATGACGTCACAGCTGGTGCGCTGGTATAGTTTAACCTGCTGTTCGTCGTCGGTGGCGTTGCGTTGAGTTAGATCCAGCAGTGGTTGTACCTCATAGCAGTCATTGATACACCTGGTAATCAATGGACACATTTTTAAGACATAGTTAACCAGTACAGATCAGCGACGGGCAATTAAGATCAGTGGCACGTATTTTATGAATCAGCAAAGTCATTCATGCCCATTACACCAACTTAAAGTAAAATATTACTGTCAAAAATGATATCCATTATTGTCCAATCATGTAAGCGATCCTAGAAAGAAGTGGAGAGGGAGAGACAGAGAGAGAGGGAGAGAGAAGATAAGAGACAGAGCTAGAGAGGGGAGAGGAGAGAGAGAAGGGGAGAGGGAGAGAGAAAGAGATAAATAGAGAAAGAGGGGATACATATATATATACATATATATATATACATATATATATATATATATACATGTACATATATACATATATATATATATATATATATGTATTATATATATATATATATATATATATATATATATATATATATATATATATATATATATATATATATATATATATATATATATATATATATATATATATATATATATATGGGGGGGAGAGAGAGAGAGAGATGGGGGAGAGAGCGCTACCCCGGGTGGCCTGACTCACACATCTGATGCCACGGTGAGGTCAACTTGCCGCAGATACTTTACAACCACCAAAAGCACCACAAAGTTCATCTTCTCTTCGAGCAGCGTCTTGCATTGATACGGCGTTTGATCGGACAACGTCCACAGGGACTGGTCAAGGTTCCCCACTTGCCAGTCACATGATAACAATATAAGGTCAATGTTACACGTCTTGTGATTTCAGTAACAGTAGCTATATAGCCAATGGTTTAATATATTCAATGTAAACAGATTACGTAGCGCAAGCGCGTGACGTCACATTAGCATGACGTCACGGGGACTTACGGACGTTGTCGGTGAGTACGGTGTCAGGGTCACAGAGAAGGTAGTCCCTCTCGGCTCCGAACGACGAGCGGCCACATAGCTCCACGTTATAGCGCGGGTTAGGGAAGCCGCAGTGCGTCCAGTAGGAATACCCATCTATCTCAATAGAAGAGAAACCTTGGTTCTGCTCCGAGCTTTTGTTGCAGAGAGCATAGTCGGAACGGTCCTTGAAAGTTGAGACAGACATCAAAATCAGTTCAATCGAAGACGCTCGGAGTATACTGAACAGACGACCATCTCGATATGACAGACAGCGATCTGATTTACGATTACGAACACTTTCATGATGAACAGTGCTAAACTAGGTTTTGAGTTATAGCAACGAACACTTTCCATATAGATAGCGTTGAATAAGGTTCTTTTATACAATTACGTACATTTTCGAGATAGGCAGTGTCAAATGTTAATATTCAAATTCACACGAACATGTGCTTTCCAGATAGGCAGCGTTTAATAGGGTGCGGATTTGCGACAAATATCACCAGCAGGATAGGCAATGTGGGCCATAGTTCAAATCGACAATTGATGAATCTGACACAATTCGCCTAGCAACAATGTATATACTCACGAATGTTTGCTCACTGGTTTCTACGCACGTGAGTCCTAACAACAAAACAGGCCCGCATAGCCACAGCATAGGTGTCCAAATACCCGCCATTTCGCTCCGTTGAATCCACGACGAGTTACGAGGAATCCAGGATGGAAAGTCTTTTACTCGGACTCCTAACCTACGTTCATAACTGACGTAAACTATGTCATGAACAGAAATTGTAATGCACGGATTCTTAAAGAGCTCCTCTAAAATTGTATTGATCCCGAAGGCTTTAAACGTACAGCCTTTATTCAGGTCGGTTCACGGGGTCAGGTGGCCCACACGGTCGGTTGCGTCCGATCAAGCTGATTGTCCCAGGCAGCGATCGATGTTGTTGGCAGCTTTGGCTGTGAGCTGCGTCATGTCGAGAGGGAGGCTATTGACTCTTTGAGGGAGGTGCGAGGCGTGATATATACATCGAATGCTTGTGTTCTTAAATTGGCAAGTTTTCAATCAAAGAACCAATTCACAAAGACACTGTGGCATCGTATTCATCACTTCAAAGCAAGTTAAGCCAATTCGCAGAGGTAATTGATCGAAGTATAAACACAACAAAAGTCATGGAATACGGAGTTCTTTACGCAGCAACCACAGACGAAAAACTTATATGATGCAAGCATCATCCAACTCCAACCCTCGCGAGGCAAGCATGGATGCTAATATCGGCATGCATAATTAATTGATGTTTTCGCTTTTGAGCGATACATTTCGGCTTAAAATGGCCTGTTGTGACTTTTGAATGTTCGTCTTTGTGTTACATGAAAACAAAGACCACAAACTTGCCTTCCATGCTTACCTTACATAGGAACGAATCATTGGTGCATGTTCACATCGACTCTAAATGAATCCCACGTAATCAGTCGTGATTTCATAAGAGATATTTAAGCTCATGGATCATCATAATCCCTAACCCTCCACTATCTTCACCACACACACACACACACACACACACACACACACACACACACACACACACACACACACACACACACACACACACACACAAACACACACAAACACACACACACACACACACACACACACACACACACACACATCAAACACACACAAACACACACACACACAACACACACACACACACACACACACACACACACACACACACACACACACACACACACACACACAAACACACACACACACACACACACACACACACACACCACACACACACACACACACACACACACACACACACACACACACACACACACACACACACACACACACACACACACACACACACCACACCACTCTCACTGCCAGCTTTCGAGTGTTAGGTTTTGCGCGGCCGGTATGGCATGAGGTCGAGAGACGATGACAGGGGTCAAGTGAATAATGAAACACGACTCTAGAATCACCACTTTCAATGTGTATATATGATATGTGCATAGTGTAAGAGCTCTTTGCTTGCCAAGCAAAAACGGAATTGTCATTACGCAAGTATCGGAAATATATTCTCGCATAACATCGTCCACAGCATCTCGAAAAGAAGGAGATATTTCAAGACCTAAACATATCGCCCGAAAGATGTTGTGATGAGACCTCTGAATCGCACCAAATTATGTCGTAATGAGACCACAAGGATGTTGTTATAAGACGATATCATCTCGCATACAAGAGTTCGTTTAAGACAATAGTTCATTATAATGCTATATTCTCTCGCCCTCAAGAGTTCGTTATCATACCATACAATCTCGCCCTCAAGAGTTCGTTATTATACCATACAATCTCGCCCTCAAGAGTTCTTTATCATACCATATACAATCTCGCCCTCAAGAGTTCGTTATTACCATACGTTATTCATCATACCATATAATCTCGCCCTCAAGAGTTCGTTATCATACCATACAATCTCGCCCTCAAGAGTTCTTTATCTCGCCCTACCATACCATACAATCTCGCCCTCAAGAGTTCGTTTTATCATACCATACAATCTCGCCCTCAACATCATTCTTTCAAGAGTTCGTTATCATACCATATAATCTCGCCCTCAAGAGTTCTTTATCATACATACAATCTTCGCCCTCACCATACCATACAATCTCGCCCTCAAGAGTTCGTTATCATACCATACAATCTCGCCCTCAAGAGTTCGTTATCATACCATACAATCTCGCCCTCAAGAGTTCTTTATCATACCATACAATCTCGCCCTCAAGAGTTCGTTATCATACCATATTGGACCATATAATCTCGCCCTCAAGAGTTCGTTATCATACCATACATTATCATACCATACAATCTCGCCCTCAAGAGTTCGTTATCATACCATACAATCTCGCCCTCAAGAGTTCGTTATTATACCATACAATCTCGCCCTCAAGAGTTCGTTATCATACCATACAATCTCGCCCTCAAGAGTTCGTTATTTATCATACCATACAATCTCGCCCTCAAGCCCATACAATCTCGCCCTCAAGAGTTCTTTATCATGGACCATACCATAAATCTCGCCCTCAAGAGTTCGTTATATACAACTGGCCCTCAAGAGTTCATATCAATCTCGCCCTCAAGAGTTCTTTATTGGACCATATAATCTCGCCCACGATTGTTCTTTATAATGCCATAATGACACCTGCTACACCGATACTCGGAGGAGTTCAGACCTGTTATCACCGTTGCCACGTGTCTTTTGATCTGTTAGTATACGTTTTACGCCACCACAACGCGCTTTCATGTCGGTCCCCTTTATCTAATCACTGACCACGCTATGTTACCGTCATTGCGAGTTGTTAAGACCGGAACTTAGGTCGTTAACGTAGTCTTCAAGGAAACAGGGTACCCTAACTAATCCAGACCCGTTGTCTAATACACTAACCCATTTCAAGTATCTGCGTTCCCAGCCTCTGTATCCGCGCTCGCCAATCCTCCATGTACCTCCTCTACCTGATAGCGTTCAAGGCCCGTAACTCACCTAAGTCTAGTTTGAAAGCCTACTGAGAAAACTTGTCTACCTCTACATCTTGAATCAGCGCAGCCGAGCGTTCACTCCCAGAACCGGCTTCACAGGGGGAAGCACGCTGTTGAGGATTACGCTTACCAACTGCAGCTACGAGCAGACAGCTCCTGACAGCATCGTAGGTAGGTCAAATGGAAGCGCCGATTTCTTGTCATGTCTGTGAGATTCAACCCAGTTGGTCGACGTTTAAATATCAACCGTGTTAATTGTGATGCGAGTTTAGTTGATTATACGTGTGATAACGCCCGAGAAGACAAGCCGACTTTGTTAATGGTTCCTGAAGGTCAATTGATGGTTGGAGTGCGGCGTTGGCCTCCGCACTATGGTCGACACGAGGAATCAGTGAAACTACCTCGTAGGATACGTCTTGTGCTGTGCTCATTGGTCAGGTAGAAATGACCCAGTCCAGAGGGCCTTTTCACTTGCCTCAGTTTAATTACAGAATGTTGATGATGTATGTAGTTCAATAGTTGTATAAGTGACCCTTGTTCCCACAATTGATGCTACCCGCTAGAATGGTCTGTAAATAATCCCGTAATATTTTGAATGCCATGCTCCATGTTATAAGCGGGTGAGCATCAGACCAATGTAAAACCAGACTTCTACTGTGGATGGTGCGTACACCTGTAGCTTGAGATAGGGGTGCCGTGCCGGGCTACGTATGGCAAGCGTGTGGCGCTGTACGTAATACGGGCCTATATACCCTGCTACACACACGAGGAAGCTATGAGGAGAAATCAGATGTATGTGAATTGGTGTTGGGATGAGCCATATGTGTAGGGATATGGGGAGATGGAATATAGGTTGATTGACTTACTGAACAACTGTATTTAAATAGACGAATTAACGAGTACACACAATTCATGTAAGAATGAGTGAGTGAATGAATTAATGAATATGTCATTAGAGCGCTGATCATAGAGGTAATATAGGAGCCAGAACGCGGTGAATACGCGGCTGATAACATGGACTCATCCACCTCAACAAGGTGAACTCACAGCCTACGTAAGTGCCGCATTGTGAAGTAATGGTAATGCTGTGAATTGGAGACGAGGTCATGTGGTGATGTTGAGGAGTAAGTTTGTGATGTTAGGGTAAAGGAAAGTAACGTGGACACGAAGGTGGGTGATGTTTGGGACGTGGATCGTTGATATGGGGACGAGTGGGGGGGGGGGGGGGGGGGTTGGATGCGAGCGGGTGTGGTAAGGGGACGATGGTTATTGATGAACGGCCGTGGCTTGGTGACGCGGGTGTACTAATAGATGAACGATGGTTCGAGGCGAGTGTTGGTGATGGAGGGGTCGATGGTCCACGATGCGGGGCGAGTGTTTGCGGTGAAGTGGTCGATGGTCCACGATGCGGGGCGAGTGTTTGCGGTGAAGTGATCGATGGTCCATGATGCGGGGTGAGTGATGGTGGTGAAGGGATCGATGGTCCATGATGTGGGGCGAGTGTTTGCGGTGAAGTGGTCGATGGTCCATGATACGGGGCGAGTGTTGGTCGTGAAGGGATCGATGGTCCATGGTACGGGGCGAGTGTTGGTGGTGAAGGGGTCGATGGTCCATGATGTGGGGCGAGTGTTGGTGGTGAAGGGATCGATGGTCTATGATGTGGGGCGAGTGTTTGCGGTGAAGTGGTCGATGGTCCATGATACGGGGTGAGTGATGGTGGTGAAGGGATCGATGGTCCATGATGTGGGGCGAGTGTTTGCGTGAAGTGGTCGATGGTCCATGATACGGGGTGAGTGTTCGCGGTGAAGTGGTCGATGGTCCATGATACGGGGCGAGTGTTTGCGTTGAAGGGATCGATGGTCCATGATGTGGGGCGAGTGTTTGCGGTGAAGTGGTCGATGGTCCATGATACGGGGCGAGTGTTTGCGGTGAAGTGGTCGATGGTCCATGATGCGGGGTGAGTGTTGGTGATGGAGGGGTCTATGGTCCATGATACGGGGTGAGTGTTGGTGATGGAGGGGTCGATGGTCCATGATACGGGGAGAGTGATGGTGGTGAAGGGATCGATGGTCCATGATGTGGGGCGAGTGTTTGCGGTGAAGTGGTCGATGGTCCATGATACGGGGCGAGTGTTTGCGGTGAAGTGGTCGATGGTCCATGATGCGGGGTGAGTGTTGGTGATGGAGGGGTCTATGGTCCATGATACGGGGTGAGTGATGGTGGTGAAGGGATCGATGGTCCATGATACGGGGCGAGTGTTGGTGGTGAAGGGGTCGATGGTCCATGATACGGGGTGAGTGTTGGCGGTGAAGGGATCGATGGTCCATGATACGGGGCGAGTGTTGGTGGTGAAGGGATCGATGGTCCATGATACGGGGTGAGTGTTGGTGGTGAAGGGATCGATGGTCCATGATACGGGGCGAGTGTTAATGATGTAGAGGTCGATGATCCATGATACGGGGCGAGTGTTGGTGATGAAGAGGTCGATGATCCATGATACGGGGCGAGTGTTGGTGGTGAAGGTGACGACGGGTGTTGGGTAGGTGTCATGAGGGCAATGGTTAATGAAGTTGATATTGGGTGAGGATGGGTGGTGAAAATGAACGAATTTAGTTGATGTTGGGTGAGGGTGGGTGATATTGGACGAATGTAGATGATCTGGGGACAATGGTTGATGATGTATGGAAGAGGCTTTGCGATTACTGTTTCGTGGGCATATTTCAGGCAAGATGTCAGTGGCTTCTTGACATTGATATTTCATAACTTGTCACATAAACGTAGGAATCTGCACATAACATGCGCTCAACATGATATTAAATCCAGCCCCGAGTATATTTTCACAAGCGCTAAGATCATTGTATATAAACAATAGCCCGCACGAATCCCACAGCCTTTCATCAGATCGGACCAGCTGGCTCCTGTACTCATTGCTCACGTGAATGTATCCCGCAGAACGACGTTGCCAAGCATAACAGGAAGTTGTTATGTTATTTGCGGACGGTGACTCACCTCATTGCGTGGGTGAGTGTGATCCTTGATAACGGCCCGAAATATAAAACCAATAACAAAGAGTCATACAATCTATGTTTTATACGCGGTTATTTATCTTATATAGGATAGAAGGTGAACTCTCACCATGGTATTTGCGGATATCATCTGAGGTGAGGGGAATGGTCCATGACTCGTATGAGTCAACATTCTTACTTTGATGCTGTTTGCTGTGGTCATCATATCGGAGAGCTCCCCTTCAGTCTGCTCTTTCACGTCAAGTTATCGTATGTATAGCATCAGGGGTCATGTACACCTTTAGGCATCTTCTGCACTAGGTATGTTGGTCGATATACTGCCTAAACTTTGTGTGTCATCGTTAATTGTTATATCTGCCGAGTTTTAACTCATCTTATACCCAGCAGGAGAGATTACCTCTCCGTTTTCCCGTGTCTACGACTATTACTAGATTACATATACAATAGACTTAACACCGTCTACATTCTCTCCCACCCCCACCTCCGCCAAAATCAACATCTGCCCACCCCCTCCCCCCTTCCCTCGTCCCACCTAATCACCCGTTGGTCCGAGTGTACGCTGGGCATCACAGCCATTAATCGCTTGGGCTATTTCCGGACAATAAGACCAACTGACTGTTGCTGCGTGGAACTTACTATTGCCTCGCGGCCAATAGCTGGCTAGTGTGAAGCCGGCTATGAGTCTTCTTCAGACAAGTCATTAGTTATCTTCCTATGGATGTTCTGGCTTAAACCACCATGGCTGAGAACGGGCTAAAACCCGAATGACTCTAGTTGGACTTGAGTCAGCAATGTGCATGATTCTGTATCAGGAGACAGGTAAAATCAGTGATTAATCAAGTGACACACCTGGATTATGATATCTGTTCACCTCTTTTTGATCATATCGCTACAAGGGACCTTGTTCTTGTTAGTTGATTTGATCGAACATAATTATCGCTACTAGAGCTATCGATGAATTGGCAATGAAACACGAAAAGGTGAGCTTTAATTTGTCGCTAAGGTCATAGGAGATACCATGATAGTTTAAAAGCCAACACTGTATATTTAGCTTCGGCTACCGCGTAGAATTGTGGGTGTTTTCTGTCAAGTATAAATTTATGTTCACATCAATACCGCACAGAGGAGACATTTACGAGCTTATATATGTTAACCGCGACAGAGTATGAATGAGAGTTTTTTTCCCAGCCTGTCAGTGTGTAGAAAGAAACTAAATTTACATGCTTAATGCGTTCGAGTATAGAAACAAAAAGGCGTTCTAGTCTTCGTTATTGAGTGTGTGTGAGTGAGTGTGTGTGCATCGAATTATAGTCGTTTTTAGCAACGTAGGCTATGTACGACTAGCAGTGAGTGTGTAACTCTGAGGGTGGTCACTGCCAGGGAGCACGTCGTCCTCAAAGGATCATTTACATCCCTTTTTAAGAGATGGTACCGCCATTTGTACGTGATCATCCGAGCCACGAGTAACTAGTCAGGTTGTCACACCTTGGAATCGAACCCACAGCCTGTGGCTCGAAAGGCGTGGCAACAAACCACCACGCCACTACAGCGGGGAAAGTTACTCCCTTTCAATCGTAACCGTCGTGGTTTAAACCTTAAAGCAATGGATGGTGTTAAAGCAAACACAATTATTTTCCAAACCGCAATAATGAGTTGTATCCTCGCCGTTCAAAATGGCGAAACAAGCCTGGCTTATTTGGTTACCGCCTAAGTGCAATGCGATACTAGCGTGACGTTAATTGTTATTTTACCGCTTCACGATGTTTTGGTATGAAAACTCGACATTATAGCAGATATTGCAAACAAGACTCATTGAATCCCCTTGTTTAAAAAAAAACCAAAAAGGTATATAATCGACATTTTCAAAACATGTTTTTTCTTTCGCAGGTTTCGGCTGATATCAAGAAATCCGATAAAAAAACTTTGTGATTGTGCGGTGTGTTATGTGTGTGTGTGTGTGTGTGTGTGTGTGTTTAGCTTGTGTAACAGTTTGCTGTGTCTAATCCTCTGCATGTTGACCACCGGCCCCACCATGAGCAGCAAGCGCTGGAGTCGGCGTTATGACGACCACATCGAAGATAGCGAGGCTCCTGCCAAGGCAACCCCCTCATCGAATTCTCCATGCACCGTCCTAGCAAAGGTAGCCAACCTGGCCGATTTGATTAGATAGTGCATCAGTGTCATTGATGATCTATTAGATAGTGCATCAGTGTCATTGATGATCTATTAGATAGTGCATCAGTGTCATTGATGATCTATTAGATGGTGCATCAGTGTCATTGATGATCTATTAGATAGTGCATCAGTGTCATTGATGATCTATTAGATAGTGCATCAGTGTGCATCAGTGTCATTGATGATCTATTAGATCTATTAGATGGTGCATCAGTGTCATTGATGATCTATTAGATCAGTGTCATTCATTGATGATCTATTAGATGGTCAGTGTCATTGATGATCTCATTGATCAGTGTCATTGATGATCTATTAGATCTATTAGATATCTATTAGATGCATCAGTGTCATTGATGATCTATTAGATAGTGCATCAGTGTCATTGATGATCTATTAGATATCAGTGTCATTGATGATCTATTAGATAGTGCATTGATGATCTATTAGATGATCAGATCTATTAGATAGTGCATCAGTGTCATTGATGATCTATTAGATATTAGATAGTGCATCATGTTCTATTAGATGGTGCATCAGGGTCATTGATGTCTATTAGATATGATTGATGATCTATTAGATGTGCATCATTAGATAGTGGTGCATCAGTGTCATTGATGATCTCTATTAGATAGTGCATCAGTGTCATTGATGATCTATTAGATAGTGATGATCTATTAGATAGTGCATCAGTGTCATTGATGATCTATTATGATTTTTCACTCACGGATATAACATTTCGGTACTTGTGTTTCTTGGTCTTCATTGACCAATCTTACTGGTGTCGGTTTTCTTTAAGAATAAGTTGGATCATGACGATTGTAATGTGTGTATGGCTCTTTTGTAAACCGTGATACCTGGGCCACTTACGGTTGTATGTTATATCCACATATTTATATTGAGTACTCTACAGTAAGAGGACGGTTTCACAAAACGGTCGCGACCCACCACTGTTCGCCTGCTTGTGACGTAACCATTATAACCCGTGTGGTTGTACTTGCAACAACAGGGGGCTGTTGTTGCCTGACGAAGCTGCACAACGTTGTACCAGTACTCATTCACTTGTATCTAAGTTGGTCATGGCAAATCGCTATAAATAAAAACCCGAATTTCAACCGTCGATGAATGTTGCAACATAAAGTTTGTTACCGTTCAGTGCGCTGAATAACTTAATGTATGCATTCGACCAGGTTGAGCAAACAGTATGTGCCTTAATGACTCGTAAATACAAGTGATCAAAGTTGAACAGCTGGAAGAACATATGGTCAGTAAGCAAATACGTACCTGAGATGTGCACCACCCGATTAGTACGTTTTGTTGAGACAGGTCACTTTAGTGTGCTGTTTTATACATAATTCATCCATGTAGGGATCGTACTTCATAAGCTGTGACACACACACACACATGCACACACACAACACACACACAATCATGGACTAATACACACATCATACACTCTCTATATTAACTGTATGCATATATATATGCATGTAAATATATATATGTATATATGCTTCTATAAATATATGTTTATATGCATGCATATGTATGTATATATATATCCATAATATATATATATATATATATATATATATATATATATATATATATATATATATATATATATATATATATATATATATATGAGTGTGTGTGTGCATGTGTGTGTGTTTGTATGTGTTTATGTATGCGCATATATATGTAAATGTGTGTGTATATATACATATATATATAAATATATATATAAATATATATATATATATGTATATATATATACACACATAGATGTATAAGTACATGTGTGTAAATATATATATATATATATTTTGTGTATATATATACACGTACATACACGTATATATATATATATATATATATATATATATATATATATATATATATATATATATATATATATATATATATATATATAATAAACAGTAGTTGCAATTGATATATATAGTGAATGATGTTCTTATCTACCATATATCATTGACAATTGCAGATATTACTCATATCTTGTTTTGTAAGCGGCTTCTCTGTGAAATTACGAGCATTGTCTTTGTTATGTTCTAATCCATACGAATATTTGGTTGGCCCATGGTTCATTTTTCTTTGGTAGTCGCTACACATAACAGTTGAAAGTAACAAATGCACGCACCATAGATGATCATGTTATGTGGCACTCAATGAAAGCTTACTGCTGATTAAACCGATAACCATGGATTATGTCACACAGTCACTGTGTGGCGTAACCGACAGCTAATGTTCGATCTGAAACAGCAGTTAACAGAGTTTGATGGATATGAATCTTCAACTCTTATCACCCTCTGAACCGAGAACACATCATCAAGGAGCCCTTCCTTCGTTTGCAATTGATCAGCGTTTTGCTGATTGGCTCCTCTCGTGCTGAGCTTCTAAGAAATGCACATATTGGGGCGAGCTGTATAACTGTCTATCAGAAGCCGAGCCGACTGAGTTAGACGCGCAGATCCTGTTCGCCCGAGCTGTGTCTAGTGCTCCGGCTCTAGAGATAAACAAACGCGACTCCCCTCTGCCACTGTATCAGAAAACTACTCCGTCCAAACGTCAAGATCTTGCAAGAATTATCAATCTTCCGTTACGCAAGGAACTATTGATGACGGAATTGTTCAAACAAGAAACTGGTTTTCAGTATTTTTTCGTTAGTTCGTGTGTATTTCCATTGCCATTCGCAATTTATTTTCGAGGAGCAAAACAAATCGGATCCGTTGCAGGAAGGCCAGTAAAAAGGGTTGTCTTCGGTTATTGGATCAGGAGGCGTGGTGTCGATGCAAATAGGCTAAAAGTGGAAACAATTGTGAACTTATATAGTTCATTAGGATATTCGTTTATCTCCAAGGAACCTGGCCATCATGGATACCTCTCCTTGCGGTAAGGCTGCAACGTTATCTGTATTGAGCCAGTTCCTCTGCTGGACTGCGTTTCCCTTTGCTGTTTTTGATTAAATTTGATCACTAACAATAATGTAGATTAACATAAATGTGACGTATCTATCACACGCAGGCGCTAATTGTTGCATTGGTGCGAAAAGCAAAAGTCTATGCTCTGCTCCCTAAGCATTCCATGCATTCCTCGGCAATCGTCCATTGACGCGGCGTAGGTTTAGTTGGTATCAGCCCTGTACAGTGTTCACTGTCAGTTGATCAATGCAACCGAAGACACTTATTAAAGTAAATATGCTGATTGCACATCAATCGTAGCTGTCATTTGTGTATAGACATTGAAGAACGGTCATTTGCTGACTTCATGCTGTGTTGGCGTATGATATGAGTTGATCTAGCTCCCTTCTTTCTTTTTGTGTTTGTTGCTATATTACTCAATGTGGACGATCTTGTCACACAGCAGTGACACGAACTCAACTTTCCGTATGATTTCCTATAGCAAATTGCGTATTAAGCATCTTGCAAATGCCGCCTGATTCATTTACGAAAATGCCACAAACCAATGGCGAGCTTACATTGGGGGTTAACCGCCGGTACATAAGTTGAGAGATTTTTTTGCGCATTAAAAATATGGATGTCGTATTCTCTTCGCATAAGTTTTAGGGGTAAGCATCTATCAATTGGAAGATCATCTCTCGTTACATATTGGCTTTGAGTATATTTCTAGTTAATTAACGAGATTCGCAATACACAGCCGCACTTGGCTTGTGATATGAGTTTTCCACGTGCCGTAGCATGTGCATACAGCGTCCGTATGTGCCAACAGTGGCGTGAGTATGTCTAGTTGTCCGTTTAGAGGAGATAAGCCCGTCCATGAGCGCTCCAGTACGTGGTTATAACCTGTAGTATAAACACCCCAACCACGTGCTGCCCTACATCTCTTCATATCTCCACCGCATGCACAGTTTTGAGATGCTCCGCGCGTGTCCGTGTGCCTCGTATAACCCTTGCCGTAAGAAGGTGAACAAGGCTCGCTGCGCCATGGGGCGTATCAAAAGTTTGAATGGTCTTAGCGCAGCAGATCTGCATTCTGCCGGATCCGGTGTGAGCTTGTGGATGTCGGTGGCGTAGATGGGCTATTTCGAGCAGAACAGGTATCTGCAAACATCGCTGTGGGTTGAATCTAGAGTTGCTAGTGAGTGTAGCCATCTTGTTAGGGTGTTCACATCCTCTGGTGTGTTAGCTACAGCATATGCAGTGTTGTATAAAGAGCTTCAGATTAAACTCACTTTCACATTTAAACCTCGGCCCTTGTCATTATCTACCACGCTGCGCAAACATTTAATCTCTGCCTTTGTCATTTATCTACCACGTAGCGCTAACAATAAAGCCTCTGCCCTTGTCATTATCTACCACGTAGCGCTTACATTAAAGCCTCTGTCCTTGTCATTATCTACCACGTAGCGCTTACATTAAAGCCTCTGTCCTTGTCATTATCTACCACGTAGCGCTTACATTAAAGCCTCGGTCCTTGTCATTATCTACCACGTAGCGCTAACAATAAAGCCTCTGCCCTTGTCATTATCTACCACGTTGCGCTAACATTTAAGCCTCTGTCCTTGTCATTATCTACCACGTAGCGCTAACATTAAAGCCTCGGCCCTTGTCATTATCTACCACGTAGCGCTAACATTTAAGCCTCTGCCCTTGTCATTATCTACCACGTAGCGCTAACATTTAAGCATCGGCCCTTGTCATTATCCACCACGTAGCGCTTATATTTAAGCCTCTTCCCTTGTCATTATCCACCACGTAGCGCTTACATTTAAGCCTCTTCCCTTGTCATTATCCACCACGTAGCGCTTACATTTAAGCCTCTTCCCTTGTCATTATCCACCACGTAGCGCTTACATTTAAGCCTCTTCCCTTGTCATTATCCACCATGCTGTGCTTACATTTAAGCCTCTTCCCTTGTCATTATCCACCATGCTGTGCTTACATTTAAGCCTCTTCCCTTGTCATTATCCACCACGTAGCGCTTACATTTAAGCCTCTTCCCTTGTCATTATCCACCATGCTGTGCTTACATTTAAGCCTCTACCCTTGTCATTATCCACCACGTAGCGCTTACATTTAAGCCTCTTCCCTTGTCATTATCCACCACGTAGCGCTTACATTTAAGCCTCTTCCCTTGTCATTATCCACCATGGTGTGCTTACATTTGAGCCTCTTCCCTTGTCATTATCCACCACGTAGCGCTTACATTTAAGCCTCTTCCCTTGTCATTATCCACCATGGTGTGCTTACATTTGAGCCTCTTCCCTTGTCATTATCCACCACGTAGCGCTTACATTTAAGCCTCTTCCCTTGTCATTATCCACCACGTAGCGCTTACATTTAAGCCTCTTCCCTTGTCATTATCCACCATGCTGTGCTTACATTTAAGCCTCTTCCCTTGTCATTATCCACCACGTAGCGCTTACATTTAAGCCTCTTCCCTTGTCATTATCCACCATGCTGTGCTTACATTTAAGCCTCTACCCTTGTCATTATCCACCACGTAGCGCTTACATTTAAGCCTCTTCCCTTGTCATTATCCACCATGCTGTGCTTACATTTAAGCCTCTTGTCATTATCCACCATGGTGTGCTTACATTGAGAGCCTCTTCCCTTGTCATTATCCACCACGTAGCGCTTACATTTAAGCCTCTTCCCTTGTCATTATCCACCATGCTGTGCTTACATTTAAGCCTCTACCCTTGTCATTATCTCCCACGTAGCGCTTACATTTAAGCCTCTTCCCTTGTCATTATCCACCACGTAGCGCTTACATTTAAGCCTTTTCCCTTGTCATTATCCACCACGTAGCGCTTACATTTAAGCCTCTTCCCTTGTCATTATCCACCATGCTGTGCTTACATTTAAGCCTCTACCCTTGTCATTATCTCCCACGTAGCGCTTACATATAAGACTCTGCCCATGTCATTATCTCCCACCTTGCGCTAAAATTTAAGGCTCTGACCTTGTCATTATCTACCAAGTTGCGCTATACTTCCATGCCGCAGTATTGAACAAATCAGTTCTGCTTGACGCCGGATACATTTAGTCACATTCTTAACCCTTTTGTAAGGAAAGGATATGTTATTGCGATATAACTTTGCCTGTATTTACTCGTGTATCATAACACATCTTACATTGTGTTCAGCTTTGTTTTTCCGAAGATTGCAACAGCTTATGAATTAACTTTCTAAGGTTCCCATTAAGCGTTGAATGCATCATGTAGAAGTTATGTGACCTTCAAGAACAACCCACATACACAGTACAACACAAGGTTTGTTGTTTGTTCTTCCTTCCCATGTAGGCAATATTCTAGGTATGTCAGAATGAAGATGGTGTAGTGGATACATATGTCAGGGAGATGGCCATCCTACTCTTCTCCATCTCCAGGTACATAACCTACGCTGACGATTTTTGGCGTCTCTAACGTCCTCAAAGTAAGACGTACGCCCCCGACGATCGCTGAAGCTGTAAAACCCTGAGTTATGATGACTCACACAAAAACGTCGATCGGCCACTGCTGTATATCAAGCCCTTGTGTTGGTGCGACCCACTGCTCAGCTTACCAACATCGCTAGATTTTTCCAGTGTACTAGCTATAGAGCTTGTGCTATATATAGTGCACAGAGTCATAGCAAAGTACGTACACCCGTACGCAGTACCTTGTACAGGTGAGAGGAGACGGCCGATGCACAGAGCGGCGGTGGCTAGTGCGTATGTACGTGCTGAGGTCAAACTCTCAGGATGAAGGCGAGCAGGCGTATTTCTGAGGTAGCATAATCGACCACAGCTGCGGAAGCTGGGATAGACGGGGTATGGAAGTGAGGGATGGATTTTAACAATGTTGAGTAATTCACTGCTGCTGTCTGGAGGGGCCCGTTTTAAACCAATCATGAATTGCGCAGTTAAAAGCCCCGTGAAATAATACCGTTGACGAATGGTGCTGCTCACCTATACTGTACCAGTGTTTTTTATAGCCTCCAATATGTCACACACGTGCTGGTTTGATGTATAGTTAAGAAATCAGTAGGCGGTCGAATATACACTTTCCTGAATGTTATTTTTGTGCGGCTTTTGAGATATAATTGAAATACGGTGTGTTGTTACAGCCATGGAGAGTAAGAACGCTTGATACCAATTACATAAAGTCACGAGTTCAACACTTTTGTAATAGAACGATCAATTGATGCGATATGCATTAAGGGAGGCATTGCTTGTATTTTCTCAATTGATAGCTCCTTATCCCTCCGTTTATTAAACATGGTAACATGTGTGCGTTTAGCTGACTGACAAGTCACCGAGTCCCGGGAGCGCCAGCACAGGAAGCGGGGGCGGAAGTACCGTTGGTAATTTCAATATGTCCGCCACTCCGGGAACCAAGCTTGCGCAGGAAATTCACGATGAATTTCTGGTTTGTAAAATCTGCCTTGAGGGTTACAAGAACCCGAAATGCCTCAACTGTCTGCACACATTCTGCGAGCAGTGCATCGAAAACCACGTTATGTCGGAGTCCACATACAAGAAGTACTCTGACTACCGTGAGTTCACATGTCCACTGTGTAGAAAGCGCACACAGCTGCCCATTGGCGGAGTCAAGAAGCTACCTGATAATTTTCTTGTATCCAGTCTCTCTGAAACGGTCCAAAGGCAAAAACCATCCAAGTATCCTTTTTGCGACATATGCAAATTAGTGAACCGGAAGTCAAAGGAAGCGCAGTCGAAATGTTTAGATTGCGCCAAGCTGTTGTGCAAGCAGTGCGTGCAGCTTCACAGGGAAACCAAGGTGACAGCCAACCATTCGATCTTTGACGTGGATATCGAGAAAGATGTGGAGTGTAAGGAGCACAAGGATGAGGTTGTGCGCTTCTACTGTGAGCCCTGCGAGACCTGCATCTGTATCCTCTGTACGTTCAACGAGCACAAAGACCACGAGATCACGCAGTTTGGCGATGCTGTTGTCAAATACAAAGAAAATATATCGAAGCTACTGGGAACATGCAAGAAGAAGTACTCCAAGTTTGACGGTCAGATTGAGCATCTGAATAAATGCGAAGACGTGATTAGAACCGTGGAACAGAATATCCACGATGCAGCTATTCAGTTCATACAAGAGGTTCGTAACCGAGAGAAGCAGCTGATTGAGGAAGTGGAGAATATTTACGGCAAGGACTGTATGGATTATATTCAGCATAAGAAAGAACTCACTGGCCAAGTTGATTCGCTTCGTACCACATGCAACTTGACTGAGGTTATCTTAAAGGGAAAAGACATAGAGCTTCTTCTTCTCAAAAAAGATGTTCAGGAAAAGTTGTCGACTCTCAATGAGTTCACGGTGAAGGAGCTGCCCGGTACAGCCAATAAGGTCATCAATTTTATCAAAGGATCTGTGGATTTCGGTTATATTCATGATCTGGAACGTCCATTGCTGACAAGACGGTCGCCCAAGAAAAACGGCTTGAAGATTGATTTGGCAACAAGAGAAATACAAACAGATACCCAGATGACGATGATCAAGGTTCCATATCCCAAAATAATGAAACGATCATTTAGCGATACAGAAGATGAGTCGGACTCGGACTCCGAGTCAGAATCTGAGGATGAAATTGAAACAAAAGAAACCGGAGTGCAGACAGAGACACAAGATAGCAGCGATAGCGAAGAAGACGACGAAGATGCTGAAACAGAAGATAAGTCTACCATGACAGATAAGGTGACCACCGTTGAAATAGGCGTCAACACAAGATCGAGGAGTTTGATGAACATAGCTGGACCTGGAGCCCAGCAAGGGACGTCCCCTGTGCCACCGGCCCAGAATCCAGGAGGATCTCAACCAGCAGCGCAGCCTCAACAGAATCCCCAGCAGGCGTTAGCTCCAGGTAAGCAAGCACCTAACCAGCAGGCGTTAACTCCAGGTAAGCAAGCACCTAACCAGCAGGCGTTAACTCCAGGTAAACAAGCACCTAGCCAGCAGACGCTAGCTCCAGGTAAACAAGCACCTAACCAGCAGACGCTAGCTCCAGGTAAAAAAGAACCTAGTCAGCAGACGCTAGTTCCAGGTAAACAAGCACCTAACCAGCAGACGCTTGCTCCAGGTAAACAAGCACCTAGTCAGCAGACGCTTGCTCCAGGTAAACAAGCACCTAGTCAGCAGACTCTACCTCCAGGTAAACAAGCATCTAACCAGCAGACTCTAGCTCCAGGTAAACAAGAACCTAGTCAGCAGACGCTAGCTCCAGGTAAACAAGCACCTAACCAGCAGACGCTTGCTCCAGGTAAACAAGCACCTAGTCAGCAGACGCTTGCTCCAGGTAAACAAGCACCTAGTCAGCAGACTCTCCCTCCAGGTAAACAAGCATCTAACCAGCAGACGCTTGCTCCAGGTAAACAAGCACCTAGTCAGCAGACGCTTGCTCCAGGTAAACAAGCACCTAGTCAGCAGACTCTAGCTCCAGGTAAACAAGCATCTAACCAGCAGACTCTAGCTCCAGGTAAACAAGCACCTAGTCAGCAGACGCTTGCTCCAGGTAAACAAGCACCTAGTCAGCAGACTCTACCTCCAGGTAAACAAGCATCTAACCAGCAGACGCTTGCTCCAGGTAAACAAGCACCTAGTCAGCAGACTCTAGCTCCAGGTAAACAAGCACCTAACCAGCAGACGCTTGCTCCAGGTAAACATGCACCTAGTCAGCAGACTCTAGCTCCAGGTAAACAAGCACCTAACCAGCAGACGCTAGCTCCAGGTAAACATGCACCTAACCAGCAGACGCTTGCTCCAGGTAAACAAGCACCTAGTCAGCAGACGCAGCAGCCAGCAAAGCAACCGGTACCTGGTCAAGCGGCCCCGGCTCAGCCAGGACCGGCTCAGCCAGGACCGGCCCAGACAGGACCGGCCCAAGGGCCAGCGTCAACATCGAGTATGGAGGAAGGTGGAGACAACAGTCTGGCTGCTCGGAGGCGCAGGAGACGAGAGAGAGGTCTGTCTTCACACCTAGGTACAGTTTGCTAGGTACATACCATACTTCATTAGTTCGCTTCCACCCTCCTCATTGTGACAATGCATCTATATGATGCCATAAGTAACGGTGTGCTTTACTAATGCGTGGATTCATTTAATAACAGATCCCTTAGAACTCGTATGGTATGTACACGGTATTCTAGGCCAAGGTGAATTTGTGGCTTAACTTTCTTTAATCAATTTAAGTTCCTGCTAAAATGTGATTGAATTTATGCTATTAAGCGATATACTGTTATTTCTCTATTGATATAATACCATTCACTTCGAGTCGAAACTATGAGAAATTAATAATGGGTCGACTCAATATAATGAATCATAAAACGAGGTTAAGTGCCAGGGATTTTGGAATCTTGCTATTGTTGACAAAATGTATTTGTTTTCCATTTGTTTGACAGCTGCCCAGCAGAGCTTCGACACTGCCGACACCCCCTCTCACCACGATGACGTCTTTTACGACTCCCGAACCATTCAGGCCTCCGCACATCGGGTTTAGCACGGATGAGGATGTACCGACTGCTGCAGCTCCATACGTTCACCAAGCCTCCCAGTTTCAGCAACAGGAGTTCGCTGAAGCTGGACCTCGAAAGATGCCTCCAGGTCTGGCCAGAGTTTATCATGATAGACTCGAATCTAACAGCAGCTGGGAGGATTATCGATCGAGAAGCTCGACGTCCTCTTGGGATGAATCGAGCAGGGAGAGTTATGGGAAGGTGAACAATAAAAGAAATGCATCCAAGTGGAGTGAATCGTCAGAATCATGGGATGAATACGATTCTGACGATTCACGCTACTTGTCTTCAAAAGGTGATACCCCCTCAGCTATTCAAGGGGGTTCACTGGAGCCTGCAGTCTGTACATCCGAAGATTCAGCTGAAATAGTCAATAGATTTAGGAGAATGGAAGAAGGCAGTGGACCAGCAGTGCCTCGGGAATGTGATCATATACCACCAACCCACGAACCTGTCGATATATCGCAACATCGGAATACATCAATGACCAAGTTTCCTACAACAAGTAGTCTGCAACCTTTTTCTGTGAAAGCAGACGTATGTGAAGTGCCTTCAGGACTGACGTCAAACACTTCCTTAGATGTTGAGTCAGAAGTGACTTCGAGACAGTCACCAGCAATAGAAGCATTTGGTTCACTCGGAGTTTCTCCTGGAAAACCTGACACCGCACCACAGCAGACAGTAAGACCTCGACAGACAACTAAAGTATCAATATCCCGCAACAAACCCGAGATGATTATCTTAAAACCTGTTCCAATAGTGAGGCGACGAATTCCTGAAACACCAAAGGCCAAGGTGGATGCCAAATCAAAGTTTTGATCCGCATCGTAGAAATTCGCTGGTTGGACCAATATTAGAATCGTTAAGTAGGAAGATGACACAAGTAAGTGCAGAGGCCCCTGCACAGATGGAACGTCAGAGGCGTATGTCCCTGGTTGGGCCTTTGCTGCCATCAACCCCGCTGATCCAGTCGCATCGAGGACTTATAGTAACTGCCCAAAGACAGTTGAGCACAGACTCTAATGAGCCGTCGACACCTGGGACAACCGAAGTACAGTCACCTCATTTCATCACACCCTCAAGTACCCCTAAAAAAAAAGTACAAACAGCTAGTGGTGCACTACCACGAATAGATGATCCTGGCTCCACAAAACCACTGTCTGCAACGACAACCCAACAGCCAATGGTCACGACTACATCGTCAGGTACAACAAAACATGCAGACGCCGAGTCAGTTTCCGCAGCGCCCACCACAGCGCCAGTACCACTGCCAACATCCCATAGTTGGTGCAACGACAGACAGACCTACTCTAACCCACGCCTAACCTGCACGCAGCAGTCCAACCTGTCCATGAAAAACCAACACCTAGCCTGCAGTAACTACCAGGTTACGACCCAAACCTACCGAAACCAGCCCAAAGAGTGGGTTCCTGTGAAATCAATGCCTCAAAACATGCAGACGTTTCCGCAGCGCCCACCACAGCGCCAGTACCACTGCCAACATCCCCAGTGAGTGTCATGTCAACCCAGACAGACAGAGGTACTCTCGGGACACAAAAAAATCAGCAACAAACAAACACCACTTGTAACACGAAGCAAGAGGAAACACACCAACCTGTCCCTGAAACCACGGTATCTACCAGTACCTGTGAAACCACGGTATCTGCCCGTACCTGTGAAACCACGAAATCGTCACACGTGGGAGCAATACCTCATGCAACAGGAATAGAAAATTCACCAATTACGATGTCTAAAACTACTATGCATTCAGACACAAATGTAAAAGGAGCTGGCGCTTTATTGAAATCAGTTGACAAGTCTTCTTCTTTACCTCACAGAACCATGTCATCTTTACAACAGCCTCTTCTGGTGGTGCAAGCTGCGATATCTACACCCAAACCTACAGTAGCCGCTCAAGGAGCAGGTTCCTCCGTGACATCCACGCCTCAACCTGCAGCTACAGACCGAGAAACAGACTCCGCCATAAAACCAACACCCCAAGCTGCAGTAACAGCTCAAGGGGCAGGTTCTTTCGTAAGATCAATGCCCCAGGAAAGAAGTTCTTTTGTTAAATCAACGCTCAACCCTACCGCAACTGTCCAAGGAGCAGCTTCTATCGTGAAATCAACGCTCCAACCTGCCGCAGCTGTCCAAGGAGCAGCTTCTATCGTGAAATCAACGCTCCAACCTGCCGCAGCTGTCCAAGGAGCAGCTTCTATCGTGAAATCAACGCTCCAACCTGCCGCAGCTGTCACAGGAGCAGCTTCCGTCGTGAAGGCAACGTCCCAATCGGCAGTTACTGTCCATGGAGTGGGTTCTCTAGTGAAATCAACGACCCAACCTACCGAAGCAGCCCAAAGAGTGGGTTCTCGTGTGAAATCAATGCCTCAGTCTGACGTAGCAGTCCAAGGAGCGGGATCTCTTGTGACACTAACGCCCCAACCCGCCATAGCTGTCCAAGGAGCGGGTTCTCTGGTACAATCAACGGCCAAACCTTCCGCAACATCCCAAGAAGCGGTGCTCCTGTGCAATCAACGCCCCAGCCTGCAGCAGCAGTCCAAGGTGCAGGTTCTCTTGTGCAATCAACGCCCCAGCCTGCAGCAGCAGTCCAAGGTGCAGGTTCTCTTGTGCAATCAACAGCCCCAGCCTGCAGCAGCAGTCCAAGGTGCAGGTTCTCTTGTGCAATCAACAGCCCAAGCCTGCAGCAGCAGTCCAAAGTGCAGGTTCTCTTGTGCAATCAACAGCCAAGCCTGCAGCGGCAGTCAAAGGAGCGGGTACACGTGTTAAATCAACGTTTCAACCTATCGTAGCAGTTCAGAGAGCAGGTTCTCCTGTAAATTCAACGCCCCAACCATCCGTGGCAGTCCAAAGAGTAGGTTCTTCTCTGAGTACAACGCCCCAACCATCCGTGCCCTCCCAAAGAGCAGATTCTTCTCTGAGCTCAACACCCCAAGCATCCGTGGCAGTCCAAAGAGCAGGTCCTTCTCTGAATACAACGCCCCAACCATCTGCGGCAGTCCAAGGAGCAGGCTCTCCTGGGAATTCAACGCCCCTTTCTTCCGTGGCAACCACACGGCCATTACCAGCTGCCTCGTATGATGTTGGGCAGTCCAAACAATCAGCTGGTCAACCCGCCGGGCATCCACAGCGTATAGTAGGAACTTCTGCCACGCTACATAAATCAGATTCAAAGGGTCTAGTTCACCAACCGTCCATTGTTTCTACCAACAATGGAGGAGCAATGCCAACATGCACAGTCTCTTCACTGCCGTCGGCACTACAAAACACTGCGCAAGCAGTCAATAGATCTCTCACATCAAATCAGACAGGACCTGTGTCCCCTCCTGTTGTCTCACAAGCCATTGCTCAGCAAGAGAGAGACCATGCGGGTCCACAAACTCAGACAACAGCACCCATCAGCACGGTACAAGTTTCGTCTCAAGCGTTTGCAAAACAAGCATTAGGTCAAGTCCAAACTTCTGCACAACCAGTCTCTACTCGCACCAGTGAGAGGTCCGTCCAACAAAGTCCACTGCAGGCCACTCAAGTCTCCGTTTCAAACCCAACAACCCTACCAAGGCCCCAGCTACAGCCTGCTGCGACAGGAGCCTCTTTGCGTACAACGCAATCAACTTTGGGTTTGCCAGAAAAGATAGCCCCGTTAACAACTGATGCACCATCCACCAGCCATCAATCTTCCATGGCCCTTCGCCCAACCGATCCCAAGACCGCGCAATCGGAAACTTTCTCGACTTCGCAACATTCGCCCACTTCTCATCAGTTGGTATCTCGATCTGCTCCACCAGTAGAGGTCGCAACGACTCCCACCAAATCACAAAAAGCCACAATTCAACAACCACAGCTTCAGCAAGAAACGCCACAGCAATGTTCCCACCAATCTGCACCTGCACAACCTGGTGTGGCAGGAAGGCAAGCACAGCCACCAGTGCCTGACGTCTTAGTTAGTCAGGAAGAAGACCAAGCGTCAGGTTACGCCGATATGAAGCTGGTTCCTCAGACCCCTCAGCCAATCTCCTTTCTAGGCACGAAGAAAGGCGACCCGGCACGAGGCAGTCAGGATAGTGTGACGTCACGTGGGTCGGCCACAAGTCGTGGTTCTCGTAAAAAGGGTTCTAAAGATGACAAAGATTGTTCTTTACAGTAACCATTCGTAAATCAAGCTATTTCTAGAGATGCGATCCCTGCGCCTTGGATATGACACTAGGTTCGTAGGTAATTACAATAACGATGACGTCATATCAAATGGATTTTTTCCAATATAAAACTCACCCTCATAAATTTGTCGGGCCTTTCGTCGGCTAATTGCTTCCAATAATTTCTATGGGAGATCTTATGTGATGCCTCTCCGATACCGTGACTATATAATATTTTTCGAATGCTATGCGAACCAATTTTGTCCCCTTTTTTCGTTGCATGTTCAATTAGTGTTATACTTTGGCACATTGGTGTGTCGTTCTGTGTGTGACATGTTCTGCTCTTGTGATGATACAATCATGTTTTGAAACAGATAAAACATTGAACAAATTGACCACTCTTGGGTTGGTTCTTTTGACATTCATCCATTTTGTCATCTAGTTGATATACAGGTATTCGTAAAAGACGTATCCGGTGAAGAACTAGATGAAATCGCGTGCTTTTTAAATGGACAGATAAATATTGCCAATTTAGTCATTAGCTTCCATGAAATGTTCATTACGTAGTCTTCGCAACGGCTAGATTATTGCTTGTCCATACAGCTCAACCTGTGTGATTGCCATGTGATACCTTAACATGTACTTTGAATAACAAAGCACGACGTTTTTCCCCCCTCTGTTATCCAATATGGGATTTACGTTTGGTGATTTGTGTTCTGAGAATAATATTCGGATATCCGGAACGAGATACTCCTTTGCAGTGGTGGGGGAACTTTATTTACTACTTATTGGTAACGTTAACAGGGACAACATCAATTTGAAAACATCTCGCTATGGTTTAATGCGAACTCTACGAATGATATCAGATAGGGGGTGGTTTGTGAGATCGCTTCATTGGTTCTCCCTCTGTCCTGTCTGTCGATCACGAACTATGGCATTCTGCATAACAAGCTGCGTCACCCGCCGGTACGTCGCTGATCCAGCTGGCGGCGTATGCTTCGTCGTGACCTGGCAAACTCTGGAGCAACAACAGCGAAATTGGTGTATTAAATTATTATTTGAAATAATCTTCATCGTATGTGCGTTAATGTAGTCGAAATCATGAATTATTGTAGGTGCCAGTGGGTGACCCAAAGAAAACTGACCTCGTCTGCCCCTTCCCCGCCCGTGACGCCCAACGCCGCCATCTTCCGGGAGGTTGACGGACACGTTGCGTGGGATAACGGTTGGCCGAACAACATATCGTCTTCCTGGATACCGTTGAAATTACCACAAACGCCACACGTGTGTGTCCTGTGTGAATCCGGAACCACAGTCTCGACTTTATTAATGAAATCCCATCTGACGATGACGCCATTGTCAAGCTTCACTTCCTGCATTCAGATATACAAATTGACTTGAAAATCTTTTCGGTCAAACGCAGTTTTACTAATCCGACAAACAGTACCTAATGTACATATAATTAATAATATATATTTGCCCTCAATAAAAGAAATATGATTGCAAATAATCTCTCCCTGATGGAAATGTTCCGTCGGCATCAATTCTTATAGTTTGATGGAACACAATGATAGCGTTGGAATCTGGTGGAAAGTATGACAGTTGACCCACCACCACGTCTCCGCTTCTGTATATTTCATGGCCATCGACGTTAAGTGTTTCTCCCACTCCGATTGGCGTATTTTTGTCGTTTATTGTTACCCAATCTTTCCTTTGGTCGAGATCTATTTCCTGTTTCCAGAAAAATAAAAACGTATTGGTTCGCATATTGAGTCAAACGGTCTATGGTTAAAATTGTTTAATTATTAACAGAGCTTTATGGATTTACCGAACAAGCGAATCGGTAATAATACTTGATCCCGATAAGGAGGTTCATTTTGAAATATCTACAGTTGATAATTGATTAGTATAAAATTGCCATGGGAACCAGATTTATTCGATAAGAGGCGAATAATTGCAAAATGTTGACATTAAGGTGCCCGATCTGATATCAATTCCCAGTTACTTGAGTATGAAATGATGACGTCTTTAACATTACCACGTGACGTCTATTTATGTCACATCATAACGTAATCAGGAATTACTGACGTCTTGCGCTCCCAAATGAAACAGATTAACGAAATGATGCACTACACATAACAATGAATTTATAAGCGGTTTACTCACACTGGCTCCTGTGTCGACTTTCACCTTGCGAACGAAGTACTTCTTTGTGCCCTCCTCTTTGTCGATATCAGCAATCACCTCGAAAGACGGGGGGGAGTTGATTTCACCTCCTGTGCACCCATCGCGCAGCATAATAACCGCACACTCGGTCTTAATGGCCTTGATTTTTTTACCATCCAAAGTCTTGCAATGGGGATCACCTTTGCAATGGCAAGTCCCTGAAATCAAGAGCAATCTAAATGTAGATATAAATTACTCAGTAATAATATATGTAAATATATATATATATATATATATATATATATATATATATATATATATATATATATATATATATATATATATATATATATATATATATATATATATATATATATATATATATATATATATATATATGCATATACAAATATACATATATATATATACATATACATGCATATATATGCATGTATTGATGCACATTATGGAGCTCCTACCATCACAAACTGCGTCGTCGCATGTCCTACAACTGGCGCTGACCATTGCTGTTGCGGCGCGTTTGCTTATTAACGACGCGCGTTTACCAAGCGGTGCCTTGATGCCACTGTCGTATGTGCATTTTCCCGGGGGTGGTCCAGTGTGGCGCGACCTGCAGGCCTCTGCAGTCTTGCATTCACTCTCATACAAGTCCATATTACCTTTATCGTCATAGTGGGTCATGACTTGGCATTTAGCCTGTGACATGAAAAGACAACATTCGGTGCAGGTGTTGGCAAATATTAGGCGCCTTAACCCTTATGCGGCTGGATTACGGAATAAATGCTTTGGCAGCGGAATAGTTACAAAACAGTAGGTACTTTTCTAATCATAGTTTCATCAAAACGGCTCTTTTGCGAACAAATATTACAAATAAACCCCTTAAAAATTACGAAGAATCGTGAAGAATGCATAAGAACGATGGCAGAATGTCAGGATGAGGACGAGCCTTGAGACTGAGGCTGAACTATTCGGCATCTCGAGACCTGATTGACGTTTGTCATGCGTTACTTACATTTTTCATCTTACAGCTTTTGTAGTCCCCTTTAGCCATACACTCATCTCTGGTCTTGGTTCCCTTGCATGTGAAACAGCTAGAAGCACTTGGACAACCGGCTTCTACAAATAACACATATACAGCAAATACAGTCACATCCAGATATCCATCTTTCTAAACCCACAACCCCCCTCCCCGCCGCTGCCGCTGCCGCCGATGCCGTTGTCGAGACGTCAGGTTACTCACGCTCACACGCACTAACTCACGTATACCGCCGCTGGAGCCGTAGATGACAACCTCATGACTGGGTGGCACAGAAGTACTCTTTGTTGACGCAGAGGTACTACTTGTTGGCGCAGAGGTACTCTTTGTTGGCGCAGACGTACTCTTTGTTGAGGTGATGCTTCTCTTCACAATGTGCCTAAGAGGTGAGTCCCTCGTCTCCTCCTGCTGCTGTAGGTACAGGTGGGTGTGTCGACTTTTCGTGTCGTAGAAATCCCATTGCTCCTTCTGTATGATCAAACATTCGGTACGACACTTACACTAAACATTCGAGCGCCTATATAAGAACGCTTTAGAACAATTAGAATGTCCTGATTCAAATGAAAGATCACCAATATAATACGGAATCTTCTACTGAGTACCTTACCATATGGAGAGTTGGAGTTAAATACTCGGTATATATCCACGGCGACGTGTCATACTGGTGAGTTGACGTGATGCGCCCCCGTATGAACAGAAATTCTACAAAGCTGACGCACTTGTAATACCTCTAGCAGCAATTTACAGCCACCCAGTGGGCGAAGCTCTAGTTATAGGTAAGTTGGTGTAAGACATTGACTAACGAAGCATGAAGTCGGAATATCGTGCATGGAGTACACAGCTGAAGGCAGCGAATACCTCATTAACTTTACTCTAGTCTTTGGGGGAATGCGTTGAATAAAATAAAAACCACCTGTTTATTGGGTACACGGATGGATGCACCGAGTGGGTAGCGGAGGAACGCCGCGTAATGAAGTCTTGGCACACTAAATATCAGTTAGGTATGGATTATTTGTTACAACGTCATTATCATGCGGGCAAAAATTATTAGGCTGCTGCTAGATGAAATTAACGCTATAAGATTAATACGCATGGAGATATCGGTGCACACTTGCATTTACTTAATTATATATATATATATGTGTATATATGCATATATATATATATATATATATATATATATATATATATATATATATATATATATATATATATATATATATATATATATATATATATATATATATATACATATATCTAGTATTCATATATGTATTTATATATATATATATATGCATATGCATATATTTATGTATATGTATATATAATTATGCATATGGATATAAATGTGTATTTATAAAAATATACATATATTTATGTTTATGAAAAAATGAATATACATATCTATATACATATATATTTATAGATATATGTATGAAAGTGTATATATATATATATATATATATGTGTGTGTGTGTGTGTGTGTGTGTGTGTGTGTGTGTGTGTGTGTGTGTGTGTGTGTGTGTGTGTGTGTGTGTGTGTGTGTGTGTGTGTGTGTGTGTGTGTGTGTGTGTGTGTGTGAGTTTGTGGATGAATGTGTGGATTATATAGGTTTCGTTGTGTATGCACTTTTAAACAATGCCAATACTGCATACATGAGCAATCCTTCACCTCATAGATAATACGTTTCCGCCACTCTACAAAGTATTGTAGCACCAAGTAGATTTTGGTTTGCACGTGACTGCCGGTTTTGGTTTTAGTTTGGCAGTGGCAGTGAGGACGTGTTCATGTCTACGATATTAGTTTTTACAACGTTAGCGTCAGAATATGAAAAAACTTTATTTGAAAAACCCATATCATAGACGCCTGTTACAAGACAATATACCTGCCTCGAATGATTTGCAACTCTCGACGTGGACAAATTAACATGATATGATGACAAGTACAGTCGCGGCAGTTGCTGTGAACCGGGAAAGCAGGCGTCCATATTCATTAATCTCATGTACAATCAATGAACAACACCTTTGGGTCACACAGAGCACCGCCAATATCGATCATGGCTTCGCGGATGCAGACACTTCCTAGTGGGTAGCCAGTCGATTGCGATAATCAAGCGCAAGTCACCCGAACATACATATTTCGTCGATCGGCAACCAAGGCTGAGTTGGACATAACAACAGCTAGTCCTTCTGGGAATGTGACTCAATGGGATCTTTGTTGGTCATATAGGTAAGAACAGCATAGCTGCGAACACACCTGTATCTAAAAATTAGAAATTGTAGCACATTTTGTCAAAGTTTTGTCAAATAGCGCGATCCAGATTAATTTATTTTCAAATGATCATTGTTTTTATCTGTCCAGAGTTCAAAGGTCAAGGTAATGCCGGCTGCGACAGCCAGCAACGTCACGAAAAATGTCATACCGGCGACCATAACCAAACGTTTCCGTTAAATGTCGGCATTTCTGATAAAACGATGACTGTGCCTAGGAAACAATTGAATGATACGGTTCGTTCATAGTTTATCTGCCGGTAAGGGTTGTGAGATGTGTGGGTGGTGCTTGGATTTTCGTTAAACACATCTTGGGGAGGGTCATTTGTTTTTTTATTCTGCTTTCAACGCAGAGGGTCACAAAATTGCTTATACTTAGTCACACATGGAAATGATACCGCGAGGTGATGGATGGGAATAGCTATATAACTTCCCTTAGATGCTATCATCTGAAAAGAGCTTAAATGTTCGATTCTTTACAACTATTGGGGTTGTTAATCGTTAAGTGGATTCCAATCGTTGACCCCAGCTGCTTTATAGACTATATTGTGTCCAATTTGATAGGATATCTTGATAAGGCTAAATACGACACAGCTCGTGTTTGACCATATAAGAGATTCTGCCGTGCTAAGTATGGGAGAAAATACTAGAAAGGAATAGCCCTCGAAGCTCTGCTGCTTGTATGACATGATTTGCAATTTAAGATTATGACATGTATAAGTCTAGCAGTTAAGGGTTTTACGTGTCATTGAATGGCACATTTTAAACTATATTGCAATAACTTTGGGGTCAAATGACAAATGAATTTTACATTACGAGGATGTTGACTTAAGATGGGTCGGTGTGTGATTGGGGGACTTCAAGATTGCTTCAAAACCTAATGGACCAACAAACTGACGGACGGACAGACAGACAGACAGGCCGGGCGGATTTGTTTAAATGCTTTAGAACAGCCACATGTTTGTTTTCAAGTTCAAGACCACGTACGTCGCTCATGCTCAGAATGGCCTGACCCATCGACGACTATTACTTCCTGTGTCTGAACCCAATAAGATACAGCAGATTGTATTCAAAGTGCTTTGCAAGCTTAGCAAGGAGGCAATGCGGATGAGGCGGCGGGAAATCGCGGGAAATCACGCCACCCAATATTTTCCAAAATGGCGGTCATCGCATCGCGATTTTTCGGGAATGATATTATAGATGGCATTTCTTCAAGTGGTAAGGTGGTAAGCTTTTGGTGCGTTGGGACATATTTTTTCACAGGCTCTTGGTATATGTTGTTTTCTAGATGACAAACCCAGCGATATAGCCAAACGAATGTTTTAATGCGCGCCCAAAATGTTGAATCAGAACGGTATATATTTATATTACCGTTCGACCGGAGCTACACCTATATCGCTTTTTCTATACTTGTTGCATTCGATCTGTTCGTATCGTCGTAAACTGTGATTGCTTAATTTGATGTGCCCACCTTCCAAGTAAGGTAAGGTAAGTATAGTGTTTAACCACACACCAACACTTATGTGTTATAGGGTGCCAAGAAAGGGTAATAGGTAAGATTGACCTGATTAAGCGACCGCCTTCTAGGATAAATGAAAAAGGAGATGGAAAAGATAAAAATGGAAACGATTATCATAGATCAAGTCGCTACCAGCCGATTGACTGAAGCAGGCCATTCCAGCCTCTTGTCTCGATGAAATCCGGGCCAAAGTTGGGTGTTACAGATATAGCCCTCAAAGGACCGCTCCACTCAACCATCAGGATCCCATTGTCCACCGATACGAATCGCAACCCACAGCCAACAGGTTCCCCCCTATTAGTCGCCTCTTACGACATACAGGAGGATACAGTGGACTTATTCTACCCCCAAACCCACAAGGGGTACCTTCCAAGTAAGCTTCAGATATATTTATGTGAGAAATTGGATCATGGACTGGTAGCCCTATTTGTATTTTATAAATCATTAAACGCGTTATAACTAAGTTACAAAAATAATTTAAGCTGTGAGCATTCGGGATCAATTCGTCTAGAGGCATTCAGTTTCATTTAAACCATCCGCTCTCAAAATGTAACAAATTGTGCCATTTTTCACTCACAACTGAACTCCAAAGCCCGCTCATATGCATTAAGTTCACTAATGAATCAGTTCAAGCTATACTCGTATGGGGGCGCTATAGTCAGGTGATACGACGCGATCTAAACTGATATATGGGCCTATCACGCAATGCTTCCGCAAGATAACGACTTCCGGTTTGCATGGGACGACTTCCGGACATCTAGCCCAGGCAAACCGGTAGTCCTGATCCGCCACTTACAAATTTTAACACGATGACTGTACGTAACAATCGAATATGGAGTGCGTTAACATCTAAAATCGCATCTCTGTTAAACAGCCTTCGAACTTTGTTTGCCAAAATATGCTAACTATTATTAAATTTTTTTCTGCTGTAATATCCCACAGCAGCCGTTATGACACTCCATGTCAGACATGTTTGACGCTACGCTAACATGAATCCATAACGCAAAAGGTGACATAACGCGAACCCCAGCCTGCGCAGAAGCAGATTCGCAAGAAGATCGATCTATTCATTGAGGATTTTATTTCGAACGTTATGACACAAAATTAGAACTTCAATGCCATTATGATTTCTCTGAGCAGACAGTTAGTGCTCTTGGATATAAAAAAAACTTGCGCAACAATTTCTACGACCAAATAGAATAGCCGACGACTGGCATCGGAGAATTGTTTTTATATTTAACTAACAAGCAAGATCCCCCAAACCAATGTAGATAGCATCAACAAGAAATGTGTAGGGTTAGAATACATTTGTAGAACATTAAGTGACCAGACATTTTGGTAGTAAAATGTGGAACCAGCCATGGGAAAAAAGCACTATTCATTGCAATCCGTGAAATAGACATCACTGATTTAAGATTTTACAATTTTACAGACCATATTGATGAGATTAATGCTAAGACCACTTACAGAAAATTCTATCAAAAGAAGCCAAAGTTATTTCACCAGATAAAACTAACCCTAACAAACAAAACTAGATGTTCTTTGAAAAATACTAAATATAAAGTTGACATAAATGGTAGATGTGTGCTGTATTGAGTATGAAACCCCTCAAACTAGGTAGGCCTTGTATGATTTCTATAGCTGAAAGTCAATGGGTTTTATATCTTGTGTGAGGCCAAGGGAAAGCTGACGAACCAACATGATTATGTATAAAACTACAAGAATGATGGATGAGGATTTTCCCGCTAAATCCTCACAGAGAAACCTAAACATTGGATAGACCCCATGTTGTTGAAAAATACTTTAGGCAAGTGATAACAACAACAACAACAACAATAATCACCTCCAAATACACAACAACAATAAATTGATATAGAGGCTAAATGCATGGGAGTATACTATACACACGGAAATAATCACATTTCTTCTCTGTGAAAAAACATAGCTCTTGATACACCAGGAAATGTCGTAAAATAATGTATGGGTACAAAAGCTCAATAAGGCTACTGTACATTCATGCTGGTGGCTTATTTCAATGGAAAATACCTGAGTCCACCACGCTAAGCTATACCCTTAACATCAGAACTTGCAGCCCTATCTTAGACTGGAATCATCCATTAAGGCATCCCAGGTAATACACAGCAACCACTAATACCCGTCAAAACAAAATACAACTCCTTAAAATAACAATTGATACCATATTTCTTTTGAGTTAAAACAAAGTTAGTTTTGACTAAGTGTGACATCAAGACAATCGTTCTGATTCAAATGAATTATAAGAAGACATTTAAGATCATTCACATACCAGGGAGATGCCTGTGTTCTGCATGTAAGTTGTACATGCATTACAACTGGGTCTAGCAATACAGGACGTCTATGCAGAAAATAATGAAATGATCCGTCCGTACAGGACTAGACTTGGTCAAGCACCACCACTTACTCTGTATCAATGTAAGGCTCTTTGGAAAAGCAGGTAAGGGTCCGACTATAATAGAATGACTTTGCCCTGTCATAGATCTCAATCTACACCGATAAAATACTGATTATAAAACAGACTACTGACAGATATACACAACAGCTGCTCAATTCATCACCAGTAATGCAAGTAACTTGGATCAAGAAACAACCCATACAATGACATCAACCTAATGGTTAGAGCAGTGACCATCCTATACCTCGCCGACCATAGCTGTGGTCTACACAGGGCCGGTAGGAGGGTAGGGTGTTGTGGCTGCCCCATAAGGTGGGGGTGGGGCCGCAGGATCCGCTGTGGGGTAGGGCTGGGGGCCTGGTGGGTACGGTCCAGGAGCTGCTGGGTATGGTCCAGGGGCTGCTGGGTACGGTCCAGGGGCTGCTGGGTAGGGTGCAGGGCCTGCTCCTGGTGCTGGAGGGTAAGGCATATCACCAGGTGGAGGTTGGTAAGGTGCAGCACCGGGTGCAGGTGGATAGGCACCTGTTGGAGCGTCAGGCGGGTACTGGCCGGGTGGGGGATATGCCCCATCTGCACACAACAACTTATAACTAACCCAACATTGAATTAACATCTTATGAGAGTCCTGATAAAGCAAAATTATTTAAAAATACTCAAATACGGCCAATCGGCATACTCTGTGGGGGATAGGGGCCAGGCATTGGGGGGCCTGTGGCTGGGTTTGGGTTGTAAGGAGTTCCCATTGGCTGACCGTCATCTACAACAAGAAACCATACTTATATGCACCACAGTAACAGCAGAAACAACAGGTCTCATCAGATACTGCATATTGTGTATGGATATATCTTTTTTTGCTATTTTCAGTTGCAAAACATGGTGGAGAACCAACCCTAGAATAACCTGCCAACCCAAGAATCACCTGCCAATCCTAGAATAACCTGCCAACCCAAGAATAGCCTGCCAACCCTAGAATAACCTGCCAATCCTAGAATAACCTGCCAACCCAAGAATAACCTGCCAACCCAAGAATAACCTGCCAACCCTAAAAAGACTAGCATGATGTTTAGGATTCTGGTGATTAAGTTTAAAATGGAATTTTCGAAATTCGCATTGTTAAACTAAAATATATGGTGAATATGGTGAAAAACTGATAAATCCTAGAGCTGCAAATGCATCGAATAAAAAAAAAAACCTTCCTTCCTACCTACCCAGTTTGTTTCACAAGCGTTACCAGAATCACAACATTTACTTGGCCTAAGTGAATTGTTCAGCACACAATGTTACTGACATTTAAAACCCATACTGGCAAGATACACCAATATTATGCTATATCATAAAAAAAAATTCCTATCTTAGAATCACATGCCAGGTTTTGCCCCAAGGATTACTAGGAATTTTACACTTCAGCTTAAAACAGCACTCACATGGGGGACCCGCAGCAGGGTCTGACGGGGTGTAGGGTGGGAATTCTCCATTGCTGGTAGCTTGATAATGCACACCATCACCAGCTACAGATACACACAGATTTGAACAGAGATGGTGAGGTAAAAGACGCCCGTGTTTGATTTTGCCTGCTTGCATAGGTACTGAATCTGCTATCAAAGTTAATAGATGATCATGGACAGATATACTATCAATAGTAGAGATAAAATCTTTTTTGAAATGCTATCTATTAGGCGCAAGCAATACCTACTGCATGAAAATACAAAGATCACAGTAATCAGGCTGTGCTGAATTGTGCTGCCAGATTTCAAATTGATGAGTTCAATGTACATTTTGAAATAAAAGTGCATTGTAAACAAATCTTAAACAAAACAGACCTGCTACATGGCTACAAAACAAGAAAACTTGACTGAGTACATAACTTAAGAAATGACGAAGAGAAAGAGAATGGGATTGAGTATAATACCCCAACTTGGCCAAACAATAGTACCAATATTCCATAAATATGGATATTGAATTGAACTACCAACCAACCCACAGCGACTGAATAAACATCCAGAAGACAGCAACCAGAGCATGAAGGCAAAGACTGTGACATGGTTCTTATGATATCTTATATTGTCACAGATCACACCTGGGATACATTACACCTGGTGATAAGACTTATCAGGTGATGTGACACCTAGCGTAAGACTTACCAGGTGATGTGACACCTGGTGTAAGACTTACCAGGTGATGTGTGACACCTGGTGTAAGACTTACCAGGTGATGTGTGATACCTGGTGATAAGACTTACCAGGTGATGTGTGACACCTGGTGATAAGACTTACCAGGTGATGTGTGACACCTACTTATAAAACACACTAGGCCATATGTGACACCTTGTGATAAGCCATACCAGGTGACATGTCACACGATGTAGTATGCCAAAGGCAAATTCATGCTCTGACATAGCTTCTTTTTACATGAACAACACTCAGGTAATCATAAAAATACTCACATCAAATTGATAATCAAATCACAGCAACAACTGATAAGCCTTACAATTATCCAACCTCGGAAATCACACAGATATATTATTTTCGATAAAAAACACAGTCAACTCAACTTAACGAGTGTCATCAGCTATCAAAATCATTGACTGGGTGTGCAGAATGGATAACAACATGAACGTACAGTACTTGATGCCCGTGGTTGAGTTGGGTGGTTCGTTAATATTGGTAGTGGTGGTGGTCATTGTAGTCGTCACTACAGTGGATTCGGTTTCCTTGCTCTTCTTGTAGTAGCGTACGATGCAGAAGACAATGATTCCAGCCACAATCAAGACGATGATGACACCCACCACAATACCTGCTGTGTTGTTTCTGTCAAACATCCAATTAAAAACGGAAATGTTATTCACGTCAAGTTAATGAAATTAGGATCGAGGTAACCTCATTTACCGAGATTCAAGACCAAGGCAAATCATTAGTAATCGTCGAATATGGAGTTGAGGGCTTGAGTGAAAGGGTACCTACTTTTTGTCAGCTTTGCAGCAGTACTCAGCGTAATCCTGGCCACAGCACTTGGTGTAGTCTCGAGGTTCCTTCGGGTGAAGGGGACACGTAAACACCCCAAGAGCAGTCCCGTTGCCATCGGCTTCATAATTAACACACACTTCCGTATCTGGAACATGACAAGCCGAGAATACACGATGTAGGTTTACATCCACAACAATTTGTGGGAATTGGTTGAAGATTTTCACACTAGGCGGTGTCGCAAAATATACCAAAACTTATATCTCATATGTATATGACAAAATACCTGCCATAACATTAAGATGTAGCTACTGTATTACAAATGTGCAATAGAAAGGGAGAAATTGAGGGTAATGAGGACCTCCTGTGGGTCGGCGTCTGTTCATGTAGATCGGGGATCTGGCATATCCAAAGTATAGGCTGTAGTAGTATACGTAGGGCCCGGAGAATCCCACATACACACGTGTATAACGAACGGAAGGTACATATTGTCTGAAAATAAACAAACACCATGTCAAAATGCACAAGATATGTAAAGTAAGATTGGCACAAATGATACACTAATGTGCTGAGACAAATAACCAGCACACTGGCCAAGTATGCTTAAGTGAGAGACGTCACTGAACCCAGTAATCCTTCTAGGGCATAACTGTGCACTGTTTCATAGGGACGGTTACCAAAAAATGGACTTCCCTGGAGACCGACCTGGGCTACTGCAAGTGGCCTCTCCGGCAGCTTCCTGCACTTATGCATGACTCACACATTACTCTCAGGTTGATAGTGTATTGTCAGCAATTTCCGGTGAATGTGAACAACCATATTTTGATGCATGTACAAACTCTTTACTTATATAGCATGATGTTGTATAATGGATAGTGTCCCGTGCAGGGCTTGAAATTGCTGTCCCCACCAGGCCCTCAACCTCAAAGTCGTTCTTGGCGTTATCAAACATTTCGACCCATGGTTCATTAAACAGGTGGAGTTCATTAATTGCTTTGATTTTATCCGCAAGCTGTTTCATCACAGATACGAATCTCGGCCAGGCACTCTTTGAGTATCTTGGCTATGAAGGATTTTCACCCGGTTTATGCTAGGAGAGCGATACAGACATTCTAATGCCTAAATTGCAGTATACAGCTCGAAGGCATAAGGTTTTCCACAGAGAATCACGGGTCCAAATAAGGGGCAGTTACACATGATTTCAGCCTGTTGGTTACCTGCCATTGTGCAAACACAAAACAGCCCGATCTCTAATCGTATATATTTTCCTCCAATTTCCCAGGCAGGCAGGGTCCCTGGGAAATGGTGCAAAATGAAGGAAAGGTCCAATGGGCCATTTTCAGAGCTTTTCCCTCCTGAGTGACCTCTGGGTTCAGTGAGGTCTCTGGCTTAAGTATACTAGCCCAATGTGGTGCTTAATATGAGAGAGATATACTGTTGTTACACAATAAAAGCAGTTGATACTTACATTCTTACGATACCAAAAAAAGTCAATATGTCAGTCATTCACAGATTCGATCTCACTTACATGTAACTTGACCTGAAGCGATGGCCGGATCTAGCGGTGTACGTCTGTACATAGCGAGTTGTAGTGGTTGAGGAGCGATAGGTTCTGGCACAACAAACCCAAGTCTGATAAACCGTTTCATCTTCATAGTGGGAAATTTACAAGAGTGAAAAATGATAAAGTAACATTTTTTCAGATTGCTACTAAAATATACAACCAGAATATGCTCCCCATTGGGTAAACATAGAACAAGATATTTTAACCAATCTTCCAGTTATAACTAACAATTGAATAATGCACCACTGAACCACCACTCTCTATACTACTTTCCCCATTAAGTAAACAGGATTTTTCAATAATAACTCAGGGATTAAAAGTCATGTAAGACTGATATTAGGTTTGTGAGTGACAAGCAATTTGTAATTTGAGGATGGTATCTTGCTTGATAAGAAAAAGTGCCATCAAACAATTTTCTCCATAGGGTTAACATAGTTGATTAGTTTTTTCAATAATAATTAAGGAAAAAAAAAGTCGTGCAGGGCTGATATTTAGTTTGCAAGTGACCTTAAGAGTGGTCAGTGTGTAATTCGGGGCTGCTAGCTAGCTTGCTAAGAAAACGTGCCGTCAAAAAAATTCCTCATTAGGTTAACCAAGGAGTTACAATTATATAAGACAAAGAGATTTTTGTAAAGTTTTTTCAATAATTCAATGATAAAGGGTCATGCAGGCTGACATTTAGTTTGTAACCGACCATCAAAATAAGACTGGTCCAGAAGTAAACTTTGGGCTGCAAGAAGGCCTCATAAGAACTGGGTTAACATGGTAAATGGGAATTTGTATTAGTTTTTCGACAATAATTCAGTGGTCAAAGGTCACACATGACTGATTTTTAGTTTGCAGGGTGCAATTGTTTGTCAAGGTCCCCTAGCCCCTTGGCTGCAGGCCCTGTTTACATGTTAATGATATTCAATAGTCTCGCCAAGGCGAGAAGCGTAGCGGAACCCCTGGAGTCGGGGATGCAGACTATGCAGTTTTCATGAGAGGGATTAATGTTCAATTAGGGGCTGATAGCGGTTGGACGGTAGCTTGCTTAGTAAACAAACGTGCCACCATAACGCCGGGACAAAGGTACATTAAAAGCTCTAAAAAACTGGAGTACATGTCTACGCTAAAAAGAAATTCAATGCAATTAGCCCAATAGACCAACAGTCGATCGGGTACCCCCTTGTTGAGAGGGAGCACAGGCTCTATTGGTTCAAAAGAGCTATTCAAAAGAGCTAAATGCAATTCACAGACATGCATATTACAGATACAAAACAAATAACATGGATGACTTTCATGTGAAATTCAGGGAAGAGAACTAGCCCAACAGACCAACAGTCGATCGGGTACTCTCTTGTTGCAAGTGAGGGAGCGCAATGTCCACTTGGTTCAAAAGAGCTAGAGATGCATATAAAAAGGGCGACATGGGCGTACCAGATACGACATACCTTGCGGGGCTACTTCGTGACGAATAACTCGAGCTCCTGTATGATGACGAGTAACGTGAGCCTCCGCGTGACGATCTGCCACCACGAGCAGCATCACATTCTGTAACCAGATGAAATATCAACGATTTACCATACAGAAGACAACATGTCTCGTTTGTAACATATTACTGGCTGTTGTATAACCTATGGGAGTAACCCCTCCATCACACGCCATTCCAGTCGCCAAGTCGTATATTTAGGAAACAATAAGCTACACTTACGGTTTTACATCGATATTTAGCCCTAGACCATACCTGTAATAATAAGGATGACGATAAGCGCGAGAAGTGATCGCGTGCACAGACCCCCCATGCTCCTATTCCACTGGAACCACATTAATATATAAATATGAAAGTGTCAACGAAAGGATGTCAAATCGGTTGCACGTTTGATTAGTTAATCCCAGCTGTGCATGGATATGTCTATTCCGCAGCGAATCCCAATGACAGTGAATCGGTCTAACGGTTGCTGAATTAGATACTTGTCGCTAATAACGTCTTCACTTGAACAGAGCAAACGTCTGTCACCACTAAATCCTCACGAACGAACCGGGAAAAAATGCCTGATCGATCAACAACGCGCCCGTGGTATACCCTCTTGAAGCGACTGCTGAGCGCCTGCAGCCTCGCCAGCGTTAAACATCGGCTGCTCAGAGAGCTCGCTTGGCTGGCTCGAGATTACTAAGCGGTGGGGTTACTCATTCACCATAACAGCTGACAATAATAAGTTAATATCCGATTCAATGGATATATCATAATCATCATCATCATCATCATCATCATCATTTTTTGGATGCCAATACTCTAGGTCCCGGAGATTTTCGTCAATAACGAGCATTTCGGATTCACAAAATATATATCCGAGTGCCCCCACCCCATGCGAAAGGTTGTCGATATCTGTACTTAACTTGTCGATCACCGCCTAGCTCCGGTCGAACGGTCTACTCTGACGTCTAGATCACCTTCTTCTTCTTCTTTCAAGCTTTGAGCCGTTTTTGGCAACAGAGGCCATGTACGGCTATGAGAAAGTTAGATTCGCCAACACGCCACAAAAAGCCGGGGAAAGAAGATAATTCGAGGGGGTAGGAGGACATATGTGCCAATAGCATGTTGAATATAAAGAAAATCATAATTGAAATAAAGTATATGACTTGACTCAGTTGATCGGAGGCGGCTCTTTTCAGGCCCCAAAAAGTTTTTAATTACTTAAATTAAAGGAAGAAAGGCTAAAATAATAAAAATGAAATCATGAGGTGCTCCTAAAAGAGTGCTGGAAAATGCAAATAAGGAGGTTTCTCACACTGGGGGCTACTCCAGTGCTAAAAGAAAAGAAGATAAATAAGCCCTAAAGAACCCATGACTGTTTCATGATCCCTGATAGAGAATACTAGGGAGGGGTAGTAGAAAACTAGGAGTGCAAGAGTATGATAAATGAGATGATTGAATGTGATGAAAATGCGAGTGATGCGGATTATGTTTGGACAAAACGTTTAGATTTGGTAATGTATAAAATAGTTTGTTTGATGATATTATTGTGTAGTAGGTTTTGAACATTGCATTGAAGTTTGTTTACTTTAAGGCTATGAATTAATGGAGAGCGGATATTGTCATATTTGGTGCATTGAAAAAAGAAATGGTAAGCGGTTTTGAGTGTTAGACAGTGATTACAATTGAAGATGATTTTAGAAGGAAGATTATAGATTTTAGAACGAATAAAATATTTGAGAGTGGGTTTTAAGAGTTGGAGTCGAATGGGTAGAAAGCCAGTAATGACCTGGAGAGAAGGTATGGAGGTAGAAAGGTGAGATTTGGTGATTGCTCGAAGAGTAGCAGATTGAGCAGCTTCAAGTCTTTGAATATTTGTTTTGGATGTGTTAATTATGGCTGGGGCTCCATAAAGAATATATTGAAGAGAATGAGAGGAGTGAATGATACGGGAGGTTTGTGTGTTAATGCCCCAGGAAGTGCCACTGATGTATCTAATGAGGTTGGTTATTTTATGGCACTTAGCTACAATATATGAGATGTGTTCTTTCCAGGTCAGATTTTTTTCTAAAATGATACCAAGAAATTTAATGGAATTTTGATGAGAAATGGGGTTATTATTGATGTGAAAGGTTGGTACTATATGATTTTTGTTGGTGCCAAAATGAACAACTGTTGATTTAGAGGGAGAGAAGGAGATGCCCCATTTTGAGGCCCATAAATGAATATTATTAAGATGATTTTGGAGGAGTTTGGAGAGTTTAGGGGAAAGGTTGCCGGTGACCCATAAAGCAAGGTCATCAGCATAGATGGAAGAAGTGGATGGAATTGGTATGTCGTTAATAAAGATGTTGAAAAGGGTGGGAGAGAGAACACTGCCCTGAGGTACTCCAGTTTCAGTAAAGTGTATTGATGATAGAACATTATTAGCTTTGACTTGGATAGAGCGGTTAGATAGAAAGTTATGAATCTAGTTAAGAGATCTACCATTAATTCCTAACTTGAGTGCTTTAATTTCTATAGAGGATCTGTGGACTGTATCAAAGGCTTTAGACATGTCAAGAAATATAGCATGGGTTTTTTTACCAGAAAGAATACCTTTATTAATGGAGGATAATGTTGTCAGTAGTACTTCTATGAGAGCGGAAAGCTGAGAGATTGGGGTTAAGAAGGTTGTTATGTTCAAGGTACCATGAAATTCTATTATTAAGCATTGTTTCAAAAATTTTGGAGGCAACAGAGGTTAAACATATGGGCCTATAAGAAGATGGGAGGTGAGGATTCTGATTGGGTTTGAGAATAGGTATGATGATAGCTGTGTTCCAGGAAGAGGGTGTTTTGGAAGAGAGCCAGAGTTGATTATAAATGTCTAGGAGTACCTCAAGAGAATCAGGAGGAAGGTGATTGAAGAAGGGGTAGATGAGAGAGTCTTTTCCAGGGGCAGTGTGTTTGGTTTTGTTGACAGCATTGGATAATTCATTGAGAGAAAAAAAGTTCATTAAGAGGAGAGGAATTGGTTTGATGAGGCTGATGGGGGTTAGGAGGATGAGGAGAAAAGTTTGATGGGAGGTTATTAAGAGAGCTGATTTTTGCATAATGCGAAGCTAGGTGGTCGGAAATTTGTTGATTATTAGTAATGAAATGAAATTGTTCATCAGTTTGAATAGGTGGGATATTGGATTTTGCGTATTTGCCTTTAAGCATGTTAATGGTTTGCCAAAGTTGATTGAGATTTGGGTAATTTAGAGAAGAACATTTGGATTGCCAAAAGGTAGACTTAGCTTGTTTAATTACTAATTTATCTTTAGCAGCTAGCTTTTTAAATTGAATTTTATTTTCAAGTGTTTTGTTGTGGTAGAATTTATTTCTGGCTTTATTTCTAAGTTTAATGATGGAGGAACAATTGTCATTCCACCATGGATGAGATTTTAGATGATGTTTTTTGGGAGATTTTGTAGGAATAGTTTGCTGTGCAATTTTAATTAATATATTATAGAAATTTTCATAAGAAGTTATAGGATCAGACGAAAGTATTTTGGAAGTGATATTTTTATGACATAGTTTGGTAAAGGTCCCAGTTGGCTTTGTTAATTAACCATCTGGGAAAAGGTGATTGTGTTTTAGAATTGGAGGAAATATTGTTAGATATTGAGATGATAGAGTGGTCACTTCCCATTGTATTTTGACTATTTGAAAAGGTGAATTTATGTGAAATTTCTTATGAGGTGAAAATTATGTCTAAAATATTTTGACCATTATTGTAGAAATGAGTAGGGAAACTGTCATTATGTAATGTTATTTCAGATTCTTGAATAATTTTAAAGAGAGCGTTACCTTTAGCATCTGAGGAAGAATGATGCCAAAGGGGGTGATGAGCGTTAAAATCTCCCACTAAAATATTGCGTGGAAGATTTAAGATGGGAGTATAAGAGATGGGGTCTAAAGTTCTAAGATTTTCATAAATATTGGAGATATGATACATTTGGTTTGAGATGTTAATTTGGAGTATTTGGTGTTCAAGATCAGAAGGAGAATCAATGATTTTATAAGGAATATTTTTGTTGATTAGAATTGCTAGACCTCCATTACTAGCTGAGATACGATCTTTGCGAATGATATTGTAGTATGAGAAGGAGATATGGTTGGGAGGTTTAAGAAAGGTTTCTTGTAGACAAACGATAGAAGGTTTTGGGTTAGCTGCAAGGAGATATTGAGAAAATTCTAACAATTGAGATTGAATGCCGCGACAGTTCCAAGACCATATGGTAATATTAGGATGTTGAGCAGGTGAGGAGGAAGATGGAAACGAATTAGGAGAGGGGGTGAAATTAAAGATGGGGAGAAAGCAGAAGAGGATATATAATATTAGAAAATGATAACATGAGAGTATGTGTGAAGACAATGGGAAGAGAATTTGTTGTTTATGAAGATGGGTTGAGAAGAAACTGTTTGAGTTGACTGGTGACAGTGGAGTGATGATCAATGGCATGGGCTAGAGTGTGAGCTGGGATAGAGATTTTAAGTAGCTCTTGGGCAACTGCGGTGAGAATATTGGCTTTGGATGATTAAGAGAGGAGAAGAAAGAATGGCAGTTGAAAGGTAGATGAAGTCATAAATTTTCCCTGATGGTGGGGGAAGGGATGATTGTGATGTGGATTGGGGGGGGGGGGGGGGGGGAGCAAAGGTTAGAAGTAGCAGGATTGGTAGAGGAGGTGTTTGAAGGTTTGGAAGTAGAAGATGAAGATGGAAGATTTGGATCGTTGGTAGAGGTAGATGGAAGAGTTGAGATTTGAGGAGTGTGAGTGTATTTGGAAGGTGGGGAAGTGGTAAAGCTTCTGGTTCGACTAGGACGGGGAATGCGTTGAGGTTTAGGGGCACAAGGAGGGGGACCAGGGGGAAGAGGAGGAGGAGTGAGAGGGCGAGTAATGGGAGGGGAAGGAGGAAGGAGAGATGTTGCTTTGGCATAAGAAATTTTCTGTGTGAATTTAATTTTGTTAATAGATTTGGCCTTGGTGAAAGCATTGCAGCCCTTGAAGGCTGCACTATGACTTTCACCACAGTTGATACATTTCTTAAATGAGCTTTTGCATTCCGAAAATTGATGATGTTCACCGCAGGTGGGACATACTGTGTTATTGGGACAGAAAGTTGCAGTATGTCCAAAGTGATTGCACTTGAAGCATCTGGGGGGGGGGGGGGGTAGGAATATATTGCTTTACGTTATGAGAGGAGTAGCCTATGAGGACTTTGGGTGGAATTTGAGATGAAGAAAAGGTGAGTTCCACAGACTCGGTAGGGGTAACCCTACCCAGTCTGCGAATGGAGGTGACATGGAATAGTTTTAAGGATTCTAGAAGGTCATCATCTGGGATGTCGGTGGTGACACCATGAATGATGCCCTTCAGTTGTGCTGATTTTGGGTTGTGAACTTTGATGATGACTGGGAATTTTCCGAGAAATTGGGTGTTTTTCAGTAGGATGGTTTGTGCTTTAGTGACTAGGAGAATGATAGATGATCCTGTCTTTGAAATTGAAAATTCTGGTCCAATAATATCTGAGAGATTTTTCTGAATGGTAATAGGGTTAACCTTGGTGATGTTGATTTTGGGGCTGTAAATGTTTACTTTGAAATATTGTGGAGTTTTGATAGGGGATGATGTTAGAGTGTTTTGTGGAGAGTGAGATTTAGGAGAAATGGATGAAGAATGGTGGATGCGTTTCCTTCTTGGAGATTGAGATTTAGATTGGTTTTCAAGTGATAATTCTGGTATGTCTGAGTCATCCATAGATAGATCGTTGGATAAGGTGGTGGTAGAATCCATTGATTGTGATTGGAAGGACTAGATCACCGCAAGCCGAGGGCGCTTTTATTGACGATTCCTCATCGGCTTTTGCGAAAACCGGATATTCATTTTTCGCTTAATGGATTACTAAGCGGTTGCTTATATATGAATTATTAATTTCGCTGCATGAGTTGGCGAACAATGCATGCACCCGATTTCTATAAAAAAAACCTGGTAACATATTTTGAATGGTGGAGGCGTAATCTAAGTCCCTCGGAGATGTCATATTATAATTGTTGATATCTGTACTTAACTTGTCGATCACCGCCTAGCTCCGGTCGAACGGTCTACTCTGACGTCTAGATCACCGCAAGCCGAGGGCGCTTTTATTGACGATTCCTCATCGGCTTTTGCGAAAACCCGGATATTCATATTTCGCTTAATGTATAACTAAGCGGATGCTTATATATGAATCATTAATTTCGCTGCATGAGTTGGCGAACAATGCATGCACCCGATTTCTATCCAAAAAAAACTGGTAACATATTTTGAATGGTGGAGGCGTTAAGTCCCTCGGACCCAGACCGCTGGGCGCACACATTTTTAGGATATTGTGCATAGGGCAAGCAACCGTACAAACGCCATTATTTATTGTCATATCGAGTCACAGAGGGGAACGCAAAAAATATAAAAAACAAAATTGAGCAAATATTTGTTTAACAACAGATATACCGGTAGTTGATAATTAACAAATACATAGAATAGTAATAGTAGTATACATGACTTGAGAGAGAATATGTGACTATAACAGAGAATACAGATTATACATGTACATCGCAGCTGAAGTTCAGAGAAGTATTTACATTTATATTGGAGGGTAATAGAAGAATGCATGACTTGACAATATATGACATGACAATATATGATTTGACAATACAGGACTTGACAATACATGACCTGACGAAACATGATTTGACAATACATGGATTGACCAAACACATATGCAGAAGTATCAAAGATCTTGTTATAATAAGACACCCGACTCGGCAGCTCGCACGACAAATTCCGTGACACCGCGTAGGCAGCGCCCCCTTCTTTTGTGGAAGATACTCGGCGCGCAGCAGCCAACTAACTTCGTTATTACTTGCGAGTTTGTCTGACTAGAAGTCAAACACAAATGGGCATTTCTGCGCTACAATTAACTGTTTGAATTGACAAAGGCCTTTCCACCCAGGAAGTGAATGTTCTAGCATATGTCTCTGGCTATATTGCCCGGAAATTAAGTTGTGCGCAATATGCAGAAACAAAATTTATGTAGTCAATGATATACATGACCAGAATAATTACCGAAGTGCAAAGGAAGGGATCGTTGTCCCAAGCAAATCACTAGTAGATGAATTACCCCTCGACCCCCCGAGAACAAAGGAGAGTATTGGCAGGTGCAAAACACGCTTTATTGGGTACCTCGGAGGACCCAAGTACAGTCAGGTGTTGACAAGATATACAACAATCATAGAACAAACAAATATCACATAATAATTATAGATTACAGCAGGAAATGAGAGTTACTCTAGAAAGTGTAGTTAGGTAGTAGACACGAGATTATGTAAGACGAGCGAAAAGGAAATTGCCAGGAAGGCCAGCCAAGGGAACCGGCCAAAAGTAGGGAGGAGGAAGAAAGGAAAGGGAGATAAGTTAACAAATAACGTGGCGCGAAGATATAACAAAATTCGAAACGACAAAAGATAAAATTTCAAAACTAAGTAGAAGAATCATTAACGTGGTAGTCTCTAGCAGTTGTTAGAGTTCGTACACAGTTCACCCATTGCACGGGTAACCGAGAACTTGTGGTACATTGAGATTTAGGTGTCGAGAAATCGCAGAGAACATCCAGAGCTCTATGGGAAGTTTGGCTAACGGTGCATTCCCGAGTTTCTTTCTTACAGATTGAAGCATCAGCTTAATGTTGAAGCGATGTAACTACACAGAGTGGCAATTGTTGCTGGCATCGGGGTGAGATTAAAAGACTCGGGAGTCGGAGTAGGAGTAGTTGTTCTTCCATTGCGAAGTAAGATTAGCTTTGGTACCGACAGCGAAGGCAAGCCTTTAATCATATCAACTTCTTGATCGAGCTTTATTAAATCGCCTGGAACCAATCAAAGTAACGAATCATATCTCTCCATGTTACATACGAACAAGTCATCAGCTACTTGGTATTCGTCCGTGTGCTGTTGTAACAGCAGACGATCAAATTCGGCTTTATGGTAGGGAGAGAGGTGACAACTAGCCCAAAAGACCAACATCAGGTTCTATTTATCACCTTGTCGAGTGCATGCATCACTCCCGTACTTAGTTCGAAAGAGCTAGTGCCAGCGACTAAGATGTTCCGCCAGCTTGTTTTCCATGCCGGGTATCCGAGTGGCTTGAATTGTAAAGTGATAGCTGGCTTCAAAGAACCATAGCCCCGGGGGGGGGGGGGGGGGGGGTATTTAATGGTATAGAGGTAGTACATATGTGCCGCGCGACGGGGTATGTTTTTTCGGCCTCTTGACTTGTACGACGGGTTTTTTGGCCTCATACTTGTACGACGGGGTATGTTTTTGAGCTTCAATCTGTACGAGGGGTTATACATTCGCATAATACCTTGTACGACGGGGTATGCTTTTGGCCATTTTGACCTTGTACGACGGGTACGGGTTTTCGAGGTCCCGCGGCACACCCCTATCCAGAATAAGGCCAAGTGCCCCCCCCCCCCCCCGGACCATAGCTCTCTAAGTAAGGCTTACATGAACCTAGAACGTGAGCGACCAGAGTTCAAAGCATAACCATGTCAACAGTATCAATCTCGATGCCTAAAAATACCATGCGGGTTGCAGGTGGGCAACATTTATCGAAGATCAGTTGTAGACCCAAAGTATCTCTGATCAACACAATCAACTTGTGATAAGCGTCAGCGGCTGCGCTTGTGTTATGACACGTACCAAAATCATCCAGATAGTTAATCAAGTCCAGGCCGTGTAAGGCTTTGTAGAGAAAGGCGACTGCAGACGACATGCGCTGGCAATTTAATGCAGCAGAACGAAGGTCGAAAGGAAAAGAACCATTCTTTTCTACAGTCTGAAGAGGAGAAACCGTTAAGACGGAAGATAAAGGGTTACATATAAAAGGCCCGATTATAGCACCCTTCGCGATTTCGGTGGCGATGTAGCTGTCGACGTGTGTAGCGTAGCGAATAGCTGAAGCGTGGTTGGTGATAGGCACGTGGGGTGGTCTGGAGGCGGTGTAATTTACAGGAAATCCAAAGCGAAGTAAATCACATAAGGCGATGTCCGTATAATGGTAGTCATTCAATAGTGCACACCATGTATTAGCCCTACAAGACGTCTGCGTAGACGTCTTACCATTTCTCGAAACAACGCAACGCGAATATTTTTAGATCGATTCAGACAACTACCAACACCAAACATACACAAGTGATGGAGTTATAGAATGCAATGATGTTTTACGGACGATTTTATCCCTTTTCGGCGGGGGATTTCATCCATGGTAAATATTTATAGTTTGATCAATTTGGGAAGCGGTAAAAAGTCAGAAACACAGCAACATGTTTGTTTACAAGTTCAAGACCACATGCACTGCGCATGCACAGAAAGACGACGACTCATGCTAAGCCCGGGGGAGGGGGCACTTATGTGTAAAGATATAGTATACATGTGCCGCACGAAGGGGGTGGTTTTTTCGACATCTCGACTTTTACGACGGGTTAGACATTCGCATAATACCTTGTACGATGGAGTATACTTTTTCTCATTCTCAACGAGTACAACGGGTACGGGTTTTCGAGGTCCCGCGGCACACCCCTATCCGAGTTAGGGTAAGTGCCCCCCCCCCACTTGGGATGCTAAGGCAATGCGGGAAATCGCGAAAATTAATGGTTTCCAAAATGGCAGACTTCGTATCGCGATTTGTTCGGAAACGAACTATCGATGGCATTTATTGAAGAATAGCGTCGAGTGGTGGTAAGTTTTTTGGAGCGAAAGGTCTATTTTTTGTAATGGCTCTTGATATATGTTATTTTCTAGGTGCGAAATATAGCCCTTCAACCCAAACGAGATCTCGCCGACTTGTGTTTGATGAACTCTTCGTAACGGTATTAATTCATGTTACCGTTACGACCGGAGCTAACCATGTATCAACATGTAAGCGAGATATAACTGGTATCTTTGCGGCTCGAAAGTTAGGTAGCCCAGTAGCTTTGATTGCGGCGTGAGTGTTGATAATACAATCAAGATCCATTGTAGGGGTTGGGGTTGGAGGCCACAGGGAGATAGGGGGACAGGGAGAATGTAGGGTTTTGTAATAACACGGAGATGTCCCAGGAAGAAGCCTACTGGTGGCTGTTCTGACTGGATGCGGGGATTGTTTGTGATTCATGGTTGTGGTCATCGGGGTATCGACGTCTACAAGATTTGGCCCTGTGCTGTTCTTCAACTCCAGCTTTAAAACACTGTTTGCAGATGTGTCGGAATTTTCATTTTTGTCCCCTTTGGCAGCCGTTGTGGTCGAAATGCCATCGGTAGCATATTTGTTCTGAGGGTCGAAAAGTAGTAGGGGTCCGAAAAGATATCAAATGAGATGAGCGAAGCATTTCATCCTTCAACGAGGAAAGGGAGTCCGACCACAGCCGATGTGTGCCCTCTTTTGAGCTCTTTAAGGGCCGTGCCATAAAGAGATCGTACGGCGGGCCACTGGTAGGACATCGCCATTACCAATAATTCCTGGAGGTGCTGAAGACGGGCGTGCATTTCTGCTGGTGGCAGGCCAGACATGATTATTCTCGTTTGACCAAGGACAAACTCTGCCATTGAGAGTTGATCAAAAGACACTTCAGACACGCCCGCTCGATGGACGAATTGCTCGGGAGATAAAAATTAGTGCTTACTTGATGTAGGCAGGAACAAGCTGGCGGCGCTGTGTCCAGGTGGAGGTGGCAGTACAAACTGGTTGTGCTCTGCATTGAGACATGAGGCATGTGGGCCGATGGTCGGTGGAAGGAGCGGATCCGAATATCCGAAGTGGGCCGTCGATGGAATGTTGTGCCGGCATTGTCGAGCTTAACGGCTGTTTTTCTTGACGAAGGTGCAACGAGGGGAAGTGAGAGGAATGCAACTGTGTGCTTGGCTGAAGAAGAGGGGTGTCCAACCGAGGTGTAGGCAGAGGTGTCGTTTCTGAGTGATCGGCAGAATTAATGACATCGTTCATATCTTGTAATCGTGTCCTTGTTGCGGCAATTTGGTGTCTGAGCTTATTGAATTTGAGTCTCTTAGTCATCTTGTTCCTCTTGCTGAAGGTGACGTAGCTCGCTTAATAAAGCCTCCTCTTCGTCAGAATCCGCTGAGGAAGCTGGGCGCTCGACTAGTGTAATGGGCGCGAAGTTAGCCGCAGACGTAGAAGCACGTGGAGAAGCAGGACGGCTGAGCCCTGCACTAAAAGCTGTAGTTGATGTCGCCATGGTGGTAGAAGTCATGGACGTAGAGATGGTGGTCGTAGTGAGAGTTGCTGAGGGCGTCGAAGCCATGTCTGTTGAACAGTTCTTTCGGTTTTCTGTGTCCAAGCAGAGGAAATCTACACGAAGTACAGGTTTTGCCAGAAGCCATACAAAAATGAGCGCGCTGTTAGAAGGCTGGAACCCAAGTAAGGTGACCATAGAGAGGGAGCTGGGAAGGTAGAGGGATAAAGAGGACACAGGAAATGACGACAGCAGACCAGCAGATAACAGAGGCGCGGAGCTGACGCCAGAGCGGGGGACGGGGCTAATTACACACTATTACTACCCAATAGTTAAACCATTATGCATGCTTAAGGAACATTGCCGCAATTTCATTGACACAGTATTATACAGTAAGCAAGTGCAAGCCAGGGATGTAAGCATTCTAGCTAAAGAGGGCTCATTAGAGAAACTCCAATGTGAATCACGCAGGTGTAATGTTTCTGTAATATGTATTATGGTGAACATCAGGTTGCATCATTCCCTGAGAGAGGCTAACTGTAAGTTAAGGGACCATAAGGAGAGAAAAAATCGTAAGACATTGACATTTTCCCACACATGAAAATTTGTGCTCTTATTTGCTTTAAGTGCTGTTGTAAATTCAGCCCTACAGGACGTCTGAGTAAGTATTTTTTTTACCGTCCGATCGGGGCAAGGCCTTGGGTAGATACTGATATATACGACTTCGTTAGAACGTTCATAAAAAAATATTGTAGTTAATAAATCGTCACACTAATTGATAATAAGGTGTCAATAGTAATTAGCTTTGTTTTTGTGTATTGGCTCTATCGAAAAGTCGTTAAATTTGAGAAATTCAGCGGTATTTTTAGTACATACCATCGCCGATCGATCTTTTACCATTGAGCCACGCGCTTTTGTTTACATTTTAGCTTCCACGAAACCAGGTGGCGCGCTGGTCGCGAGCTTCACAACGTAAACGCCCGAGTCGGGTATCTTATTAAAGCAAGATCTTTGGAAGTATAACAACAAGTATAACAGAGTTTAGTTAAATGGTTAGTTTATATAGTTAAAAGGTTAACTAGTGCAGCAGTGGTACGGACCTGTTTACTGATCCTTAACATACCTTTTGTATTGTTTGTTGAATGAATTTAAAGATAGCAATTGTCCAGTCTGAGTTGGTATTTTATTCCATATTTAACTGCAGTAATTGTTTATTGGTCGCGCTCCATGAGCAGTGGTTTTGTTGGGGGTAGAAAACAGCATGTTTCTCCTCTTTAATGTACTGGTACACCTCCTTGTATTTGGCTTAAATCTTTGGTTGAATGAGCCTGGTTGCATATTCTTTGAGTATTTAAAGTTTCCATCATTATTTGATTGAGATGCTGTTGGTTGACGGTTGGTTGATCAACGATCATACCAAATGCAGTGCATAATAAGCTGAGTTTCGGAAGACGCATCGTACGCACCAGCAACGATATAAAACCTACACACTTTCGCAATGGGCGAGTGCGTTTTTTGATTGAGATGCTGTTGGTTGACGGTTGGTTGATCAACGATCATACCAAATGCAGTGCATAATAAGCTGAGTTTCGGAAGACGCATCGTACGCACCAGCAACGATATAAAACCTACACACTTTCGCAATGGGCGAGTGCGTTTTTTGGCGAGTGTGCAGAAATATATACCGATTATTAAACACTCCCCCTCCACAAAGTATACGTGTGTGCGCCAGTGAAACTGGCGTGAGCGACTGGTCCACCGCGCATAAGCGATAAGGTCGTTGAAACTTGTATCAAATGTCTGATATCAGCAAAAATCACCTACACGGTTAAAGACAGACGTCATTGTGTATATGATGCACAATGTTGGCTTGATTGGGTGATTTAATTAGATGGTTATAAGCCAAGTGGATAAGTGTCATCCCGGATCTGTTTCCTGTACATTTACGAATTGCCCTGACGCATGTAAGTTACGTGTTATGTATGAATGTGACCACCGCTGTGCTGAATGACTCACGGTGACATGTGTATGTGATATGAATAGTGTTGATTCTACATTATAATTGGCTGTCACTCTTACCCTTGTTTTAGAATGAAATCGGATGTTTCGCGACTTATAAGTACATTATTTGTAACTATATATCATATTTGTAATGCAATAGTATTGAGCGAACCACATTGAACAATTGCAGCGTATGCTTTGATAATAATGGAGGACCGCCGTGGAAGCTGATTCGATATCCATAACCTCGGTACGAGCTTCCTGTACGTTATGATGACAACGTTCAAAACCGATGTTATTATCCAGTTATGATCAAACAATACCAAAGGAATATCAGTGTCATCATAACGTCATTCATACCCATACCTCATTGTAGCAGGTCCATTGCCTGTAAGTTATTCACCCTTCCCCTAATAAACTAGATTCCGTTCGGGACATCCTCTTGATTCTGTAGTTCCATGTTGGGATCCCGAAATACAAAATGATGCACACAGGAGCAGCTGTTGTTTACACTTCTCCTGAAGCAATTCAGAGCTAGACTTCAGCTCTAACACACAATAAACAGTGCTGAAAAACACATGTGTCATGACGTACTAAGGATCCGCTGTCAGTCACTTTAACTACACGTATATAAGTATTTTACAAAGAATATCATTAAAAAATTAATTGCAAAATGTATGCTTTAAAAAAACCCTTAAATAATGTTTCTTGTTTCGCCCTCTCAGCATGGCTTAATAACTGACACATTTGCATTCGAAACTATATCGGTGAATGGCTCCCAATTAGTATTCAGACTTCCATATTCCCAAAATCCCACTATAATACTAGCATTTATTTCGCACACATGGTTCAGATATTTTATGACGATCAAGTGTATGATGAACAGCACAATCAAACTTGCTACAAGAGCAAGGGAAAACGACGACACTGTTGTTGATAAACTGATTAAAGCTGCATTTCATGAAAAAACAAGAAAATTTGGATGTGAAAAAAATATGCTTTATACTTTTGGAAATGACTTTCGTAAAATTGAGTCATATCTGTGACACCTGCTATTTTTAGGGTCGTTGTTAAGTTCAATGGCTTATTTGATACCAAAACATGACACATGATAGGCGCCACTAGAAATCCGAAGCCGCAAACGGGCGGTATTTGAGCGATAACCTCCAGAAGATGATGTAATCGCGCATGCGTAACTGCTTGACACGGTGGCTACTCATTGGCATACTTTTGTTTACAATGTTCAGAGGCTGTTTTCGTAACGCCGATATCGATAAATTATCGATCACTGGGTGTTCCCAAACCGTGTCATTTTAGCAAATACAAACACTGAAATAATTTCAAAATTTAGCCTGGCATCTGTTAAGTAACGGAGAGTTCGCATTGCTACCATTCGTTTTCTGAGGGATAATCCATGACATTAAGGACTACAATAGCAAATAGCGAGCATTATTTTCCATGATGTGGAGTGGAGGTGTGCTGCATTGAACCCCCCAACCCCTCATGACGTTGAAGGCTACCTAACCATTTATCCAATGATACCTAGTCACCTTTCAAATACAACATCGCAAAGTTTGGATTAGTTTATGAATGCTATACAAAATAAATGTACATTATACAACAAGGGTTGTGTTATAGTCGCTGATGAATAGGTCATTACTATATCGGATACACTTAACGATATCGGTCGATGGAATATGCACTTTGGCTCCTTGTATGTTCAATGTAATCATGTACATCTCTTTACACAGTAAAACGACCTATTCATACGAACATACTTTCCACAGCGCTGAATCGAATTACAATTAATAATTTATAACAGTTATTATTTTTGCATTCATATGTCATTGAAATTCACAGCTTTGAGAAGGGGTTCTGGCTTGTGGATCTGCAATGAACCATAACGTCTTTTATCAGCAATTTGGACGAAAGGCCTTGTCAGTTTTGCAAATCCACACCCACAAAGATTTCATCCCTTGAATTAACATGATATGTAACTTGCAAGAAACCGTGCAAAGTGGATATATACCAGAGTGGTAGATGCCATTACTCCAATGAAGCAGGTGAACATTACACAACATATGTAACGTAACTGAATGCTTGTTAAATCACCAAATGAGGAATCACAAAAAGCGTTATTGATGTTCGCAAGCAGTTGATGGACGGGTCAGGGGATAAGCAGTTGTATATTTGGATCTGTAGGAGACATTCTCAAATCCAGCTGCCATTGGTTGTTCGTCTCATCTTAACGGCTCCTGGCCTTCCCTAGCAAGTTGAAATGTTCATCAATATATGTCAAGGACTGACAGGGTAATCTTTTTACCGTGATCAATCTTATTCTTCCTTATGAAGCCTTAACATCCGCACTATATAACCATGAATTACAATCAGACAGTTTGATCTTCTTGTTATAAGGGTTTATGAAGACGCCTGCAGCCTACCCTGAATATGCCATTTCCTTTCGCGATTTTCCAGACAGTTACCAGTAGGTGATGTTTTTATATATAATTGACACACTTCACTGGGATCTAGTTGGCTTATGGTAGAAAACAGTTTGTGAACAGGTATCTGGGACAGTTTTACAACGCGGACACTTTCATTTACCTATGGCATAGTAGAAGGTGGGGTATTTCCTGGAAAAGAATGCTGAAATATTGTTTCCCCTCGTCATAACAGTATGCCTCTGGGACCGATGTTACACCCACATATATCCCCATAATCTGTGGTTCAACTGAAAAGTGCGGGATTACAATATTATTATGCATGTGTCGCTGAAGCAACAATCTTTTCATGTAACGTTTCCTACAACAGAGCAGAAACAAGAGCGACTCTACGTGAGCGACTCTACGTAAGCGATTATGATGGGCGAAAGTACAAAACAGGCGAGGTGATGTACCTATTTCTACCTGACATGAAATGGCCAATAGAACAATCGTTACATTATGGGCAACAGAAGCTCCATTGCTGACAGAGAAACACGGCGGGCAGATGGTTGAAAGAAACATATAATGGGACATACCACAAGGGTATTTACAGAACCAACAAATAGCGCTGAAGCTCAACCAACTCGGTCGCGATTCTAACTCGATCTACTTGGTAGCCGCCCAATTTCCACCTGCCTCTTCCTCCCACCCGGTCATATTGAATCAGCTGCTCTGATGACTAATTGGGTGATGCATTTACATCACATTAATAATTGACTACACATTTTGGATGATGCCTGTGTTTGATGGAGGTTTAGTCTTCCGTAAATAACCAATTATTATTTGTGTGAATGTGTTAAGTTGCACAGTATAGTTTTCGTGTAATGTTGCTGTGTAGAGTGCTCACCAGAAAAGACGTATGTGATGAAACATACCGCACAGGGCCTGCTAAAGTACGTTCGGCTTATATCGTCTTTGTATTTTAGATTTTCCTCCTAAGTGATTGATGCTTTGTTACCAGTAGTGTGTTAATGTGATCCATGCGCTCATAACGGCCGATGTCAGTCTTAGATTTTAATATATTGCGATTTTTGCGCTTTCATTGCTTACAGCATTTAGCCATGTTTTGATATACTGCAATATTTATGTGCTTGTTGTACCGCTGCTATGGTACTAATTTTTGTTTGGTTTTGGCATGTTCGCACTCATCAACCGACCAACTTTTAACATATGGGCCCTGAGGTGTTGACCCATCAAGTCCAACCTCCACCCCCCCACTAAAAAGGTTGCAATGCCGATGGACTCGTTGCCGATATCAAATATTTAACTAATGATTCATACTGTATTGACTGAACCAGCATGTGAAATACGCAAGATTGAATTGGTGATATTACAGAGATTACCAATATGTAACATGTTTTTTTGGTAATGACGTAAAGTCATTTGGAAATCGATCAACGAAATGTGGATTTTTCTTGAGCTCAATATAACATGGCCTTCAGCTTAACCGCAATTCGCCTTCGTAGGTATATGGATATTTAAAGCAAAACAATCGTACATTTTGATTTGACAACGTAAGCATGATGGAGAACAGCATTGATTATATATAATATGCCCTGCATATTACATATGCGCCAAGCATAGGCAACAAATGTATTCCCGCAGCAATAGCATTATCTTATAATCACATTTCTCAAATCCCCTAATGGCAGTGCGGAATTAGATCCGATTCTCTGATGGGGATATTTACTGCAGTCAACGTGATCACTATTCAAAATTGGGCGTTCCGTAAAATAATTAGGTCCCTATAACGCAGATACAGCGAACATAAACATGGGATGCGTCTTGGTGCAGACCTTTGGGTTCCAATGCAGTCTTGCCAACATCGTCAGCCATTAACATCATCAGTAATTGGCTTACATCTGCCCAATATTAGACAGCAGATGATTGATGTAAGAGAAGATAAACTAATGATTTAGAGAGGCGAATGTTTGAGTGCAATTATCTGTTAATGAAGTGCATCGATGTTACCCCATAAAAGATTGCATTTATTTGCCTCAAATCTAACGGATCACCCAACACAAAGAGGTTCATTAATGGATTTCAAGTTTAATCCGGGCGGATTAACTATTTAATGAATAACGTTGAGATAATGCTGCTAGTCATTGAAGTGCTACATGTTGATGATGACTTCCTTTTCGTGTAATAAACGTGGCAATAATTGCATTTTATCAGACCATGTTTATAGAGAAATTGTGCATGCGTTTGATATTCTATTCGCTAGCATGACAAAACATGTATCGAGCCCAACAGTGTCACAACTGCATTTAAGATGCATATAAGCGTTGACGGAATTGGACTATTATGAAGCTAAGGCTACAAACTTCACTTAGCTGCATGATGCGAGTAACGTTGCCAATAACTTTTTACCTTGCTTACATTCTCGACATAAGACTGTTCCCTTCTATTTTTAGTCTACATATAGTCAACCCTAATATTATCGATCTGCACCTTGTCTGTACGTAATGTTTGATATATTGTGATCTCAAACACAAACTTTCAATGTGTACAAACCCTATCATGGCATGCCAAATTCGCCATAACTTGCCAAGAATCGGTTTATTATTGTAAATGCCATATCTTTAACATTGTTATTAACATTTTAAAATATATGATTTGGAAAATGTCAGTGCAGCAATCGTGCACTGAAATTTTCCAAATCATTCAGAATTTTCTGACAAGAATCAAGATCGCAGTCTTAAATGGCAAAACTCAAAACGTGAGCATCAGATAGGTGATATCGGTACAGACTAAATTGCTGATTTTGATTTTGTACTCAGATATAACCTACTCAGCTGATATCTGTCAAATTGTCATTAAAAGTCAGAAATCATGTTTGGCTTTTGCAGACGAGGGTTCATTTTACTGCACTTTTAACTAAACCTGTGAAATAGTGGTTGATTCATTCCTTACAGCCTCGGGAGAGATTTTGAATTCGCTTCGGTTGTAATATGCCAAATGAAAGTGAAGGCCATATTAGGTCATTCAAACCCAATGGGCCGTTAACAGCTATAAGCACACATATGTATCTTGGTCATGGACTGGCGGGAATTCGCGAGACAGCTAACAATCAACTGTTTCTGTGTAATGGAAAGTACCGCATTGATTACAAGATATTTACGTGATCAGATTGTCTACATAAATAGCATGAGGGAAGTTAACATTGTTCTGTAGATTTACTAGGGAATGCTATAATGTCATTTATATTCTAAGCAATAATCTGAGAAAATTAGATCACACCGCATCGTTCGACCGTAGTTGCTGTAGTCGATGGTGTTTGATCTAATATCACACCGGGCCAATATTGCTAACGCCATCATCCCATCCTAACTTGGCGCATGTTCCGCGGTCGCCTTTATGGCATTGACCTCGACCAAACATCGCTGTGTAACTCCGCAGCAAACCATTCCGGGCCAACAACTTATGATGAAGTTTTGTTTTGCTCAGACTAATATAATTTCTTAAATACTTGCATCCAACAAATTGGTGACTCCAATTTACACAATAGTATCTGATAGGCACATTAACGACAGTCATTGGTGATTATTTCCTCTTAAGTAGTTGATTTTGCACCATTCCTATCATGTTTACTGCCAGCAACGATTGAGTGATTGTCTGAATGTGAAAAAAACCCAATACAGGATTTGTACATTGCCATTCTTCTTGGCAACTTCGTGACGCTTTACGGTGTAGCCTCCAATTCTGCCTCTCGTTGCCCGCTAGAGGGACCTAAAGCCTATGTCAAATCGCTTTTGGCTATATTTTCAGACTGTATGGACGAAGTGACCTTGTATGTTTTATTGTGTGATTGATGCAATATTGCCAGCTGTATCATGTGCTGCAATTTATTATCAGATCTTGCGGCAGATGTTATGATTCAACAGATGGAACGTTTTTTCAACAACGCGTGGGTGTTAATATTGTAGGCAAAGGTGCCTTGCACCAATCAGTTATTCTTACAAATACCTTTGCTTTGGCAGACTAGATTTGTTTTTACGAGAGCTTTTTGCGTTCAGTCCATTCATCAAAAGTAAACAGACGCCGCGATGTCTATGACTCACGCTCATTATCAATAAGAACGGCAACAAACTATCTGAGCTTTGAATTGTGCATTTGTTGTTGCATTCTACATATGAAAAGGGAGTATGTAGAATATACTAAAATAATAATAGATAAATACTGAACCACATGTGTATCGCGTATATCATCCAAACATTAGCCTTGTTCATACGAGAAATCCACATCCATTAGCCAGACTGTCAGAAATGCATTGAGGGATTTGAAATATTGCAAAAATATAGACGCTCTGTCGCCAATATCGAACATAGTAATGATTCATTTGACACAGAATAAAACTTGCCTAGCAATCAATTCATTGTGCAATTTTCCTGACTGCGAAGCAATAATGCACTGGTATACAACAGAAATGGAAGTCATTATTCATGGATTGTGCGTATTACAGTCATGAAGCATAACATAACATCCTTAGAACGTCATCCATTTGCATCTGCGGTAGTAAATTCATTATGTATTTGCTATACATTTATTTTGAATTATATATCGTTTACGCAATTATTTCCCATTAAGTCAGTTGTTTTAAGCATATTATTTGTTTCGTATCTTCCATATTGCTTGAACACTTACGTTACTAATGTTACTGACTTTTGGTTTGCTTGTCTTTTGGGAGGGGAATGTATGATATCTAGTATCCGCATCGATATTATCCTATTTGGTAGCCAAATTGAACGGATCGCCCGCCAAAAAGGGTTCTATTAAGAATTTAAATATAGTTGAATTTAAATGAATAACGTTGTATAAATGCTGCTAGAGTCATTGAAGTGTCATATGCCGATGTAATCCCTTAATTCGTGTAATGCACATGTAAATTATGCCATAACTATCAGACCCTGATTATAGAAGTATTCTGTCCTCATTTGATATTCTGTTTGCAAACGTGACTGAACAATTTAAACACGATCCCTCCCTCTAGATAAAGCATGCGTGTACCTTATTTTATTTTATGCTACCATAACATATTGGCCATCATTAATATTTGTTATAACCTGTCAATATTGATAAAGCAGCTCATTTATGAACACCGTAATATGGCGAGCCAAACTGAATCTCCACACGATGAGTCTCTAAGCATATCAGCGTTTTAAGTGTTATTCTCTGCAATATTTAAGTGCTTGGCAATCGCCACAGGGAAGTAGGGAAAATAATATGTCACTGAATCATTTCTTTCCTGGGGGCCTGACTTTTCCTAGTCGTGATTAATGATCTAGATAGTCCTATTATCACAATGTTTTAAACATCGTGCTGGTATTTTGTAGACAAATAGCTTGACCTACAATCAGACTGATAACTCACTATATAGCTTACCTACTGTATTAGATTTGGACATGACTTGCAAATGCCTTAGCAGTATTAGTCGCAGTTTTAATCGGAAATGATGCATCTGGGCCATGGGGTGCAACAGTTAAAGCATTTCATGTATCCACGAAGCTATAAAATAAATCAGATCAATCATTTCTCTTCTTGGTAGTTCAGGATTAGACGGCAAATCCTGAGGGCGATATTCATAATGGTCAAGATGGGTTATGAATGGCTTGGTTGTGCAATATGGCTCCTAAAGGAAGTGATGTTTCATAACGAAGTTGAACGTTTCAGCCCTAACAGGAAGTGAAATACGGGAAACACTGTACCTGAATGATATTGGAGATGTAAATATAACGTATCTCAGCAATATTGTATAAGCAGGAAAATGGAATCCCAAATCCCAAAGCCATGACTGATTTACACCCTCCTATCAGGTGTAAACATTTAATGATTCTATACGTAATCCAGCCAACCATGCATGGCATTACCTACCAATGTACCTTAAATCAAGCTCGCAGCTGCTCATAACAATACGAGCAACATAATGCCAAAGGTATGTAACCAACAATTAGCCTGGTATCCAAGTACGCTTGCTTAAAGTTTGCAAAATATAACAACTGGATACAAATAATATCATTGTCTTTGAAACCAATGAGCTATTACAGAATAAATAAAGCGGTAACAAGGTGTAAAAATTACACCTTGTTTTTTCACGAAAAAGGAATATTTGTTTTGTACTGATTCTTGAATTAAACTGTTCGTTAAGTAGACAACGGGGCAGTTAACAATACAGCATTGATCGGTTTGCATCGACACAATAATCATCTACATTAATTTTCATTTTGAAGTCTGTCAGCAATTAGAACAAAACATATTTTACATTGTAAATTGATTTGTTGAATCCGGAATAAGTCATTGTCTAGTTTGATGGATAGCTCGCCAAACTGGTTATGCAATATTGTATTGACATGATCAGTTGGTGCAACTTCTCAGGAATGCATTATAAAATGCTGCACAAAATTATGAACGCAACATTTCCATGCGACAACATCTTTTCTGGGGCGTTCTTCAGCTTGGCTCTTTGTACATATATGTTTATTCAAGGATTGCTGTTGATAATTAAATAAGAACCATACCACCGATAAAACGAATCGGCATCGATTTGGAGCTGCAGTGTTTGCAAATGAACGAATATTGGTGCAGTAGCGATAGCCATTGTTTGTCCTTCTCCTTAAATTCTAATTATTCTTGAAAAATGTCAGCAATTAACACAGCAATTAGATAATCCACAATGTGATTGGTGGTAATATTCTGCCAATATAAAGTCCCACATGATACCAAGAAGGCTACTCTCTGTTTTACGCGACACAGCATTGTTGCTTGAAAGAAACAGCCTCGCTTGTTTAGGATTGTTGCATGTGCGCACTACCAAACACTTTAGCTTCGATCACTGTAACTGCCAATACTGTTGTTTGCTGGAAGGTTAATGCTTTCAAATCGATCGGCTCAATGCGTCTTTGGAATAGAATACAAGCTAAGTTTAGCATGGTGTTAAAGGAGCAATGAATTATATTTCAATTTGCATTTTCTACCCGGGGAATCAATTCCCCTCCCACGAAATCGTAAGGTTTAGTCCATACTCACACAATTGTATTTAAAATGTTCTATATATATGGCTCTAGGAAATATCCGCGTCACTTTGCGGTGTAGCCACCAACACATTTACCAAGTGCATTTGCCACTAATTACGCCACTCACATGACCCACTAGAATGCTGCAATTCCTATATCAGATCAGATGTGTCTTATCATGTTCAAATGGTATGGATAAAATACACTGTTATGCATTGGTTTACGATAGATGTAATATTTCCAGTAGTATCATGTGTTTCCCCTTGAATTGTACTCTTGTGGCAGATGGTAGTCATTAGGTTCCTTCCGATCCAGTGTTTTTCAACCAAGCACAGGCGCCATAATTTTCGGCTTTAAGGCAGAAGCTATGCAGTTCATGAATCAACTGCCAATCCCCGGATGCTGATAATAATGGGCGGTAATACGAATGGTCTCATTGCGGAAAACTGTCCGACACATGAAATTGATCACCGTTGTTTTACGCCTTTTAAGCTCCAGCACCATTGTGTGTCCCTGCAGTCTGTGATGCAGGCTATTCCGATTCACCATATATAGCTTTGAGACCCAAGGGTGTGGTTGGTCGTGAGAGCGTATCCTGCTGCCGGCGCTTAAGCCATTTGGCCGATCGATAATCGTTGGGCATCTTATATAACTCGGTTATCAATTTATAGTGTATACTATATTGACACTGTGCCTTGAATCTATTAATTTCCTGAAACATGCGTACTAATGCAGCAAAATGCACATATAATGGCAAGACGTTCCAATGAGCTCAAACAATTTTGGTAGTGTTCTTTGCCCTCACAAGATGTGTAGCAAACAATCCGAGTCAGTTCTGACAATAAAGTTTTCCTATAGCAGTAGCAAATATATTATCGGACTGACCGATCTCAATTATTCTACTAAGCATAAGGGGTTATTTGCTTAATCAGGCAATGGTATGGGGGAGATATATTATCACTTAACACTAGACGCGAATCGTGCCGTGGTCTATTCCAGATGTGGTACGCGGCATGAAGAAGATGATAGAGCAAGTTAAGGCTGCTTTTGATATTCATATATCCGGCTAAGCTGTAAATGTCACATCCATTATCAAACCCTTAATGTTTAATACAGTTTCCTTAAATGCAAACTGATGTCGGTGAAAGATCATTTATCCGAGCTGGCAGCTAATGCACTTATTTGGTCTTGCGCTAATAAAGACGAGGCACGTTTATGGCAGAGGGTTATTTGCAATCGTTCAAAACATTAGATAGCGATTACCCTGTCACATGGGCAGCTCTGGCAGTAGCTGAGTTCAAATGATACATCGTGAAAACGGCTATGAGAAATAAGGAAGTGAAGGTTGTCTTGAGTTTATAACAGACCTCGAGTGCGTAAGGTAATTAGGGAACAGAAATGTAGTCACTATCATTCGCTGCGACCCCAGGGGTTGGCCATATTTGAGTATCATGCAACCAGGCAATTTGTACTAATTAAAGGCTGAATAATCTCGTACAGGAAAGAGAAGTTTGATTTATTCAACATTTCATATATTTATGTTGCTATTCGCATATAATCTATTTGCTTCCATTTAATATTGTTATGTCTCAGTCCATTGAGTTACATTTTAGAGCATTGACGTTGTAAAATTACAGTCAAAATTACTATTTTACTTGTCTACTACCTATTTATAACGCATCAAGTAATGTTGCATTTCTTTGTACAGAATGACGATGTTTGAAGTTTACAAAAAGACTGGATTCATGTTTTGCATTTGCGGTGCAAGTTATTCTTGTTGCTTGCACAACTTATCATTAACTCCGAATCGGCAGACTAAGGGATCCTTCGTTGTACTTGCAGTAGCGATATCTCAGAAACTAAGTTATATATTATGTATATGTATAGCACTTCCAATACAATAGTGTGGTCCAAGACACGGACGTTACTCTATAATTCCTGGGGTTGTCCCTTGCGCCCAGGGTATTTACACTTGTGTGCGAAGTGTCAGTTCAATCAGTGTTATCTTCAGGGCATCATGAGAAGCTTCATTATATATCCTTATAGAGGCTTCATCACTTTTGAGAGCTAAATTTAACAACTTAGTCATTCCTTTCCCATTTCCTTTAATATCGCCCTTAAGTATTGGCTACTAATCCTGCACTACAGTTATGATAAATGACAAGTCTCATCTATACGAGGATGTTATTGCTTCGGGGAAGCATGACATGCATAAGCTAATGCGGCCACATGGCCCAGATGCATCGTTTGCGATCACAATTTCGGGAAGATTGCTGCTCTTTATTATGTCGTCTTCCACACAGAATTCTTTGGGAATGGTTTGCTGCAATGTTCCCTCGAAGTTGTATGGCGACTTTTGGTTGAAGTCAATGCCATAAAGGCGCCCGCGGAACATGCGCCGCGTTAGGAATGGGATGATAACGTTAGCAATACTGGCCTGGTGTGATGTGAAATCAAACACCATCGACTATAACAAATACCATGGAATGACGCAGTACGGTCTAATATTCTATTATATTGATTAGAATATGAATGAGACTGTAGCATTTCGGAAGACACTAACCTGTTTTGTAAATTGATCAGTACATCTGCAAAATAATTCTTACGCCCCTATGATAGCTGTGCAGACAATTTGATCACGTAAATCACTGGTAAACAATGTGATACCTGGCATCACATAGAAGCAGTTGATTGACAGCTGTCTCGTGAATTCAGTCGCTAGTCCGTGACCAAGATAAACATGTGGACTTGTAGCTGTCAAAGACCAATGGGGTTGACTAACCCAATATTGCTCTCACTTTCATTCGAAGCGACCTCAAACTATAATTGCACGAACATTTCTCCCGAGACTGCAAATAATATATACAAATCAATTAAACTGGCGGGGTTAAAAGTGCAGTAAATTGTTCCTTCGTCTGCAAAAGTCGGACCTGATTTCTCAATTTGAATGACTATGTGTCAAATATCAAGTCAGGCAGAATAGATTATGTCAGAGTTTAAAAAGTCAGTTAAATCTGTACTGATATCACCTATCTGATCCTCAGTGTATGAGCTTTGCCATTTAAGAATGCGATCTTGGTTTGTGTGAGAAATTCGGAATGATTTGGAAAGCGTTAGTGCGCGGTTGATGCAAAATATCGTTGCATTATAAAATGCTAATAAGCATATCATAGATATGACATTTACAATAATAAACCATTTCTATGCAAGTTATGGCACATGTGGCACGCCTTAATGTTTGTAGACATTCCAAATTTGCAGGAGATTAAGATATATCACACAGAACGTATATACATAATTATATTGGAGCTGACTGTATCTTTAGAACGCCATTCAGGTTCATGCTAAAACTAGAAGGACCCAGTCGTAACCCGAGAATGTAAGCAAAGTAAACGGCATGACATTGCCAAGTGAATGCTGTTGCCTAGACTAACGTTAGCTGCAGAATATCACTAACAACGCTCATATTCTTCTTAAAATATGTTGTAACACTGTTAGGCTGCTCTCCATTACATGGCGTTGAATTAGTTGAATTATTATTATTGACAGGAGATGGAAAATAAAAATGGGTTTTGACGGCATGACATGTGATAAGTTACAGGCGTGATTTGCCAGGCAGGAGGGTTAGGTCTTTACATGTTTAGTCATGCTAACGAAGAGAATACCTGAAGCATGCATAATTCCTCTATAAACAAGGTCGGATAAGAATGCCATTATTTCCCTGTTCATCACACGGTAAGGGGGTCAGCATCGGCGTGTAGCACTTCGCTGACTAGCAGCATTATTTCAACGTTATTTATTGAATAGAAATTATTAATAAATCTCTTTGTGCCGGGTAAGTGTATCGACGCATTCATTTTGATATAGTATGATACAATAGCACATAATATAACATATAACATTATTGAGATAATATCGATCTCTAACTTATATCAGCGATTATGTAAAACGCGGAGCTGAACTATAAGCCCACTTGTTAGTCTCCGACAATCAAATCTACTTTTGAATCAAACAATCAACATCCAATGCTAAGCGACATAATGACTATTGAACTACTTGTCGCATTGATAATTTAGATAATTTGTTGCGTAGCAAAGTCTGTGCTTTTAGCAGTTCCTCTTGGGAGAGTAACAGCTGCAATTTCAAAATGGAGTGAAATATTACGGGCACGTCGAAAGTAGTTGATTTTGTAGAGAGGGTTGCGATCTTTTCCCTTTTGTCATAGAGTGCATACATCGGTCGAGAACGATATCTGATAGGATTGCCTCTTAAAGGTCGTTAATGGATAATAAAGCTACGTGTAGGAGGCCTTAGTCGATGAAAGCCGAAACACTATACTGCTGATATCGATTTTCGGATGATACTTAATAGCTGTTCGGAGAATCTTACATTCGTGCAAATGTGGTCTAGCTATGCGAAAGAGTGAGATCATAACGTCATAGCTTTAAGATAATTGCTCATTATTATGCTTTAAAGGTCGTTTGAGGAGGTAGGCATTAAAGAGAGCTACATCGACATTCTGGAAAAGCAGTGTGTATAAAAGTATAGATCGCCGTCCGAAATTCTGGGTAGCAATCGATGCATCTGTGGAACGTGTCCACAATACGTTATGCATATCACGTATTCCCGAAGCATTAACATCCTCGTATATATCATATATATCATTTCTTCTTGTGGTAGTTCAGAATTATATGCAAATATACATGCGCTATATTCACAAATGTTATGACAGGAAAGGAATAAGTAACCGATGCAGCCCGTATGCCGACAGATGAGTCAACAATCGCTGCACATCATGTTGTTTGCAGGTGCAATCAATGACGTTCTTAGATAACTTGTATGTTACTGCCATTGAGAAGATCAAATGATCAACATTTCGACTATTTCGTTTCGTAAAGAAAGACAACGTTACATTCATAGTAGTTAATGTAACACAAGTTAATGTTAATGCAATAAGGATGAGCTGGTCGAAATGATTCTTCAACCGACTCTAAAAATCTGTTCAAAGTAACTCACCGAAGTCACTTGAGGGTTTACAAGTAAATCATTAATGTTTATGCTATTCTGTGTGGATATATTGCCTTGAGGTTTATTAAATACGCCTCAATATCGAAATAACGCATTCATTGTCAGAAGGATGCATAGTTTTGTGCTCTTGAGCATTTGATAAGCTTGTCTATTCCAAATGCATTACAAAGTGCTAAATATTACCGCTATATAGACGTTAAGGTTGAATATGATGATGGTCGTTTTCAACTCACAGGCACCCAGTGTATATTTTATACCCCTCTCTTTAATTCTCGATTCTTACACTCTATTAACTTAGCTGTAAATCCTCTATGGCTAATCGCAGGTATGAATTAATACGAATGTGCATGAGCCGTAACATACCACTGCAATGCTTGTTCAGTAACACACGTCTGCAATGAGGATAAGCTGGTCAAAATTAATTTCGATGGCTCAATCTTTTTATGACGGGTTGTGAAAATGATGGTTGTGTTGCGGTGTGTATTATCTCAACTGTGTTTATTTGTTAAGCGTGACAAACCTCCATACTACATCCACGTGAAATGTATAGGGTGTTTTGTGGTATGTCGATTAATACTAACATCATCTGGCTTTTACGTGATTGATCTATTATCGTTCCGATAATAACCTCGAACGTGGTGGGTTGAATACGTTTTGTGATTGGTGGAGGTGGCAAGAAGAGACTTTATGTAGTGTGCCCCATTGAACCCCCAAACCCCTCACGATGGATGAAGGTTACCAAACTTTTAATCAGTTCAAACGTAGTCATCTTAAAGATACAACACTGCAAATGTGTGATTGGTGTACGAATATTATAAATTCATTTTCTATAAACAACAAGGCTTTTACTATTGTCGCTTATTTATAGGATACACAATCTATTGGATACACTAAATGTTATCGTTCGACGGAATATGCATTTGGCTTCTTATATGTAAAATATAATTATGTACGCAGTCAATCGACCCATTCATCCCAAGTTAGTTTATACAGTGCTTATTTGAATTACAATCAACTCCTTTGAGGGTTACTGGCTTGTGGATATGGGATAGATCATAACGTCCTTTACCAGGAAATGTGGACGAAAACCATGTCAGTTTTAGTTTTTGATTATATGATATATGAATAACAAGAAATCGTGCAGAGCGGATGAATACCACATTGAAGCAGTTTAACATTACACAATAAATGTAACGTAAGTGAATGATAGTTACATTACAAAATGAGGAAATTACGGCAAGGTTATTGGTGTTTGCTAGCAGCAATTGGGGGAATAAGCAGTTGTAAATTTGGGTTCGTGGGGGAACTTATCAAATTCTGCTGCCTATTCGTTCTATATAAACGGCATTAACTGGCCTCCTTGTGTTTCCTTGAATAATATGCTAATCAATATATATCATCGACTGAAATGTTAATCGTGTACTGTCAGCAACCTTATCCTTTCTTTGGTAGGCTTCATCATATATAACCAGGCCTTACAACAAGACAGTTTGATCTGCTTGCTGTCAGGGTTTATAAAGACGCCTACAGCCATCCCTGAACATACCATTTTCTTTCGCAAGCCATCTCTCAGATATCACTAAGTTAAGCTATCATGTTTGTTTGACTAACGTCAAAAGTATTTTGGTGGCTAATGAACTAAAACAATTTGTTAACAGTCTAAGATGGCGAAATCTGATATTCACTTTTGGCATAGTAGGTAGGATATTTCTTGGAAGGAATGTTGAAATATTGATTCTATAAAAACTCGTCAAAAAAGCACCTCTGCGACCGATGATACACTAACTCGTTTCTAGATAATCTGTGGTAAATATATCATGCATTGTGAGATTGCTATAAAACGTGCTGTGCCTGTAAGCAATTAACTTTTCAAATAGGATAGCAGAAGCAAGAGCGAATCTACGTAAGCAATTTTAATGGCAGAAAAGACGGAAAAATACAAAGCAGCCTAGGTAATGCACCCATTTTTCCCTGGCATGAAATGTCCAAGAGAACAATCAATACTTAATGGGCAATAGAGGGGCCATAGCTAAAAGAGAAATACGACACACAGGTATTTGAAAGAAGCATATAATGGGACATAATGCAAGAAACAACAAATATAGCTGAAGCTCCGGCAGCTCGTTAGTGATTCTAACTCATTGGGTAATGCATTTACGTCACATCAATAACTGGATGATATATTATTATTTGTGAGAATGTGTTAAAATACACAGTGTAGTATTCGTGTGATGTTGCTGTGTAGTGTGCTCAGCAGGAAGGACATATGTGATAGAATATACATCCAACAGTCAGGCCCCTAGAAAAGAAATGATTCAGTGACATATTATTTTGCCTGTGGCGATTGCCAAGCACTTAAACATTGCAGATAATGTCACTTAAAACGCTGAAATGCTTACAGACTCGATCGTGTGGAGATTCAGTTTAGCTCGCCATTGTACGGTGTTCATTTATCAGCAGCTTTATCAATATTGACAGGTTAAAACAAATATAAATGATGGCCAATAAGTTATGGTGGCATGGAATAAAATAAGGTACACGCAGATTTATCTAGCGGGAGGGATCGTGTTTTAGTTGTTTAGTCGTTATTTTATGACGTTATTTTCGTGTGCATTACGCGAATAAAGGGATTGCATCGGCATATGACACTTCAATGACTCACCACTAGCAGCATGGCTACCAAATGGGTAAATATAGGTGCGGATACTAGATATCATACATCCCTCCCAAATGACAACCAAACCAAAAGTCAGATTAATGAAATCGTAGTTTAAATATTAATTACATTAGTAACTTAAGTGTTCAAGCACTATGGAAGATACGAAACACATAACATGTTTAAAAACAACTGAATTAATGGGAAAAATAATTGCGTTAGCAATATGTTGGAATATAATTCACAATAAAGGTATAGCAAATACGTAATGAATTTACTACCGCAGATGCAAATGGATGACATTCTTAGGATGTGATTTTATGCTTCATGACTGTAATACTCACAATCCATGAATAATTACTTCCATTTCGGTTGTATACCAGTGCATCATTGCTTCGCAGTCAGGAAAATTGCACAGTGAATGGATTGTTAGGGAAGTTTTATTCTGTGTCGAAGGAATCATCACTATGTTTGATAATGGCGACATTATGTTTGGATGATATTCGCGATACATATTTTAGCCCCATGACATCTCAAATTGAAACTATATCCATGCGGACAACACACAGTCAGGTACACCCCTCGTGCAGTCCTTAATATGTGCCATGCAAAGCTACGTCGAATTTTGTAAGCTTTTCATCGCGTCATATAATGCCATTTGTAATGTGTCTATAACAGTTACCCACGCAGGTGTTATGTTGTGGCTTATCTGAAGTCATTAGCTATGATCGACATTGCTGTGACAAGGATATTCTTAAGTGAACAGATGACCAGCCAACGCAATAACGATTATAGTCAAAACCATTGTCTGGAGTTAACCGAATAAGCACGATGTTCTTCACTTTGGATGCTAGTGTAACCATTTTTAATTTATCTATCATTATTCTAGCATATCCTATATACTCCCTTTTCATATGTACAATGCAACAGCAAATGCACAATTCAAAGCTCAGACAGTTTGTTGCTATGCCAATAATTTCCGTTATTATTGATAATGAGCGTGAGTCATAGACAACGCGGCGTCTGTTTACTTTTGATGAATGGACTGAACGCAAAAAGCTCTCGTAAAAACAAATCTAGTATGCCAAAGCAAAGGTATTTGTAAGAATAACTGATTGGTGCAAGGCACCTTTGCCTACAATATTAGCACCCACGCGTTGTTGAAAGAACTTTCCATCTGTTGAATTATAACATCTGCCGCAAGATCTGATAATAAATTGCATCACATGATACAGCTGGCAATATTGCATCAATCGCACACTAAAACATACAAGGTCACTTCGTCTATACAGTTTGAAAATATAAAGGCAGAATTTGAGGCTACACCGCAAAGCGTCACCCAATTGCCAAGAAGCATGGGAATAAGCAAATCCTATTGTTTTTTTTTCACATTCAGACAATCACTCAATCGTAGCTTGCAGAAAACTAAACCATGCACATGATAGGAATAGTGCAAAGATCAACTAAGTAAGGGCGTGGCATCCATTGTACAAGCATAATTGTTTGATTTGCACGATTTCCCTGGCATTCATAATTTAACATTCAGTCTATAAATATCACTCCTGTTCTTGTGTCAAGGAAGGAGTCACCGATTTGTTTGATGCAAGTATTTAAGAAATTATCATAGTCTGAGCCAAAAATGTTGTTAGCCCGACAGACGTCCAAGACAGCATGGCCTTTTGACGACGTGACGAATGATAACTGGATGATATAACATGGGGGACAGTACATTCAAATTCCGCTAAGGGAAAAACCGGCAACTTATTTTTATATCATGCACATATAATATGTCCAATGTAATAGTGTGTGCATGGACCAAACCACTGTCCCTCACGTGCAGCGAAGTTTCGCTTGTTTGCAAATTGCAAAATAATCCATCACAGTTATAAAATTTGTGTTGCCAATCGGATTGAAAACATTGATCTTCTTATAAACAACAATATTGATAACAACTGTGATTTCAGTTTGGTAGAGCACACATGCAACAATCCAAAACAAGCAGAGCTGATTCTGTTACGCAGCTACGTAGTGTCATGTTAAGCATATGGTTGTCTGCAGGACGTCATTTGAGGCTTTATCATACTTCCTTCTGAAGGATTCGCTACCTTTGGGAGATGAATTTCACAACTTAGTCATTTCTCTCCCATCATGACTCTTATAAACATCGCCTTCATGTGTTTGCTTCTAATCCTGAACTACCACCAGGAAAAAGGACAAATCTGATCTATACGAGGATGTTATTGCTTCGCGGAAACATGACATGCTTAAACTAATGCGACCACGTGGCCCAGATGCATCGTTTGCGATCATTATTTCGGAAAGATTGCTGCTCTTTATTACTTCGTCTTCCACGTAGAAATTTTAGGGAATGGTTTGCTGCCACACTACCACGAAGTTGCACAGCGATTTTTGGTCGAGGTCAATGCCATAAAGGCGCCCGCGGAACATGCGCCAAGTTAGGATGGGATGATGGCGCTAGCAATATTGACCCAGTGTGATATTAGATCAAACACAAGTGACTACAGCAACTACCGTCGAACGACGTAGTGTGATCTAATTGTCTCAGATTATGGTTAGAATATGAATGACATAATAGCATTTCGGAAGCCTTCCTAGTAAATCTACAGAACAATTTTAACTTACCTAATGCTATTTGTGTAGACAATCTGTCGACGTAAATCACTTGTAATCAATGCGGTACTTGGCATCAAAATCAAAGTTGATTGTTAACTGTCTCGCAAATTCTCGCCTGTCCTTGACCAATATATATATATATATATATATATATATATATATATATATATATATATATATATATATATATATATATATATATATATATATATATATATATATATATATATATATATATATATATATATATATATATATATATATATATGTCTGCTATAGCTGTTAAAGCCCTTTGGGTTTGAACGACCTGATATGGGCTTCACTTGCATTTGGCATACTACAAGAGAAGCGAATTCAAAATAGATCTCTCCCGAGGCTGTAAGGTATGAATCAGCCACTATTGCACAGGTGGAGTTAAAAGTGCAGTAAAATGGACCTTCGCACTCCGCAAAAGCTAGACACGATCTCTCGCTTAAAATTACAAAATGTCAGATATCAGCTGATTTGGTTATAGATGGGTGTTCAAAAATCAAAAAACCTTAGCTCTTGACAGAATATTCTGAATGATTTGGTAAATCTCAGTGCACGGTTGCTGCACTGACATTTTCCAAATCATATATTTTAAAATGCTAATAACCATATTAAAAATATGGCATTTACAATAATAAACCAATTCTTGGCAAGTTATGGCAAATTTGGCATGCCTTGATTAGGTTTGTAGACATTGAAAGTTTGTATTTGAGATCACGACATATCAAACAGAACGTATAGACAAGGTGCAGATAAAATATATAGAGTTGACTATATCTAGACTAAAAATTTAAGGGACCAGTCGTATGCCGAGAATGTAAGCAAGGTACAAAAGTTAATGGCAAAGTAACTCGCGTCATACAGCTAAGTGAGTACGGCACATGCATAATTTACCCAGAGGGAGGGAGAGCCCATTACATGTTTTGTCATGTTAGCGAACAGAATATCGGACGCATGCACAATTCCTCTATAAACAGGGTCTGATAAAATGCCATTATTGTCACGTTCATAACATGAAAAAGTCATCATCGACATGTAGCACTTCAATGACTAGCAGCATTATTTCAACGTTATTCATTAAATTGTAAATCCGCCCGGATTAAACTTGAAATTCATTAATGAACCTCTTTGTGTTGGGTGATCTGTTACATTTGAGGCAAATAAATGCAATCTTTTATGGGGCAACATCGATGCACTTCATTCACAGATAATTGCACCCAAAAATTCCCCTCTCTAAATCATTAGTTTATCTCCTCTTACATCAATCATCTGCTGTCTATCATAGGGCAGATTTAAGCCAATTACTGATTATGTTAATAATAATAATATCATTTATTTCGCACTCATGGTACAGATATTTTATGACGATCAAGTTCAAGTGCAATCATTTAACAAAGCGTGGGGTGCGATCATAATGTGCAAATAAAATTAAGTAGAACATTGATATCTTCGTGCTAAAAATCGGGAATATTTTCACATTCAAGGGCCACACAAAGTTCTTGTATGGAGTTAACAAAGTTCAATCTATCTTGATCAATGTTCGGTAGACTAAGGCTGCTTGAAATATCATTAAAAGTAATGGTCTGGTCGTAAATCATAGCAGTATTAAGATTAACGATACTCATAATATATCTTATATTATTTGCAACATTCGAATTACTAAAGGCACACAATCGGCTAACCGCCGATACAAGATCATTCGTGCTATTAAGACTATTTAAGAAAAATTTCATACATCGGAACATTAATTGTTCTTTTAGAGGTAGTCTAACAGTTGAAAAAGGAATATACATTGATTTTGTTCTAGGGTGCAGTTTCCATGCATGGCGGATGCATTTGCGCCAAGTGCAACATAAGCTTTTAAATGAATTACTCGATAGCGTCCATAATGGGGATCCATAAAATATATTTGTCAAATAGTGTATTACGAACATTTACGGAACAGTGACCGAATCTTGTGATCAGCATACTAGTTTTCGACACAACATCACCACATGCAGCATGCATATTCAATTGTTCGGAATTTCTTCCTATATAGGATCCAAGATGGACAGCATGTTCACTAACATTTAATCTAACACTATTCAGTTGGCTGACGATGTTGGCAAGATTGCAATGGAACGCGAAGGTCTGCACAAAGACACATCCCATGTTTTCATCGCTGTATCTGCGTTATAAGGTCTTAATTATTTTACGGGCCGCCCAATTTTGCATTGTGATCACGTTGACTGCAGTAAATATCCCCATCTGAGAATCGGATCTAATTCTGCACTGCCATTTGGAGATTTGCGAAATGTTATTATAAGATAATACATTTGTTGCTTACGCTTGGCGCATATGTAATATGCAGGGCATATTATATATAATCAATGCGGTTTTCCATCATGCTTACGTCGTCAAATAAACATTTACGATTGTTTTGCTTTAAATATCCATAGACTACGGAGGCGAATTTTGGTTAAGCTGAAGGCCATGTTAAATGGAGCTCAAGATAAATCCACGTTACGTGGATCGATTTCCAAATGACTTTACGTCATTATAAAAAAAAACATGTTACATATTGGAAATCAGGCGTATTTCACATAGGGTTTCAGTCAATACAATATGAATCATTTGAGTTAAATATTTCTTATCGGCAGCGAGTACATCGGCATTACAACCTTTATGAATGGGGGTGGGGTGATGGGTCAACACCTCAGGGGCCATATGTTAAGAGTTGGTCGGCTGATGAGTGCAAACATGCCAAAACCAAACAAAAATGAGTACCATAGCAGCGGTACTTACAACAACAAACACATAAACATTGCAAATTATCAAGACATGGCTATATGCTGTAAGCAATGTAAGCGCAAAAATCGCAATCTATTAAAATCTAAGACTGACATCGGCCGTTATGAGCGCATGGATCACATTAACACACTAGTGGTAACAAAGCATCAATCACCTAGGAGGAAAATCTAAAATACAAAGACGATATAAGCCGAGCGTACTTTAGCAGGCCCTGTGCGGTATGTTTCATCACATATGTCTTTTCTGGTGAGCACACTACACAGCAGCATTACACGAATACTACACTGTGCAACTTAACACATTCACACAATAATAATTGGTTATTTACGGAAGACTAAACCTCCATCAAACACAGGCGTCACCCAGCAATGTGTAGTCAATTATTTGTTTGATGTTAATGCATTACCCAATTAGTCATATGTCCGGGTGGGAGGAAGAGGCAGGTGGAAATTGGGCGGCTACCAAGTAGATCGAGTTCGAATCGCGACCGAGTTGCCTGAGCTTCAGCGCTATTTGTTGGTTCTGTAAATACCCTTGTGGTATGTCCCATTATATGTTTCTTTCAACCATCTGCCCGCCGTGTTTCTCTGTCAGCAATGGAGCTTCTGTTGCCCATAATGTAACGATTGTTCTATTGGCCATTTCATGTCAGATAGAAATAGGTACATCACCTCGCCTGTTTTGTACTTTCGCCCATTATATTCACTTACATAGAGTCGCTGTTGTTTCTGCTCTGTTGTAGGAAACGTTACATGAAAAGGTTGTTACTTCAGCGGCACATGCATAATAACATTGCAATCCCGCACTATTCAATTTAACCACAGGTTATTGGGATATGTGTGGGTGTAACATCGGTCGCAGAGGCATACTGTTATGACGAGGAGTTTCTCGAGAATCAATATTTTAGCATTCGATTCTAAGAAATACACTACCTACTACTATGCCATAGGTAAATGTAAGAGTCCGCGTTGTAATACTGACCCAGAAACCTGTTCCCATACTGTTTTGTACCATAAGTCAACTAGATTCCAGTGAAGTTTGCCAATCAAATATTAAAAAATTACCTACTGGTAACTGTCTGGGAGATAAATCACGAAAGGAAATCAATGTTCAGGGTTGGCTGCAGTCGTCTTTTTAAACCCTTTTAACGAGAAGTGCAAACTGTCTGATTGTAATGCATGGTTATATGGTGCTGATGTTAAGGCTTCATAAGGAAGGATAAGATTGATCACAGTAAAAGGATTAACCTGTCAGTCCTTGACATATATTGATGAACATTTCACCTTGCTAGGAAAGGCAAGGAGCCGTTAAGATAAGGCGAACAACCACTGGCAGCTGGATTTGAGAATATCTCATACAAATCCAAATATACAACTGCTTATCCCCTGACCCATCCAACAGCTGCTTGCGAACATCAATAACGCTTCCTGTGATTTCTTCATTTGGTGCTTTAACAAACATTCAGTTACGTTACATATGTTGTGCAATGTTCACCTGCTTCATTGGAGTAATGGCATCTACCGCTCTGGTATTTATCCACTTTGCACGGTTTCTTGCAAGTTACATGACATGTTAATTGTGTATGTGGATTTGCAAAACTGACAAGGCCTTTCGTCCAAATTGCTGATAAAAGACGTTATGGTTCATTGCATATCCACAAGCCATAACCCCTCTTCAGCGCTGTGAATTTCAATGACATATGAATGCAATAATAATAATTGTTGCAAATCATTAATTGTAATTCAATTCAGCACTGTGGAAACTATGTTCGTATGAATAGGTTGATTTTCTGTGTAAGGGATGTATATGATTACATTGTACATACAAGGGGCCAAAATGCATATTCAATCGACCGATAACATTAGGTGTATCCAATAGATTAGTGACCTTTACATCAGCGACAATAGCACAAACGTTTCAACGTTATTCAGTGAATTCAACTATATTCACATGCTTAATAGAACCCTTTTTGGCTGGCGATCCGTTTAATATGGCTATCAAATGCACACATTGGGGATAATATACATGCATTTCTTAGACAGATACTAGAATCATACATTCCACTCTCCAAATTATCGTATCTGTTAAAAAGACAACCAAACCAAACGTCAGATTAATGAAATCGTAGTTTACATATTAACATTAGTAACTTAAGTATTCAAGCAATATGGAAAATACGAAACAAAAAAAATGTTTAGAAACAACTGACTTAATGGGAAATAAGTACGTAAACATTATGTTGGAACATAATTTACAACAAATGTATTGTTAATACATAATGAATTTACTACATAAGATGCAAATGGATGACGTTCTAAGTATGAGATTTTATGCTTCATGACTATTATAATCAATCCATGAATAATTACTTCCATTTCTGTTGTATACCATTATTGCTTCGCAGTCAGAAACGTTGCACGTTGAATGATTTGCTAGGCAAGTTTCATTCTGCGTCAAATGAATCATCGCTATGTTTAATAATGGCGTCACAGCGTTTATAATTCTGCAATATGTCAAATCCCTTAATACATTTCTGACAGTGTGGCCAATGGATGTGGATTTCTCGTATGAACAAGGCTAATGTTGGGATGGTATACGCGATACACATGTCAGGTACACCCAGCAGTCAGGTACACCCATCATGCAGTCCTTAATATGTGCCATGCAAAACTACGTCGAATTATGTAAGCTTGTCATTGCGTCATATAATACTATTTGTGATGTGTCTATGACAGTTAACCACGCAGGTGTAATGCTATCTCGGAGCCATTAGCAATGATCGACATTGCTGTGATAAAGATATACTTAACTGAACAGGCAAACGCAATTACGATTATAGTCAAAACCATCGTCTGGAATAAACCGAACAAGCACGATGCTCTTCACTTTGGATGCTGGTGTAACCATTTCTTATTTATATATTATTATTCTAGCATATCCTATATAATTCCTTTTTATATGTACAATGCAACAACAAATGCACAATACAAAGGTCAGACAGTTGGTGCTATGTCAATAATTTCCGTTCTTATTGATAATGAGCGTGCGTCATAGACAACGCGGCGTCTGTTTACCTTTGATGAATGGGCTGAATGCAAAAATCTGTAAAAAAACAAATCTAGTTAGCTGTAGACATGCCAAAGCAAAGGTATTCACAAGAATAACTGATTGGCGCGATTCACCTTTGCTGAATCGTACAATCTTGGCACCAACGCATCGTTGAAAAACATTCGATCTGCTGAAACATAACATCTGCCGCGAGATCTGATGATAAATTGCAGCATATGATACAGCTGGCAATATTGCATCATTCGCAAAATAACACATACAACTTCTTCAATTTTGAAAATATAAAGTTCAAAGTAATTTGACATAGACCTTAGGGCCCACTAGCGGGCAACGAGAAGCAGAATTGGAAGCTACACCACAAAGCGTCACGCAGTTGCCAATAATCGAATCCTGTATGGTTTTGTTTTTTCACATTTAGGCAATCACTCTATCGTTGCTTGCAGAAAACTAAACCACACACATGATAGAAATAGTGCCAAGAGCCCTAAAAAACTTTATCATAAGTTGTTGGCTCGGACACCTATAAATATCGCCGTCAGGTATTTGCTTCTTATCCTGAACTACTACCCGGAGAAATGAGAAATCTGATCTATAGGAGGATGTGATGGCTTCAGGGAAGCATGATATGCATAAACTAATGCGGCCACGTGGCCCAGATGCATCGTCTGCGATCACAATTTCGGGAAGATTGCAGCTCTTTATTATGTCGTCTTCCACGCAGAATTCGTGGAATGGTTTGCTGCAATATTCCCACGAAGTTACACAGCGATGTTTGGTCGAGGCCAATGCCATAAAGGCGCTCGGGCCAAGTTAGGAATGGGATGATGGTGTTAGCAATATTGACCCGGTGTGATATTAGATCAAACACCATCGACTACAGCGACTACCGTCGAACGACGTGGTGTGATCTTATTTTCTCAGATAACTGTTGAAAATACTAATGACATTATAGCATTTAGGAAGTCACTAGTCCTCCTAGTAAATCTAATGCTATTTGTGTAGACAATCTGATCACGTAAATCACTTGTAATCAATGCGGTAGTTTGCATCACATAGAAGCAGTTGATTGTTAGCTGTCCCGCGAATTCCCGCCTGTCCATGATCAGGATATGTATGTGTGGCTATAACTGTTAAAGGCCTATTGGGTTTGAATGAACTAATCAGGACTTCACTTGCATTCGGCATACTACAGCAGAAGCGAATTGAAAACAAATCTCTCCCGAGGCTGTAAGGAATGAATCAACCACTATTTCACAGGTGGGGATAGAAGTGCAGTAAAATTAACCTTCGTCTGCAAAAGCCAGACATGATTTCTGACTTCTAATGACAATTTGTTAGATATCAGCTGAACAGGTTATATCTGGGTGTACAAAATTATACCCTAAGCAATTTAGTCTGTACCTATATGATGCTAACTTTTTGAATTTTGCCGTTTGAGACGGTGATCTTGATTCTTGTCAGAAAATTCTGAATAATTTGGAAAATTTCTGTGCACGGTTGCTGCACTCACATTTTCCAAATCATATATTTTAATATGCTAATAACCATATTAAAGATATGGCATTTACAATAATAAACCGCTTCTTGTTGCACATTTGGCATGCCTGATTAAGGTTTGTAGACCTTCAAAGTTTGTAGTTGAGATCACTATATATCAAACAGAACGTATAGACAAGGTGCAGGTCGATTATATAGAGTTGACTATATTAGGACTAAAAATAGAAGTGACCAGTCCTATGCCGAGAATGTGAGCAAGGCAAAAAGTTAATGGCAACGTTAATCGCATTATACAGTTAAGTGAATTTTGTAGCGTTAGCTTCAGAAAACTCAAATTCCATCAACGCTTATATGCTTCTTAAAACGTTTAGTGACACTGTTGGGCTAGTTCTTATATGGTGTTAAGGATCAACTGAATTACAATTTGGGACAAAGGATGGCAAATAAAAATATATGACCAATTGGTTTTGATGGCATGATATATGATAAGGCACAATCATAATTTACCCAGAGGGAGGGAGAGCTCGTTACATGTTTTGTCATGCTAGCAAACAGAATATCGGACGCATGCACAATTCCTCAATAAACAGTGTCTGATAAGAATGCCGTTATTGCCACGTTTAATACACGAAAAGGGGGTCAGCATCGGCATGTAGCAATTCACCTGCTAGCAGCATTATTTCAACGTTAATTGTTGAATAGTAAATTCACCCAGATTAAACTTGAAAATCATTAATGATCTCCTTTGTGTTTGGTGATCCATTAGATTTGAGGCAAATAAATGCAGTCTTTTATAAGATAAATGTGATTCACTCAATTTACATATGATTGCACACATAAATTCTCCTCTCTAAATCACAAGCTTATCTCATCTAACATCAATTATCTGCTGTCTAATATTGGACAGATTTAAGCCATTTACTGTAGATGTTAATGGCTGACCATCTTGGCAAGATTGCAATGGAACACGAAGGGCTGCACAAAGACGCATCCCATGTTTATTTCGCTGTATCTGCGTTATTGGGGCTTAATTAATTTACGGGCTGCCAAAGTGTGAATTGTGTTCACGTTGACTGCTGCAAATATGGTTATAAGATAATGTAATTGCTGCAGGAATGAAATTCTTGCTTACGCGTGTCGCATACATAATATGCAGGACATATTATTTATAATTATTGCCGTTCTCCATCATGCTTATGTCCATGAACGAAAATTTAAGAACGTAGGCTACGAAAATTTGGTTAAGCTGAAGACCATGTTAAATGTATCACAAAATAAATCCACATAACGTTGTAAAAATTTCCAAATGACCGCAAAACATTGGCAATTAAACATATGACATGTTAGTCATCTCCGTAATATCTCAAATACCATCATGCGTGTTTTCACATGCTGGTACAATCGAAGTAATATATGAATCATTTGAGTTCAATATTTAATATCGGCGGTGTGCACATTGACGTCACAACTTTTGTGTGTGGGGAGGGGTCACCACTTCAGAGTCCATATGCTGTAAAGAGCTGATTGGCTGATGAGCGTCAAAATGCAGGCCGTTGATGATCATCAACATTGCATTATTTAAAAGCATGGCGCCCATGCTTTTCTGTGTAAATGACGTAAGCAATGGAAACGCATACATCGCAATAAATTAAAACTAAAGGACTAGCATATGTCATTATTAGAGTATGGTTAGGAGGTGACACTTGCCACTGCTGGTAATAAAACATAAATCATCTGGAGAGAACAATCATAATACAAAGATGAATCCTATTTGAAATAGGCTCCGCGTAGCCAATCATGTGTGGTATATATAATCTCCTATGCTATTTCTGCTGAGAACACTGCAAAGCAACATTGCACGAATACTACCTTGTGCAACGGAACACATTCGCGCAAACCTTGCATATCACAGGTATAGTTCATAGAGAAAGCATGGTTTCCATCATTTTCAAATCAGTCAGTAGTATATTGGTACTGACTTATGAATGAGATGTAAATGCATTACCCTATTAGTCATCAGAACAGCTGATTTAATAAGGGTTGGAGTGGGAGGAAGTGGCGGAAGAAAAGTTAGCGTGTAAGAACCGGGGCCGTGTTGCCGGAGCAAAAGCGATATCTGTTGTTTCTGGTATTTCCCATGCAGTGTGTCCCATTATCTGCTCCCTTCCATGATTGTTCATGATTGTTCCTTAATATAGCCTGCTTTGCACTCTCCGTCTTTTCTGCCTTCAAAATCGAAAAGTTTATTCCTTCAGCGACACATGCAATCCTACCATCACCATAAATTCAACCACAGATTATCTAGGTATTAGTGGGTGTATCATCGCTAGCAGAGGCATGATTTTATGACGAGAAGACTTCAATAATCAATATTGTAGCATCCTCTTCCACGAATAATCCTACCTTCTGCAATGCCATATATGAGTTTAAGAGTCCGCATTGTACGATTGTCCCAGATACTTTTTCACAAATTGTTCAGTAACCAAATCCATACCAGTAACGTCAGTCAAGCAAATATGATAACTCCTCCTACTGTAACTCTCTGGCAGAGGAAATGACAAAGGAAATGGCATGTTCCGGGCTGGCATCGGGCGTCTGTATAAACCCAGATAACAAGCAGATCAAACTGTCTTCGTTCAATGCCTGGTTATATGATACGAATATTGAGGATCACATAGGAAGGAAGGACACGATTTGTCATAGTCACAAAGATTAACATGTCAGTCGTTGATCAAAATTGATGAACATGTAACACTGCTCAATCTTCCGTATTTATGACATTAGACCGGTATTATAATGAATGCTTATTTTGATAGCCTATCGTGTCATCAGGTTGTTACCACAAATACAATATTTAAAACTTTATTAGGTTTTGTTCAGTCCATTATGCAATTCACTTTTCAGAGTCTCACAACACTGAAAAGCTTTGAGTTTTAGGGATAAAACAGCAGAAAAAGATTATCGCCTTGTATCAAACCTATTATTTTTGTCTAAATCACTGGAGTGGATAATTGCCAAGAAATCATAAAACCATGTATCTTCAAATAATCTTTATAAACAGATGCAATCAGTACACATAGCAAACCATAGGGATATTCCCTTTAAGTGTGCAAAATGACCTTCACATGGTATTTGACCAAGGCCAGGCCTGTGTTTTACAAATACTAGATCAGTCATCCGCATTTGACACTGCGTATGGCGAGATGCTCCTCTCCAGACTAGAAACCCTCGTTGGAATGATCGTTTCTGCGTGGTACATCGTACTCTGGCACTGCTGCAAATATGGTTATAAGATAATGTAATTGCTGCAGGAATGAAATTCTTGCTTACGCGTGTCGCATATATAATATGCAGGACATATTATTTATAATTATTGCCGTTCTCCATCATGCTTATGTCCATGAACGAAAATTTAAGAACGTAGGCTACGAAAACTAAATTTGGTTAAGCTGAAGACCATGTTAAATGCATAGCAAAATAAATCCACATAACGTTGTTAAAATTTCCAAATGACCGTAAAACATTGACAATTAAACATATGACATGTTAGTCATCTCCGTAATATCTCAAATACCATCAAACGTGTTTTCACATGCTGGTACAATCGAAATAATATATGAATCATTTGAGTTCAATATTTAATATCGGCGGTGTGCACATTGACGTCACAACTTTTGTGTGTGGGGAGGGGTCACCACTTCAGAGTCCATATGCTGTAAAGAGCTGATTGGCTGATGAGCGTCAAAATGCAGGCCGTTGATGATCATCAACATTGCATTATTTAAAAGCATGGCGCCCATGCTTTTCTGTGTAAATGACGTAAGCAAAGGAAACGCATACATCGCAATAAATTAAAACTAAAGGACTAGCATATGTCATTATTAGAGTATGGTTAGGAGGTGACACTTGCCACTGCTGGTAATAAAACATAAATCATCGAGAGAGAACAATCATAATACAAAGATGAATCCTATTTGAAATAGGCTCCGCGTAGCCAATCATGTGTGGTATATATAATCTCCTATGTTATTTCTGCTGAGAACACTGCAAAGCAACATTGCACGAATGCTACCTTGTGCAACGGAACACATTCGCGCAAACCTTGCATATCACAGGTATAGTTCATAGAGAAAGCATGGTTTCCATCATTTTCAAATCAGTCAGTAGTATATTGGTACTGACTTATGAATGAGATGTAAATGCATTACCCTATTAGTCATCAGAACAGCTGATTTAATAAGGGTTGGAGTGGGAGGAAGTGGCGGGAGAAAAGTTAGCGGGTAAGAACCGGGGCCGTGTTGCCGGAGCAAAAGCGATATCTGGTGTTTCTGGTATTTCCCATGCAGTGTGTCCCATTATCTGCTCCCTTCCATGATTGTTCATGATTGTTCCTTAATATAGCCTGCTTTGCACTCTCCGTCTTTTCTGCCTTCAAAATCGAAAAGTTTATTCCTTCAGCGACACATGCAATCCTACCATCACTATAAATTCAACCACAGATTATCTAGGTATTAGTGGGTGTATCATCGCTAGCAGAGGCATGCTTTTATGACGAGAAGATTTCAATAATCAATATTGTAGCATCCTCTTCCATGAATAATCCTACCTTCTGCAATGCCATATATGAGTTTAAGAGTCCGCATTGTACGATTGTCCCAGATACTTTTTCACAAATTGTTTGGTAACCAAATCCATACCAGTAACGTCAGTCAAGCAAATATGATAACTCCTCCTACTGTAACTCTCTGGCAGAGGAAATGACAAAGGAAATGGCATGTTCCGGGCTGGCATCGGGCGTCTGTATAAACCCAGATAACAAGCAGATCAAACTGTCTTCGTTCAATGCCTGGTTATATGATACGAATATTGAGGATCACATAGGAAGGACACGATTTGTCATAGTCACAAAGATTAACATGTCAGTCGTTGATCAAAATTGATGAACATGTAACACTGCTCAATCTTCCGTATTTATGACATTAGACCGGTATTATAATGAATGCTTATTTTGATAGCCTATCGTGTCATCAGGTTGTTACCACAAATACAATATTTAAAACTTTTATTAGGTTTTGTTCAGTCCATTATGCAATTCACTTTTCAGAGTCTCACAACACTGAAAAGCTTTGAGTTTTAGGGATAAAACAGCAGAAAAAGATTATCGCCTTGTATCAAACCTATTATTTTTGTCTAAATCACTGGAGTGGATAATTGCCAAGAAATCATAAAACCATGTATCTTCAAATAATCTTTATAAACAGATGCAATCAGTACACATAGCAAACCATAGGGATATTCCCTTTAAGTGTGCAAAATGACCTTCACATGGTATTTGACCAAGGCCAGGCCTGTGTTTTACAAATACTAGATCAGTCATCCGCATTTGACACTGCGTATGGCGAGATGCTCCTCTCCAGACTAGAAACCCTCGTTGGAATGATCGTTTCTGCGTGGTACATCGTACTCTGGCACTGCTGCAAATATGGTTATAAGATAATGTAATTGCTGCAGGAATGAAATTCTTGCTTACGCGTGTCGCATATATAATATGCAGGACATATTATTTATAATTATTGCCGTTCTCCATCATGCTTATGTCCATGAACGAAAATTTAAGAACGTAGGCTACGAAAACTAAATTTGGTTAAGCTGAAGACCATGTTAAATGCATAGCAAAATAAATCCACATAACGTTGTTAAAATTCCAAATGACCGTAAAACATTGACAATTAAACATATGACATGTTAGTCATCTCCGTAATATCTCTCAATACCATCAAACGTGTTTTCACATGCTGGTACAATCGAAATAATATATGAATCATTTGAGTTCAATATTTAATATCGGCGGTGTGCACATTGACGTCACAACTTTTGTGTGTGGGGAGGGGTCACCACTTCAGAGTCCATATGCTGTAAAGAGCTGATTGGCTGATGAGCGTCAAAATGCAGGCCGTTGATGATCATCAACATTGCATTATTTAAAAGCATGGCGCCCATGCTTTTCTGTGTAAATGACGTAAGCAAAGGAAACGCATACATCGCAATAAATTAAAACTAAAGGACTAGCATATGTCATTATTAGAGTATGGTTAGGAGTGACACACTGCCACTGCTGGTAATAAAACATAAATCATCGAGAGAGAACAATCATAATACACAAAGATGAATCCTATTTGAAATAGGCTCCGCGTAGCCAATCATGTGTGGTATATATAATCTCCTATGTTATTTCTGCTGAGAACACTGCAAAGCAACATTGCACGAATGCTACCTTGTGCAACGGAACACATTCGCGCAAACCTTGCATATCACAGGTATAGTTCATAGAGAAAGCATGGTTTCCATCATTTTCAAATCAGTCAGTAGTATATTGGTACTGACTTATGAATGAGATGTAAATGCATTACCCTATTAGTCATCAGAACAGCTGATTTAATAAGGGTTGGAGTGGGAGGAAGTGGCGGGAGAAAAGTTAGCGGGTAAGAACCGGGGCCGTGTTGCCGGAGCAAAAGCGATATCTGGTTTCTGGTTTCTGGTATTTCCCATGCAGTGTGTCCCATTATCTGCTCCCTTCCATGATTGTTCATGATTGTTCCTTAATATAGCCTGCTTTGCACTCTCCGTCTTTTCTGCCTTCAAAATCGAAAAGTTTATTCCTTCAGCGACACATGCAATCTAGGTATTAGTGGGTGTATCATCGCTAGCAAAGGCATGCTTTTATGACGAGAAGATTTCAATAATCAATATTGTAGCATCCTCTTCCATGAATAATCCTACCTTCTGCAATGCCATATATGAGTTTAAGAGTCCGCATTGTACGATTGTCCCAGATACTTTTTCACAAATTGTTTGGTAACCAAATCCATACCAGTAACGTCAGTCAAGCAAATATGATAACTCCTCCTACTGGTAACTCTCTGGCAGAGGAAATGACAAAGGATATGGCATGTTTCGGGCTGGCATCAGGCGTCTGTATAAACCCAGATAACAAGCAGATTAAACTGTCTTCGTTCAATGCCTGGTTATATGATGCGGATATTGAGGATCACATAGGAAGGACACGATTTGTCATAATCACAAAGATTAACATGTCAGTCGTTGATCAAAATTGATGAACATGTAACACTGCTCAATCTTCCGTATTCATGTCATTAGACCGGTTTTATAATGAATGCTTATTTTGATAGCCTATCATGTCATCAAGTTGTTACCACAAATACAATATTTAAAATTTTTATTAGGTTTTGTTCAGTCCATTATGCAATTCACTTTTCAGAGTCTCACAACACTAAAAAGCTTTGAGTTGTAGGGATAAAACAGCAGAAAAAGATTATCGCCTTGTATCAAACCTATTATTTTTGTCTAAAACACTGGAGTGGATAATTGCCAAGAAATCATAAAACCATGTATCTTCAAATAATCTTTATAAACAGATGCAATCAGTACACATAGCAAACCATAGGGATATTCCCTTTAAGTGTGCAAAATGACCTTCACATGGTATTTGACCAAGGCCAGGCCTGTGTTTTACAAATACTAGATCAGTCATCCGCATTTGACACTGCGTATCACGAGAGATGCTCCTCTCCAGACTAGAAACCCTCGTTGGAATGATCGGGAAAAAAATTGGGCACTATCATTGTCAACTGAAACATCACCAAGCGTTCCGTTCCACTGGGCACAGTTATTTGCCCAATTTTGTTACGAAAACACGCCTCCGCCTCTTTTCACCTGTCTTAAGCCAGACCTGCAACTTCAGAGTGTGTGCAATAGGGATTTTTACGAAGTTTGATACTGGTGATACATAGTCTATATTCCGGTAAACAACAGTGGCAGCTACAGTGTGTTCAGTTTAGTTATTTTGTAACAATCCCGAGCAAGCAGAGATAAGTATGTAAGGCAAGTACGTAGCGTCGGGTCCAGCATATGATTGCCTTCAGGGCCACATAAGGGGCTTTATTATACTTCCTAGCCAAAGCTTCACTGACTTTGATAGACAAATTTCCCAACTTAGTCCTTTCTCTTGACTCCTAATAACATCGCCCTCAGGCATCTTTTTATCCTAAACTACCACTGGGGTAAAATGACAAATCTTTCGAAGCTTCGGGGAAATATGATAAGCATAAACTAATGTGGTCACATGGCACAGATGCATCTCATGTGGCCTGAAGGCAATGTGCATAATATCGTCATTTTACATCAATATAAACACTTTCGATAACGCATTTTTTCCCAACCAACCAAAATATAGATATGCGCGATGTTACCTTTAAGACGTTGATCGGTAATGCTCAGACGCACAAGGCTATTTGCTAACTCTGTGCATGTTGGCACAATATTCGGCACATAGCATAGTGGCTAAACAGCACATGTGCATTGTTCCCAAAGATTTCTTATTATATTTATATAGTTAACCAGAAAAAAGCCTCAGCCCTATCGTTACGTGTATCACCGAGATTTCCGGCTAGGTCTGTCAGTTATAACAATCAGGATGCCTCAATACAATGGGTAGATGTTTTCAATGGCATAAAGTGACTCGAGCTGAGGGTTAGTTGTACTTCTTAGATAATTTGCATTATATTCTCATTCTTTTATCCAATATTACAAGATGAACTACAGCGGAGTTTTGAAATGTTTCTGATAAGGATTTCATACCCACTTTCCATGCAATGACCACATTCCGCAAAGATTATCCTCCATTCTCGTTCCATGCACAAGAACAATGATGTTATGCGACCGTGCTATAGCTTCATGATATCTGCTGCGCAATTAAAATGATTGCCATGGACGTAAAATATGCACTGAATTTGAAATTATGCATTGCTTTTCCATAGCATAATCCGATTCAACTACCATATTTGCGCTGTATTATGCATTTACTTCTCGAGTTACGTATGTCATAGATGTCAATGATTAGACCCCAGCGTTATCATCTGTTTATTGTCTTGTGTGAATATGAGATTTCTTTAATGAATGGAAGAAGTCTTGCGAGAATGAAAGATGCCTTTCTAAGGTTTAACGCAAATGGTTAGGTACGTACATATTGTGGACGTTGCGTAGGTTGCTAAAATCAGCCAAATACTACCAACTACAAGTGATACTATGTTGGGTGAAATAAGTGGGAGAAGTTGGTTAATTGGCTCAACAATACGCTGTATTTGCATAAGCCGTTGCTAGAAAATGCGATTTGCTTTGTAATTGAATGCAATGTAGCATCTGCAGTTGTAATATGTGTCCCAAACTTGATGCGATATAGTGGAAGAAATGTTTTGATATTTTCTTACATTTAAGATAAACAAATAAAGGGTACCTCGGTAGCAAATGCACTTGAGGGTGTTAGGCAGATATATATGATTTGCAAGTCCTGAAAGCTTGGCAATGCATACAGAAACAGAGCTTTGGTTTTTCAGGCTTTACACAGATAATGCACGAATAAGCAATTAAATCATACTTTATCGATAGCCAGGTGAAATTACGACGGTAATTATAATGGATGTTTTCAAGGTTGAACTAAACAAACTAAGTTGTCAAATAATGACAGCTTCGTAAAAACACAAAATTAACGCCAGAAGGGAAATGGCCCCTTCGAACCGCCATCGCTAGGTAGCCCATATCACAATATGGTCTTTCTAAATCATGCGGTTTAACCAGAGTTTGCTACAGATATCGAAATCGATTTACATTATGCATGCAATCTTCTTGATGTGACATATTTAATCTTTCATATTCCGACATCAAAGATTGTTGGTTGATAAAACACCCTTGCTTCCTACTTTTGCCATATCGCACATCGACATCCAGATATTTACTGTTTGGTCCACATTTTGACAAACGACCAATACATAAAGTCATTAGTTTGGAAATATTCCGGAAACATTTGTATCCATTTCCGAATGCATCTCTCACTGTGAGTACCTGGTCAAATTATTCAAGTCCAAAATGCGTGCTAGACGCTACACAAAAACGAGTGGGTCGGCGGACACGGCCAAACTGCCTTCCTCATATCCATTGCTTACGCAATTTCTTCTACTTAGGTAAACTGAATAATCGAACGCTTCCTGAAGAAATGTTCGAACGTTTCAAGGCCACACAGTGCTTCCTTATGACTAATCCAAACCAAACAAATTGAAAATTCACGGTTGATAACGTGATTTCTATGGAAGCTGATTTGTGCTACTGAACCTGGGTTCATTCATATGCATCATTTCCGGTTGACCTAGGTTCACGCACGAAATACCACTTCCCTCCAAAGAACGTAAAATATCTCTTATAATATTTCTCGAAGGCCAAAATATTCAACACCATTCGATCGGTATCGATTCGTTCAGTTCACACTACAAATTTAAGGTGTAATTGGCACTTTAAACTCTGCAAAATCACCCAGCACGAATCCCTATATTCCGGGTGTTCCGCTCGATTTAACGAAAATAAATGCAGTTTTGTATGGGGCTAAATCGATGCACTACCTCTACAGATAATTGCACTTACAAATTCTCCTCTCGAACCCATTAGTATATCTCCTCTTACATCAATCATCTGCTGTCTAATATTGGGCAGATTCAAGCCAATAACTATGGTAATGGCTGACGATGTTAGCAACACTGAAATGGATCGACGAGCGATACATAGACACATCCAATGTTTATATCATTTTATATGTGTTACTGGGGCTTAATTATTTTAACGGGACTGCCAAATTGTCGATTGTGATCACGATGACTGCTGTATTTCCCCCTTGCAGAGAATTGCAACTTCTACTGCCTCTAAATGAGGAAGGATGCCATATAGTATTATACGAGAATGTTATTACTTCGTGGATGCAGCTGGTGCTTACACTTAGAGCATATGTTTGAGATGCAGGGCATGATATATATAATCAATGCTGTGTTTCATCATTCTCACGTCCACAAATGGGAGTTAATGAATGTTGTGTCTTCAATAACTACACGCTACAAAAGTGATTTTGTGTTAAGATTAAGGTCATGTTAAATGTAACTCAAATGACTTTGAGCAATTAACAATTAAACATATAGCATTTTCGCGAAATAATATTTCAAATCTTACTATGCTTTCGCATCATTTTTTGAGTTAAATATTTAATTTAAGCAGCGTGTAAATAGGCATTATAACTGTTTTTGTGCCGAGGTCGGGGGTTCAACAGCCTTATGTAAAGAGTTGGTCGATTGAAGAGCGCGAAACTGCAAAAACTAGAGCGTACCATAACAGCGGTATTTACAAAAACAAGACCATCAACGTTGCAGATTATCCAAACATGCCTAAATGATGTAAGCAATGGAAGTGCAAAAATCGCAATATATTAAATCCAAGACAAACATCGGCTGTTATGAGCGCATGGTTTGGGGTTAACACATGCCATTACCTGTAACAAAGCACCAGTCATCTAGAAGGAAAACCACAAATACAAAGATGAATCCCATATGCTATAAGCCGAACGTACTTTACTAGGCCATGTGCGGTATATTTCATCACATGTCTTTTCTATTGAGCACACTACACAACAGCATTACACGAATACTACACTGTGTAAACTACCACGCTCACACAAATAATCATTGGTTCTTGACGGAAAATTACACCTATATCAAACACAGGCATCACCCAGAAATGAGTACCCAATTATCAGAGTGATGTAAATGCATTACCCAACTAGTCATCATAGAACACTTAGTTAGAATCACGACCGAGCTGCCGGAGTTTTAGCGATATTTGTTGTTTCTTGCATTATGTCCCATTATATATCCCATTACATGCTTCTTTCAAATACCTGAGTTCAGTATTTCTCAGTTAGCTGGGCCCTTTATGTTGCCAATAATGTATTGAATTTGCTCTTGTCCATTTCATGTCAGGGAAAAATGGGTGCATCACCTAGGCTGCTATGTATTTTCCGTCTTTTCTGCCATTACAATCACAGCACATTTTATAGCAATTTCACAATGCATGATTAATTTGACCACAGTTTATCTAGATACCTGTTGGTGTAACATTGGTCGCAGAGGTGCTTTTATGACGAGAAGTTTCAATCAAATCAGTATTCTAGCTTTCCTTCCAAGAATTATACCATCTACTACTATGCCATTGGTGAATATACAATGTCGCATATTTAGACTGTTAACAAATTATCTATGTTCATTAGTCGTTAGTAAAAAAAATATGATAACTTTATTTACTGGTTATATCTGGGTGATGGGTCACGAAAGAAAATTGTATGTTCAGGGTTGGCTGTAGGTGTCTTTATAAACCCTGATGGCAACCTGGTCAAACAGTCTTGCTGCAAGGCCTGGTTATATATGATGAAGGCCCCAAAAGGAAGGATATGTTTGATGACAGTACCACGATTAACCTTTCAGTAGTTAATCGATATTGATGAGCATGTAACTCTGCTAGAAAACGCAAAGAGACCAGTCAAGACCTGACAAAAGACGTTATGATCCATCCCATATCTGCAAGCCAGTACCACTCCATAGCGAAGACAATTTCAACGATTTATGAATGCAAAATTTGTAATTGTATGATAATGATAATTGATTTAAAATTTTTGTAGAAACTAACTTTTGATGTATGGGTCGATGGACTGTGTAACGAGGTGAACATAATTATATTTTACATACTTGAAGCCGAACGCATATTCCGTCGAACGATAACATTTAGTGTCTCCAATAGATTGTGTATCATAACATTAGCGACAACAGTACATGCCTTGTTGTTTATAGTAAATCAATTTTGTATAGCACCCATACACCAATCCAAACTTTTCAGTACTGTGTCTGTAAGGTGACTACGTATGATCTGATCAAACAATTTGTAGCCTTCATCCATCATTAGAGTTTGGGGGTTCAATGAGCTAAATCTAACATTCACAGAACGTATTCCAGCACACCACATTCGGGGTTATTATCGGAACGATAATAAATCGATCCCGAAAAAGCCAGATGATGATATCGTTAATCGACATGCAATAAAACGCCGTATAAATTCCACTTGGATGTGGTATGTAGGTTTATCAGGTTTGTAAGATTAACTCAGTTGGGATTATACACACCGCAATACAACCGTTATTTTTACAATCCGTCTTAAAAAGATAGAAACATCGAAATTAATTTTGACCAGCTTATCCTCATTGCAATAACATTTACTTACAATAAGCAGACGAGCGTTACTTAAATAGCATTGCAGTGGGATGTTGTGGCTCTATCTGCACATTCGTATAATTTCATACCCTGCAGGATTTAAAGCTTAGGTAATGGAATGTAATCTGGGCAAGAATCCAGAATCAAAGCCAGGGGTATAATATATATACTGGAAGAGTGGGAGTCAAAAACGACCATCATCATATTTAACCTTATCGTCTATATAGCGGTAATATTTATTATTTTGCAATGCATTTGGTATAGGCAGGTTCATCAAATGCTCAGGGACACACAACTATGCATGCTTCTGACAATGAACGAGATACTTGGATAATGATACGTATTTCATAAACGTTACGGCAATATCTTGGCACAGAATAGATAAACATTAACGATTTGCTAATAAACTTCCTTGAGTTACTTTGAATAGAGTTGATATGTCAGTTGAAGAATTATTATTAAACATTTGTTTCTGTCCTACGTGATTATAAATGGCTATGCCATGAATGCGAGACGTTGCTTAGGGTTCAAGACGATAAAGCGGTGGAATGTAGCGTGGCAGAACTCCCAAGACAATCATTTGCTCATCCTGAGCTATAGTTGCTTTACATATATGCTTTTAGTCAACACCTCCCCGGTGTCATCTGTCCCAACCTTCTGGTACTTATGCACTCTCCTCTAACAACGCTTCAAATTTCTCTCCTTCTTCTATCGATCTCCGCTCTAACAACTGCCTTCTTTCAAGTTTCCATAGGTTTATGTTTCCTAAGTGGGCTTGATTTTCAGTCATAAACACCAGCATTTATGTTCCGCGTGTGGACGGCTGGATATTTCGTATTTAGTTAGATAAAGAGACAAGAATAAAGCATACACGTGCATCCTTCGATTACATTGTTCAACGTGAGTATAGGGGATAAATTATCACTGTTATGAATTTTATTTGCGATTTAGCAGCAACGGCGTTGTTAATGATTTTGATCAAAATTTTTGACCTAGCACTATTTACCTAGGGTTTAAATTAGCCTAAAATAATATATCCCATTCCTATATCACTTAAAATCTGCATTCCTTGTGTATTATTAACTTCTATGAAAGTAACTTTGTCTTTCTTCACGAAACGAAACAGTCGGAATGTGGATCATTTGAGTTTCTCAATGGTAGAAACGCACAGATGATCTAAGTACGTCATTGATTGCACCTGCAAACAACATGATATGGAGCAATTAATGACTCATCTGTTGGCGCACGTGCTGCACTGATTACTTTTTCATTTCTGTCTTGAATTTTGTAAATATAGCGTTTGTAGATTTGCTTCTAATTCTGAGCTACCGCAAGAAGAAATGATATATCTGATATATACGAGGATGTTATTGCTTCGGGAATACGTGATATGCATAACGTATTGCGGACACGTTTCACAGATGGATCGATTGCTACCCAGAATTCCGGGCGACGATGTATATTTTCATACGTACTGATTCTTCAGAATGCCGATGTAGTTCTCTTTAATACCTGTCCTCCTCAAACGATCTTTAAGCATGTTTTTGAGGCCACGAAACCCCTAATGATGATAAAGACTTCTTGGCTCAATAAACACAGTGTAAAATGATGCTCGCGAATTGTTATTATTATACGATCAATCATCGTATGATTCCCACCACAAATTACAAGATGAATAAGATGGTCATACCGTCCAAAAAGGACATTGTCCAAACACCTGCTAGCTGGAACGAGTACCATTGATTAACATGTAGTTCACATGTAGTCTTGGACCGTCAACGAATGATAGCAATATGGACTCTCTATTACGGATACATTGTATTCGGTGCCAGGTTAAAGTCATTTGTTTCCGTGTGTGTATAGTTCAACTCCCAAGAATCGCGAACACCAATTTAATCGATAATTTATCGAATTAGTGGTACAAAAACATTGTTTACAAAACTCGGAGTAGCACGAAAGCAGTTACGCATTCCGCAATTACATTATCGTTTGCAGCTTTAGATTTCTATGGCGCCTATCATGTGCCGTTTGTGGGTTTCAACTCCCTTAAATGCACCTTTAATCAGTGGTAACATAAAACTTGAAATGCGTTTAATCAGTTTCCTTGCTCTTGTAGTACCACTAATGACCACACACCTAACGCATGGTAGCCAATATCTTTGTAAATAATGGGGTTTAACCAGATTTTGCTTTAGATATCTATGGCCATTTCCATAATACATACAATCTATCTTCTTGATATTATATATTCAATCTCTCATATTCCCTCTTCGCTTCTGATAGAGATGATAGGTACTCAATATGCTGACTGTGAGTTTTAATTGGAAAAAGTTCTTCTTGATTAACTGCATTGAAATGTATCATAGACATAAGGCACATATCAATCACAAGATTCAAAGAAACAAAATAATCGTTATCTACATAACCAACTGTCGCATTAATATCTTCTTGATTGTTTGATTCGACCGTAAGTTGCATATTAATCATTGAAGGCTAATGTAGAGTACACATGAGCGTGTTTAAGATTATTGTATCTATCCCAAAATCGTCTACTTACTTATCCTGATGTAGTTATCTCCTCCTTCACCCCAAAGGTAATCTGATGGAAGATTTAATGTGTATCATACAATGAGGCATATCACAAATATCACGGATGAGGTCGATTGTGATGCTTGGTCAGAACAACGTAAGTGCCTGCTGAATTAGTCACGAACACCAATTCCAAGTCTGCGAAGCACCCATCGATCACAACACCCTTCAAATGGAAACCAATCTTAACATTTTATGATAGATGTAAAATGTGATGCTTAGCCGGATATATGAATATTTAAAGCAACCTTGACTGCACCTATCATCTTCTTAATCTTGCGTTACTCATCTCGAATATACCTCTGAGTGATCTTTACGTCCAATTCGCGTCTAGTGTTAAGACGGATTGAAAATATCCCTCCCTTCATGCCATTGCCAGATAAAACAAACTACGCCTGTCGTTTAGCACAATAACTGAAATCAGTCAATCGATTTTCTAATTTTTGTTATATATGATGTCTTTTGCACACATACTTGAAAATATTGTTGAAATCAGCTAAATATGCCGACAACTTTTGCTTTTGTTACAGGATTGACTTCCTCCGAGCGTTTGCGACAAATCTTGTGAAGACTATACAAATTATATGGTAGTGGTTGCTGAGCTCATATTTTCATAGGGCACGCTTGTTTCTTCATTATTTATCCTATTCAGCTTGTGATTTGTTAAGACTGGCTTGTATTTTGGCGTTCTAGGTTTATGCAATTTTACCCTTTTTGTTTTTACCATATCAAATTAAATTATATATTAATCGGAAGAGATTGTTTGAACTGACTACCTCACAAAAATGTTACCGTTGTCGTTGGAACAGTTCAGTAAATTTAACACATACATTATGTCGGACGTTTAATATATGTAATAACCAAAAAAAGAAGAAATAGGTTGCTTTCCAACCAGCACATGTTTGTATTGCGTATAAAAACATAAACTGCTATGCATTTATTACATGAACGTTCTCCCTATGCTGTTATATCTAACATGCAAGGATATAATAAACTGATGGTTTTGTTGGCCAGTAAGTTTATTCAGCGAGCGTAATAGCTTAGCGGAGGAGCGATCCCCATGGCAATTATTGCGGACATCTCTGTCATTAATACGTTTATTAATGCCGCAGTATGACGACTTTAAGCACCTACGTGAGCTCAAATTGTATCCTATCCTAAATGTAAGACACGCGTCCGCCTATAAACCATTTCATCCAAGATATAAAAGCGCAGCTTCTACGTGCAGCATCAATGGCAGCGCACACTGGTCTGACGACGTAATGTCTGCTTTTTGTGCTGTCTCTGTAATGCTCACATATCAAAGAGAAGTTAATCAAGCGTTAGTGTGTCCACTTCATGAAGGATGATATCCATCATGTACACATCTAATCAACTACACGGGCGATGGCGTTCTTAATCAATATTTTTGCATTCAAATATAAGGCAAACAGGCCCCATATCTGAATCCCCTTTGAAGGTGAAATATACTCATGGTTCCCGGAAGTAAACGTCCTTTTCATATAGGGATCATCGCTGCAGGTGTCCAAATTAGGTATCATAAATAACCATTTGCTATTACTTTCGTCGGATTCAAATCGTAACTGACCTTTTGCACCGGGGCATAGGAAACTAATGTATATGGTCCTAAATAAACAGACGACATATTTTGACGATATGGCCATAAATGGTAATTTATTTGACATTGTATGTTTGTAGTTTTAGTGGCGCATTAGTTGCATCATCTACAATCTGAACTGGTTAGCAGCACACAGAGAGTTTGAGTCGAACTGGTCGCAATATACTGGTGGTCATAATGTTCCCGACATTACAGCTGCTCCTTTTTAGAAAGTGTACACTATTGCATGCAAATCTCCGTAGTGCCGATATGCTTTTGTTTTGCAACAGTTATCGCCATATTTTCAACTTTATATATTTACCTCTCTAATTTCCCATTAACACTAAGTTTTATATCGTGAGTCTCGGGTTTCATCTGTTACTGGGTAATATACTTTGTTGCGCACAATATAATAACATAAACTGCTATGCATATATGTGCCGTACAACTTGCCATCGCCCAAAATTACATTCATTCTACATAACCAAACATCTTCAGGTTAACACTAAATGCCAAATACAGTATGAAATACTTGTTTGAGCCCCGAACTGCATCTTAATCAGAATGCATTCTTCACTTTCCTGTCGGGGCTGACTACCAATTGTGGTAGTACAAAACATTTTAGCGAATTGTCAATACACATGTGGCACATGAAGCATACCCATTGTCCGTTGCATAGCTGCTGATAATGTGTTCTTCTAAAACTGAACAAATTATTATGCACTGAACATCGGGATCTGAACCTGCAGCATCCACAGAATATTGCGCCATGTAAACCGAACAAAAACCCGCAAATTGACTTCGTATAGTAAATATTGACGCTTGGCATGACTTAATTTCGAATCCCCTTTTAAATGAACCAGATTCCAACGGATTACTTCATAACAGTACAAAAGCTTCAATGTTGGGGGCATGTGATATAATTAGTGATAGTGATATAAAATATCAAATATTAATCATTGTTATTGCTCGGTGCAGCCTGGTGAGCCCTCGTTTCACGATAACGTTGTGTGGTGATGAATACAACTTTTGCCAGAAGGATATAATATGTAGCTTTCATTTCACATGTCATGTTATTGATCAATTAGTGTCCTGAGATAATCCAAAGTTTCGGTTAATTATGAACGCATACTCGTATGTTGGCGAAGCGTCAATAGCGATCGATGATCCGTGCCATCATGCCCAGATCGATCCGAAACTGCGCAGTAGAAATGAATATATAACCATGGATACGTCTGATTAGTGATCATTATATTCATACTAGAGCATGTCAGTCATCATGAGCACAAACTGCTTACAATGTGCATCGCAACCAATATAAAGGCGAAATTACTTATTTTCTCATTCTCTCTGCAAACAATAGAATGTGCTCAATGCTTCTGTTACGTCTAGCAAATATTTGGCATAAGAAATATGCTATGCTCCCAATTTCCTATTGCAATGGGTGACAGTTCAAAGAATGAACACTGCAGTTAGGTTTTTCAATAAAAACAACACAATGTCTTTGAAGCATTCAGAGAACATTCAGTAGGCCTGAAAAAGTTTTTGATAAGAAAGATGGCACGCCAGCGTAGATGAAAAACCGTGCAATGAATGACCGCAATGCATCCGTTACCTTTAAATGTAGCAGGTGTTTCATCAAGTTGATCAAGTTGATTTTCTATAATTAATTCGGTTTTCTTTTGGGGAGTGCCAGCAAAGTGTGAGAATTCGTCTGGCCGTGCATATTTTTAAGTCAATCCAGAGTTATCAAGCACATATTGCGTTGGAGTTTCAAACAGAAATTGACGAGTGCAAGTTTTCATCTATCAGCCAGGTACTTGCTTATGGTTTACATAGTGCAGCAGAACTGCTTCTACACGGGCGAGCGGAACCATTCAACGCCAAGTAGGTTGGATTGATTGTTAAGAGATTATGTTTATTGGCAACTGCTGTGATTATGCGCCCAATTGTCGTGCATTGCAATCCTACCTTGCGTTGATTACAAGCCGACTATGCGCGCATAACAGCCTTCGTTATGTTTCAAATTATTAATTACGAATTATTCGTTTCCGTGTTCAAAGACAAATTACGTCATAGGGGAAGCCTTTCGTCCTAGTAAGATTGTCTGTACTGCGCTGCCTTTTACGTCTGCACTGCCCTCACCTCGTCGTTTTTTTTTACTGCACTCCACTCATTGCTTCTTAATCATATATACGCTGGGGGATGTTTTATAAACCAGTGCTTTGTAATATGTTCTTGAAGGAAACGATTATGGTGATGTTCATCAGCTAAATGATGGCGTCCTCAACTTAGCAGTTCTAGCGGCTAGTAATTGATGTTACGTTCTTCAAACAAAATCTTCAGTTTCCTTACCCGATTCCAGTAAGCAAGATTAAACTAATGCAAATGTTCTCGTTCACAGGATCACATAGAATATTAATAAACAATAGAATAGTTGAGTAGACACTGCGTCACTGACTGTCGTGTTAGTGAGTTAGCCTCAAAGTAGATTTAACCTTATTGACATTTCATTTTACAAATTCGTTCCACTCAAAAATGCACCAAATAAAAGTAATTTATTTCAGTCGGACAATTGCCATTACCTAGTTCGCAAATATAATGATCAACTTGCAGCGTAAGTCGACCTGCCTGGTTGATCAGCTGTTTGTTCTTTAAGTATGATTTGCATTCATAATTAAACATTCAAGTCTATAAATATCACTCTTGTCCCTGGGTCATGGAAGCGTTGAATATTCAACCTTACCAGACTGCCCCATACAGATAATCAACAAGGATGATCGGTTATGTTTCCATCCGATACCGGTATCTATCGTTCTTGGAGTCATCAGGTAAGTAACCATCACCACTGGATGTAAGTTTGTATTTCAGATATTATTTTAGTCAGAGATAAAAAAAAATGTAAAAGTTATATCATAAGTTGTTGGCTCGGACAATTTTGCAGTCCAGTTGCACAAGACCACATGGCCTTTTTTGACGACGTGACGGATGATTGCTGGATGATAGTACATTCAAATACTAAGATGGTGAAAACGGAGTATGCCGATACTTATTTATTCGTTATGTACATATGATACTTCCATTAGAAAAGAGTGTTTTCAGAATATACGTTTGCGAATTGCAACATAATTAATCGCCGTTATAACAATTTTGATTCTATTCCATTACAAGGACGCAACAAGATGATTGAATTGAAATTACTGATCTTCCCATAAAGAGCAATACGGGCATCTACAGTGATTTCCGTTTCGTTATTTGGTAGTGCAACTAGGTAGTGTCGGGTTAAGCATATGGTTGCCTTCTAGGCATCATGAGAGGCTTAATTACACTTCCTCGTGAGGGCTTTGCTACCATTGAGAGCTGAATTTCACAACTTAGCAATTCCTCTCCAATCAAGACTGAAATAAATATCGCCGTCAGGTATTTGCTTCTTATCCTGAACTACCACCAAGAAAAATTACAAATATTATCTATACGAGGATGTTATTGCTTCAGGGAAGCATGATTTGCATAAACTAATGCGGCCACGTTGCCCAGATGCATCGTCTGCGATCACAATTTCGGAAAGATTGCTGCTCTTTATTATGTCGACTTTTTAGTGGAAAGTTGGAAATTGCTTTATTGCAATATATCCGGAATGTTACACAGCCATACGAGCGCCCGCGGAACATGCGCTGAGTTAGGCATAGGATGATGGCGATATCCATATTGGCCTGGTGTGATATTAGATCAAACCCCGATGACTATAGCAACTACGGTCGAGCAACGCGGGGTGTTCTAATTTTCTCAGATTATTGCTCAGAATATGAATGACATTATAGCATTTCGGAAGTCACTAGCCTTCCTAGTAAATCTACAGAAGAACGATAACTTCCCTTATGCTATTAGTGTATACAATCTGATCACGTAAATCACTTTTTTTCTTTTCTACTGCCAATGTGTTAGATATCAGCTGAGTAGGATATATATGGGTGTTCAAAATCAAACCCTTAGCAATTTAGTCTATACCGATATCACCTATCTGACGTTAACTTTTTGAGATTTGCCATTTATGACTGCGATCTTGATTCTTGTCAGAAATTCTGAATGATTTGGAAAATGTCAGTGCGCGGTTGATGCAAAATGTTGCTGGATTACAAAATATTAATAACCATATAAAATATATGGCATTTAGAATTGCAAAGCGCTTCCTGACAAGTTATGGGACATTTGGCATGCCTGAATAATGTTTGTAAACATTCAACGTTTGTGTTTGAGATCATGATATATCAAACAGAACGTATAGCCGAGGTGCAGATAGATTATATTAGCGTTGCCTATAGGTAGTCTAAAAATCAAAGAGACGTGTCGTACGCCGAGAATGTAAGCAAGGTGCAGAATTAACTCACATCAGCTAAGTGACTGTTGCAGCCAACTCTAGCGTTAATTCCTAAAACGTGTTGTGACACTGTTGGGCAGAGGATGGCAAATAAAAAATAATGACAACTGGGTTCGGATGGCATGACATATGAAACGTACAAGCATAATTTATCCAGGGTGATGGAGAGCTCGTTACATATTTTTGATCATGCTAAAGTAAATAATATCTGACGTATGCCTTATTCCTCGATAAACAGTGTCTGATAAGAATGCCGTTATTGCCGCGTTCATTACACAAAAAGGGGGTCAGCATCGTCATGAACCACTTCACATATTAGCAGCATTATTTCTACGTTATTTGCTTGATAGTAAATTTTCCCAGCAAACACTTGAAAACCATTAATGAACCCCTTTGTTTTGTGTGATCCGTTAGATTTGACGCAAATAAATGGTGTAACATTTATGCACGTCATTTACAGATAACTGCACTCATAAATTATCTAAATCACAAGCATTTCTCCGCTTACATCAATCATCTGCTGTCTAATATTGGGCCGATTTAAGCCAGTTACTGTAGATGGCTGACGATGCTGATTGCAATGGCACACGAAGGGCTGCACAAAGACGCATCCCATGTTTAAATCACTTTATCTGCATTATGGAGACTTAATCATTTTACGGTCCGCCAAACTGTGAATTGTGATCACGTTGACGACAGTAAATACACCGTCCAGAGAATCAGATCTAATTCTACACTGCCATTTGGAATACATTTGTTGCTTTCACTTGGCGCTTATGTAATATACAGGGCATATTATATGCAATCAATGCTGTTCTTCATCATGCTTTCGTCCACAAATGCAAATTTAAGAATGTTTTGCATTAAATATCAATATACTAAGAAAACGAATTTGGGTTAAGCTGAAGACCATGTGAAATGGAGCTCAAAATAAATCCACATTACGTTGAAAGATTTCCAAATGACCGTAAAACATTAGCAAATAAACATATGACATGTTTGTCATCTCTGTAATATCTCAAAATCCATCAAGCGTTTTTTCACATGCTGGTACAATCAGAGTAATATATATATCATTTAAGTTAAATATTTAATATCGGCGGTGTGCACATTGGTGTCACAACTTTTTTGTGGGCGGAGGGGTCACCACTTCTAAGTCAAAATGTTTTATGAGTTGATTGGCCGATGAGCGTCAAACTGCAGAAACTACATCAACATTGCATTATATGAAAGCATGGCGCCGATTTTAACGCAAAGCCGTAATATATTAAAACTCAAAGACAAACAACGGTCATTATTAGCGTGTGGCTAGGAGTTGAAACTGGAAAGAACAATCAAAATACAACGATGAATCCTATTTACTATAGGCCTTGCGTACTTTAGCATATCCTTCCTGTCGAGTACACTGTAAAGTAACATTGCAAGATTACTATATTGTTTAACTGAACATAACCAGGCAAATAATAATTTAATCCTGACGGAAGACTAAACCTTGCATATCATAGGCATATTTCAGAGACCGAGCTTGGTTTCCATCATTTTCCATCAGCCAGTAGTATATTTGTACTGAGTTATGAATGAGATGTAAATGCATTACCCAATTAGCTATCAGAACAGCTGATTTATTATGTCCAGGTTGAAGTGGGAGGAACCGGTGGGATGAAAATGGTCAGTTAAGAACCGCGCCCGTGTTTCCTGAGCATCAGCAATATTTGTTGTTTCTGGCAATTCCCATGCAGTGAGCCCCATTATCTGCTCACTTTCATGATGCATCGATTGTTCCCTTGGTAAAATAGATGCATCACCTAGCCAGTTTTGTGCTGTTCGTCTATTTTGCCATCAAAAATCGAAAACGTCATTCCTTCAGCGTCTCATGCATAGCAAATTATATTGCAATCCTACAATGCATATTAAATGTAATACAGATTATCTAGGTATTTATTGTTGTAACATCGTTCTCAGTGGCATGCTTTTATGACAAAATTTTTTTTTCTAGAATCAATATTTTAGCATTCTCTTGCAAGAATGATCCTACCTTTTACAATGCCATAGGTATGTTTAAGAGTCCGTATTGTAAGACTGCCCCAGATATTGGTTTAAAAATGTCTATGCTCGCCAACCAACTCAAAACCAGTACCACCAGTCAAACACAAATGAAAACCCGAAGCTATTGGTAACTGTTTGGCAGAGGAAAGGAGAAATGAAATGGCATGTTCAGGGCTGGCATCAGGCGTCTGTATAAACCCAGTCATCATGCAATGCATGGCTATATGATGTGGATATTGAGGATCCAAAAGGAAAGATGAGCCCTGTATATAACCTATCTTTTGTTTCAAACGCTAGAGCGGATAATTGTCAAGAAATTACAAAACAACATATCTGCAAATAATCTTTATAAACCGATGCAATCAGTACACAGAGCAACCCATATAATAGGGACATCCGCTTTAAGAGTGCAAAATGGCGCTTTTATGGTACTTTACCAAAGCCAGGCCAGTATTTTACTAATGCTAGATCTGTCATCCGCAATTGACGCTGCGTATCTCGAGATGTTGCTCTCCGGACTAGAAACCCTTGTTGGAATGATTGGAAACTAGTTGAATTGGTTTCGTTCCTATTTTTTTAAGAAGAAATACGCCTTCACCTCTCTTTACCTATCTTAAGTCAGACCTACAGCTTCAGAGTGTGTGCAATAGGAAAGTTCAATTCTCTATCAAATGTTGGTGACACATCGTTTATATTTCTGCAATATTTCAAATCCCTTAATGCATTTCTGGTAAATGGATATGAATTTCCCGTTTGAACAAAGCTTAAGGTTTGGCTTATATATGCATAGGCGGTTCTGTGATGACACCCCCATGACATCTCAGATTGAAAATATATCAACGTAGCCAGCACACAGCCAGGTACACCCATCATGCATTTCATAACATTTTCCATATGTTATTACGTCGAATTTTGTAAGCTTGTCTTCGCGTCATATAACACTATTTGTTATGTGTTTATAACAGTTAACCACGCAGGTTGTGGCTTATCTAGACACCATAAGCAATGATCGACGTTGCTATGGCAATCGAATCCTTAACTGAACACGACGTCAGATAACCAGTTAGCGCAATAACGATTATTGTCAAAACTTGTCATACTTTTTATTTGTATGTAACATGCAACAACAAATGCACGATTCGAAGCTCAAACATTTTTTGGTGCTATGTAAAAGGTTCTATTCCATTACACGGACGTATTAAGCCGATGGATTAGTAAATAGTGACTTTCCCGCAAAGATCAGTCCTGGCAGCTACAGGGTGTTCAGTTTAAATGTGTGGAAACTATCCCGCGCAAGTAGAGCATACTACGTCAGGCATCTACGTAGTGTCGGGTCAAGCACATGGTAGCCTTCAGGGCAACATGAGGGGCTTCATATTACTTCCTTATGAAAGCGTCACTAACTTTGATAGCCAAATTTCACAACTTAGTCATCTAGACTCCTATTAATATCGCCCTCATGTATTGGCTTCTAATCCTAAACTACCACTGGGATACAATGACAAATCTGATCTATACGAGGATGTTATTGCTTATGGGAAACATTTACGGGACGATTGCTGGTCTTTATTATGTCGTTGCCAACACATCATGTTTTTTTAGGAATTCCCATGAAGTTACACGGCGACATTTGATGTTCATGAGTTGCCTAGATGGTGATACCGAGACTTCTTGTCATATGTATGTTATGGTTCCGAATGTGTACACTAATATGTGAGTGGGATCCATAATTCATGAGCTACCTTAGAAAGCTTGAGATAAACGGGAAGCGCAAGATTTTGCTCCCTTGCCGGTATTTCTATTGCAGGACATTTATTGCCTGTGGCGCCTATCATTAAAGCAAGTGATTATTGATAAAATCCAGAAGCTGTTGGATACAATGAAGCAAGCTATTGTTAGATTGTGAGCTGATGCCACATTTCCGGATGATCAACGGCCGTTCTTTTTTTGTCGGTAATATCGATGTAATATACGATGCATAATTGCGCCAGGCATAGCGGCCCATTTATAATGAAGGCCAATTTATTCTTTATACTGACGAAATATATGAGATGGGCAGTTTCCATGCTTGAATGAGCTTTGTGCAAACTGTTACAGATACTTCTATTTCATCTAAAAGTAAAATAAATCATTGACATTGCTGGTTAAATTGTTAATTTTGTATTCTGGCTATCTAATGTGCATAATATTGTCACAAAAACTTTTGAGGATGCATTTTTTCCAATCAACCAAAATATAAATATGCGCGGTGACCGGTAATGCTCAGTCACACAACGTTATTTTCTATCTCTCTGCATTTTGGAAAAATCTTATGCACATAGCATAGTGGCTACACTGTACATGTGCGTTGTTCCCGTAGAGTTTTCACAGTATTTATATTGTAATATTATCTTGACGCATACCTCGTTATTTAGGTAAACCAGAAACGGCCTCATCCCTATCGTTACGTGCATCACCAAGATTTCCGCTTAGTTGTAACTATCAGGATGTACCAATGCAATGCTAGGTATGTGTTTTTAATGGGCATAACGCGATTCGAGCCAAGTGTTAGATGTACATCATAGATGATTTCCATAATGTAGTTATTCTGTTATCCAATATTACATGGAGGTCAAAATGAACGACAGCGGAGTTTTTTAAATGTTTCCTGTCAGGAGTACACACCGATATTCCATGCAATGGCCACATTCCGCAAAGGTTATCCTCCATTCGCGAGCCACGCCCAAGAACCATGATGAAACGTATTAATGCTACCGTGCTATAGCTTCATTAATATATGCAGCGCAAATAAAATGATTGCTATTCGTCACAACTTTTAGGGGAAGCGAGCCAAGCCACCGTTTCCCCGCTTTCAAATATCGCATAAATTAATTGAGGTTGAAGAATGGGATGCATTTATCAAGTGAATTCCTTAACTAGATAATACTCGCGCTGCATAATAATTGACTTTATTCAAGCTAATTCTATGTTAACACCCGTTTCTTTGATTTTCGCGCAGCACAATTGGATACTTTCAGATAAGCAGCATTAAATGCAGCTGATAACTACGTTGCTTGCTCCAGAAATAGTGCCAGTCTTTGCACAAATTTATTAACCCACTTTGCACTCCGTTGCTAGGAATCACAATCCTAGGTTCTTCTTCTTACAGGTACTAGCCAAAACCGTAAGGAATAAATCAATTTCACATTTGGAGCAGTTGTATTATACCTTCAACCTCTGTTCAAGGGGAGATGCCGGCAGCGTAATCATAGTCACTGTTTATAGTCCGCGAATAGCTTAACAACATTAAACAGATACCTGCATCCGCTAGTGGCGCCCATCCGTCAACGCCAGCATTATACTTCGACGAATACATTTTACATTGTGTCAATTCTTGATATCACACCAGACATGAGATGTGAGTCAAGAGTTACCATTATATCATCCATCATGTGCAAAACTTTATGGCAGGTGAGCTACGTCTATTGAATTTGTCGTAGTCCTTATAAAGTTTACGAATGTTGGCCAAGTTTATATTGGATTCATCAATGCCTCACGTCTTGTCGGAATGTGTTAAAATGTGAGTAATGTAATGTGGCGCTTTTTGCTGGATGACCTATAAAGGGTTACTATCGACGACATTCATTCATGTCCCTGGTAAGCTGTGTATTAATTGCAAATTAAACATTAGATTGAACTTCGTTACCTCTGGATGGACGTAACATATGTATTATATATGTATTCAGCGTAGCCTTTGAATTACACAATCGGATTTAACTCTCACATTTGCGCTGCGTTATGCATTCGCGTCTCGAGTGTGCCATCGATCAGAATCCAGTGCCATATATGGATGTGTGGGATACTCTAAGGGACCATCGTTATATTTACTTTGCAGGTATCTGCCAGGGTCTTGTGTGAGCGAGAGATGTCTTGTGTGAATGGAAGATGTCTTTTTTTGAATGAAAGTGTAAGTTGGTAAGGTTGGTTTAGTGGATCAGCAAAACGGTGTATTTGTATAAGCCGTAGCTAGAAAACGCGGCTTGTTTTGTAATTGAATGCAATGTAGTGTCTGAAATTGCAATATGTGTCCCCTCGATGCGATATAGTGGAAGTAATGTTTTGATATTTTGTTACATTTAAGCTAAGCACATGCAGGGTTCCGCAGTAGCAAATGCTCTTTGGGGCTTTAAGCAGAAATATATGATTTGCAAATCCTGAACGCTTGGCAATGCAAACAGTAACAGAGCTAAGGGTTTTCGGGCTTTACACGAATACTGAAATATCAAATAAATCTGAACTCATGCTACCGTTATGCGCGAAAACGCAAGTACATTACACACTATTAAAAGCAAGGTGAAATAACGACGGTAGTTATTTAGGATGATTTTGAGGTTGAATTGAGCAAACTGTGTGGCCAAATAATGGCTGCTTCATAAAGACACTGAATTAACACTACATGGAAAATTACCCCTTCACATTGCGGGGTAGCCCATATCACAATAAGATCTTTTTAAATCATGTGGTTTAACCAGAGTTTGCTTTAATTCTGCACTGCCTTCACCTCGACGTTTTTTATTCTGCACTCCACTCATCGCTGCGTAATCATATATACGATGGGAGATTTGCAAACCAATGCTTTCCTAATGTAATTAATATGCTATCAGTGAGAATAGAAAATGGCTATGTGCGTCTGCTCAATGGCGCCCTCAGCTTAGGTACTCCAGCGACTAATAATGATGTCACGTTCTCACAGCGATGTCAGTAGACAAGATAAAACTGATGCACCTGTTCTCATGCAAAGGATCACATTGAAATATTAATGTATAAAGGAGCCCCTGTGTAGGTTCTGCCACTGTAACTGTAGTGTTGATGGGCAAGCCGAATCGTAGATTCAAATTCGTTCCACACAAAAATGTAATTAAAGCAATTATTTCAGTCGGCAATAGTAATTACTTATCAATCAACAATAATGATCACCTCTAGCGTAAGAGTTGAACTGGTGAGCAATAAATCGGCTAACGTTACATTTGCTGCATATGCGGACCAAGTAAATAAATTTCTACTGAGGAAATTTATTCTAGGGGAAAACGTTGTTCGATTACGTAGTAACTTACATATTTTGCTGTTCTTTGCAAAACATAAATGTTCCTGCTAATATCCATTTAGGCACTTTGTGCAGGTAGTGTTACGAACGCCGTCTTGTGTTTGAGATCCCTATCCGACTCAGGTATGATCGTTATGAGTATGTGTTAATGCATGACGTGGTGATTGCAAATTCAGCTAGCTTTCCAGGGTGGAAAATAAATCTTCTTTTGGTTTGCGCAGAGTACGCAAAATAATTGAATCAATTGCTCAATCGCTTGATTTATTCGCTACTCGCATTTCTACTAACATTTCTGAGGGATGTTTAGAGCACAGATATCGAATTGTTATTGATGATTGGTTGCTTTTAATAGCATGTAAATGGGTCAATCTAGTCAACTACGGAGAAATGGATATAAATTGCAAATTGCAAGAGATCATCAAAAATTCATATTTAAGTACACCTATGATGGCTGTTACATGTAGCGTGTAAGCAGTCTATTACTGGTTAGGTTTCAGCATAAGTGATAAAATAAGCGGGTATTCATTCGAAAATGTGTTGTGTAACACAAGTTCCGTAATAGTTGCATAACTATATCCAAGGAATAATGTCAACAGAGTATGCACTATAACCTAAACCCTAGTTATGTTAAGAGTAATCGGCTAAATAGCTTTAGCCCCGGCAGAGGTAAAAGCCCTCAAAAGTTATTTTAGTAATGAGACTATGCGTTTTACCACCCATTGATATCAGCATTCGAGCTACTTTGTGGCTCTGCGTTGACAGACCCACTGAGTCAGCACACTGTCAGTAATACCCTTTCCTTTTTGATGAACGGTATGAAAGCAGAAACCTTACAAAAAGGCAAATCCAGTTAACTGTAACTATATCTTGGCCATATCAAAGCAAATGTGTTTGCTGTATGCATAAATTCTGTTGGAACATAAGCCGGAGTAGCATCTGACGCAAAGGTATATGTTAATACATGATACTGCTGGCATTGTAAAACCAATCGTAAACCAATGCTTAACAGCGTATTGCTCCCATGCATCCTAACCTTTTTCGATACACCTGATCTGATATGGGGATTGGGGCATTTTAGCTGGCCATTCTAGTGACGTCATTGCCTGCGAATTTACTTTGTAACCGCTCTATTTCCCCGGGCTTCGCGGACATTACAAATATTTGTTTCACGGTGTTAAACGTTGTCAACGTTTAGCAAGCATACGTGGATACAGATTAAACACCGAAGCAAGTGTTTTTTTGTATTGTGAACGGATAGCTGTAAGCTTGGTTTAAGTTAGGTTTCAAGAAAAGCTGGCACATAGAGATTCACGCTCAGCCATTGAATGTTTTGGTGTTAATCAGTCATGCCTTAGGGATTTTGGAGTCCGTTTGTCAACGCAATAATGCTTAGACACGCCATACTTACCCCTCTAGCATCTTTCAGGTGAGTTATTCTCATATCTCATTTGCTGTTAGAGATGCAACGCTGTACTTCTAAAGGAAGCCTTTAATAACACTGAGAGGCATATTTTACAACGAAGTCATTATTCATATCCCATCTTGATTTCATAGGAATACTTAGGTATTGGCTTATAAGCCTGAATTGTCAATTAGAGAAGTGCAAAATCGGATTTACACGAGGATGTAATAACTTCGCGGATATGTGATATGGCTACAATATTGCGATCGCAGTTGCATCATTTTCGATCACAGCGACTTTCGGTCTAAGTCAACGCCATGTTCAATGTAATCTAATTGTCTTATGACCGTTCAACATTTCAGAATAATTGCAGAACTATTGCTACACCCCTTTCTTTGGCAGTTTAGACAATCTGATCACGTAATTTACAGGTAATCAATGTGGTACCTGGCATCACATAGATAGAAGCAGCAGATTGATAGCTGCCTTGGTTGTTCCTCGTCCGCAACCAGTAGACATGATATCACCATTCATAAATGACAAAACGGTCTGAATGATATCAGAAACAGACAATGAATAAAATCAAATTGAAAGCCACGTACCTCGCCTTGAAACTTGGCTTATATCTATAACGTTGTACGTGTGAGGACTGAATTCCATATTCAGTAGGTGAATGACGCTTGGCAAAAGTCTTAAATAGTTCAACCAAACTACCAGTGAACGGTCATTGGATCAGTCCAACAACTCTGTCTGGCTGTAGTGCTGCATTATCTAAGTGACTGGTAAAACATGACCTCTCACTGTCTTTCCACTGACTTATTCTCTACGGTAGAAACACATATGCGGTATTCACAGTTTGTGTTTATTTTACCGATATGGTGTATGTTCACTTTTTAAGTTCAAAGGCAGTTGCAAATCATGTCCAAAGTCGAATGCGTTAGATAAGATTTGTTGTTAGTTATAAGTGTGATTTATGGTTATTTGTCATCTACAATAACGATCAAGAAGAAAACAGGCGTTAGGACCAATCCTTCAGGGACATTACTGATATCACACGTTTCTACGTCATTTATCTGCACTTTTATATGTTACATCCAACTGTAAAGCACCCAGGAAAGCATTGACTCTTTGTGGCGATTGACAAGCAATTTATGATTGCACAGAAAAACACATACAGCTCTGATATACATATAGACTTGATGAAGTGGAGATTCCGTTTAGCTCGCCGTTACAGGTGTAATGTTGCGACTTATCTAAATGCCAAAAGCAATGATCGACGTTTCTACGACAATGCAATACCACGTTTGGTGACGCACCAATGCAGTAGTGATCATAGTCACCTATACCATCGCCTGGAGTAAACCGACAAAGCACGACGTTGTTCACTTAGGATCCTCGTGTTATGATTGATCATTACTCTGAATGATATCAATCTATCTCATCCTTTATACCTCTTATTCTTAAGTAGAATGCAACAACAAATGCACAATTCGACACTTAGACATTTATGCTGCTATGTCAGTTATATTTGTTCCTATTAATTTAGAGGATCTAGAGTCCAAGCCATCTCGGCTTATGCTTACTTTCGATGAAAGTAAAAATAGGAAGCAAATCAAATTAATTGTATTGTGTTTGTCATTGCAAAATTGTTTACAGGAACTGCTGTTTGACGCAGATGCCTTTGCTGAATGCCCACAATCTTGGCGCCTACGCTTTGCAGAAAAACGCTTCATCTATTGCAACAGAAGGACTTTACATCTGCCGCAAGATCAGATCCGAATTTCAACAAATGATACAGCTGGAAACACTGCATCACTAGGCCACCAATTCATAACAGTTAATTAAATCTGTAAAATTTGCGAAATGTTCGATTTAATTTGAAACATGATTCACCGCAGATTTAACAATTTTGCTTCTATTCCATTACACGGACGTGTTAGGCCGATCGAACATGGAATTTTCTATAAATAACAATATTGGCAGCTACAGTGATTACAGTAAAGTTGTTTGTAGAGTACATGTGCAACAATCCCAAACAACCAGAGCTGATTCTGTTAGTCAACGGCGTTGTGTCGGGTTAATCATATGGTGTCCTTCAGGTTGTTTTAAGAGGTTTATTGAACTTCCTAATGAAAGCTACATTCATAACTATGTCATTCCTCTCCCTTCTTGACTCCTTTAAATATTGCTTCTACTCCTGAAATTAGAATGAGGAGCTCGAAATGATTTGGAGATTTTGAAATCACTTGTAACCAATAAGGTACTGAATATAACACAGAAGCAGTTGATTGTTAGCTGTCTAGTGATTTCACGCCTGTCTGCAACCAAGATAAATATGAGCGCTTATAGCTGATAAAGGCCCATTGGGTTTAAATGACTCAATATGGCCGGCACTTTCATTCTGCATACTACAAAATAAGGGAATTTAAAATAAATCTCTCCCGAGGCTGTAAGAAATGAATCAACCATTATTTCTCAGGTGGGGTTAGAAGTGCAGTAAAATGATCCTTCGACGGCAAAAGCCGGACATAACTTCTCACTTTAAAAGACAATGTGTCAGATGTCAGCTGAGTTGGTTGTACAATGGGAGTACAAAATCAAAACCTTAGCAATTTAGTCTGCGCAGATATCACCTACCTGATGCTCACGTTTTGAGTTTTGCAATTTCAGAATGCGATCTTGATCCTTGTCAAAAACTTCTGAATGATTTGGAAAATGTCATTGCACGGTAACTGCAAAATGTTGCTGGATTATAAAATACTAATAACCATATTAAAGATATGACATTTACGATAATAAACCGTTTTTTGGCAAGTTATTGGATATTTGACATGCCTTGATAAGGTTTGTAGACATTCGCAGTTTGTGTTTGAGGTCACAATATATATGAACGTATAGACAAGGTGTAGATCGATTCTATTAGAGTTGACTATATTAAGACCAGTTTCTTTACATGTTTAAGCATACAAGCAAAGAGAATACCGGACGGATACGTAATTATTTCATAAGCAGGGTCTTATAATAATATCATTATTACCACATACATTACACGAAACGGGGGCCAGTATCGGCATGGAGCACTTCCATGACTAGCAGCTTTATCAAAGATATTTACCAAATAATAAATTTACCTACTTTTAACTCGGCAAAATTATTAATTAATCCCTTTGTGCTGGTTGTTCCGTTAGATATGATGACAACAAATGCAGTATTGTACAGGGTTAAATCGATGCACTTCATCTACAGATAATTGTACTTATAAATTCTCCTCTTGAAAACATTAGTCTATCTCCTCTCATATCAATCATCTGCTGTCTAATATGGGGCATATTCAAGCCAATGACTATCGTAATGGCTGACGATGTTGGCAAGACTGCGATGAATCACGACCGACGAGCGACACATAGACACATCCAATGTTTATATCGCTTTATCTGTGTTATGGGGGGCTTAATTATTTTCCGGGACTGCCAAATTTGTCAATTGTGATCACTATGACTGCTACCACTAACTGAGGAGGGATGCCAAATAGAATTATACGTAGATGCAGTTGCTGCTCACGCTTTGTGCATATGTTAGAGATACAGGGCAGGATATATATAATCAATGCTGTTTTACACAAATGGAAGTTAACGAATGTTGTGCTCTAAATATCCACAGGCTACGAAAGCAAATGTTGTTTAAATGAGGGCCATGTTAAATGTTGCTCTAATCAATCCTCATTACTTTGATCGATTTCCAAATGACTTTAAGACATTACCAAATAAACATATTATATATTTGAAATATCTGTAATATCTCAAATCCTATCATATTTATTTTACATGCTTGTACAAACGATAGAATATGAATCATTAGAATTAAATATTTGATATAGACATCGTCTACATGGGTATTACAAATTTTTTTTGTGGCGGGGATGGGGTTCAACACTCATATGTTAAGAGTTGGTCGGTTGATGAGCGCCAACCCGAAAAAAACTAGAGAGAACCATAGCAGGGGTATGTACATAAACACGTACTTCAACGTTGCAGAATATCAAAACATGGCTTAATGCTGTAAGCAATGGAAGCGCAACAATCACAACCTAATAAAATCTAAGGCAAACATCGGTCATTATGCGCGATTGAAACACATGCCGTTACAGGTAATAAAGTATCAATCATCAACAACAATCACAAATACAAAGATAAATCCTAATTGATCTACGCCGAGCATACTTTAGCAGGACCTGTGTGGTATATTTCATCAATATTTCAGCATTCCTTCCAAGAAATATCCTACCTACTATGCCAAAGTTGAATATAAGATTTCGCCATCTTAGACTGTTAACAAATTGTTTTAGTTCATTAGCCACCAAAATACTTTTGACGTTAGTCAAACAAATATGATAGCTTAACTTAGTGATGTCTGAGAGATGGCTTGCGAAAGAAAATTGTATGTTCAGGGATGGCTGTAATTGTCTTCATAAACCCTGATAGCAAGCAGATCAAACTGTCTTGTTGTAAGGCCTGGTTATATATGATGAAGCCTACCAAAGGAAGGATAAGTTTGCTGACAGTCGTCGATATATATTGATGAGCATATCACTCTGCAAGTAAACAAGGAGGCCAGTTAATGCCTTTAATATAGAACGAATAGGCAACAGAATTTGAGAAGTTCCCCCACGAACCCAAATATACAACTGCTTATTTCCCGAATTGCTGCTTGCAAACACCAATAACCTTGCAGTAGTTTCCTCATTTCGTTATGTTACTATCATTCACTTACGTTACTTTTATTGTGTAATGTTCAACTGCTTCAATGTCCACATTCCCTGATAAAGGACGTTATGATCTATCCCATATCCATAAGCCTGTACCTCTCAAAAGAGTTGATAATTTCAACGATCTATGTATGAAACTTCTGAAATTGTATTATAATAATTATTGATTGTAATTCAAATAAGCACTGTAGAAACTAACTTGGGATGAATGGGTCGTTTGACTGCGTATGTAATTATATTTTACATGTAAGAAGCCAAATGCATATTCCGTCGAACGATAACATTTAGTGTATCCAATAGATTGTGTATCCTATAATTAAGCGACAATAGTACAAGCCTTGTTGTTGATAGAAAATGAATTTATAATATTCGTACACCAATCCAAACTTTGCAGTGTTGTATCTTTAATATGACTACGTATGATCTGACGAAAAGTTTGGTAGGCTTCATCCATCATGAGGGGTTTGGGTTCAATGGGGCATACAAGATAAAGTCTCTTGGCCACCTCCACCGATGACAAAACGTATTCCAGCCCACCACGTTCGAGGTTATTATCGGAACGATAATAGATCAATCACGCAAAAGGCAGATGATGTTAGCATTAATCGACATACCACAGGTTACTTATTCATTTCCCACCATAAAATTTGCAAATATAGCGCTTTTAGATTTGCATCTTATTCTGAGCTACCGCAAGAAGAAATGATATATCCGATATATATGAGGATGTTATTGCTTCGGGAATACGTGATATGCATAACGTATTTTGGATACGTTTTACAGATGCATCGATTGCTACCCAGAATTCCGGACGACGATGTGTAATTTGTATACGCAATGCTTCTCCAGAATGCCGATGTAGCTCTCTTTAATGCCTACATCCTCAAACGACCTTTGAAGCATAATAATGAGCAATTATCTTAAAACTATGACGTAATGATCTCACTCTATCACATAGCAAGACCACATTTGCACGAATCTAAGATTCTCCGAACAGCTATTAAGTATCATCCGAAAATCGATATCAGCAGTAAAGTGTTTCGGCTTTCATCGACGAAGGCCTCCTACACGTAGCTTTATTATCCATTAACGACCTTTGAGAGGCAATCCTATCACATATCGCACTCGACCAATGTAAGCACTCTATGACAAAAGGGAAAAGATCGCAACTCTCTCTACAAAATCAACTATGATCGACGTGCCCGTAATATTTAAATTTTGAAATTGCAGCTATTACTCTCCCAAAAGGAAATGCTAAAATCACAGACTTTGCTACGCAACAAATTATCTAAATTATCAATGCAACGAATAGTTCAATAGTCATTATGTCGCTTAGCATTGGATGTAGATTGATTGATTCAAAAGTAGATTTGATTGTCGGAGACTAACACGTGGGCTTATAGTTCAGCTCCGCATTTTACATAATCGCTGATATAAGTTAGAGTTCAATATTAGCCAAAATGTGATCTCAATAATGTTACATGTTATATTATGTTCTATTGTATCATAATATATTAAAATGAATGCGTTGATACATTTATCTATCGCATCACCCAGCACAAAGAGATTTATTAGTAATTTCAATTCAATAAATAACGTTGAAATAATGCTGCTAGTCAGCAAAGTGCTAAATGCCGATGCTGACCCCCTTATCGTGTGATGAATAGGGAAATAATGGCATTCTTATCCGACCTTGTTTTTGTTTATAGAGGAATTATGCATGCTTCAGGTATTCTCTTCGTTAGCATGACTAAACATGTAACGACCCATCCCTCCTGCCAGGTAAATCATGCTTGTACCTCATCATATGTCATGCCGTCAAAACCCATTGGTCATCATTTTTATTTTCCATCCTCTGTGAATATTGATAATCCAACTAATTCAACGCCATGTAATGAACAGCATTACAGTGCTACAACAGATTTGATGAAGAACATGAGTGTTGTTAGTGATATTCTGCAGCTAACCGTAGTCTTGGCACAGCTTTTACTTCACAATGGCATGCGAGATATGTTGCCATTCACTTTACTACTTGCTTACATTCGCGGGATACGACTTGTTCCTTCTAGTTTTAGCATGAACTTGAATGGCGTTCTCAAGATATAGTAGGCTCCAATATAATTATATATATATACGTTCTGTTTGATATATCTTAATCTCATGCAAATTTGGAATGTCTACAAACATTAAGGCGTGCCACATGTGCCATAACTTGCATAGAAATGGTTTTTTATTGTAAATGTCATATCTATGATATGCTTATTAGCATTTTATAATGCAGCGACATTCTGCAGCAACCGCGCACTAAGGCTTTCCAAATCATACCGAATTTCTCACACAAACCAAGATGGCATTCTTAAAGCTCATGCACTGGGCATCAGATAGGTGATATCGGAACAGATTTAATTGACTTTTTAAACTCTGACATAACCTACTCTGCCTGACTTGATATTTGGCACATAGTCATTCAAACTGAGAAATCCGGTCAGACCTTTGCAGACGAAGGAACTATTTACTGCACTTTTAACCCCGCCAGTTTAATTGATTTTTATATATTCTTTGCAGCCTCGGAAGAAATGTTCGCACAACTATAGTTTGAACTCGCTTTGAATGAAAGTGATAGCAATATTGGGTCAATCAACCCCATGGTTCTTTGACAGCTGCAAGCACCTTTATGTTTATCTTGGTCACGGACTAGCGACTGAATTCATGAAACAGCTGTCAATCAACTGCTTCTATGTGATGCCAGGTATCACATTGGTTACCAGTGATTAACGTGATCACATTGTCTGCACAGCTATCATCAGGGGCGTTAGAATTATTTTGTAGATGTACTGGTCAATTTACAAAACAGGTAAGTGTCTTCCGAAATGCTACAGTCTCATTCATATTCTAACCAATATAATAGAATATTAGACCGCACTGCGTCATTCCATGGTATTTGTTATAGTCGATGGTGTTTGATTTCACATCACACCAGGCCAGTATTGCTAAAGTTATCATACCATTCCTAACGCGGCGCATGTTCTGTGGGCGCCGTTATGGCATGCAACTTCGAGGGAATATTGCACCAAACTATTCCCAAAGAATTCTGTGTGGAAGACGACATAATAAAGAGCAGCAATCTTCCCGAAATTGTGATGCATCTGGGCCACGTGGCAGCATTAGCTTATGCATGTCATGTTTACCCGAGGCAATAACATCCTCGTATAGATGAGACTTGTCATTTATCCTAGTCGTGGTGCAGGATTAGTAGCCAATACTTAAGGGCAATCTTAAAGGGGATGGGAGCGGAATGACTAAGTTGTGAATTTTAGCTCTCAAAGGTCATGAAACCTCCTTAAGGATATATAATAAAGCTCCCTTAAGTAGCCTGATCTTTGCGCTACCCCTACCATGTGTATAGCGTAGTGTTCGGTAAGCAACGAATGAGTGATTGCCTGAATGTGAAAACACACACACGATACAGGACTTGTTAATAACCATGTATCTTGGCAATGGCTTTACGGTGTAGCTACCGGAAATTGTACTGAGTACATTCACCTATGTAAAATTTTAGAGAAATATATACGAGGTCATTTGCACCCCATCGGATTGTGACACCTCACAAGTATATATGATTGTCATGAACTGACAGATGGAATTGCTAGACATCTCAGTAAACGGTGCCCATTTGGTATTTAGACTTCCTAATTCCCAAAAAGACACTATGATTGTTATCAAAATCTGACGTTCTGCATCATTTTACACGAAATCGTTATTATCATTAGGGGATTCGTTGCCTCCAAAACATGTTTTAACGGTCGTTTGAATAGGTAGGCATTAAAGAGAACTACATCGGCATTCTTGAGAAGCAGTGGGCATAAAAAATTTACATCGCCGCCCGGAATTCTGGGTAGCAATTGCTGCAATACGTTATGCATATCACGTATTCCCGAAGCAATAACATCCTCGTATATATCAGATACACCATTTCTTCTTGCGGTAGCTCAGCGCTATATTTGCAAATTTCAAGACAGGTAAGTGGCACGTGCGCCAACAGGTGAGTCAACAGTCGCTCCACACCATGTTGTTAGAAGGTGTAATCAATGACGATTGTAGATCACCTGTATGTTACTTACATTGAGAAGATCAAATGTTCCACATTCCGACTATTTCGTTTCGTAAAGATAGACAACGTCACATTCATAGTAGCTAATGTAACACAAGGATAAGCTGGTCGAAATGATTCTTAAACCGACACAAAAACTCTGTTCAAAGTAACTCAACGAAGTCACCTAGGGTTTATTAGTAAATCATTAATGTTTATGCTATTCTTTACTAATACATTGCCATGAGGTTTATTAAATACGCCTCAATATCAAAATATCGCATACATTGTCGGAAGGATTCTCCTGAGCATGTGATGAACCTGCCTATTCCAAATGCATCACAAATATTACCGCTATATAGCGATTATGTTGAATATGATGATGGTCGTTTTCGACTCTCAGGCGCCCAGTGTATATTTTATACCCCTTGTTTTGATTCCGGATTCGGAGGTATGAAATGATACGAACGTGCAAACAGAGTCGCAACATTCCACTGCAATGCTTGTTCAGTAACGCACGTCTGCTAAAAGTTATTGTTAATGCAATTAGGATAATCGTGATAAATCTCCACACCACATCCAAGTGAAATTTATAGTGTTAAAACTGCGCAATTGTTAAAACTGCGGTGAATCATGATGCAAATTGCAATCTTACATTTCGCAAATTTTCCGATTAATTGAACTGCTATGAATTGGCGTTTTAGTGATGCAATGCTGCCAAATGTATTTGTTGAAAATCATATCAGATCTTGCAGCAATTGGAGCGTTTTTCGGCGAAGCGTGGGCGCCACAATTGTGTGCATTCAGCAAAGGCATCTGCGTCAATAACAGTTCCTATAAACAATCTTACTATGGCAAACACAATACAATTAACTTGATGCGATGGTCATGACTCGAGATCAATAGGAACACTTAATGTAAAGGATGAGATAGATTGATGTCATTCAGAGTAATTATAAATGATAACACGAGGATCCTAAGTGATCAACGTCGTGCTTTGTCTGTTTACTCCAGGCGATGGCATAGGTGACTATGATCACTATTGTATTGGTGCGTCACCTGACGTGGTGTTCAGTTACGTATTGCATTGTCGTAGAAACGTCGATCATTGCTTTTGGCATTTAGATAAGCCACATTATTACACCTGTAACAGCGAGCCAAACGGAATCTCCACACGATAGAGTATGTATATCAGCGTTGAATGTGCTATTCTGTGCGATTATTAATAGCTTGCTATACGCCACAAAGAATCAATGTTTTCCTGGGTGCTAGAAAGTTGGATGTAACATATCCAAGTTTAGATATAAAACGTAGAAATGAGTGATATTAGTGGTGTCCCTCACGGGTTGGTCATTATTGTAGATAACCAAAAATGTTTTCCTACCGCATTCGACTTTGGACATGAATGGCAACTGCCTTTGAATACGCCAATAGAAAGGCAATGAGAGGTAATGTTTTACCAGACAAATAATGCAGCACTGCAGCCACTATGAGTTTTTGTTTTGGATCACTGGTAGTTTTGTTGAACTATTAAAGACATTTGTTAAGCCTCATTTACAGGGTAAGTATGGAATTCAGTCCTCATATGTACAACTTTAAAGACATTAGCAAAGGTTCAAGGCGAGGTACGTAGCTTGTAAGCGGTAAGTTAATTCAATCTTATTCATTGTCTGTTTCTGATATCATTCAGTCCATTTGGTCATTTATGAATGGTTATATCATGTCTACTGGTTGCGGACGAGGAACAACCAACTGCCCTTCTCCAATCATCTGTTAATTAGATGGCAGATTCCTCTTGACAGCCTCGGAGTAGATGTTCGTATGATGATAATTTGAGTTCAGTTCTTTTGACACATGTCAATTAAGAGTGATGGCTATATCCAGTGATTTAAGCTCCAACGGCCTTTGCTGTATATGAGAGCATGTACATGTGTGGGTCACAGACTAGCGACTGAATTCGCGAGACAGCTACCAATCAGCTGCTTCTATATGATGCCAGGTACCACATTGATTACCTATAGATTACGGGGAGTAGCAATAGTTCTGCAGTTATTCTGAAATTTTGTACTGTCATAAGACAATTAGATCACACAGCGTCGTTCCCTATTATTTGCATCAGCCGATGGTGTTTGCTTCGCGGGCGCCATTGAACATGGCGTTGACTTAGACCAAAAGTCGCTGTGATCTCAAATGATGCATCTGTGGCCGCAATATTTTAGGCATATCATATGTCCGCGAAGTTCTGACACCCTAGTGTAAATCAGATGTTTCATTTCTCTTATTGGTAATTCAGGCTTATAAGCCAATTCACGTGTGGGCGATGATATTCATAGAAATCAAGATGGGATATGAATGACGTGGTTGTAAAATACGCCTTTGATAGTTATTAAAGGCTTCATAAAGAAGTACAACGTTGCATCTCTAACAGCAAATGAGATATGGGAAAAACTAACCTGAATGATTTTAGAGAGGTAAGTATGACGTATCTAAGTATTATTGTGTTAACTGAAAAACGGAATCCTGATTTACACCAAAACATTCAATGGCTGAGCGTGGATCGCTATTATGTGCTGTCTCACGCTACCAACCACTACCCGCTTTTCTTGAAACCTAGCTTAAACCAAGCTTACAACTTCCAGTTCACAACACAATAAACACTTTGCTTCGGCATTTAATCTGTATCAACGCATGCTTGCTAAAAGTCTACATAATATAACACTGTGAAACAAATACTATTAGTGTCCACGAAGTTCGGGAAAAATAAGAAAATAGAGCGGTTAGAAGGGGAATTCGCCTGCAATACGCCACTTGAATGGCCAGCTAAAATGCCCCAATAACCATTTCAGATCAGGTGTATCTGTAAAGGATCAAGTTGCATGGAAGCAATACTGTTAAGTATTGGTTTACGACTGGTGTTACAGTGCCAGCAGTATCATGTCTTACCATTTAACATATAATTGTGCGGCAGATGCTACTTCTGCTTATGTTCAAACAGATCAAGTGTTTTTCAACGAAAAGTGGGCGCCAAGGATTTATGCATACAACACATTTTCTTTGATATGCACGAGACATAGCTACAGTTAACTTGATTTGCTTTTTGTAAGGTTTTGCTTTAATACCGTTTATGAAAAAGTAGCCTGACATAGCAAGCAAAATTCGATGATTGTATTTGAATGGGTGTTACTGACAGTGTGCTTACTCGGTGGGTCAACGCAGAACCACATAGTAGCTTTGTGTGAGCGAGAAATCATTATCCATTAAACAGTGTTATAGAAATGAATGAAACTTGCCTATGACACGTTGGTGAAGCTGTGCAGTCTATGACGCAACTTCGAACCCCCGAACGCTGATAATAAGGGTGGTAATAGGGCATAGTGTCATTACGAAAACAACTTTTTGCCATAATGACACTGTCTGTCATGCTGGCCATTCTTGTTGAGACCTGAGGGTGCGGTTGGTCGTGAGGGCGTATCCTTCTGGCAGAGCTCAAGCTATTGAGCCGATTACTCTTTACATAACTCGGATATTATATTATAGCGTATACTATGTCAACATAAGTTCTTGGATCTATTGATGCAATATTCAATGGAACTTGTGTTACACAACACATTTCCAGTCAATACCCGCCTATTTCACCAATTATGCTTAAATTGCTTACACGCTAACTGTAACAGCCGTCATAGGTATACTTGAATATAAATGTTTGACGATCTCTTGCAATTGGCATCCATTTCTCCATAGTTGACTAGATTGACCCATTCATATACTATAGAAAGCAACCTCTCATCAATAACTTGTCGATATCTGTGCCTTAAATAGCCCTTGGAAATACTAGTAGAAACACGATTAGCGAATGAATCAAACGATTTAGCAATTGGATTCAATTATTTTGCGTAATTTGCGCTCAACCACCAAAACATAAGAGACCGGATCAAGTAATTTATATACCTGTCATGCCTTGGTGTTGTGGAGTCTACCGATAGGCCGAGCTGGCTTGCTTGTAACGGAGTTTCCCACGGAAATTGTCCATTGCTATTGACAATAACTTCGACAGCTGTTATGAGAACACCTTAGGCGTATTTATGCTGCCTCAGAAGGTCCGAAAATAACAAGAACCTTCTGTTCCTAATTATTTGCATCAGCTGGTGTTTGCTTGCGGGCGCCATTGAATATAGCGTTAACTTAGACCAAAAGTCGCTGTGTCCAAATGATGCATATCATTGACAAGTTAACATCGAAATCAGCTGTTTCATTTCTCTTATTGTAATTCAGGCTTATAAGCCAGTGCATGTGTGGGCGATATTCATAGAAATCAAGATGGGATAGGCGTGTTTTTATTCATAAAGTAAAATACAGGTTGGCATCAGCCGATGGTGTTTGCTTCGCGGGCGCCATTGAATAGAGCGTTAATCAAAAAGTGGTGATCTCAAATGATGTGGTTGTAGAAAGTTATTTTCAGGCTTAGCATCTCTAACAGCAAATGAGATATGGGAAAAACTAACCTGAATGAATTTAGAGAGGTAAGTATGACGTATCGCATTATTGTGTTAACTGAAAAACGGATTCCTGATTTACACCAAAACATTCAATGGCTGAGCATGGATCTCTATGTGCTGTCTCACACTACCAGCCATTATCCGCTTTTCTTGAAACCAAACTCAAACCAAGCTTACTGCTTCCTGTTCACAATACAATAAACACTTTGCTTCGGCATTTAATCTGTATAAACGTATGCTCGCTAAAAGTCTACACAATATAACACTGTGAAACAAATATTATTAGTGTCCACGAAGTTCGGGAAAAAAGAAAAATAGAGCGGTTAGAAGGGGAATTCGCTTGCAATCACGCCACTTGAATGGCCCGTTAAAATGCCCCAATTACCATATCAGATCAGGTGTATCTGTAAAGCATTAAGTTGCATGGAAGCAATAAACTGTTAAGTATTGGTTTACGACTGGTGTTACAGTGCCAGCAGTATCATGTCTTGCCTTTTAACATATAATTGTGCGGAAGATGCTACTTCTGCTTATGTTCGAACAGATCAAGTGTATTTCAACGAAAAGTGGGCGCCAAGAATTTATGCATACAGTAAACACATTTTCTTTGATATGCACGAGACATAGCTAGAGTTAACTTGATTTGCTTTTTGTAAGGTTTTGCTTTAATACCGTTTATGAAAAAGTAGCCTGACTTAGCAAGCAAAATTCGATGATTGTATTTGAATGGGTGTTACTGACAGTGTGCTTACTCGGTGGGTCAACGCAGAACCACATAGTAGCTTTGTGTGAGCGAGAAATCATTATCCATTAAACAGTGTTATAGAAATGAATGAAACTTGCCTATGACACGTTGGTGAAGCTGTGCAATCTATGACGCAACTTCAAACCCCCGAACGCTGATAATAAGGGTGGTAATACGCATAGTCTCATTACGAAAACAATTTTTTGCCATAATGACGCTGTCTGTCATGCTGACCATTCTTGTTGAGACCTGAGGGTGCGGTTGGTCGTGAGGGCGTATCCTTCTGGCAGAGCCGATTACTCTTTACATAACTCGGATATTATATTATAGCGTATACTATGTTAACATAAGTTATTGGATCTATTGATGCAATATTCAATGGAACTTGTGTTACACAACACAGTTTCCAGTCAATTCCCGCCTATTTCATCAATTATGCTTACATTGCTTACACGCTAACTGTAACAGCCATAATAGATATACTTGAATATAATTGTTTGACGCTCTCTTGCAATTGGCATCCATTTCTCCATAATGGACTAGATTCACCCATTCATATGCTATTGAAAGCAACCTCTCATCAATAACTTGTCGATATCTGTGCCTTAAATTGCCCTTGAAATTACTAGTAGAAACACGATTAGTGAATGAATCAAACGATTAAGCAATTGGATTCAGTTATTTTGCGTAATTTGCGCTCAATCACAAAACATAAGAGCCCGGATCAAGTAGTTAATGTCATGCCTTGGTGTTGTGGAGCCTACCAATAGACCTAGCTGGCTTGCTTGTAACGGAGTTTTCACAGCAATTGTCCATTGTTATTGACAATAACTTCGACAGCTGTACGCTATGAGAACACCTTAGGCGTGTTTATGCTGCCCCAGAAGGTCCAATAAATGACCAGAACCTGATGACAGCTAGCTGAATTCGCAGTCACTACGTCATGCATTAATCTAGTCATAAACATCATTTCTGAGTCTGATAGGGATCTCAAACACAAGATGGCGTTCGTAACATTACCTGCACAAAGTGCCTAAATGGATATTAGGAGGTACATTCATATTTTGTAAAAGCAACAAAATATTTAAGTTACTTCGTAATCGAACAACGTTTCCCCCTAGAGTAAACGACATCAGTAGAAATTCATTCACTTCGTCCGCATATGCAGCAAATTCAAATCTAGAAGGTGATCACTATTTCTTTGTACTAAGTATTTGCTATTGCCGACTGAAATAATTTATTTATTTACATTTTTGTGTAGAACGAATTTGAAATATCACTAAGGTTGATTCTACGATTCGGCTTACCCATTAACAAAACAGGTGTAGCAGAACCTGCACAGGTGTTTTTTTATGCATAAATATTTCAATTACAGCCTTTGAATGAGAATTGGTGAATTAGTTTAATCTTGCCAAATGTGAGAACGTGACATCAATTATTAGTCGCTGGAGTAACTAAGCCAGGGACGACATTCAGCTGACGCACATAACCATTTTTAATTCTAACTGATAGCATATTAATAACATTAGGAAAGCACTGGTTTGCAAATCTCCAGTACAGTATAAAAAACGGCGAGGTGAGGGCAGTGCAGAATTAAAGCCATGGTTAAACCGCATGGTTTACAAAGACCAAATTGTGATATGTGCTACCCATCGATGGCGATGTGAAGGGGACATTTCCCACCTTGTGTAAATTCAGTGTCTTTATTAAGCAGCCATTATTTGACAACACAGTTTGCTCAATTCAACCTCAAAATCATCCTAAATAACTACCGTCGTTATTTCACCTTGCTATGGATAGTGTGCAATGTGCTTGCGTTTTCGCGCATTACGGTAGCTTGACTTCAGATTTACTTGATATTTACGTATCCGTGCAAAGCCAGAAAAGCCTTAGCTCTGTTATTGTTTCCATGGCCAAGCGTCCAGGATTTGCAAATCATATATCTTTGACGCCAAGTGCATTTGCTAACGGGGTACCCTCCATGTGCTTTGCTTAAATGTAACAAAATATCAAAACATTTCGTCCACTATATCGCATCGAGGGGACACATATTATAATTGCATGCACTACATTGCATTCAATTACAAAACCAGCCGCATTTTCTGGCTACGGTTTATACAAATACACCGAATTGATAACAAATTAACCAAATGTACCCACTTATTTCACCCAACATAGTAACACTTTATTTTACACAAGACTACTTCCATTCACACAAGACATCTCTCACTCACAGAAGACCCTGGCAGATACTTGCGAAGTAAATATAACGATGATTCTTTAGAGTATCCTACATAATCATACATGAAACTGATTATGATCGATGGCATCTATGACATACGTCACTCGAGACGCCTGTGTATAATGCAACGTTAAATCCGATTATGTTATTCAAAGGCTACATAACTCACATTTTAATACATTCCGACAAGCAGTGAGGCACTGATGAATCCAATATAAAATTGGCCAACATTCGTAAACTTTATAAGGACGACGACTAATTGAATAGACGTAGCATACCTGCCATGAAGTTTTGCACATGATAGATGATATAATGGTACCTCTTGACTCACATCGCATGTCTGGTGTGATATCACGAACTGCATTTGGACACAATGTAAAAGGGTTCTATATTCGTCAAAGTATAATGCTGGCGTTGACGGATGGGCGCCACTAGCGGATGCGGGTGTCTGCTCAATGTTGTCAAGCTATCCGTGGACTTAAAGTACACTGCAAGCATCTTCCATAAACAGAGGCTGAAGGTATAATACAACAGCTCCAAATATTAAATTGATTCAATCCGATTTTTTGGCTTGTGCCTATCAGAAGAAGAACCTAGGATTGGGATTCATAGCAACGGAGCGCAAAGTGAGTTACTAAATTTGTTCAACAATAAGCATTGTTTCTGGAGCACGCAACGTAATTATCAGCTGCTTATCTGAAAGTATACGACTGTGCTGCGCGAAGATCAAAGAAGCTGATGTTAACATAGAACAAAGTCAATTATTATGCAGCGCGAGTGTAATCTAGTTAAGGAATTCACTTGATAAATGCATCACATTCTTCAACCTCAATTAATTTATGCGATATTTGAAAGCAGGGATACGGTGGCTGGGCTCTCTTCCCCTAGAAGGTGTGACGAATAGCAATCATTTTATTTGCGCAGCAGATATTAATGAAGCTATAGCACGGTGGCATGAATACGTATCATCATTGTTCTTGGGCAAGGCACGCGAATGGAGGATAACCGTTGCAAAATGTTGTCATTGCATGGAATATCGGTGTGAAATCTTTACAGGAAACGTTTACAAAACTTCGCAGTCGTTCATTCTGACCTCCATGTAATATAGGATAACAGCATAACTACATTATGGAAATCATCTATGATGTACATCTAACACTTGGCTCGAGTCGCGTTATGCCCATAAAGAACATATACCTAGCATTGCATAGGTGCCAACATGCACAGAGATTGCAAATAGCGCTATGCGACATAATATTACTGGTCACCGCCTGAACCATCGCGTATATTTATATTGTGGATGGTTAGGAAAAAATGCATTATCATAAGTTTGTTTTTGTCATGTCAAATGACGATATTATGCACATTGGATAGCCAGAATTCAAAATTAACAATGTTACCAGGAACGTCAATGATTTATTTTACTTTAGTCTCTGTAACAGTATGCACAATGCTCATTTAAGAATGGGAACTGCCCATCTGATATATTACGTCAGCACAAAGAATAAATTAGCCTTCATTATAATCGGGCCGCTATGCCTGGCGCAATTTTGCATCGTATCTAACATCGATATTACCGACAACAAAAAACGGGCCCTTAATCATCCGGAAATGTGGCATCAGCGCGCAATCAAATAATGCCACAGGGTAAAGCTAACAATAGCTTGCTTCGTTTTATCGAACAGCACCTGGATTTCATCAAAAATCGCTTGCTTTAATAATAGGCCGCAGGCAAGAAATGTCCTGTAATAGAAATACCGGCAAGGGAGCAAAATCTAGCGCTTCCCATTTATCTGACGCTTTCAAAGGTCGCTCATGCATTTTGGATCCCACTCATGTATTAGTGTCCCACTCATGTATTAGTGGTCTCTCGGTGTCGCAATCTAACCAACTCATGAACATCAAGTATCACTGCGTAACGTCATGGGAACGTTGCAGCAAACCATTTTCTACGAAACAATAATAAAGAGACATAAAGATCAGCAATTGTCCCGTAAATGTGATCCCAAACGATGCATCTGGGCCATGTGACCGCATTAGCTTGTGCATATCATGTTTCCCCAAAGCAATAAAATACTCTTGTAGCTCAGATTGGCCATTTTATCCAAGTTGTAGTTAAGGATTAGAAGCCAATACCTGAAGGCGATATCAATCGGAGTCAAGAGAAATTACTAAGTTGTGAAATTTGTCTATCAAAGTTAGTGAAGCTTTCGTCAGGAAGTATAATGAAGCTCCTCATGTTGCCCTGAAATCGACAATATGCTTGACCCAACACTACGTCGATGCCCTACGTAATTAGCTCTATTTGTTTGGGATTGTTATCAAACAATTAAACTGAACACACTGTAGCTGCCAACACTAATAATTACAGGAAGGTCAATATTTTCATTTCCATCGGCTTAATACGTCCGTGTAATGGAATAGACTCAAAATTTATTGTATCGATTAAATGAACTGTTATGAATTGGTATGCCAGTGATGCAATATTGCAAGCTGTATCATGTGTTGCAATTTAACATCAGATCTTGCGGCAGATGTTACGTTTCACCAAATCGAATGCTTTTCAACGAAGCCAGGGTGCAAAGTGGGCATTCAGCAAAGGTGATTTACACCAATCAGTTATTCTTGAAAATATTTTAGCTTTGGCAGACACAAGACATTTCTACAGTTAACTAGATTTGTTTCTTCATAGCTTTTTGTTTTCAGCCCATTCATCAAAATTAAATAGACGCCGCGATGTTTATGAATCAAGCTTATTATAAATAGGAAGGAAAATTATTGACAAAGAAACAAAACATCTGAGCTTCAAATTGTGCATTTGCTGCTGAATACTATATGCAAACATTAAGTATATAGGATATGCTAAAATAATGTCATTTAGAGTCAATATAAATGGTTACACTAGCATAAAAAAGGCACATCGTGCTAGTATTGTTTATAACAGATGATTGTTTTGACAATAATAGCGTTTGCGTTGGCTGGTAATCTGTTCAGATACGTATTCAATTGTCACAGCAACGTCGATCATTGCTTATGGCTTCTTGATAAGCCACAAAATTCAAACTTTGTGGCTAAATGATATAAACACCTAACAAGTAGTATTATATGACGCGATGACAACCTAACAAAATTCAACGTAGTTTTGCATGTCACAAATTGCGCACTGCATGATGGGTGTAACGGACCATGTGCTGGCCTCTTGAATATATTTCTTGTTTGTGATGTCATGGGCCTGTAAACGCATTACCAAATATATGTCACGTATATCAGCCACGCATCATAAGCTTTGTTCATACGAGAAATCCATTAACAATTCTGTCAGAAATGCATTGAGTGATTCGAAGCATTGCAGAGCTATAGTCGCTATTACTTAACTATGCAATGATTTAGAGTGCTTCTCTCGGCTCCTTTTTGGTATTTTCTTGCGTAGTGCCCTCTTTGCAGGTATTGTACGGATATTCTATGGTGGTCCCATTTGTCTAATACGTTGCTCCTGTAGCAGGAATTAGGATCGAGGTTTCTGTCTGCGGCTGGGGTTTCAAACCCACTTGCGCAAAACCTTATAGACTGTAGTGTAGATACCAGTTTGATGGATATTTTGACGAATGGGGGACTGCTTTGTATCTTTATTTTGTTGTTTTACTTGGTTGCGTCGGAGGCGACTCTCGTGCAAAACGGTATGCAGGCAGGCAGCAGGTAGCGATCCAAAAGCTAGTCTATATTTTCCCTGTGTTGGTGTATTAATTTGCATTTTGGAGGTGACTCTCGTGCAAAATTCAGCTATTTCCTTGAAGAACAAACAGCTGTTCAACCAGGCAGGTCGACTTGCGCTGGAAGTTGATCATTATATTTGTGTACTAGGTAATGACAATTGTCCGATTGAAATAAATTACTTTTATTTGGTGCATTTTTGCGTAGAACGAATTTGTAAAATGAAATGACAATAAGATTAAATCTACGTTGAGGCTAACTCACTAATACGACAGTCAGTGACACATTGTCTACTCAACCATTCCATTGTGAATTAATATTCAACGTGATCCTTTGAACGAGAACATTTGCATTAGTTTAATCTTGCTTACTTGAATCGGGTAAAAAAACTGAGGATTTTTTTGGACGAACGTAACATCAATTGTTAGCCGCTGGAACTGCTGAGTTGAGGACGCCATCATTTAGCTGATGAACATCGCCATCATCACTTCTTTCAAGAACATATTACACAGCACTGGTTTGTAAAACATCCCTCAGCGTATATATGATTAAGAAGCAATGAGTGGAGTGCAGTATAAAAAAAACGGCGAGGTGAGGGCAGTGCATAAGTAAAGGGCAGCGCAGTACAGACAATCTTACTAGGACGAAAGGCTTCCCAGACGACGTAATTTGTCTTTGAGGACGGAAACGAATTAGCAATTTGCAATTTGAAACATAACGAAGGCTGTTATACACGCATCGTCGGCTTTTAATGTTATGTTAATATGTTTATGAATTAATGCTTCTAAATAACCCATCAAAATAAAACAAAATAGTTTTGGGCGTCAGTCCCAAGGTTTGATGTGTCAATTGTCTTAAATGTATTATGGAAGTAGAGAACGCAATGTAGGATTGCAATGCACGGCAATTGGGCGCATAATCACAGCAGTTGCCAATAAACATAATCTCTTAACAACCAATTAAACCTACAGGGCGTTGAACTATGTAAACCATAAGCAAGTACCTGGCTGATAGATGAAATCTTGCACTCGTCAATTTCTATTTGAAACAGCAACGCAATATGTGTTTGATAACTCTGGATTGACTTAAAAATATGCATGTCCAGACGAATTCTCACACTTAGCCCTTTACTGGCATTCCGCAAACGAAAACTGATTTAATTATAGAAAATCAACTTGATCAACCTGATGAAACACCTGCTACATTTAAAGGTAACGGAACTATTGCGGTCACCCATTGAACGTTTTTCATCTACGCTGGCGTTGCATCTTTCTTATCAAAACTTTTTCATGCCTACTGAATGTTCTCTGAATGCTTCGAAGACATAGTGTTGTTTTTATTGAGAAAAACTAACTGCAGTGTTCATTCTTTGGACTGTCACCCATTGCAATAGGAAATTGGGAGCATAGCATATTTCTTATTCCAAATATTTGCTAGACGTAACAGAAGCATTGAGCACATTCTATTATTCGCATGAAAGAATGAGAAAATAAGTAATTTTGCATTTATATTGGTTGCGATGCTCATTGTAAGCAGTTTGTGCTTATGATGACTAATATGGTCTAGTATGAATATAATGATCACTAATAAGATGTATCCATGGTTATATATTCATTTCTACTGCGCAGTTTCGAATCGATCTTGGGCATGATGCCCACGGATCATCGATCGCTATTGACGCTTCGCCAACATACGAGTATGCGTTCATAATAAACCGCAACTTTGGATTATCTCAGGACACTAATTGATCAATAACATGACGTGTGAAATGAAAGCTACATATTATATCCTTCTGGCAAAAGTCGTATTCATCACCTACACAACGTTATCATGAAACGAGGGCTCACCAGTCTGCACCAAGTAATATCAATGCTTAATGTTTGATATTTTATATCACTGTCACTAATTATATCACTTGCCGCCAACATTTAAGCTCTTGTACTATTATGAAGTAATCCGTTGGAATCTGTTGCATTTTAGTGGGATTCGCGATTATTTCATGCCAAGGGTCAATATTTACTATACGAAGTCAATTTGCTGTTTTTTCCCCAGTTTACATGGCGCGATGTTCTGTGCATGCTGCGGGCGTAGCACTCGTACGTCAGCACAAAAAGCGACTACTTAGTATTTGAAGTTGTGTAAATCGTCAGTTCTTAAATAATATAAAGTACCTCCCACAATGCTTGCTAGAAACATCTTAGATTTTTTCTTCATAAGTAATCTAGTTCAGGAAAAATACACATTTACTATAGGTGTGTCCTGATTGTATTGTAGAATTATTCGTTTAGATTAAGTAGAACACATTATCAGCAGCTATGCAATAGACAATGGGCATGCTTCATGATATGCGCCACATTTGTAACAACATTTCGCTATAATGCTTTGTACTATCAAGATTGGTACTCATGCAGTCGATAGGCCACAGCAGATTGCCCCGACAGGAAAGTGAGGATGTATTTGGCATTTAGTGATAACCTGAAGATGGTTCGTAATGTAGAACGATTGCAACTTTGCGCGATGGCAAGTATTAAGGCACATATATGCATAGCAGTTTATGTTTTTATATTGTGTGCAACAAAATATACTACCCAGTAACAGATGAAACCCGAGGATTCACGCTATAAAACTGTTAGTGTTAATGGGAAATTTGAGAGGCAAATATTCCAGTAGAGCATATCAAGTAGAGAATATGGCGATAACTATTGCAAAGCAAAAACATATCGACACTGCTAAGATTACAATTCAATAGTGTACACTTCTAAATATGAGCTGCTGAAGCTAATGTCAGGAACATTTTCATTTATGGCCATATCGTCAAAACATGTTTATTTTGGACCATATACATTAGTTTGCCATGTCCAACAGTAACGTATCAGTTACGATTTGAGTCAGACGAAATTAATAGCAAATGGTTATTTTTGATTCCCAATAAGGACACCTGCAGCGATGATCCCTATATGAAAAGGACGTTTACTTCCGTGAACCATGAGTATATTTCACCTTCAAAGGGGATTCAGATATGGGCCTGTTTGCCTTATATTTGAATGCAAAAATATCGATTAAGAACGCCATCGCCCGTGTAGTTGATTAGATGTGTACATGATGGATGTCATCCTTCCTGAAGTGGACACCCTAACGCTTGATTAACTTCTCTTTGATATGTGAGCATTACAGAGACAGCACAAAAAGCAGACATTACGTCGTCAGACCAGTGTGCGCTGCCATTGATGCTGCACGTAGAAGCTGCGCTTTTATATCTGGGATGTGATGGTTTATAGGCGGACGCGTGTCTTACATTTAGGATAGGATACAAATTTGAGCTCACGTAGGTGCTTACAGTTGTCATACTGCGGCATAAATAACCGTATTAATGACAGAGATGTCCGCAATAATTGTCATGGGGATCGCACCTCCGCTAAGCTATTACGCTCGCTGAATAACCTTACTGGCCAACCAAACCATCAGTTTATTATATCGTTGCATGTAAGATATAACCGCATAGAGAGAACGTTCATGTAATAAATGCATAGCAGTTTATGTTTTCATAAGCAATACAAACATGTGCTGGTCGGAAAGCAACCTATTTTTTTTTTTGTTATTATATATATTAAACGTTCGACATAATGTTTCTGTAAAATTAACTGAACTGTTCCAACGACAACGGTAACATTTTTGTGAGGTAGTCAGTTCAACAATCTCTTCCGATTAATACATAATTTAATTTGATGTGGTAAAAACAAAAAGGGTAAAATTGCATAAACCTAAAACGCCAAAATGCAAGAAACAAGCGTGCCTAATGAAATAATGAGCTCAGCAACCGCTACCATAGAATTTGTATAGCCTTCACAAGATTTGTGGCAAACGCTCGGAGGAAGTCAATCCTGTAACAGAAGTAAAGGTTGTCGGCATATTTTGCTGATTTCAACAATATTTTCAAGTATGTGTGCCAAAGACATCATATATAACAAAAATTATAAAATCGATCGACTGATTTCAGTTATTTTGCTAAACGACAGGCGTAGTTTGTATTATCTGGCAATGGCATGAAGGGAGGGATATTTTCAATCCGTCTTAAAACTAGACGCGAATTGGACGTAAAGATCACTCAGATGTATATTCGAGATGAGTAACGCAAAGATTAAGAAGATGACAGGTGCAGTCAAGGTTGCTTTTAATATTCATATATCCGGCTAAGGATAACATTTAACATCTATCATAAAATGTTAAGATTGGTTTCCATTTGAAAGGTGTTGTGATCGATGGGTGCTTCGCAGACTTGGAATTGGTGTTCGTGACTAATCCAGCAGGCACTTACGTTGTTCTGACTAAGCATCACAATCGATCTCATCCGTGATATTTGTGATATGCCTCATCGTATAATATACATTAAATCATCTATCAGATTACCTTTGGAATAAAGGAGAGATAACTACATCAGGGTAAGTTAGTAGACAATTTTTAGGATAGATACAATAATCTAAACCACGCTCATGTGTACTCTACATTAGCCTTCAATGATTAATATGCGACTTACGGTCGAATCAAACAATCAAGAAGATATCAATGCGACAGTTGGTTATGTAGATAATGATTATTTTGTTCTTTTGAATCTTGTGATTGATATGTGCCTTATGCAGTTCTTTGTGCGTTGGAGTTAGTGGTTGATTGCTTCTACGATACATTTCAATGCAGTTAATCAAGAAGAACTGTTTTCAATTAAAGCTCACAGTAAGCATATTGAATGCATATACAACCAATACTGTGGCAGCCATGTCTGATTTGTATGAACTAGCTTTATATATGGTCATTATGTTTCTTTTGGACGTTAGTCGAAGCAAGGGACATTTTGTCAACCTATCATCTCGATCAGAAGCGAAGAGGGAATATGAAAAATTGAATATATAATATCAAGAAGATAGATTGCATGAATTATGGAAATGGCCATAGATATCTAAAGCAAAATCTGGTTAATCACCATTATTTACAAAGATATTGGTTACCTTTTGTTAGATGTGTGGTCTTTAGTGGTTCTACAAGAGCAAGGAAAAACGACGGCTTCTTTTTTAAATGATTAAAGGTGCATTTGATAAAAGAACTGTCATGAACAAGTTGCCATATACTTTCGGAATAGACAGTCGTGAAATCGAGTCCAAACTGATTTTTCTAAGGTCTTTGTTAAATTAGATGCTTATTTAAGGGAGTTGAAACCCACATACGGCACATGATAGGCGCCACAAGAAATCTAAAGCTGCAAACGATAATGTAATTGCGCATGCGTAACTGCTTGACTAGGTAGCTATTCATTGGCATACTTTTGTAAACCATGTTTGTAGGCTGTTTTTCTTTGCACTGATATCGATAAATTATCGATGATTTGGTGTTGTCGATTCTTGTCATTTTAGCAACTAAACAGACACGGAAACAAATTAGAACTTTAGCCTGGCACCGAATACAATGCATCCGTTAAGTAATAGATAGTCCATATTGCTATCATTCGTTGACGGTCCAAGACTGCATGTGAACTACATGTTAATCAGTGGTACTCGTTCCAGCAAGCAGGTGTTTGGACAATGTCCATTTTGGACACTATGACCATCTAATTCATCTTGTAATTTGTGGTGGGAATCATACGATGATTGATCGTATAATAATAACAATACGCGAGCATCATTTTACACTGTGTTTATCGAGCAAAGAATCAGTCGTGATTCTAACTAATTGTACTCTGATGACTTATTGGGTAATGCATTTACATCACATCAATAATTGAGTACTCATTTTTGGGTGATGCCTGTGTTTGATGGAGGTTGAATTTTCCATCAAGAACGAATGATTATGTGTGTGAGCATGGTAGGTTACACAGTGTAGTATTCGTGTAATGTTGCTGTGTAGTGTGCTCAATAGAAAGGACATATGTGATGAAATATGCCGCACGTGGCCTAGTAGAGTGCGTTCGGCTTATATGGGATTCATCTTTGTATTTGTCGTTTTCCTTCCAGGTGATTGATGCTTTGTTAACGGTAATGGCATGTGTTACCTCCAAACCATGCGCTCATAACAGCCGATGTTTGCCTTAGATTTGAATAGATTGCGATTTTTGCGCTTCCATTGCTCACAGCATTTAGCCATGTTTTGATAATCTGCAACGTTGATGTGCTTGTTTTTGTAAATACCGCTGTTATGGTACGCTCTAGTTTATGCAGAATGACGCTCATCAACCGACCAACTCTTAACATAAGGCTGTTGAACCCCCATCCTCGCCACAAAAACGGTTATAATGCCTATGTACACGATGCCTAAATTAAATATTTAACATGACCTTAATTTGAACAAAAAGCACCAACTGCATCCACGAAGTAATAACATTCTCGTAAAATACTATATGTCATCCTTTCTCATTTAGAGGCAGTAGAAGTGGAAATTCTCTGAAAGTGTGAAATGCAACAGTCATCGTGATCACAAATGACAATTTGGCAGTCCCGTTAAATAATTTAGCCCCAGTGACATATATAAAACGATATAAACATTGGATGTGTCTATGTATCGCTCGTCGTTCGTGATCCATTTCTGTCTTGCTAACATCGTCAGCCATTACCATAGTTATTGGCTTTAATCTGCCCAATATTAGGCAGCGGATGATTGATGTAAAAGGAGATATACTAATGGGTTCGAGAGGAGAATTTGTAAGTGCAATTATCTGTGGAGGTAATGCATTGATTTAACCCCATACAAAAGTGCATTTATTTTCGTTAAATCGAACGGAACATAGGGCACATAGGGATTCGTGCTGGGTGATTTCGCAGAGTTTACAGTGCCAATTACACCTTAATTTTGTAGTGTGAACTGAACGAATCGATACCGATCGAATAGGTGTTGAATATTTTGGCCTTCGAGAAATATTATAAGAGATATTTTACGTTCTTTGGAGGTAAGTGGTATTTTCTTGCGTGAACCTAGGTCAACCGAAATGATGCGTATGGATGAACCCAGGTTCAGCCGCCAATATCAGCTTCTATAGAAACCATGTTATCAACCGTGAATTTTCAACTTATTTAGTCTGGATTGGTCATACGGAAGAACTGTGTGGCCTTGAATCGTTCGAACATTTATTCAGGAAGCGTTCGATTATTCAGTTTACCTAAGTAGAAGAAATTGCGTAAGCAATGGATCTGTCAAAGGTAGATTGGCCGTGTCCGCCGACCCTCTCGTTTTTGTGTAGCGTCTAGCGAGCATTTTGGACTTGAATAATTTGACCAGGTACTCACAGTGGAGATGCATTCGGAAATGGATACAAATGTTCCCGAATATTTCCAAACTAATGGCTTTATGTATTGGTCGTTTGTCAAAATGTGGACCAAACAGTAAATATCTGGGTGTTGATGTGCGATATGGCAAAAGTAGGAAGCAAGGGTGTTTTATCAACCAACAATCTTTGATGTCGGAATATGAAAGATTAAATATGTCACATCAAGAAGATTGCATGCGACAATCATCAGATGATAACACTGGGGTCTAATCGATGACATCTATGACATACGTAACACGAGAAGTAAATGCATAATGCAGCGCAAATGTGGTAGTTGAATTATGCTATGGAAAAGCAACGCAAAATTTCTAATTCAATACATTTTTTACGTCCATAGCAATCAACCATGGCCGGTTAGGCGATATTTGAAAGCAGCGATACGGTGGCTTGACTCTCTTCCCCCACAAGGTGTGACGAAAAGCAATCATTTTCTTTTGCGCAGCAGATGTCAATGAAGCTATTGCACGGTCGCATAAATCCGTATCATCATTGTTCTTATGCGTGGCACGCGAAGGGAGGATAATCTTTGAGGAATGAGGCCATTGCATGGAAATTGGGAATGAAATCCTTATCAGAAACATTTCAAAACTCCGCTGTAGTTCATCCTGACCTCCATGTAATATTAGATAATAGAATGACAATATAATGCAAATTATCTATGAAGTACAACTGATCCTCAGCTCGAGTCACTTTATGCCATTGAAAATATCTACCTAGAATTGCATTGGGGCATCATGACAGTTATTACTGACAGATCTAGCCGGAAAATCTTGGTGATGCACGTAACGGTAGGGCTGAGGCTTTTTTCTGGTTTACTAAAATGACGCGGTATGCGCCTAGATCATATAACAATATAAATATAACAAGAAATCTTCGGGAACATCGCAGTTTAGCCACTGTGCTATGTGCCGAAGATTTTGCCAACATGCACAGAGTTAGCAAATAACGTTGTGTGACTGAGCATTACCGATCAATCTCTTAAAGGCATCATCGTGCATATCTATATTTTGGTTGGTTGGGAAAAAATGCATTATCAAAAGTTTATCTCATGAAAAATGACGATATTAGACATATAGCCAGAATTCAAAATTAATACATTTTTGCCAATAACGTCAATTATTCTTTGTTCTTTGGGATGACATTAGAGTCTTTGTAACATTGCAGTTTGCACAAAGCTCAACTAATCATGGGAACTGTCCATCTCATATATTTTCTCAGTATAAAAATAAATTAGCCTTCATTATAAACGGTCCGCTATGCCTTGTGCAATTGTGCATCGTATATAACATGATATTACGAACGAAAAAGCTGATAACGCCACAGAGGAAAACTAACACCAGTTTTCTTCATTTTATCGAACAGCACCTGGATTTTATCAATAATCGCTTGCCCTTAATAATAGGCGTCATAAACAAGAAATGTCCTGTAATAGAAATACTTCTAAGGTCGCTCATTAATTTTTGATCCCTCTCATATATTAGTGTACATCTTCGGATTCATATCATGCATATCAAACAAAAATGGTCTATCGGTGTCACCATCTTACCAACTCATGAACATCAAATATCGCAGTGTAACTTCATGGGAATGTTGCAGCAAACCATTTCCAAAGAACTACGTGTGGAATACGACATGATAAAGAGCAGCAATCGTACCGTAAATGTTTCCCCGAAGCAATAACATCCTCGTATAGATCAGATTTGTCATTTTATCCCAGTGGTATTTCAGGATTAGAAGCCAATACCTGAGGGCGATATTAATAGGAGTCAAAAGGAATGACTAAGATGGGAAATTTGTCTATCAAAGTAAATGAAGCATTCGTAAGGAGGTATAATGAAGCTCCTCGTGTTGCCCTGAAGGCAATCATATGCTTGACCCAACACTACGTACTTGCCTTATATAAATATCTGGTTGCTCGGGATTACAAAATAACTAAGCTAAACACACTGTAGCTGCCAACACTAATGTTTACAGGAAGGTCAATATTTTTATTTCCATCTGCTTGATACGTCGGTGTAATGGAATAGACGCAATTTTTTTTATAACTGCGGTGAATTATGTGCATTCTAACATTTCGTAAATTGTATAGACGGAATGAACTGTTATGGATTGATGTGCGAGTGATACAGCACAGCTGTATCATGTGTTGCAATTCAACATCAGATTTTGCGGCAGATGTAAAGTGATTCACTTGCATCAGATCCAAAAAGGTTTTTGTACGAAAGATTTATGACATTTAACAAAGGTGACTTGCCTCAATCAGCAGTTCATGTAAACATTTTTGCTACGGCAAACATAATACAATTAAGTCGATTTGTTTCATTGTGTGTTTTACGTCCATCCCATTAATCAACAGGAAGCAAGAGCCTCGTTGTCAATGATTCGACCTCAAAATTAATTGGAGCAAAAATGGTTGACATGGCATCAAAAAGTCTGAGCTTCAAATCGTGCATTTGTTGTTGCATTCTATATATGTCCCTATGATATGCAATAACCCCACCTGTGAAATAGTGGTAGATTCATTCCTTACAGTCTCGGGAGAGATTTATTTAAAATTCGCTTCTGTTGTAGTATGCCGAATGAAAGTGAAGGACATATAAGGTCATTCAAACCCAATGGGCCTTTAACAGCAATAAGCACTCATATTAATCTTGGCCACGGACAAGCGGGAATTCACGAGGCACCTAACAATCAACTGCTTCTATGTGATGCCAAAAACTGCATTGATTACAAGTGATTTGCGTGATGCATCAATGTGATTCATGTTCTAAGCAATAATCTAAGAAAATTAGATCACAACGCGTCGTTCGACCGTGGTTGCTAATGTCGATGGTGTTCGATCTAATAACCCATCGAGCACACATCGCCATCATCCAATCCTAACTTGGCGCATGTTCCGCGGGCGCCTTTATGGCATTGACCTCGACCAAACATCGCTGTGTAACTTCGTGGGAATGCTGCAGCTAACCATTCCCTAAAAAATCTGCGTGGAAGACGACATATTAAAGAGCAGCAATCGTCCCGAAATTGTGATCGCAAACGATGCATCTGGGCCACGTGGCCGCATAATTGCATGCATATCATGTTTGTAAGAAACAATAATATAATCTTATAGATCAGATTTGTCATTTCTCCCAGTGGCAATTCAGGATTATAAGCCAATACCTGACGGTGATATTTATAGGAGTCAAGATGGGAGAGGAATGATTAAGTTGTGAAAGTCAGCTCTCCGATGGTGGTGAAGCCTTCATAAAGAAGTATAACAAAGCCTCTCATGATGCCCTGAAGCCAAAATATGCTTTACCCGACATAACCTAGTTGCTCTACCAAACGACTTAACTGAAATCACTGTAGCTGCCAATATTGTTATTTATCGGAAGATCAATAATTTCAATCCAATCGGCTTGTTTCGTCCGTGTAATAAAACTGGATCAAAATTGTTATAACTGCGATTAATTATTTGGCAATGTGCAAACGTAAATGGTGAAAACTAGCGAAACCTTCGGTTCATGCACACACTATTCTATTGGAAATAACATATAAATAAGTATCTGCGTATTCCGATTTTACCTTCTCAGAGTTTGAATTCACTATCATTCAGCAATCATTTGTTTCGGGCAACTGTACTGCAATTGATCGAGCATACAACTTGTGATAAATCTTTAACATTGTTTTTCCTCAGACTAAAATAATGTCTGAAATACCCAATATCATCCAGCGGTGATGGTTACTTTCTTATGGCTGCAAGAACTATAGATACCAGTATCGGATGGGTACATAGCGTTATCATTGTAGATTATTCGTATGACTCTGCCAAAGTTGAATATTCATCGCTTTCATGACACAAGACCAGGAGTGATGTTTATAGACTGAATGTTAAATCATGTCCGCGAAATCATGCAAATCATACAAACATGCATTTATAATCGATCCCACTCCCTTTAGTAGCCCGATCCTGCCTTATTCCTATCATGTGTATAGTTTTGCAAGCAACGATTGGATGATTACCTGAATGTAAAAAATGCAAAACCATTTTGTTTATTGCCGTAAATCTTTGCAATGGCGTGACGCTTTACGGTGTAGCCTCCAATTATGTCTTTCGTTGCTCGCTAGAGAGCCCCGAGGCCTATGTCAAATCACCATCAACTTTATATTTTGAAATTGGATGGATGACGGATGAAGTAAACTAGTATGTTTTAGCGTGAGATTGATGCAACATTGCCAGCTGTATCATGGCAATTTATCTTCAGACCTAGCAGTTATGTTTCTACCATTCTATTGTTTTTCAACGAAGCGTGGGTGCCAAATCTGTAGATATCAACAAAGGTGAGTTACACCAATCAGTTATTCTTGTAAATACTTTTGCTTTGGCAAGCACAAGACATTTCTACAGTTAACTAGATTTATCTTTACATAAACTCTTTGCTTTCTGTCCATTCATCAAAAGTAAACACGCCGCAATGTCCATGACTCACCTCATTATTAACATGACCGAAAATTATTGACAGTTCGGTTTATTTAATACGATAGTTATGACTACAAGTGTTATTTTGTTGGTTGGTTACCTGTTCAGTTGCGTATTGTCACAGCAACATCCATCATTGTAATGGCTTCTTGATAAGCCTCAACATTACACCATCGCGGTTATCTGTTATAAACACACAACAATGTTATTGCATGATAGGGTGTAACGGTCTGTGTGCTGACCACATGGATATATTTTCAGTTTTAGATGTCATGGGTCTGTGAACGCATAACCACATATATATCGCATATATCAGCCACGCATAAACTTTGTCATACAAGACATCCATATCCATTAACCAGTCTGTCAGAAATGCATGAAGGGATATGAAATATTGCAGAAATATCGACACTGTGTTGCTAATATAAAACTTTGCAATAATTCTTTTTGATACAGAATGATACATGCACAGTTTTGCCTCCGATTAACTGTGCAAGTTATGGCTGCTATTCGTTTTTCGTCGAAGAGCCAAAGATCAATGCCAAGTGTAAAGCGCCTGGAAATGACATCATCATTATCAGACCCTGTTTACAGAGGTATTGTGTCTTCATTTGATATTCGGTTTTTAAGCGTGACTAAACAACTTAACCACGATCCCTCCCGCCCTTCCCCTATTTTATTTTATGCCAACATAACTTATTAGCCATCATTGTTGTTTGCTGTACCTGTCCATATTCATGTCAACTGATTTATAAACACCAAATGCGAGCAAAACGGAATATCAATCATAACTACTTGCCCGTAGCCACACGAAAACAGATAAAATAATATTTCACTGACGAAATTGTTGCGTTCCTGGGAACTAGCGATTTATATGTTATATATCAAAGTGTGGATAAATTATGTAGAATCAAGTGGTATTAGAGGGGTCCGTCAAGGGTCGGTTCTCAGGCTTGTTCTCTTCTTGATCGTCAACAATGAGCTAGATATTGCTCTCGATACAATGTTTGTGAATGCTTACCTAAAATCAGACTTACAACTCACAATAAAGCTTACATAACGTATTAGACTTTGGTCATGTTTGGCAAATGCCTTTGAACATTGAAAAAAACACACAAACTGTGAATACCAAATGAGTATTTCCACTCTAGACAATGCGGTAGTGGAGAATGAGGTCAGCTGCAGCCAAACAGAGTTTTTGTAAGGACCCGATGACCGCTCATTAGTAGTTTGGTCGTAAATTAAAGGACATTTGACCAGCCCTTTTTACCTGCTGAATTTGGAATGCAGTCATAGTCATCAAACCTACAGCCTTATAGACATTCCAAAAGAGGTTCAAGGTGAGCTACAAAACTTGTAAGTTGATTTTATCCTAAAAATTGTCTGCTTTCGATATGATTAAGTCAATCTACTTCTCTTCTACCGCCACCAGTGTAGTAGATGCCAGATTCCTGCCTAACAATTTCGGGAATTGGCTTCTTTTGACGCATGTCAAATATGAGCTAAGGCTATTTCCAGTATGGATATATCCTATACCACATATATATGATATAAAAATAAACATATTGATTATAACGTGCGGTCATCGATACCACGTTTTTCATCTACACTGACGTGGCATCGTTGTTTTGAGAAACAAATGTCAGGCCTACTGAATGGTTCCTGAATGCTTCATTGACATAATGTTGTTTTTATTGATAAACAAAACTGCAGTGTTCATTCTTTGAACTGTCACTTAGTGCATTAATCTACGTGTAGAAAACTGGGTGCATAGCATATTATGTGTTAGAAGTAACAGAATGATTGAGCACACTCTATAGTTCGCATGTATTGGCTGCGATGTCCAATGTAAGCAGTTTGTGATCATGATGACTGACATGGTCTAGTATGAATATAATGATCAATAAATAGACGTATCCATGGTTATATCTTCATTTTAATCAGGCAGTTGTCGATAAATATTGGCATGATGCCCACGGATCATCGATCGCCATGACAACAGTATGCGTTCATAATTAACCGGACCGTTCGATTATCCCTTGCCACTAATTGATCTATAACATGACATGCGAGAAAGCTACATATTATACACTTATGGCAAAAAGTCATAATCATTACCACACTAAGTTATCATGAAACCAGGCCTTACAAGGCTGCACCGAGCAATATCAATGCCGTATGTTTGATATCAATATCACTAACTTTATCACATGCCGTCAACATTTAAGCCATTATGCTATTATAAAGTAATCAGTTGGAATCTCGTGCGTTTTAGGGGGATTTGCAATTAAGACATGCCAAGCGTCAATATTTACCATACAAAGTCAACAAGCGGTTTTTTGTTTGTTCGGTTAACATGGCGCAATGCTTGGTAGATGCTGCTAGCGCAGTACCCGGACGTCAGCGTTAAATTAATTTGCGTTTTTTAATCCGGTTTACATGGCGCAATGTTCCGTGCGAAGCGGAATATAATTATGCGACAGTTGCTAATGCAAATAACCACATATTTTAAATGATGCTTTGATTCTTATAATCCATGCGTGCCGACATTCATCAATACAGGATCTGTTTTTAATCAATGCACGCAGCCAGTATAGTTTTTTACACAACCAATACTATAGCAGCCAAGCCTGATCTAAACTAGTAGCTTTATAGATTGGTCGTTAGTCCAAATGTGGTCAAAACAGAGGATCGATGTGCGATATGGCAAAAGTAGGAAGCAAGGGGCGTATTAATTACGTATCATATTCATCAAAAGCTAATCCTATGCCGCATACGAATTCAATACATATATTACGTCCATCATAAGGTAACTAAGATGAATCAAATGTTTAGCTTGCCGGGGATATGAATATCGTTGATTATAGGTCATCTGCTACATTACTTTGCTCACATTTTAACACATTCCGACAAGACGTGAGGCATTGATGGATCCAACTTAATCTTGGTCAATATTCGATATCTTTAATCGGAATATCGCTAATTGAATAGACGCAGCTCACATACCATGAAGTTTTGCATATGGTAGATGAAAAATTCATATGGGCACACATTAGGAACAGGATCAACAATGTAATATGGTCTAACATTTGGCGAGGTATAATGCTGGCGTTGACAGATGGGCGCCCCTAGCGGATGCTGGTGTGTCTGTTCAATGTTGTCAAGCTATCGCAGACACTACTAAGTGTACTCAGTTGGCATTTTCCCCAGAACAGAGTGTGACGGTATAATACAACTGTTTCAAATATAAGATTGATTAATCCTTACCGATTGCGACTGTATGCAATACGAGATAGCCATATAAAAAAATATACTATGGGCCCAATTAACAGAGAGCTGTTGGATGTAATTAGTTCTCGTATGATAAAGTACTGACGGAGTATCCGATTGTGCTGCGCGAAGATCAAAGAAGCAGGTTGTTAAATCATGTTACATAGAATAACTTTTAATAAAGCGGAGATATATTCTTGAATTAAGTCAATTATTATGCATCGCGAGTATTGGCTGGTTAAGAAAATCACCTGATATATGCGTCACATGGTTCAACCTTAATTATTTTGCTATCAATTAATAACAGATCCACGAAGTCTTAACGTCTCCATGCTCCAATATCAAAGTGATTTTTTTCGTATGCATTGCTCTTAGAGTGTGCGAGATTAGCGGCAAGCAGCAATGAAGCAGCCCATAATCTGCTTAAGCAATTTCACCAGAGGGTTGTATTGTCAATTTTCCTGTTTGATGCGCCTGTTGGGAAAAACAATCATGATCAATTTCCAGGAGTTTGTCTCTAAGATCAGGAATTCAGTTGCTAGATATACCCTGGGGTGCTATTAGTGTGATTGTAGCACTCTCCCATATGTTCACTGGTATACTCCTGGACCGTTTTCGACATGTCAGCGGATTCCATTTGATAGTTGCTTCACACAATCGCTCAGTGCATCGAAAGTGGTAATCCTTCTGTCAAGGTCACTGGGGTATCTTTTATACACTGTTAATTCACACAAAGGTTCAGAATGAAATTATATTGAAAGAATATGCGATTATTGTGGGCGCAATTTTGCATCGTATATAACATGATCCCGCAAAAGCTTAGCCCTCCTGATCTTCAGCTTCATCGCAATTATCGACCCATAACCCTGTAATACTCTCGCGTGATCATTGCACAATTTTGTGAAACCACTCATCTTTACCTTGAGATTTTGCGTAGACGGCTTTGAAGGGCTACCTAATTGTGCGGATGAAGCGGGGGGAGGAGGAGGATTACTTTTGCAAAAGTTAATTGGAATTCTTATTTAATTACATCAGTAACTACAGTACAGCACAAACATCGCCGCAGATATTCAATGGTGGCCATTAGACAAATAATAAGGCTCACGTGGATCAAATGTTAATGAGGTAGTCTTATATCGCTCGTGGGGTTTAGTTTAGGCAACCCACGCTATAAATTCAACGTTACATATTATGAGGCAGCATATATTTTGGTTTGATTATGGTAGAGCGGGAATTCGGAAAATAATTCTAGGTATAAAAATCAGAAATGCGTGCAAAATACAGCATGATATATGTGCAATTGCTTGTTGTAATGAAACCGTTGTGTGAGCATAAGCGAGCCAATCCCCGTTCTCAAACCTTGTGACGTCGTCATGTGCTCGAAATGTGTGTCGTGTCCCAAGGGTAGAAGGCGCTGACATATCACATGACTTGTAAAATCCAGATATGCCATCTTGCATTCCAGGTCGATGTTAACAGATTCATGCTCACCGTTGTGACTACCGAAGATTGCTTCCTTAGCTAAACGCATTCATTGTACAACTTATTTATTCAATAGACCATACATGTAAAAACTTACCTCGTTTGCACTTTAAGCTTTGGGGCAAAATATTGTTATTCACAACAAACAGTATTGTTTATTATTCATCAGCGTCATTATTCGTCAGCAGAGGCATTCACGATGAGGGCTTATAGGTCAAATTATTTCTACGCTTAACATTCCCTGCAGACCTATTGGAAACCCAAAGCACTCGCCTAACAGGAAAACAAGCATCAGGAAAATTGGATCGTAGCGCCAGCTGGTGTTGTTCTGGTGTTTAAGCGAGCAGCCCGACGACCTACGTCAACATAATCTTGTACAGGCACTTGTATTGAATGATATCGATGATAATGCATCACTAATCGCAGAGATAGGGGAGGGGTGTTGGGGTTGAGGTGAGTTTGGTGTGTATACATACTCCTGTGCTCTATTATAAGCTCATTTTGAGTACTCCGCACACATTGGTCATTGAACACCACACTGTCACCTAGACACGCATTGGACCAGTCGTGTGTCAGGCACTTCTATTACGTTTATGTTATAATGTTGGAAGTTAGGCAATAGGCTTGCGGATTCTATGAAATGATAAATTTGATGCCATTATATGTCTCAAACTACTTTGGTCTGATACCGGCGACTGTGATCTCAAATTCCCCGACAGTGATCTCACTCATTAGATACAGCGTTACAGCACTAATACACTTGTTTGCTGCAATGACAGATAAGAGGCAAGCATATCCCTGTGAGACGGACATATGACCATGGCCATTGATTCTATCATCACAACCGAGAGCTTTAGGGTCATTCCATCTCGATCTTTAATTTAAAATAAAGCCATTTGCAAATGTTTGCATTGTATGAAGTCTATGTGATATATAATATTGATGTATCATAATTGATGCTCTGAATTCAATAGGCTCCGTGCCTTGCATCATTAACTCATTGCATTCTTTGACACTCGCTTTATTTTGATGAACTCGGATCGTTATTCTATGTATAGCGAAAGAGGTACAAATAAAGACCTATAACGCTCGAGCACCACCCAACCAGCGCTTGGTTAGACGTAAAATAGTGACTAACTAATGCTGCTTGTATTACATCTTGTTTAAGTATCTTAGACAAAAACAAACATTACAGGTTTCCGCAAAATAATATGTATTAAGGGTGAGGGTTTCGCCCCATAATATGTATGTACTGTTGGTGGTTACTGTTAGAGAAAACTTACATACACATGTTTCTAAGGCATTTTCATCATTCGTCATGTTGTGACTGCACATTGGTATGATTGATGGGTATTATGTGAAAACTACCCATCACCCTAGACTTTTGCATGGTGTTCCTCTTCCTGTTACCAATTGTAACATTTGAACAGAAACGTAAAAACATATTGGTTCAGGTTGGGAAGGGGCGGTAGCAGATTGATATTATCAGGTAGGCCACACATTATAACAGCGGTTTATAATCTAGTGCCGTTGAATTATCTGGCAAATAGTGTTCTAGTCAATCGCTGTCTTTTATTCGATGCGGTTTTTTGCTGGGCAATCACTTTGCTATGTAAATCAAATCAGGCTTTTATCCTGCATATAGTTGAGCTGTACAACCAAATCGCTACGGATGATTGCTATTCCTTCGAGACGGGATAGGGGCATTACCGTCCAATATCTTATCACATTAAGATATTGGACTAGTTTATAACCAATTATTGCGATTAAATTTCTCAGTAATGTGATAAAGGAAAATCAACACAGCCTACATACATGGTCGATGGCAAAGGCTAGCGGGATGGGCTGGCATTAAGCTGAGTAATTCGTTGAAGTAAAGTATGGTGTCCTCACAAGTAGCCTTCTTAAATTATCTTTCTCCTGTCAGTCGGAATATCATAGATATCAAACAAAATATATCTATGCTCCCCATGGATAACAAGAAATGATATCGCGAAATAAGTTCATGAGACGTATCAATCAATGTGAAGAACACATCCTTAAACTTTACTTCTGCGTCCAGGGTTAGGGTTAGCATTGTGGGTATTCAGCAAAGGCATATGCGTCAAACAGCAGTTCCTGTAAACAATTTTGCTATGGCAAACACAATACAATTAACTTGATTTGCTTCACTGTAGCTTATTACTTTCATCGAAAGTAAGCAGAAGCCTAGATTTATAGGAACCAATGTTAATGATAGAGTAGCATAAATGTCTGAGCGTCGAATTGTGCATTTATTACTGCATTCTACATACGAATAAAAAGAATAAAGGATGAAATAGATTGATGTCATTCAGAGTAATCATAAATGTTAACACGAGCATCAAAAGTAAACAACGCCGTACTTTGTCGTTCATTCCAGGCGACTATGATCTCTATTGTATTGGTGCGTCTCATGAAGTGGTGTTCAGTTACGTATTGCATTGTCATAGAATCGTCGATCATTGCTTTTGGCATTTAGATAAGCCACAGCATTACCTGGTAACGGCGAGCCAAACGGAATCTCCACACGATCGAGTTTGAATGTATATCTGCGTTGTATGTGTTATTCGGTGCAATCTTTAATTGCTTGCTAATCGCCATAACGAATCGTTGCTTTCCCTGGTGCTAGTCACTTGGATGCAACCTATCAAAGTGTAAATACGTAGAAACGAGTGATATTAGTGGTGCCTCTCAAGGGTTGATCCTAACGACTATTCTCTTCTTGATCGTTATTGTAGGGGACATATAACCACAAATCACACTTATAACTAACAACAAAGCATACCAAACGCATTCGACTTTGTACATGATTGGCAACTGCCTTTGACCTTAAAAAGTAAATATACTGCATATCGATAAGAAAAACACATAGGTGTTTACCGTAGAGAATACGTCAGTGGAAAGGCAGTGAGAGGTCATGTTTTACCAGTCACTTAAATAATGCAGCACTGTAGCCAAACAGAGGTTTTGGACCGATTCAGTTACCGTCCACTTGTAGTTTTGTTGAACTTTTAAAGACATTTGTCAAGCCTCAATCACCAGGTGAATATGGAATTCAGTCGCAGATCCTAAACGTACAACGTTAAAGACATTAGCAAAGATTCAAAGGCGAGGTACGTAGCCTGTGGGCTGTTAGTTAATTTGATGTTACTCATTGTCTGTTTCTGATATCATTCAGTCCTTTTTGTCATTTATAAATGGTGATATCATGTATACTGGTTGCGGACAAGGAACATCCAACTGCCCTTCTACCATCATCTGTGAATTAGGTGGTAGATACCTCTAAACAGTCCCGGGGTAGATGTTCGTATGATGATAATTTGAATTCGGTCCTTTTGACACATGTCAAATAAAAGTGAAGACCATATTCAGTGATTTAAGCTCCATCGGCTTTCCATATCGATGAGAGCATGTACATGTGTGGGTCACAGACTAGCGACTGAATTCGCGAGACAGCTATCAATCAGCTGCTTCTATGTGATGCCAGGTACCACATTGATTACCTACAAATTACGTGATCACAGCGTCGTTCCATATTATTCGCATTGAACATGGCGTTGACCTAGACCAAAATTTGCTGTGATCGCAAATGACGCATCTGTGGCCGCAAAATTTGGGCATTTCATGTATCCGCAAAGTTATACAATCCTCCTGTGAATCAGTTTTTCATTTCTCTTATTGGTTATTCAGGTTTATAAGCCAATACCTGTGTGGGCGATATTCATAAGAATCAACATGGGATATGAATAACTTGGTTGTAAAATACGCCTTTCAATATTATTAAAGGCTTCATAAAGAAGTACAGCGTTGTATATCTAACAATAAATGAGATATGGGAAATACTCACCTGAATGATGTTAGAGAGGTAAGTATGACGTATCTAAGCATTATTGTGTTAAATGTAATACGGAATCCAAAATCCCAAGGGCACGACTGATTTACACCAAAACATTAAATGGCTGAGCGTGGATCTCTATGTGCTGTCTCACACTACCAACCATTACCCGCTTTTCTTGAAACCTAACTCAAACCAAGCTTACTGCTACCGGTTCACAATACAATAAACACTTTGTTTCGGCATTTAATCTGTATCCACGTATGTATGCTAAACGTTTATTGAATTCGCTGGCAATCAAACCAGTAGAATGGCCCGCTAGAATGCCCCAATTTCCATATCAGATCAGGTGTATCTTAAAAGGTTCAAGCTGCATGGAAGCAATAAACTGTTAAGCATTGGTTTATGACTGGTTTAACAGTGCCAGCAGTATCATGTGTCGCCCCTTACCATATGCTTTTGCGTCAGATGCTACTCCTGCTTATGTGATCAAGTGTTTTTCAATGAAGCATGGGCGCCAAGAATTTATGCATACAGCAAACACATTTGCTTTGATATGCACAAAGCATAGCTACAGTTAACTTGATTTGCCTTTTTGTAAGGGTTTGCTGTCATACCGTTCATCAAAACGTAGCCTGACTTAGCAAGCAAAATTCGATGATTGTATTTGAATAGATGTTACTGACAGTGTGCTGACTCGGTGGGTCTGTCAAAGCAGAACTACATAGTAGCTTTGTGTGAGCGAGAAATCATTATCCATTAAACAGTGTTATAGAAATGGGATATGAAAATATCAAGAAATATAAATATTGTTTCACTCAGACTGTCGTTGCAACATTTAATTTGGTACTGGATGAAACTTGCCTATAACACTTTGGTGAAGCTGTGCATTTTATGACGCAACTTTAAACCGCCGATTGCTGATAGTAAGGGTTGTAATACGCATAGTCTCATTACGAAAACAACTTTTTGCATAATGACGCTGTCTGTTATGCTGACCATTCTTGTTGACCAATCAGTGCGTTGAGACTTCTGTCGGGGCTCAAGCTATTTGGCCGATTACTGTTAACATAACTCGGAAGTTAGGTTATAGCGCATACTATGTTGACATTACTTCTTGGATCTATTAATGCAACTATTAATGGAACTTGTGTTACACAACACATTTTCGAATCAATACCCGCATATTTCACCAATTATGCTTACATTGCTTACACGCTAACTGTAACACCCATCATAGATGTACTTGAATATAATTTTTTGACGATCTCTTGCAATTGGCATCCATATCTCAATAGTTGACTAGATTGACCCATTCATATGCTATTGCAACCAATCATTTATAACTGGTCGATATCTGTGCCTTAAATAGCCCATGGAATTGTAAGTATAAATACGAGTAGCGAATGAATCAAACGATTAAGTAATTGGATTCAATTATTCTGCGTAGTGTGCGCTCAACCACCAAAACATAAGAGACCGGATGTGAATACCTGTCATGCCTTGGTGTTGTGGAGCCTACCGATAGACCTAGCTGGCTTGCTTGTAACGGAGTTCCCACAGTAATTGTACATTGTTATTGACAATAACTTTGACAACTGTACGATATGCGAACACCTTAGGTGTATTTATGCTGCCTCAGAAGGTCCGATAAATGACGAGGTAACGAAGTTCAATCAAATGTGCAATTTGCACATGATACACAGCTTCCAGGGATACGAATGTCGTTGATAGCAAGAAACTCACAGTTTAACACATTCCGACAAGAAGTGAGGCACTGATAAATCCAATAAAAACTTGTCCAACATTCGTTGCCTGTTTACGGACTGCGACTAATTGAATAGACGAAGCATACCTGCCATGAAGTTTTGCACATGATAGATGATATAATGGTACCTCTTGACTCACATCGCATGTTTGGTGTGATATCACGAACTGCATATGGACACAATGTAAAAGGGTCCTATATGCGGTATAATGCTGGCGTTGACGGATTGGCGCCACTAGCGGATGCAGTTGTCTGTTCAATGTTGTAAAGCTATCCGCGGACTTAAAGTACAGTGACTATGTTTACGCTGCAAGCATATTTTCCTTAAACAGAGGCTGAAGGTATAATACAACAGCTTCAAATATTAAATTGATTCATTTCTTTCCATTTTGGCTTGTGCCTATCAGAAGAAGAATCTAGGATTGTGATTCATAGTAACGGAGCGCAAAGTGAGTTACTAAATTTGTGCAACGACATGCACTGTTTCTGGAGCAAGCAACGTAATTAGAATGGTCAATTATTATGCAGCGCGAGTTTAATCTAGTTAAGGAATTTTAACCTGATAAATGCATCACGTTCTTCAACCTCAATTAATTTATGCGATATTTGAAAGCAGGGATACGGAGGCTGGGCTCTTTTCCCCTAGAAGGTGTGACGAATAGCAATCATTTTATTTGCGCAGTAGATAATGATGAAGCTATAGCACGGTCGCATAAATTCGTTTCATCATTGTTCGCAAATGGAGGATAACCTTTGCGGAAATGTGGCCATTGCTTGGAATATCGGTGTGAAATCTTTACTGGAAACGTTTAAAAAACTCCGCTGTCGTTCATCCTGACCTCAACGTAATATTGGATAAAGAAAAAATACAAAATATGCAAATCATCTATGATGTACATCTAACACTTGGCTCGAGTCGCGTAATGCCCATTAAAAACATAAAGCTAGCATTGCATAGGTGCATCCTGATCGTGACAACTGACATATCTAAGCAAAAATCTTGTTAATGCACGTAACGATAGGGCTGAGGCCGTTTTTGGTATGCGCCAAGATCATATTACAATATAATTATAGTAAAAACAACGCACATGTACAGTGTAGCCATTATGCTATGTGCCTAAGATTTTGCCAACATACAGAGAGATAGCAAAAAAAATTGTGTGACTGAGCATTACCGGTCACCGCCTGAAAAACATCGTGCATATTTATATTTTGGTTGGTTGGGAAGAAATGCATTATCAAAAGTTGTTTTTGTCATGTTAAATGACGATATTATGCAAATTAGAATTCAAAATTAACAATGAAACCAGTTATGTCAATGATTTATGTTACTTTGGGATGAAATAGAAGTCTCTGTAACAGTATGCACAAAGATCACTTAAGCATGGAAACTGTCCATCTTATTTATTTCGTCAGAATAAAGAATAAATTGGCCTCCATTTTAAATCGGGCCGCTATGCCTGGCGCAATTTGGCATCGTATCTAACATCGATATTACCCACACAAAAAACCCGGCCGATAATCATTCGGGCATGTGGCATCAGCGCGCAATCTAATAATGCCACAGGGTAAGGCTAACAGTAGCTTGCTTCATTTTATCGAACAGCACCTGGATTTTATCAATAATCGCTTGCTTTAATAATAGGCTCCACAAGCAAGAAATGTCCTGTAATAGAAATACCGACAAGGGAGCAAAATCTAGCGCTTACCGTTTATCTCACGCTTTGTAAGGTCGCTAATGAAATTTGGATCCCACTCACATATTAGTGTTCACCTTTGGAACCATAACATACATATGAAAAGAAGTCTCGGTGTCACCATCTAGGCAACTCATGAACGTCAAATATCGCTGTGTAACTTCATGGGAATGTTGCAGAAAAGCATTCCTAAAGAATTATGTGTGGTGAACGACATAATCAAGACCAGCAATCGTCCCGTAAATGTTTCCCCGAAGCAATATCATCGTCGTATAGATCAGATTTGTCATTGTATCCGTTGTAGTTTAGGATTAGAAGCCAATACCTGAGGGCGATATTAATAGGAGTCAAGAGGATTGACTAAGTTGTGAAATTTGGCTATCAAAGTTAGGGACGCTTTCATAAGGAAGTAATATGAAGCCCTTCATGTTGCCCTGTAGGCGACAATATTCTTGACCCGACACTACATAGTTGTCTTACGTCATTAGCTCTATTTGCTCGGGATAGTTACCACACATTTAAACAGAACCCACTGTAGCTGCCAAGACTGATGTTAACAGGGAAGTCAATATTTACAATTCCATCGGCTTAATACGGCCGTGTAATGGAATAGACGCAAAATTGTACATTATACATAGCAGCAAAAATTGTTTGAGCTTCGAATCGTGCATTTGTTTGCATTCAACATCGTGCTTTGTCGGTTTATTCCAGACGATGCTTTTGACAATAATCGTTATTGCGCTAACTGGTTATCTGCCGTTGTGGTCAGTTAAGTATTCTACTGTCATAGCAACGTCGATCATTGCTTATGGTGTCTAGATAAGCCACAACATTACACCTGCGTGTTTAACTGTTATAAACACATAATAAATAGTGTTATATGACGCGAAGACAAGCTTACAAAATTCGACGTAGTTACATATGGAACATGTTACGCACAGCATGATGGGTGTACCTGACTGTGTGCTGGCTACGTTGATATATTTTCACCCTGAGATTACATGGGGTTGTTATCGCAGAACCGCCTATGCATATATAAGCCAAACCATAAGCTTTGTTCAAACGAGAAATTCATATCCATTTACCAGAAATGCATTAAGGGATTTGAAATATTGCAGAAATATAAACGATGTGTCACCAATATCAAACTTTATAATGAGTCAATTTGATAAAGAATTGAACTTCCCTATTGCACACACTCTGAAGTTGTAGGTCTGACTTTAGATAGGTGAAAAGAGGCGAAGGCTTATTTCCTCTTAACAAAATAGAGCTAAGAATCGCGCCCTGCGGAACTGAACGCTTGGTAATGTTTCAGATGACACTGCTAATGCCCACGTACGATGTGCCACGCAGGAACGAAACCAATTCAACTAGTTTCCATCATTCCAACGAGGGTTTCTTGTCTGGAGAGAAACATCTCGAGATTCGCAGTGTCAAATGCGGATGACAGATCTAGCATTAGTAAAATACAGGCCTGGCTTTGGTAAGGTGCCATACAAGCGCCATTTTGCACCCTTAAAGCGGATGACCCTATTATATGGGTTGCTCTGTGTATTGATTGCATGGGTTTATAAAGATTATTTTCAAATATTCGGTTTATGTAATGTTTAGGAAATTATTCGCTCCAGTGTTTAAACAAAAGATAGGTTATATACAGGGCGATAATTTGCCAAGTTATTGGGGATTAGGGAGGATTTGGGGAACCGTATGAGCCAATGGCGTGTTTCAATAGTTTTGTGACTACAGACAATCGTTCATTCAAAGTACTCGTCACAAGCTGTGATGGCATAGGGTCGAACGAGCTGCAGAATATTTAAATTTCTTTAATTATAAACACCTAAATAAAAAACCTGATACTGACATTAATGATTCGTGAAGAGCATTAACAAAAGCTAATGTATTTGCTATTAAACAATGAATGCTTAAACTGATCTTTTCCTGCTGTTTTATTCCTGCAACTTAGTGCGTTTCCGTGTTGTGAGACTTTGAGAATTGAATTGCATAATGGACTGATCAAAGCCTAATGAAAATGTGAAATATTGTATTTGTGGTCATAACTTGGTTACATGATCGGCTATCAGACGTTGTAATGTTATTAAAGCGGAATATTTAGCAGGGTTACATGTTCATCAATATTGATGACGACGGTTTATCTTTGTAACTATGACCAATCTTGTCTTTCCTTTTGGATCCTCAATATCCGCATTATATAGCCAGGCATTGCAAGATGACTGGGTTTATACAGACGCCTGATGTCAGCCCTGAACAAACCATTCCCTTTCTCCTTTCCTCTGCCAAACAGTTACCAATAGGTTCGAGTTTTCATTTGTGATTGACTGGCGGTACTAGTATTGAATTGGTTGACAATTTGTGAACAATGCGGACTCTTAAACATACCTATGGCATTGTAAAAGGTAAGATCGTTATTGGAAGAGAATGCTAAAATATTGATTCTAGAATAAGAATTCCTTCATAAAAGCATGCCTCTGCGAACGATGTTACATCAAATACATACCTAGATATTCTGTATTACATTTAATATGCATTGTAGGATTGCAATATAATGTTCTATGCATGAGACGCTGAAGGAATGACATTTTCGATTTTAAATGGCAAAAAAGATGAAAAGTACAAAACAGGCTAGGTGATGCGTTCATTTTTATCAAGGGAACAATCAATGCATCATGGAAGGGGGCAGAAAATTGGGCTCACCGCATGGGAATTGCCAGAAACAACAAATATTGCTGAAGCTCTGGAAACACGGGCGCGGTTCTTAACTGACAATTTTCATCCCGCCGGTTCCCCCCACTCCAACCCGGACATAATAAATCAGCTGTTCTGATGATTAATTGAGTAATGCATTAACATCTCATTCATAACTCAGTAAAATATACTACTGGCTGATGGAAAAATGATGGGAACCAAGGTCTCTGAAATATGCCTATGTAATGCAAGGTTTAGTCTTCCGTCAGGATTAAATTATTATTTGCCTGGTTGTGTTCAGTTACGCAATATAGTAATCATGCAAGGTTGCTTTGCAGTGCACTCGGCAGGAAGGATCTGCTAAAGTACGCAGGGCTTATATCAAATAGGATTCATCTTTGTATTTTGATTGTTCTTTCCAGGATTGATGCTTTGTTACCAGCAGTAGCAAGTATCAACTCCTAACCATTGTGTAATGAACGTGGCGATAATGGAATTCTTATCAGACACTGTTTATTGAGGAATAATGCATGCGTCCTACATTATTTCTTTTAGCATGATAAAATATGTAACGAGTTCTCCCTCCCGCTGGATAAATTATGCTTGTACCTTATCATATGCCATGCCATCCGAACCCAGTGGTCACCAATTTGTATTTGCCATCCTCTGCCCATCAGCGTCACAACACGTTTTAACAATTAACGCGAGTTACATTGCCATTAATTCTGCACCTTGCTTACATTCTCGGCATACGACTTGTTCCTTCGATTTGTATTCTACATATAGGCAACTCTTATATAATCGATCTGCATCTCGACTATACGTTCTATTTGATATATCGTGATCTCAAACACAACCGTTGAATGTCTACAAACCTTATTAAGGCATGCCGAATGTGCCATAACTTGTCAAATAACGGTGTAACATTCTAAATGATTATATGGTTATTAGCATTTTGGGATCCAGCAATATTTTGCATCAACCGCGCACTGACATTTTCCAAATCATTCAGAATTTCTGACAAGAATAAAAATCGCAGTCTTAAATGGCAAAGCTCAAAAAGTGAGCATCAGATAGGTGATATCGGTACAGACTAAATTGCTAAGGTTTTGATTTTGAACACCCATATATAACCTACTCAGCTGATATCTGACGCATTGTAATTTGAAGTGAGAGATCATGTCCGGCTTTTGCGGCCGAAGGTTTATTTTACTGCGCTGTTGAAGTATGCCAATTAGAAGTGAAGGCCCTATTGAGTCATTCAAACCCAATGGGCCTTAATCAGCTACAAGCACGCGTATTTATCTTGGCCACGGACAGGCGGGTATTCGCGAGACAACTTACAATCAACTGCCAAGTACCGCATTGATTACAAGTGATTTACGAGATCAGATTGACTGCACAAATAGCATAAGGGTAGTTAACATTGTTCTGTAGATTTACTAGGAAGGCTAGTGACTACCAAAAGGCTATAATGTAATTCATATTCAAAGCAATAATCGTTCGACCGTAGTTGCTATAGTCAATGAGGTTTGATATTATATCACACCAGGCCAATATTGATATCGCCATCATCGTTATTGCTTCGTGGAAGCATGATATGCATTAACTGATGCGGCCACGTGGCCCAGATGCATCGTCTGCGATCACAATTTCGGAAAGATTGCTGCTCTTTATTATGTCGTCTTCTACGCAGAATTCTTCGTAAATTGTTTACTGCAGCATTTCCAGCAAGTTACACAGCCATACGGGCGCCTGCGGAACATGCGCTGAGTTAGAAATGGATCCTCGTCTACATCAGATTTGTCCTTTTTCCTGGTGGTATTTCAGGATTAGAAGCAAATACCTGACGGCGATATTTATAGATGTCAAGATGTCCGGAAGGCAACCATATGCTTAACCCGACAAAATCTAGTTGCTCTATCAAGTAACTACTCTGAAATCAGTGTAGCTACCAATATTGCTGTGTGTGGGAAGATCAGTAATTTCAATTCAAAATGGCTTGTTGCGTCAATGTAATGGAATAGAATCAAAATTGCTATAACTGTGATGAATTATGTTGCAATTCGCAAACGTATATTCTGAAAACACTCTTTTCTAATGGAAGTATCATATGTACATAACGAATAAATAAGTATTGGCATATTCCGTTTTCACCTTCTTAGAATTTGATTGTACTATCATCCAGCAATCATCGGTCACTTCGTCAAAAAAGGCCATGCAACTGGACTGCAGAATTGTCCGAGCCAACAACTTATGATATAACTTTTACATTTTTTTTTATCTCAGACTAAAATAATATATAAAATACTTACTTACATCCTGAGGTGATGGTTACTTACCTGATGACTCCAAGAACTATAGATACCGGTATCGGATGGTAAAATAACCGATCATCATTATTGATTATCTGTATGGTGCAGTCTGGTAAGGTTGAATATTCAACGTTTCCATGACACAAAAACAGGACTGATATTTATACTGAATGATAAATTATGAATGCGAATCATACAAACGTGCATGTACAATCGTTGCCACTCCCTTATGTAGGCCGATCCTACATTATTCCTATCATGTGTACAGACTAGTTTTCTGCAAGCAACTGTTAGGTGATTGCCGCCTCTTGTTACCCGCTAGAGAACCCTAAGGATTAGGTCAAATCACTTTCAACCTTATAGTTTGAATTTGTATGGATGAAGTAAACTGCTATGTGTTGGTGTGTGCGATTTATGCAATATTGCCAGCTGTATCATGTGATGCAATTTAACATCAGATCTTCCGTTTCACCATATCGAATGCTTTTCAACGAAGCATGGTTCCCAAGATTGTGGGCATTCAGCAAAGGTGACTAACACCAATCAGTTGTTCATGTAAATACTATTGCTTAGCAAACACAAGACAGTTCTACAGCTAACTTGATTTGTTTCTTCACAGCTTTTTGCTTTCTTCCATTCATCAAAATTGAACAGACGCCGCGATGTCTATGACTCACGCTCGTTATAAGTAGGAAGGAAAATTATTGACAAAGAACCAAAAAATCTGAGCTTCGAATTGTGCAGTTGCTGCTGAAGTCTACATGCAAACAATAAGAATAAAGAATATGCTAAAATAATGTTGTTTAGAGTCAATATAAATGGATACACTAGCATCAAAATTGAACAACATCGTGCTAGTTCGGTTCATTCCAGATGATGGTTTTGTCTATAATAGATTTTGCGTTGGCTGGTCATCTGTTCAGATACGTATTCCATTGTCACAGTAACGTCGATAATTGCTAATGGCTTCTTGAAAAGCCACAACATTACACCTTCGTGGCTAAATGTTATAAACGCAAACAAATAGAATTATATGACAAGCTAACAAAATTCAACGTAGATTTGTATGTCACAAATTTCGCACTGCATGATGGGGTAACGGTCTGTGTGCTGGCCACATGGATATATTTTCAGTTTAAGATGTAATGGGTCTGTGAACGCATAACCACATATATATCGCATATATCAGCCACGCATCAGCTTTGTTCATACGAGAAATCTATATCCATTAACAATTCTGTAAGAAATGCATTGAGGGATTTGAAACATTGCAGAGCTACAGACGCTGTGTCGCCAATACTAAACTTTGCAATGATTAAGAGTGTTTCTCTCGGTCTCTATTTGGTATTTTTCTCTTGGCCTCTCGCGGCCCTGGAAACGATGTCTTGGTAGGCTTTCTTACGTAGTGTCCTCTTTGCAGGTAATGTACGTATATTCTATGGTGGTCCCATTTGTCTAATACGTTGCTCTTTAGCAGGAATTTGGATCGAAGTTTCTATCTGCGGCTGTGGTTTCAAACCCACTTGCGCAAAACGTAGTTTGTGTAGATACCCGTTTGGTTGATATTTTGGCGAATAGTGGACCCCTTTGTTTTTGTTGTTGTTGTTGTTTTATTTTGTTACGTCGGAGGCAACTATCGTGCTAAACGGTATGCAGACAGGCAGCAGGTAGCGATCACAAAGTTGGTCTACAGTTTCCCTGTGTTGGTGTATTTAGTTGCATTTCCGAGGTGACTCTCGGGAAAAATGCAGCTGTTTCCTTGAAGAACAAACAGCTGTTAAACCAGTGGCAGGTCAACTTACGCTGGAACGTGATCATTATATTTATGTACTAGGTAATGGCAATTGTCCGACTGAAATAATTTACTTTTATTTGGTACATGTTTGCGTAGACAGAATTTGTAAGATGAAATGTCAATAAGGTTAAATATACGTTAAGGCTAACTCACTAACACGACAGTCAGTGAGGCAGTGTCTGCTCAACCATTCCATTGTGTAGTACTATTTAATGTGATCCTTTGAACGAGAACTTTTGCATTAGTTTTTTTCTTGCTTACTGGAATCGGGTAAGAAAACTGAGGATTTTATTTGAAGAACGTAACATCAATTACTAGCCGCTAGAACTGCTAGGTTGAGGACGCCATCATTTTAGCTGATAACCACCGCCATTATCACTTCCTTCAAGAATATATTACAACCATTAGCAAGGCACTGGTTTGTAAAACATCCCTCAGCGTATATATGGTTAAGTAGCAATGAGTGGAGTGCAGTATAAAAAAAACCGGCGAGGTGAGGGCAGTGCCGAAGTTAAGGGCAGCGCAGTACAGACAATCTTACTATGACAAACGGCTTTCCCGATGACGTAATTTGCCTTTCAAGACGGAAACGAATAATTTGCAATTAGTAATTTGAAACATAACGTAGGCTGTTATGCGCGCATAGTCGGCTTGTAATGTTATGTTATTGTGTTTATGAATTAATGCTGCTGATTATATCATGAACAACCAATCAAAATAAAACAAAATAGTTTTAGGAGGGCGTCAATACCAAGGTTTGATGTGTCCATTGTCTTAAATGTTTTATGGAAAATAGAGAACGCAATGTAGGATTGAAATGCACGACAATTGGGCGCATAATCACAGCAGTTGCCAATAAACATAATCTCTTAACAATCAATTCAACCTACTTGGCGTTGAAGGGTTTCGCTCGCCCGTGCAGAAGCCGTTCTGCTGCACTATGTAGACTACAAGCAAGTACCTGACTGATAGATGAAAACTCGTCAATTTCTGTTTGAAACTCCAACGCAATATGAGTTTGATAGCTCTGGATTGACTTTAAAAATATGCATGGCCAGACGAATTCTCACACTTTAGCCTTTGCTGGCACTCCATAAACGAAAACTGAATAAATCAACTTTGATCAACCCGATGAAGCACATGCTACATTTAAAGGTAACGGATGTATTGCGGTCATCAATTGCACGTTTTTCATCTACGCTGGCGTGGTATCTTTCTTATCAAAACTTATTCAGGCCTACTGAATGTACTCTGAATGCTTCGAATGCATAGTGTTGTTTTTATTGAAAAACCTAACTGCGGTGTTCATTCTTTAAACTGCCACCCATTGCAATAGGAAATTGGGAGCATAGCATATCTCCTATGCCAAATATTTGCTAAACGTAACATAAGCAGTGAGCACATTCCATTGGTTGCGATGCACATTGTAAGCAGTTTGTGCTCATGATGACTGACATGGTCTAGTATGAATATGTTGATCAATTATCAGACGTATCCATGGTTATATATTCATTCCAACTGCGCAGTTTCGGATCGATCTTGGGCATGATGCCCACGGATCATCGATCGCTGATGACGCTTCGCAAACATACGAGTATGCGTTCATAATTAACCGCAACTTTGGATTATCTCAGGACAATAATTGATCAATAACATGATATGTGAAATGAAAGCTACATATTATATCCTTCTGGCAAAAGTCGTATTCATCACCACACCACGTTATCATGAAAATCGAGGGCTCACCAGGTTGCAACGAGCAATATCAATGCTTAATGTTTGATATTTTATATCACTATCACTTATTATATCACAGGCCGCCAACATTAAAGCTTTTGTACTGTTATGAAGGAATCCGTTGGAATCTGGTTCATTTTAGGGGGATTCGCAATTAGGTCAAACCAAGCGTCACTATTTACTATACAAAGTCAATTTGCGGGTTTTTGCTCGGTTTACATGGCGCAATATTCTGTGGATGCTGCAGGCTCAGATCCCGATGTTCAGTGCATAATGATTTGTTCAGTTTTAGGAGAACACATTATCAGCATCTATGCAATGGACAATGGGTATGCTTCATGCGCCACATGCGTATCAACATTTCGCCTATATGTTTTGTACTACAACAATTGGTAGTCATGCTGCCAATAGGCCACAGCAGATTGCCCCGACAGGAAAGTGAAGAATACATTCTGATTAAGATGCAGTTCGTGGCTCAAACAAGTATTTCATACTGTCGTACCCTGGGTACTTGTGCCAGACATGCCTCCGCAGCTGCTTGGTTGACATCGACGAAGCGCCTGTAACCTTCAGAGATGTCCTCGTCCTCCTGCAGTTATTGGAACCTGTTCCTGATCGCCAGTTTATACTGCTGCTGCAGCTTAGGGACCATCGCCAGCTGGCTTCATTGGCAGTTTACCTTCTTTGCCATCTCCTTACGCGGTGCCCGCAGGCTGAGCCGAATGGTAGCTGCCACCACTCGATGGTCCGATCCCAGGGAGCTGAAGGAGCTATATGCCCCACAGTTAATGACACTTCCGCCACTTCTTCCTTACCAGGATTTAATCAATCTGGTGTAGCGTCTCATATGGTGACTTCCAGGTCCACAGCTTCCCTTTCTTCATGTCGGCATTTTTTGCTGATTTTAACAATATTTTATTGATATTAATTGAGAGCGACAAAAACATATAAATTATTTTCAGGTATGTTTTCAAATGACATTATACATAACAAAAATTCTAAAATCGTTTGACCGATTTCAGTTATTCTTCTAAACGAAAGGCTTAATTTGCTTTATCTGACAATGGTATAAAGGTAGTGAAACTTTTCAATCCGCCTTTACACTAGACGCGAACCGCGACGTATAGATAATCGAATGGTATATTCGAAATGAGGTACGCAAGATTAAGAAGATGATAGGTCCAGTCAAGGTTCCTTTTAATATTCATATATCCGGCTAAGCATCACATTTAACATCTATCATAAAATGTTAAGATTCCGTTTGATGGGTGTTGTGATTGATGGGGGGTTCGCAGACTTGGAATCGGAATTCGTGACTTATCCAGCAGGCACGTTGTTCTGACCAAACGTCAAAATCGACCTCATCCGTGATGTTTGCGATATACCTCATTGTATAATATACATTAAATCATCCATCAGATTACCTTTGGGATCAAGGAGGAGATAACTACATCAGGGTAAGTTAGTAGACAATTTTTTGGATATATACAATAATCTAAAACACGCTCATGTGTACTCTAAGTGTTTCTCTACATTAGCCTTCAATTATTATCAAACAATCAAGAAGATATTAATGCGACAGTTGGTTATGTAGATAATGATTATTTTGTTTCTTTTGAATCTTGTGATTGATATGTGCCTTATGCAGTTCTTTGTGCGTGGAGTAAGTGGTTGTTTGCTTCTACGATACATATCAATGCAGTTAATCAAGACGACCTGTTGTCAGCATATTGAATGCACATCCAACCAATACTGTAGCAGCTATGTCTGATTTGTATGAACGGGCTTTATATATTGTCATTATGTTTCTTTTGGTCGTTAGTCGCAGCAAGGGACATTTTGTCAACCTATCATCTCTATCAAAAGCGATACATATGGCAGATATTCCAGAGGGAAAATGAGGGATTGAATATATAATATCAAAGAGATAGATTGCATGTATTATGGAAATGGCCATATATATCTAAAGTAAAATCTGGTTAAATCCCATTATTTACAAAGATATTGGCTACCTTGCTTTAGGTGTGTGGTCATTAGCGGTTCTACAAAAGCAAGGGAAAAAGACGGCTTCTTTTTGATTGATTAAAGGTGCATTTCATATAAGAAATATCATGGACAAGTTGCCATATACTTTCTGAATATACATTCGTGAAATCGAGTCCAAACTGTGACCACTGATTGTTCTAAGGTCTTTGTTAAATTAGATGCTTATTTAAGGTAGTTGAAACCCACATACGGCACATGATAGGCGCCAATAGAAATCTAAAGCTGCAAACGATAATGTAATTGCGCATGCGTAACTGCTTGACTCGGTAGCTACTCATTGGCATACTTTTGTAAACAATGTTTGGAGGCTGTTTTTCTTAGCACTGATATCGATAAATTATCGATGACTTGGTGTTCGCGATTCTTGTCATTTTAGCAACTAAACAGACACGGAAACAAATTAGAATTTTAGCTTGGCACCGAACACAATGCATCCGTTAAGTAATAGAGTGTCCAAATTGCTATCATTCGTTGACGGTCCAAGAATACATGTGAACTACATGTTAATCAGTGGTACTCGTTCCAGCTAGCAGGTGTTTGAACAATGTCTCTCTTGGACGGTATGACCATCTAATTCATCTTGTAATTTGTGGTGAGTCATACGATGAATGATCGTATAATAATAACAATTCGCGAACATTATTTTACACTGTGTTTATTGAGCCAAGAAGTCGTTATCATCATTAGAGGTTTTGTGGCCTCAAAAACATGCTTAAAGATCGTTTTAGGAGGCAGGCATTAAAGAGAACTACATCGGCATTCTGAAGAATCAGTACGTATGAAAATATACATCGCCGCCCGGAATTCTGGGTAGCAATCGATGCATCTGTGCAACGTGTCCCAATACGTTATGCATATCATGTATTCCCGAAGCAATAACATCCTCGTATATATTAGATATATTATTTTCTTGCGGTAGCTCAGAATTAGAAGCAAATTTTCAAACGCAATATTTACAAAATTCAAGACAGGAAATGAATAAGTAATCTGTGCAGCACGTGCGCCAACAGATGAGTCATTAATTGCTCCATATCATGTTGTGCGCAGGTGCAATCAATGACGTACTTAGATCATCTGTGTGTTACTTTAATAGTAGTTAATGAAACGCAAGTAATGCTGATTCTAAGTGATATATTATTTTAGGCTTATACAATTCATAACAGTGATAATTTATCCCCTTTACTTAAGTTGAACAATGTAATCGAAGGATGCACGTGTATGCTTTATTCTTGTCTCTTTATCTAGCTAAACACGTAATATCCAGCCGTCCACACGCGGAACATAAATGCTGGCGTTTATGACTGAACATGTAGCCCACTTAGAAAACATAACCTACGGAAACTTGAACAAAGGCAGTTGTTAGGGCGGAGATCGATTGAGCCAGGAGAGCAATTTGAAGGGTTGTTAGAGGAGAGTGCATAAGTACCAGAAGGTTAGGACGGATGAAACCAGGAGAGGTGTTGACTAAAAGCATATATGTAAAGCAACTATAGCTCAGGATGAGCAAATGACCGTCTTGGGAGTTCTGCCAGGCTACATTCCACCGCTTTATCGTCCTGAACCCTAAGCAACGTCTCGCATTCATGGCACAGCCATTTATAATCATGTAGGACAGAAACAAATGTTTAATAATAATTCTTCAACTGACATATCAACTCTATTCAAAGTAACTCAAGGAAGTTTATTAGTAAATCGTTAATGTTTATCTATTCTGTACCAAGATATTGCCATAACTTTTATGAAATACGCATCATTATCCAAGTATCTCGTTCATTGTCAGAAGCATGCATAGTTATGTGCCCCTGAGCATTTTATGAACCTGCCTATACCAAATGCATTGCAAAATAATAAATATTACGCTATATAGACGATAAGGTTAAATATGATGATGGTCGTTTTTGACTCCCACTCTTCCAGTGTATATATTATACCCCTGGCTTTGATTCTGGATACTTGCCCAGATTACATTCCATTACCGAAGCTGTAAATCCTGCAGGGTATGAAATAATACGAATGTGCAGATAGAGCCACAAACATCCCACTGCAATGCAAATTCAGTAACGCTCGTCTGCTTATTGTAAGTTAATGTTATTGCAATGAGGATAAGCTGGTCAAAATTAATTTCGATGTTTCTATCTTTTTAAGACGGGTTGCAAATATAACGGATGTATTGCGGTGTGTATAATCCCAACTGAGATATTATTACAAACCTGATAAACCGACATACCACATCCAAGTGGAATTTATACGGCGTTTTATTGCATGTCGATTAACGATATCATCATCTGGCTTTTACGGGATCGATTTGTTATCGTTCCGATAATAATCCCGAATGTGGTGTGCTGGAATGCGTTCTGTGAATGTTAGATTTAGCTCATTGAACCCCCAAACTCTAATGATGGATGAAGGCTACACATTTTTTTTCAGATCATACGTAATCACCTTACAGACACAATACTGCAAAGTTTGGATTGGTGTATGGAACACCCGGCACATAATGATATGTGCTGGGTGATTTTGCAGAGTTTAAAGTGCCAATTACACCTTAAATTTGTAGTGTGAACTGCACGAATCGATACCGATCGAATGGTGTTGAAATTGTTGGCCTTCGACAAATAATATAAGAGATATTTTACGTTCTTTGGAGGGAAGTAGTATTTCGTGCGTGAACCTAAGTCAACCGAAAATGATGCGTATGGATGAACCCAGGTTCAGTCGCCAAGATCAGCTGCCACAGTAACCACGTTGTCAACCGTGAATTTTCAACTTGTTTAGTCTGGATTAGTCATAAGCAAGCACTGTGTGGCCATGAATCGTTCGAAACATTTCGTCAGGAAGCGTTCGATTATTCAGTTTACCTAAGTAGAAGAAATTGCGTAAGTAATGGATATGTCAAAGGCAGATTGGCCGTGTCCGCCGACCCACTCGTTTTTGTGTAGCGTCTAGTGAGCATTTGGACCAGGCACTCACAGTGAGAGATGCCCTCGGAAATGGATACAAATGTTCCCGGAATATTTTCCCAACTGCCGTTTCTACCATATTGATAAGAGGTCTAAGCAGTGGAGTAATTATCTTACTGGCATTTGATATAGTGATCTCCCTCTCAGGAACGAGATAACTATATCAGGGTTAGTTAGTTTAAGTCGACTTAATCTAAATTATACTTACTGAAATATTTCTCTTCAATGGCGTTAAAATTCAGGAATATCGGACAATTGCTTATGTAAATAACCTCATATTTGTCATGGTGATTTGAATCATGTAATCGATACGTGCCGGCACACATCAATGCAGGATCTGCTTTCGATCAGGGCACGCAGCCAGTATAGTTTAATATACAGCCTATACTATATTAGCCTACCTTGATTTTTATGAATCCAAACTAATGGCTTTATATATTGGTCGCTTGTCAAAATGTGGACCAAACAGGAAACATCTGGTTGTCGATGAGCGATATGGCATTAGTAGGAAGCAAAGGTGTTTTATCAACCGATCATATTCATGCCGGAATATGAAAGGATAAATATGTGTCAAGAAGGTGTCTTGTATTATCGAAATCTGAAGCAAACTCTTGTTAAACCGCATGATTTGCAAAGGCCATATTGTGATATGGGGTACCCAGCGATGGCTTTTTTTAATGGGGTCATTTCCCCTCTGGCCTTAATTTAGTGTTTTTAAAAAACAGTCATTATGGGACAACACCGTTTGCTTAATTCAAACTCATTAACATTCCTTATTATTACCGTCGCTATTTCACCTCGCTATCTATAAAATATGATTTAATTGTTTTTTCGTGCATAGCTGTTGCTTGACTTATTAGATGTTTGATTATCTGGGAGAAGCCTGAAAAGCCTAAGCTCTGTTTTTGTATGCATTGCCAAGATTTCAGGCCTTGCAGCTCATATATATCTGCCGAATACCCCAAGTGCATATGCTACTGAGACCATGTGCTAATCTTAATTGAAACAAAATATCAAAACATTTCTTCCATTATATCGCATCGAGTAGGAGACACGTATTGCAACTGCAGACGCAAAATTGTATTCAATTACAGAGCGAACTGCATTTCCGAGCTACGGGTTATACAAATACAGCATATGGATGTAGTAATTAACCGACGTTACAAACTGATTTCATCCAACATAGTAACACTTGTAGTTGGTAATATTTGGCTGATTTTAGCCGCCTACACAACGTCCACAATATGTGCGTACCCAACCCTGTGCGTTAAACTTTAGAAAGGCATATTGTATTCACACAAGACATCTTCCATTCATTAAAGACATCTCTCCTTCACACAAGACGATGGGAGATGTCTGCGTTAATAAACAGATGATCCCTTAGAGTATCCCACATATTTATACATGACAACGGGGTATGATCGATGGCACCTATGAGATACGTAACTCGAGAAGTAAATGCATAATGCAACCAAAAATGTGGTAGTTCGGACTATGCTATGGAAAGGAGACGCATAATTTCAATTTCAAATTCAATATATATATTACGTCCATGAAAAGGTAAAATGTTTAATTTTCACGTGATACTCAGCTTGCCAGATAGCTCCGTGCGAACGGTAATATAAATATATACCGTTCTGCTTCAATATTTTGGGCGCACATTCAAACATGCGTTTGGTAAAGTGCTGCATCGAGCATCTAGAAAACAACATATATCAAGAGCTTGTAAAAAAAAGTCATAGCGCACCAAAAAGCTTACCCCCTATCGACCTTTAAGAAATGCCATCTATAGATCATTTCCGAAAAAACGCGATACGATGACCGCTATTTTGGAAAAAAATGGGTATCGTGATTTCCCGCGATTTCCCGCGCCTCATACGCATGCTAAGCGTGCGAAGCACTTTGAATAGAATCTGCTGTATCTCATCGCGTTCAACGCAGGACTTTGAATACAATTCTTAGCATGCGCGATGTATCTCAAAAAATGTTGCGAGTTCTATATTGATCGAACTATAAATAATTACCACGGATGAGCAGTAAAATTGCCCGTGAACATCATTGTTCGGGTTTGTTTGGTGTTTGGTAGTTGTCTGAATCGATCTCAAAATTTACCAAATTTTCAGACAGAGTAAGACTCTACTCACTTCATATGAACACATATTAGAATAGGATAGATAGGCAATGTAACAGGGTTCAACATTTGGCGAGGCATAATGTGGGCGTTGATGGATGGGCGCCACTGAGCCATTAAGGTTTCCCTGTTCTCAACACCAACGTGATCAATTTGCATACATAGCTGTGGTAAAATAATTGCGGTTTTGAAATGAACAAGTATTAATGTCGTTTTCTACAATGGCTTACAAATCGACATATTGTAGTCTTATGGCTAACAATCCTGTAATATATCTAGTGCCATCTGCACGCATGCCTAGAATGAAACATCGGCAATGCAGAAAACATTCCTCACCTGGTCTCTTGATGTCAACCATGGCCGGTTATGCGATATTTTAAAGCACCGATGCGGTGGCAGGACTCTCTTCCCCGACACGACGTGACGAATATCAATTTTTTGTTTGCGCAGCAGATTAATGAAGCTGGTCGAAATAAATCCGATCCATTATTGTTTTTGGGTGTGGCACACGAATGGAGGATAACCTTTGCGGAATGTGGCCATTGCATAGAGTGTGGGTGTGAAATCCTATCAGAAACATTTCAAAAACTCCGCTGTATTTCATCCTAACCTATATAAAGCAAATTATCCATGATGTAGAACTAACACTCGGCTCGAGTCACTTCATGATCGGTAAAAACACCTACCTAGAATTGCATTTAGGCATCCTGATGGTTAAAGCAGACAGACCTAACCGGGAATCTTCAAGATGCACGTAATGATAGGGCTGAGGCTTTTTCTGGTTAACTAAAATAACGCGGTATCCGCCAAGATCATATAACAATATAAATATAATAAGAAATCTTCGGGAACATCGCAGTTTAGCCACTATGCTATGTGCCTAAGATTTTGACAACATGCACTGAGTCAGCAAATAACGTTGTGTGGCTGAGCATTACCGATCAACGTCTTAAAGGCAACATCGCGCATATCTATATTTCGGTTGGTTGGGAAAAAACGCATTATCACAAGTGTTTATTTCATGTAAAATGACCATATTATGCACATTAGATAGCCAGAAACATTTTTACCAGTAACGTCAATTATTATTTTTTCTTTGGGATGACATTGGTGTCTGTGTAACATTGCAGCTGCACAAAGCTCCCATAATCATGGGCACGATCCATCTCCTATATTTTGTCAGTATAGAGAATAAATTGGCCTTCATTATAAATGGGCCGCTATGCCTTGCGCAATTTTGCATCGTATATAACATGATATTACCAACGAAAAAGCTAATAACGCCACAGAGGAAAGCTTTTTTCATCTTATCGAACAGCACCTGGATTTGATCAATAATCGCTTGCTTTAAAAATAGGCGTCACAAATAAAGAATGTTCTGTAATCGAAATACTATCAAGGGAGCAAAATCTAGCGCTACTCGCTTATCTCACGCTTTCTAAGGTCGCTCATTAAATTTAGATCGCACTAATTTATTATTGTACATCTTCTGAATCATACCATGCATATGAAATATAAAGTAGTCTATCGGTTTCACCATCTTACCAACTCATGAGCATCAAATATCGCAGTGTAACTTCATGGTAATGTTGCAGCAAACCATTTCCAAAGAATTATGTTTGGGATACGACATAATAAAGTGAAGCAATTGTCCTGTAAATGTGATCCCGAACGATGCATCTGGGCCATGTGACCGCATAAGTTTATGCATATCATGTTTCCCCTAAGCCATAAAATCTTTTTATAGATCAGATTGCTCATTTTATCCCAATAGTAGTTTAGGATTAGAAGCTAATACCTGAGGGCGATATTTAAAGGAGTCAAGGGGAATGACTAAGTTCAAAAATTTGGCTGTCAATGTGAGTGAAGCCTTCGTAAGTATAATGAAGCTCCTCGTATCGCCCTGAAGGCAATCATATGCTTGACCCGACACTACGTACTTCCCTTACATAATTAGCTCTGCTCTCTCGGGATAACCAAATGACTAATCTGAACATACTGTAGCTGTCAATGCTGTTGTTTACCGGAAGGTCAATAATTTCTTTTCCATCGGCTAAATACGTCCGTGTAATGGAACAAACGCATTATGTGCATTCTTACATGTTGTAAATTGTATAGACGAAATGAACTGTTATTGATTGGTGTGCGAGTGATACAATATTGCCAGCTGTATCATGTGTTTCAATTAAACATCATATCTTGCGGCAGATGTATAGTGATTCTCTTGCAACAGATCAAAACAGGTTTTCGAATGAAAGATTTAGGGCATTCAGCAAAGGTGACTTGTGTCTATCAGCATTTCATGTAAACATCTTTGCTGCGGCAAACATTATACATTTAACTTGATTTGTTTCATTGTGCGTTGATACTTCCATCCCATTAATCAATTGTTGTTGCATCATACATATGTCCTTATGATAAGCACTAACCCCACCTGTGAAATAGTGGTAGATTCATTACAGTCTCGGGAGAGATTTATTCAGAATTCGCTTCTACTGTAGTATGCCGAATGAAAGTGAAGGCCATATTGAGTCATTCAAACCCAATCGGCCTTGATCATGACCACAGACAAGCGGGAATTCACGAGGCACCTAACAATCAACTTATTATATGTGAGGCCAAGAACGGCATTGATTACCAGTGATTTACGTGATGCATCAATGTGATTAATGTTCTAAGCAATAATCTGAAAAAATTAGATCACAACGCGTCGTTCGACCGTGGTTGCTATTGTCGTTGGTGTTCGATCTAATATCCCGCCGAGCCAACGTTGCTAACGCCATCATCCCATTCTTAACTCGGCGCATGTTTCGCGGGCGCCTTAATGGCTTTGACCGCGACCAAACATTGCTGTGCAACTTCGTGGGAATGTTGCAGCTAACCATTCCCTAAGAAATCTGCGTGGAAGACGACAGAGTAAAGAACAGCAATATTCCTGAAATTGTGATCTGGGCCACGTGGCCGTATTTGCAAATGCATATCATGTTTTAAGAAGCAATACTATCATCTTATAGATCAGATTTGTCATTTCTTCCAGTGGCAGTTCAGGATTAAAAGCAAATATCTGACGGTGATATTTATAGGAATCAAGATGGGAGAGGAATGATTAAGTTGTGAAATTCAGCTCTCCATGGTGGTGAAGCCTTCATAAAGAAGTATAACAAAGCCTCTCATGATGCCCGGAAAGCCAATATATGCTTTACCCGTCACAACCTAAATGCTCTACCGACTGAACTAAAAATACTGAAGCCGCCAATAATGTTAATGGGTTTATTAATTCCATCGCTTGTTTCGCCCGTATAATCGAACTGAATCAAAATCGTTATAACGGCGATTAACTATTTTGCAATGTGCAAACGTAAATGCTGAAAACAAGCGAAACCTTTTGTTCATGCACGTACTTTTGTATTAAAATATTTAAAGTGCATAACATATAAATAAGTATCTGCGTATTTCGTTTTCACCTTCTCAGAGTTGGGATGCACTTAAATTCAGCAATCATTTGTTTTTGGCAACTGTACTGCAAAATTGTCCGAGCAAACAACTTGTGATAAATCTTTAACATTGTTTTTTCGTCAGACTTAAATAATGTGTGAAATACCCACTAGCATCCAGTGGTGATGGTTACTTTCTGATGGCTGCAAGAACTATAGATACCAGTATCGGATGAGTTAATAACCATCATCATTATTGATTATTCATATGACTCTGCCAAGGTTGAATATTCAGCGCTTCGTTGACAAAAGACAAGGAGTGATATTTATAGACTCAATGTTAAATTATATATGTCCACAAAATCACGCAAATCATACAAACATGCATTTATAATCGATCACATTCCCTTAAGTAGCCCGATCCTGCCTTATTCCTATCATGTGTATAGTTTTGAATTTTGCAAGCAACGATTGGATGATTACCTGAATGTAAAAAAGCAAAACCATACACGATTTGTTTATTGCCGTGTATCTTTGCAATGGCGTGACGCTTTAAGGTGTAGCCTCCAATTATGCCCCTCGTTGCTCGCTAGATAGCCCCGAGGCGTATGATAAATCACTATCAACTTAATATTTTGAAATTGGATGGATGACGGATAAAGTCAACTGGTATGATTTAGTGTGAGATCGATGCAATACCGCCAGCTGTATCATGTGTGGCACTTTATCTTCAGACCTTACGGTTACATTTCAACAATTCTATTGTTTTTCAACGAAGCGTGGGTGCCACGATTATGGGCATTCAGCAATGATGACTTGCTTCAGTCAGTTACTCTGTGTAAATACCTTTGATTTGGCAATCACAAGACATTTCTAAAGTTATCTAGATTTGTTCCCTCACAACTTGTTGCTTTCAGCCCATTCATCAAAAGTGAACATACACCGCAATATAAATGACTCATGCACATTATTAACAAGAACGGAAATATTGACATATCAACCAAAAGTCGGAATTCGAATAGTACATTTGTTTTTGCATTCTACATACAAATAAAAATATCTCTGATTTGCTAGCATAATGTCGTTTTTGGTAATTATAAATGGCAAGACTAGCATCCAAAGTTAAGAAACATCGTGTTAGTTCGGTTTATTTAATACCATGGTTATGACTACAATCGTTGTTTCTGGTTGCCTGTTAGTATTGTATTGTCACAGCATCGTTGATCATTGTAATGGCTTCTTGATAAGCCTCAAAATTACACCTTCGTGGTTAACTGTTATAAACACACAATCATGTTATTACATAACGCGATGGCAAGCTAACAAAATTCACCACAAGATGGGTGTAACTCTCTATTTACTGGCCGCATGGATATATTTTCATGGGTCTGTGAACTCATAACCACATATTCATCGCATATATCAGCCACATATAAGCTTTGTTCAGACGAGAAATCCATATCCGTTAACCAGTCTGTCAGAAATGCATTAAGGAATTTGAAACATTGCAGAAATATAGAAGCTGTGTCGCTCATATTTAACTTTGCAATGATTATTTTGGTACAGAATGATACATTCTTATGGCACAGTTTTGCAAGTGATTAAGTGTGCAAGTTATGGCTGCTATTCGTTAGTCGTTGAAGTTCCATGCCAAGTGTAAAGCGCATGAAAATGACGTCATCAATATCAAACTCTATTTACAGAGGTATTGTGTCATCAACAAATACTATAGCAGTCAAGCCTGATCTGAACCTGTAGTTTTTAGATTGGTCGTTTGTCCATAGTGGTCCAAACAGAGTGTCGATGTGCGATATGGCAAAAGTAGTAAGCCAGGGGCGTATTATTTACGTGTCATATTCATCAAACGCGAATCCTATGCCGCAGATTCTATATCGGAATAGGAAGATTTAATATATCACATCAAGAAGATTTCATGTATTATGGAAATTGCTTTGGATATCTGAAGCACACAGTGATTAAACCGAGTGATTTACACAGACCATATTGTTATATGGGCTACCAAGCGATGGCGATGTGAATTGGCCATTTCCCCTCTGGCGTTAATTCAGTGTATCAACCAAGCAGTCATTATTTGACAGCCGAATCTGCTCAGTTTAACCTCAAAATCCTCCTTCGTTATTTCACCTCGCTATTGAAAGTGTTTAATTTGATTGCATTTTTTGCGCACCACGGTAGCTTGACTGCAGATATATTTGATATTTGATTATGTAAAGCCCGAAAAGTATGTTACTGCTTGCATTGCAAAGCGTTCAGGATTTGCAAATAATATATATCTGCCCAAAGCCCCCAAGTGCATTTGCTACCGAGGTCCCCAGCATGTGCCTAGCTTAAATGTATGCTATATCGCATCAAGCTGGGGACACATATTACTGCTGCATACGGTACATTGCAGTCAAATACAAAACCGCATAATGTAGCTACCGTTAATATAAATATAGGGTATTGATGAACCTATTAAACAACTTTACCAACTTATTTCACCCAACCTAGTAATACTCGTAGTTGGTAATATTTGGCTGACTTTAGCCTCCTGCACAATGTCTACATTAAGTACGTACCTAACTATGTGTGTTCCACTTTATTTATCCATTCAAACAAGACGTCTTCCATTCATACAAGATATCTCATTCGCACAAAACCCTGACAGATACCAGCGCAAATAAATAGATGATCCCTTGGTGTCCTGCATATTCATCCATGCCACTAGGGTCTGATCGATGGCATCTATGACATACGTTATATAATATGCATGTGCATAATGCAGCGCAAATGTGGGAGTTCAATCGGATTATACTATGCCAAGGCTATGCAGAATACGAATTCAATACATTTATTACGTCCATCATAAGGTAAGTAAGATTAATCAAATATTTAGCTTGCCGGGGATATGAATGTCGTTGAATATACCTTGTAAAGGTCATCTAGCAAGAAGCGTTACATTACATTACTCACATTGTAACACATTCCGACAAGACTTGAGGCATTGATGGATGCATCATAAACTAGGCCAATTTTTGTTATCTTTACACGGAATACCGCTAAATGAATAGACGTAGTTCACTTGTCATGAAGTTTTGAAGATGGTACATGACATTGTGGTATCTAAGACTCACAACGCATGCCTGGTGTAATTTGAAACATTTTATATGGACACATATTAGAATAAGGATAAAAAAGGAATGTAACAGGGTTCAACATTTGGCGAGGCATAACGTGAGCGTTGATGGATGGGTGCCACTAGCGATATGCGGGTATGTTTGTTCAATATGTCAAGCTACCCGCGGACTTAGAATACAGTGACTATGTTAACGCTCTGGGCAACGTAATTATCAGCTGCATTTAACGCTGCTTATCTGATAGTATCCGATTGTACTGGGTGAAGAAATGAGCATGTATTAATGTTGTTTTCTACAATGGCTTACAAATCAACTTTTTAAGGTCTTACGGCTGACAATCGTATAACATAACTAGTGTCATATCAACGCGTGATAAGAATAAAAACATTAGCAATGCAGAAAACTTTCCTCATCTCGCCACTTAATGTCAACCATGGCCGGTTAGGCGAAATGTGAAAGCTGCGATGAGGTGGCTGGACTATCTTACCCCACAAGGTGTGACGAATAGCAATCATTTTATTTACTCAGCAGATATCAATGAAGCTATAGCACGGTGGAATAAATCCGTTCCATCATTGTTTTTGGGCGTGGCACACAAATGGATGATTCTTTGCGGAAAAAGGGCATTGCGTGCAACGTTGGTGTGAAATCCTCATCGGAAACATTTCAATGTAATATTGGATAATAGAATGACTATGTAATGCAAATTATCTATCATGTACAACTATCACTTTATGCCCTTAAGAACACCTTCCTAGTATTGCATTGAGGCATCGTGATAGTTATAACTGACAGACCTAAGCGGAAACTTGGTGATACACGTAACGATAGGGCGAGGCTTTGTCTGGTCAATTACAAAAACGCGGTATGTGCCAAGATCCTATTACAATATAAATACTGTACAAACTTTAAGGGAACATCGCACATTAGCAGCTATGCTATTTGCCTAATAATTTGCCAACATGCACAGAGTTAGCAAATAGCGTTGTGTGACTGAGCATGAACATCGTATTAAAGGCAACATCGAGGTTATCTATATTTTGGTTGATCGGGGAAAAAATGCATTATCAAAATTGTATATTTCGTGTAGAACGACGATATTATGCATATTGGATAGCCAGAATTCAACATTAACGTTTTTTCATGTAACGGCGAAAATCGATTATTCTCTTATATTTGGGATGACATTGGAGTCTATGTAACATTGCAGTATGCACAAAGCTATCTTGCATGGAAACTGTCCACATCATATATATTTGTCAGTATAAAAAATAAATTGGCCTTCATTATAAATGGGCCGCTATGCCTTGCGCGATTTTGCATCGTAAATAACATAATATTACTTACGAAAAAGCTAATAACGCAACAGGAAAAAGCTGACACCAGTTTTCTTCATTTGATCGAACAGCACATGGATTTTATCAATAATCGTTTGCTTTAATAGTAGGCGTCATAAACAAGTCATGTCCTGTAATAGAAAAAACTGACAAGGGAGCAAAATTTAGCGCTTCCTTTTATCTCACGCTTTTTAATGTCGCTTATGCATTTTGTGTTCCTCTCATGTCATGTATTAATGTACACCTTCGGAATCATATCATGCATTTAAAATAAAAGTGGTCTCTCGGTGTCACCAATAATAAAGAGTAGATATCGTCCTGTAAATATGATCCCAAACGATGCATCTGGGCCATGTGACCGCATTAGTTGATCTATATTATGTTTCCCCGAAGCAATAACATCCTTGTATAGATCAGATTTGTCATTTTATCCCAGTGGTAGTTTACGATTAGAAGCCACTACATGAGGGCGATATTAATAGGAGTCAAGAGGAATGACTTAGTTTTAAATCACTGTTGTTTACAGGAAGGTCAAAATTGTTATAACTGCAGTGAATTATGTGCATTCCTACATTTCGTAAATCGTATCGACGAAGTGAATGTTTATAGATTAATATGCGAGTGATGCGATTTTGCCAGCTGTATCATGTGTTGCAATCAAACATCAGATCTTGCGGCAGATGTAAAGTGATTCTCTTGCAACAGATCAAAACAGGTTTTTGCACGAACGATTTAGGGCATTTAGCAAAGGTGACGTCAATCAGCAGTTCCTGTAAACATTTTTGCCACGGCAAACATTATACAATCAACTTGATTTGTTTCATTGTGCGTTATACTTCCATCCCATTAATCAACAGTAAGCAAGCACCGCGATATCTATTATGCGCCCTCAAAATTAATAGGAACCAAAATTATTGACATGGCAAGAAAAGTCTGAGCTTCGAATCGTGTATTTGTTGTTGCATTCTACGTACAAAAAAAATATCTAGGAAATGCTAGAATTATGTCGTAATTAAATAGTTACACTATCATCTGAAGTAAAGAGCATCGTGCTAGTTCGGTTTATTCCAGACGATGGCTTACACAATAATTGGTTGTGGGTTAGTTAAGTATTCCATTGTCATAGCACCGACGATCATTGATTATGGCTTCTAGATAAGCCGGCACATTACATCTGCGTCGTTAACTGTTATTAACACGTAACAAATAGTGTTCACGTCAAAATTCATTGTAGTTATATAAAGTACATGCACACTGTATGGTGGGTGTACCTGCACTCTGTGCTGGCAACGTGGATACATTTTCAATGCGAGATTTTTTTTTATCACAGAACCGCATATGTATCGCATATAGCAGCCAACCATAGAGTTCAAACGAGAAATTCATATCCATTTACCAGTCTACCGGAAATGCATTAAGAGATTTGAAATATTGCCGAAATATAGACTATGTATCACCAGCATCAAACTTTGCAAACTTGCCTATTGCACACACTCTGATGCTGCAGGTCTGGCTTAAGATAGCTGAAAAGAGACGAAGCCGTGTATTCTGAACAAAATTTGGCAAACAATAGCGGAACTGAACGCTTATAATGCTTCAGGTGACACTTATAGTGCCCGCGTACGATGTACCAAGCAGGAACGAAACATATTTCCAACCATTCCAACGAGGGTTTCTAGTCTGGAGAGGAACATCTCTCGATACGCAGTGTTAAATGCGGATGACTGATCTAGTGTTTGTAAAACACAGGTCTGGTCTTGGTCAAATGCCATTAGAAGATCATTTTGCACATTTGGGAATGTCCCTATGATATAGTTTGCTCCGTGTACTGATTGCAACTGTTTACAAAGATTATTTGAAGATATATAGTTTTGTGATTTCTTGTCAATTTTCCACGCCATTGTTATTGACTAAATAATAGGTTCGATAGAGGAAGATAATCTTTTTCTGAAATTTCATCCCTACAACTCAAAGCTTTTCAATGCTGTGAGACTCTAAAGATTGAATTACAAAATGGACTGAACAAAGCCTAGTAGAATGTGAAATATTGTATTTGTTGTAATTACTTGGTGACATGATCGAGTATCAAAATAAGCATTCATTGTTATACCGTTGTAATATTTATCTAAGACTGAAATGTTAATCTTTGTGACTATGACAGATCTTGTCCTTCCTATGAGATCTTCAATATCTGCATCATATAACCAGGCATTGCTAGAAGATAGTTTGATCTGCCTTGTTATCTGGGTTTATACAGACGCCGGATGTTTCCGATAAGAGGAGTTGTCATATTTGTTTTAATGACGTTACTGGTATCGAGTTGGTAAATGAACATAGACCATTTGTGAAGAAGTATCTATGACAGTCTTACAATGCGGACTCTTGAACTCATATATGGCATTGCAGAAGGTAGGATCATTTTTGGAAGAGAATGCTAGAATATTGATTCTAGAATTCTTCTCGTCATAAAAGCATGCCTCTTCTACCGATGGTACACCCACTAATACCTAAATAATCTGTGGTTAAATTAAATATGCATGGTAGGATTGAAGTATAATGTGCTTTGCATGTGTCGCTGAAGAAATGGCATTTTAGATTTTTGATGGCAGAAAAGACGGAAAGTACAAAACAGGCTAGGTGACGCATTTATATTTGACAAGGGAACAATTATGGAAGACAGCAGATAATGGGACACACTTCATGGGAATTTCCAGAAACAACAGCTATCGCTAATGCTTTGACTACACGGGCCCGGTTCTAACCCGTCAATCTTCCGCCCGCCTCTACCTCCCACTCCAACCCGGATGTAATAAATCAGTTGCTCTGATGACTAATTGGGTGACGCATTTACATCTCAATCATAACTAGGTACTAATATACTACTGACTGATGTTAAAATGGAAAACAAGCTCTGTCGCTATGCCTATGATATGCAAGGTTAAGTGTACCGTCGGGATTAAATGATTATTTGCGCGAATGTGTTCCGTTGCACATTGCAGTAATCATGCAATGTTGCTTTGCAGTGGTCTCCGTACAAATGACATATGTGATCAAATATACAACACATGGTCTGCTAAAGCTCGCAGGGCCTACAGATTCATCTTCTTATTTATGATTATATTCTCCTGATGCTTGATGCTCTGTTACCAATAGCAAGTGGCATGTTTCACCTTCACACGCTAAATAATGACCGATAATAGTTCTCGAGTTTGAATATATTACAATTTTTGCATTTCCATTGCTTACCTCATTTAACCAGAAAAATGGGCGCCATGCTTTCACATACTGCAATGTTGATGTACGTCAACGACCTGCTTTTGCAAATACCGTTGCTATGGTAATCTCTAGCTTCTACAGTTTGACGCTCATCCGCCAATCAACCCATAGTAACATATGGACTTAGAAGTGGTGACCCCTCCGCCAACTCAAAAATTGTAACGCTAATGTGCACACCGCCGATACTAAATATTTAACTCAAATGATTCATCTATTCATAAATTCATTATTGTACTAGCATGTGAAAATACGCATGATGGAATTTGAGATATTACTGAGATGACTAACATGTCACATGTTTATTTGCCAATGTTTTACGGTCATTTGGAAATCTTTCAGCGTAATGAGGATTTATTTTGCGATCCATTTAACATGTCTTTCCGCTTAACCAAAATTCATTTTCGTAACCTCAGGATATTTAATTCAAACATTCTAAAATATTCGTTTGAGGACATAAGCATGATCGAGAAAAACATTGATTATCTATAATATGTACTGGATATTACATATGCGCCAAGCTTAAGCAACGATTGTATTCCCACAGCAACAATATTATCTTATAACCATATTTACAGCAGTCAACGTGATCAGAATTCACACTTTGGTGGCCCGTAAAATAATTAACCCTCATAACGCAGATAAAGCGAAATATACATGGGATGCGTCTTTGTGCAGCCATTCGTGTTCCATTGCAATTTTGCTGACATTGTCAGCCATTAACATCTACAGTAATTGGCTTAAATCGGCCCAATATTCGACAGCAGATGATTGATGTAAGAAGAAATAAGCTTGTGATTTAGAGAGGAGAATTTATGAGTGCAATTATATGTAAATGAAGTGCATCAATGATATGTCATTAAAGACTGCATTTATTTGCCTCAAATCTTACGGATCACCCAACGCAAAGGAGTTCATTAATGATTTTCAAGTTTAATTTAGGTGGATTTACTATTCAACAATTAACATTGAAATAATACTGCTTGCAAGTGAATTGCTACATGCCGATGCTGACCCCCTTTTCTAGTAATGAACGTGACAATAACGGCATTCTTATCAGACCCTGTTTTTTGAGGAATTATGCATGCGTCCGATATTCGGTTCATTAGCATAACACAACATGTAACGAGCTCTCCCTCCCTCTGGATAAATTATGCCTGTATCTTGTATCATATATCATGCCATCATAACCCATTGGTAATCGTTTTTCATTTGCCATCTTCTGTCCTTATTGATAATTCAATTGATCTATAAACGCCATACACTGACCAGCCCTACAGTGTCAAAACACGTTATAAGAAGTTTATAAGCGTTGTTAGTGATATTCTGTAGCTAACGCCATATTTGGCTTCAATAGTCATTTAGCTGTATGATGCGAGTTACTTTGCCATTAACTTTGCACCTTGCTTACACTCTCGGCATACGACTGGTCCCTTCCCTTTTTACTCTAGATATAGTCAGCTATAATAAATTCGATACGTTCTGTGTGATATGTCGTGATCTCAAATACAAACTTTGAATGCCTACAAACCTTATGAAGGCATACCAAATATGTCACAACTTGTCAAGAAACGGTTAACAATGTAAACGCTATTTTTTTACCATGGTTATTGGCAATATTTTGAATCAAGCGCGCACTGACATTTCCAAATCAATTACAATTTCTGACAAGAATTAATATCGCAGTCTTAACTGGCAAAACACAAAAAGTCAGCATCAGATAGGTCATATCGGTACAGGCTAAATTGCTATGGTTTTTATTTTGTACTCACAGACATAACCTACTCAGCTGATATCTGACACATTTTAATTTGAAGTGAGAGTTGCAATTACGACATACCAAGCGTCAATATATACAATACAAAGTCAGTTTGCGGGGTTTTTTTTTGTTCGGTTTACATGGCGCAATGTTTTGTGGATTCTGCAGGGGCAGCACTCGTACGTCAGTGTTATTTTAATTTGCGGGTTTGCATTCTTCGATTCACTTATGAAGTAATCCGTTGGAATCTGGTGCATTTTTAGTGGATTCGCAATTATGACATACCAAGCAAATCAATTTGCGGTTTTTTCTGGTTCGGTTCACATGGCGTAATGTTCTGTGGATACTGCAGGCACAGCACCCGCACGTCAGCGTTAAAAGATGGATTACAAGTGATGCAATCGAAATGAGGCACGCAGCATTAAGAAGATGATATGTCAAGTCAAGGTAAACAGGGAGCAGAAATGTAGTCGCTATCAGGTGTTGGTAGTAGATGATATCATTCGCTTAGAACCACCCCCACCTGGGTTTTTCAGTCCGTGGCTTGACTGTATTTGAGTGTAATAAAACCAGCCAATTTGTATTTAATAAGGACTGATTAATCCTGGGATGGAAAATGAAGTTTGATTTATTGCACACTTCACATATTGACGTTATAATTTGCAGACAATATATTAACTTCTGTTCAACATTTGTATGTCCATTGAGTGACAATTTAGGGCATATATTGTGTGATGTTACAGTCAAAATTACTACTTAACATAGCTATTTCTGGTATCAAGTGTTATTGCATTTCTTTGTAATGAATCATGATGTTTTAAGATTGCAGGAAATCATTAAAATAGACAGGACGGTTGCGCAGTTCGCGAAATTCTTTACTCATGTTTAGCGCCCGTCATATTTTTGCTGGCAAAACTTTTCTGCAATTCCGAATCGTCAGACGTGGGAATCATTCCTGTTGCTTGTAGAAGCAGTATCGCATTCAGGCCGGTCTGTCACAGCACGATATATTGCGTCACGTGACTTTAGGAATTGGTCAATGTCACAGTTTTCTTATACCCCTGACATATTTCTCAGGAAAGAGAAAACTATATCATGGTAAGTTAGTGTAAGTCGACTTAATTGATGGGTACTATAATCTAAATCATGTGTACTCAAATGTTTCTCTTCGTGAGCGTTACAGGATTAATCATTCAGGAAAATAGTTTTGTGACAGTTGCTTATGTAAATAACTGCATATTTCACATGATGCTTTGATTCTTATAATCGATGCGGTCCGACACTCATCAAAGCAAGACCTGTTTGTAATCAATGCACGCAGCTAGTAGAGTTTAATCTACAGCCAATATTATAACAATCATGCCTGATTTATATTAATCTATACTAGTAGCTTCATAGATTAGTCGTTTGTCGAAATGTGGTCCAAAAAGAGTGTTGATGTGCGATATGGCAAAAGTAGGAAGCAAGGGGCGTTTTAATAATTTATCATCTTCATCAAAAGCGAATCCTATGCCGCAGATTCTATATCGGATTTAATACATCACATCAAAAAGATTTCATGTATTAGGGAATCTCTGGATAAACGCATGATTTACACAGACCATATTGTGATATGGGCTACCCAGAGATGGCGATGTGAATGAGTAATTACCCCTCTGGCGTTAGTTCAGTGTATTAACGAAGCGGTCATCATATGACAACACAGTTTACTTAGTTTAACCTCAAAATCCTCTTCGTTATTTCACCTCGCTATCGAAAGAGTATAATTTGATTGCGTTTTCCGCGCATTACGGTAGCTTGACATCAGATATATTTGATATTTAATTATCCGTGTAAAGCCTGAAAAGCCTGTTACTGTTTGCATTGCGAAGCGTTCAGGATTTGCAAAATCATAAATCTCTGCCTAAAGCCCCCAAATACATTAGCTACCGAGGTCCCTTGTATGTGCTTTAGCTTCAATGAAACAAAATGTCAAAACATTGCTTCCACTATATCGCTTCAAGCTGGGACAGATATTACAACTGCATACGCTACATTGCAGTCAATTACAAAACGAACCGCATTTTGTAGTTACGCTCATAAAGATATAGCGTATTGATTTACCAATTAACAGCTTTACCCACTTATTTCACCTACATAGTACACTTGTAGTTGGTACAATTTCGCTGACTTTAGCCCCTGCACAACGTCTGCAATAAGTACGTACCTAACCATGTGTGTTCAACCTTATTTGTGCATCTTTCATTCACACAAGACGTCTTCCATTCACACAGGACATCTCTCATTCACACAAGACCCTGGCAGATACCGGCGCAAATAAATCGATGATCCCTTGGAGTATCCTGCATATTCATACATGCCACTGGGGTCTGAATGATGGCATCTATGGCCAATGTAATATAAGACGCATGTGCATAATGCAGCGCAAATGTGGGAATTATGCTATGCAAAGGCTACCCAGAATACAAATTCAATACATATATTAAGTCCATCAAAAGGTAACTAAGATTAATCAAGTGTTTAGTTTGCACATGATGTTTAGCTTGCCGGGGATATGAATGTCATTGATTATACCTCGTATAGGTCATCTAGCAAGAAGCGCCGCATTACATTACTCACATCTTAATACATTCCAACAAGAAGTGAAACATGGCCAATATTCGTTACCTATATATGGACTATCGCTAATTGGATAGACGTAGCTCACCTGCCATGAAGTTTTGCAGATAGTAGATGTCATTGTGGTACTCTAGACTGACAACGCATGCCTACTGTGATTTCAAAAACCTCATATAGACACACATTAGAACGAGGATTAACAATGTAACAGGGTCCAACATTTGGCGAGGTATGATGCGGGCGCTGACAGATTGGCGCCCCTAGCGGATGCGGGTGTGTCTGTTCAATGTTGTCAAGCTAGCAGCGGACTTAGAGAACAGTTACTATGTTTACGCTATTGGCAACTCCCCTAGAGCAAGGGTGACTGTATAATACAACTGCTTAAAATACTAAATTGATTCATCGCTACCGATTGTGGCTGGTGCCTGTAAGTGTTAAGTTGCTGATTCACTTAATAAGACCAACACATAGGTTTATGACTCCCATCAACGGAGCACAGAGTTACTTCATATGTGCAACGATAGACACTTTCTGGGGCAAGCAACGTAATTATCGGATGCGACAGCATTTGTTCTTGTTCTCCTCACGTCTCCAGAACTACATTTTGGGTAGTGTTATCGATGAACGACTGTATTCATAATCATAAACACCCCATGCTTATGCCCTTTTAACCTGCCAATATGTAGTCACATACATTGTGTTTTCACATAATTCATTGCATAATGTGAATGACCTCTTTTAAAACCGTTGCTGTGATCATAAGTGATGGATAATTGTAATTTAGGCAAATATTACGAAACGATATTTGATAAAATTGTTGTATTGTAAACATATGCGGCAAACAAAAAATCAGTAAGCAAAATATTCAAATATCGACATTGCCAGAATACAGCACCCAATAGTCTCTATGTTTCATGTGGAACATTCATCAACAAATGAAAAGCAAAATGCCTTAGTTTTCGAATGCGACTGTATGCAATACGGAGTAGCAGCTCCGTAAATCTTTGTGTACTCAAGCAACGTTCGTTGCTAAAAAAACCCAGTTCTACTTTGGGCCCAATTAGCAGAGAGCTGTTGGATGTAATTAGTTCTCAGATAATAAAGTACTGACGGAGTATCCGATTGTGCCGCGCGAAGATCAAAGAAGCAGGTGTTAAATCATGTTACATAGAATAACGTTGCGGATTTAATAAGCAGATATATGCTTGAATAAAGTCAATTATTATGCAGCGCGTGTGTTGGCTTGTTAAGAAATTCACCTGATATATGCGTCGCATTGTTCAACCTTAATTATTTAGTTATCAAGTGATAACAGATTGAATCCACGAAGTCATTAACGTTTCGTTGTTTCTAATATCACAAAGATCAATTTGTATGCATTGCTGTGGTAAAATGATTGCGGGTTTGAAATGAGCATGTATTAATGCTGTTTTTTATGATGGCTAACAAATCGACTTATTATGGTCTCACGGCTGACAATCCTACAGCACACCTAGTGCCATATGAACATGTGCTTAGAATGTCAACCATGGCGAGTTACGCGATATATAAGAGCAGCGCTACGGTGATTAATAGCTATCATTTTATACGCTTAGCATATATCAATCCGTTTCATATTTTATCTTGGACGTGGCTCGTGAATGGGGGATAATCTTTCTAGAATGAGGCTAATGCATTGAGTATGGGTGTGAAATCGCTACCGGAAACATTTAAAAACTTCGCTGTAGTTTATCCTCACCTCCATGTAATATATAGATAATAGAATGACTATATAATGCCAATTATGTATGATGTACATCTAGCACTCGACCCATTAAGAACATCTAACCAGCTGTGAGGCACCCTGACAGTTATAACTGACAATCGGAAACGGAAATCTTTGGGATGCACGTATAATTAGAGCTGTGGCTTTTCCGGGGTTACTGAAATAACGCCAAAATCATATTACAATATAAATATTACAACAAATCTGCGGAAACAACGCACATTAGCAACTATGCTATGTGCCTATGATTTTGCCAACATGCACAGCGTGAGCAAATAGCGTTGTGTGACTGAGCATTACCGATAACTGTCTTTCTTAATGGCCACATCGCGCATATTTATATTTTGGTTGATTGGGAAAAATGACGATTTTGTGTACACTAGATAGTCAGAATTCAAAATTACCAGTAAAATCAATTTGCTTTTTCTTTGGAATGAAATTTGAGTCGGTGCAATTCTGCAGTATACACATAGCTCACATGAACTGTCCATCTTCTGTATTTCTTCAGTATAAAGAATAAATTAACTTTCATTATAAACGGGCTGCTATGCCTGGCGCAATTTTGCATCGTATATAACATCGATATTGCAGACAAAAAAAAAACGGCGTTAATCATCCGGAAATGTGGCATCAGCTCACAAGCTGATAATGCCACAGGGTAAAGCTAACAATGGCTTGCTTCATTTTATCGAGCAGTACCTGTCTTTGTTCAATTATCGCTTGCTTTGATAATATGCGCCATAAACAAGAAATTTTGGATCCTACTCACGTATTTGTTTACTACTTTAACAGGAGGTGAAGCGATTTACGAAGACTACCCGTTAGTTTAAATGAGATAAAATACTATGAGGGCTTATCTCTAATCAGTATTAGTCACATATTACCACTGACGAATGTTCAATGTATGGGTTGTGTTATAGGATGGGAGGGGTAGTAGAGAAACGTAGACTTTGGGCATCAATCCTTCCAAATGGCCGACAGCGGGTTGTTGGCATTCACATTCTAGTTCAATTCAGCTCTACACAGCGAGCAACCAAAACGCACAGATGTATTCAGCTAGACCTACGTCTTTAGCCTTGCTCATTTGTGATTGGAATAAATGAATTGTAAGTACGACTTGGCCAGCAAATGTGCATATCGGCAACACGTCTCTCTAACTGGATATTGTCGATAGCACTTGTTTAAAAGTTCGACGAGGGGTTGCCTAATCGATTGAACAGTTTGATCAGTTATCGATAACATCGCTAACATTTTATTCACATAAGGACGGCTACAGCGTATACGAAGTGCACATGCACCTGATAAGCCCTCTTTTCTCGAGCTACAACATAAAGAAATAGCACTGCGCATCGTTCGTTATTCCAAAAGATTATTTTTGCAAAAGTTAATTGGAATTCATGACCCATCTAAGAGCGTGTGAGATTAGCGGCAAGCAGCAATGTAGCCACCTATTATCTACTTAAGCAATTTCACCGGAGGGTGGTATTGTCAAATTGTCCCGTTTAATAAGCCTATTGGGAAAATAAATCATGATAAATTTCCCGGAGTTTGTCTCTAAAATCAGGAATTCAGTTGCTAGTTGCACCCTGTGGTGCTATTGGCATGATTGCAGCACTCTACAATATGCTCACTGGTATACTCCTGGACCGTTCTCGACATGTCAGCTTATTCCATAATTGTTGCTGATCCATGGCCGCATCATTCCTTTGGTATATAAAATCAGCTAATAGATGCTTTACACAACAGCTCCGTGGTAATCCTTCTGTCAAGGTCACTGGGGTATCTTTAATACACTGTTAATTGGCATAAAGGTTCAGAATGAAATTATATTGAAAGAATGTGCTTCAGTGTCATACGCCGCATACCCTTGTGCTCACAATTTTACACATGACTCACTCTCGCGGCATTGAAGGCCGCTACTCAAACTAATTGCGCGGACGAAGCGGGGGAGGAGGGAGTGGCCTTATTTAATTACATCAGTAATTATACAGTACAAGCGTATTCAACCCTCATCATGTTGATACACGATTCCGATAATGGACGTGGACAGCCCCGTTCTATCCCTAGGAATATTGGCTAAGGGTTGTCCCTGACAAATCTAAATCTAGATGTTAGTGAATGTTCATAGATTCATACTGATTTAACATGCCTGCTACACATAAATCTATGTCGGCCGTATATATGCATTATTGGTGAACATATATTGCTGCTGCGGTTCTCCATGTTACTCTGGCTTAGCGAGGGACGGGGTGGGGTTGAGATGGGGATACTTCAAGTGTCTATCTCATGGCGGTATTAAACTTAAGTCATCAGAGCCCTTCTTGCCTGATTTTGTTCTGTTGCAATGAATATGATGATTCCGTCGAGATAATCATTCAGGATCCAGAGATAATTCGATTATGCGGGTCGGAAATTGGCGCTAATAGAATGTCTTACTAATGGATTTCCCCACAAGTCAAAATATCTTGCTGGATCTACTGCCATGTAGCGCACATAAATATGCTATAACCACCCTTTTTTACTGGTAAATGCGTTAAACATGCTTTTTAATAGCAATCAAATCGAACTGTCTTTTGCTGTAACGTCGACAATTGCGTAGGCTGTCGAAATTAGTATATCTGACATCGGTACGAATATCAATGGAGACTACGTCAGCTGGTACCACTGGATGAAACTCACATTGCCGCTTTGATTTGAAATTTAGCCAGTTGCAAATGTTTGCATTATATGAAGTCTACGTGATATTTAATATTGATGATCATGCATTCCCTGAATTCAATAGGTTCAGTGCCTCGCATTACTAACTGATTGCATTCTTTGACACCAGCCTAATTTTTATTAACTCGGATCGTAATCCTATGTATAGCAAAAGAGGTTAAAATAACGACTCATTAAGCTGAAGCACCCAACCAGCACCATTACGGACTGCAGGATTTCCGCAGGATAATATGAATTAAGGGTTAGGTTTTCGCCGTCTAATATGCATGTACTGTTAGCGATTCCGGATAGGACAGAAAACTTACACACACAAGTTTCCAGGGCATTTGTATCATTCATCATGCACCTATGCTGATGCATTGGTGTGATTGATGGGGATTATGTCAACACAACCCCCTCATTAATGTAAGTTAGATATTAAGCCATGAAGGAATCACACTAGTCTTTTGCATGGTGTTCCTCTTCCTGTTACCAGCCGTAACATTTGTACAAAAACGTATAAACGTATTGGTTCAGGTTTGGAGGGGTTGGTAGCAGATTAATATTATCAGGTAGGCCACACATAGTATAGCAGCGGTATGATCCTCACATACATTTAGCCAATGATTGCGACTAAATTTCTCAGCAATGGGATAAATGAAAATCAGCCCAGAGTACATGGTCGAAGGCAAAAGCTGGCGGGGTGGGCTGTTATTAAGCTGGATAATTCGTTGAAGTGAAGTATGGTGTCACAAGTAGTCTTCTGTCAGTCTGAATGTCATAGATATCAAACAGAATATATATATGCTGTCCATGGATAACAGAAAATGATATCGCAATATAAAATCATAATACATATCAATCAATGTGAAGAAATTGAATATTACTTCTGCTTCCAGCAGCAGCACCCAAACAGTCCACGACATAAAAGTGTTCGATGCAAATGACAGTTCATAATCCGTGTTATGAACGTGACAACAACAGCAGCATTACTGAACTCTGTGAGTTGAGAAAGAATAAGATGCCACATTGCGAATACTCTGCGAATCCCTTCCAAAGTTTTAGGTATTAAGGCAGCGCCGCTAGAAACGTACCTCTTCCGGAAAGCTTTTCTGGCGACAATAACACAGAGATAACACATTTCCATATGTGGATTTGCAAATCTAAACTTGATCCCAGTTCAAAATTGTGCTCCCTGAAATTTGTTACCTCTGTTCTGTAGCACGATATGTAAAAGGGATGGATACCAGATTTGTAAATGGGAGTATTCCAATTAAGCAACTCATCAAATGGAACTTATTTGAACGTTACCACAAGTCCGCTTAGCCTTACCAATATCAAAGCTTACCGAATGCAGTAGAATAAGAATACCTTTTCACATTGTCATTATTACATCCAGACACACATTGTGTACAATACATCAGATAAGAACGTATGTTAAAAACACTCACCAGCTTTGATATCAAGAAGCAGAAATGAGAAAAGTGCAATGTATACAACAGATAGTTGAATACAGTGCAAAAGCATTAGCCAACCTGGACACAATTAATTAGCTATAATCGCTAATTACTAGACGGCCGATAACGGAATCCGACACATCGCAACTTGTAACGAATCTTATCTTCTGAATCACAATAATTTCGCTGCTATATTGATACAAAGCTTGTTAATGGAAATTCATTCCGCATGTGACCAGGTTGATTGTTTTTTTTATCTTATACAAGTAATCAAATTAGAAGTGACCCCTCTTTGTACGTACTTGCAACCGCCATATTGATTGACGTGATTAACCCCTCCTGTCCGCTCAAGCAAGAAGCACCCACAAAGCAGTCACGCGATAAGACCCACAGAGGGTTGAATGACTGGAGGGTTAAGGGTTGAGGCGTGAGGTGGCGCGAGAAAGGACAGACAGTCAGAGGCTGGAGTAGAATGAAAAGGTCTAGTTAAAAGGCGCAAGGGGTGGTTATCAACGATGGAAGACAGAATGGACATGAAAGGAGCCTTAGTTGACTATTTGTAGAATAAAAGCATAAAATATGGCAATTTAGATTGGTAAAATCAAGGGAAGACTGAGGAAAATTAGATAGTTATAAATAGTGATCCAATTTAACAAACGTGTATCTATATTCATATAAATCTGCATGTTTTGTGGTTGTAAATATTAAAAGCTATGTAGTTATGATACGGCGAATAGGTGAAAATAAATTTTCATTCGATCAAGCACAAACATTGGTTAATGTTGTCTTATTGATAATGCGCAGCGTAATTACAGCAGCTTTCAATTAGAAGATTGACTATGATTGATAATCGCATGCTCATATGAACACTAACGAGTGCATTTTGTTATGTACACTAAATTTGTTAGGATACTTTATGACGTCATGTTTTAAGGGTGATCCTCTAGTATATACACATCAACCATTGTGCTTACATTTTGTAAACGAATTGCAATTGCATAAACAATATCGCTTGAAGTCTAAATGGCATTATCGGAAAAACTTTGGTTATTGCAGCATAACTGCTATATCACTGTAAAACAACTAATACAAATATATTAATATCCGTTTCCAGATTGATTTCTTGACTGTATTTCGTCAACATTGGGTTAGTTACAAAAGAGGTTCTGTTGCATGATAAACTGAAAGCATATTGTCAGATGGTTGAGAACGCGGCTCATGATGTATGGTAAAATAGGGTAAAGATAACAACGAAATTTATGTTCTTAGAATATAGTCACATATGGGCGTTGAAACCACAAACATATAACGGCAATGAAGCTATTTTGTTGATGCTATTTACACAATAGGCAAAGATGTGTTCCCATGGTAAATGACGAACCTGATTTGGGCGTGCAGACACTGATACAAGTGTAATTTGTACACGATGCGGATATCATTCTCTTTGTCACTTCTTCGGAACGAACGTCTAAGCACCAAATAAAAGGGGTCCATTGATGTCCTCCCTATTTTACCTGACGGTCCAAGACCGACATAAAAAGACTAGGAGGTAAAAGTTTATAAGCGGAATTTCTTTATAATATTATGTCGGATAATCGATGTCCACATCACATTACACACATAATTCTAAGTCATGAATTACAAAAACCCATCAGTTTAAATTCATTCCATCAACAATGAGGCAGTATTGCATTAGTGCATTTGAGACATTATTGTAATTGGTACCATTGTCATGTTTCTGGTCAACATATGAGATTATACCATCCACGACGTTGGCGTGTAAAACATTCGACGAATGCGTTTTACTTTAAGTAAAACTAGATCTTAAATAAGCTAAATGCTAACGCAAATCTGCTCTAAATGCACGTTTTACAGTGCTGTATCTGCAGCAAAAGACTGCTCAGTGATTGTGCAATGGGAATGAGTAAGTATTGGTACAGCTCAGTACGAGCTTCAGTTGTTTGACTGTGTGCGATATGCACTGCGAATGTTTGATTGGCGCCCATTTGGCATATTTGCCAAAACCAGGTATCTGGCTTGACGCACAAACATAAATCCCAATCTAGAAAATGAAATCACTCAGTTTGTGTTTGTTTATTGCTAGTGTCACTTTTCATCGGGCCATTGGATTTGTGAGGTAATTGCCTGCTATCCATAAATCAAAAGTGCAAACGTAAAATGTATCGCCATTAAGAAATAAAGAGATGTAATACGCAATACTGGATGAACAAGAATTTCGTATCATGCATAACTAAGATAAGCCAATGTAGCCGGCGATATCCTGCTGCTAAATGTCTTGCTGAGAATAATTGTGTGAACGCTATGATGCATATGCTAACGACAAACAATTGCCTATTTAATACATATACGCATTTACATATTATATATATATATATATAGATATATATATAGAGAGATATATATAGATAGAGAGATATAGATATATATATATATATATATAGATATATATATAGAGAGAGATATATATAGATATATATATATATATATATATATAGATATACATATATATATAGTATATAGATATATATAGACATCTATATATATATATATATATTATATATATGATATATATATATATATATATATATATATATATATATATATATATATATATATATATATATATATATATATATATATATATATATATATATATATATATATATATATATGCATATATATACATACTTATCTATTTATTTATTCCGACTTTCAGTGGCCAAGATGGGGTCGCTAAGATTACTCTATATTGCCCAAATATCAATGAATATATTTTGCTATAAAGAGGGCGTGCACAGGGACGTGGAGGGGGTCCAGAACTAGTGAGTGGTCCTAATGAGTGTTAGGTAAGTGGAAAACAGACAAATAGAAACCAAGGGGCTTCACCTTTTCAATGTTTTCCATCATAGCCACAGGACATTCATTATTTTTAGCGCCGGTTACCAATGCAAGCGACAATCGTCAATATCCAGGTGACGTACAGTACAATGAGGCATGGTATTTTTTTGTATTACCCTGCAGCATTCTTGGCATTAATTGAATGCTCTGAAACATGTCCTTCACCAAGTTTAGCTTGTGAGCTGACGCCTCATTTGAGGATGAATAACGGCGGTGCCTTTCATTTTTCTCATAATATCAATGTTTTACAGGCTGCTACGTTGCCCAAAGCAAAAGCGACCCATTCATAATAAAGACAAATCTGTTCTTAATGAAACATCGTGGCTCTTGAACTGGTTCCATTTCGGGCGCTAAAATGTTTGGCAAAATATATCAGACGTCTTTCTGTAATTTCCTGCAAATTACTACCGTCAATCTACTGGTAATGTTTGTTATTTGAACAATTGGATCAAACAGGGTACATCTCGCATGTAAATGTAGCTAAGACGTAATAATGTGAATATCATCTGAATGCTTATCTTTTTTATTTCCTACAATTTACTCGATGTGACGTAGAATAGCTATCTTGAACTACTGATAACCGATTACAATGCTATAATATTCGCGTTCAATGTATTATTCTGAATATGACAGTGCTTCAAGGCGCCTGATCAGTATAACATATTTTTCACTGTATAATACTGAGAACAAGATTTTCTAGCTCCTAATAGGCTCGAAAAATCAGTACGGTCTGCTCTGTATATGAAATGTGTGTGCAAAATAGTTTGTTCTTACATTTAGAGAGTGCTTGTAACGAAATCATAGATGCTATGCATTCTATGACGTCTTTAACACCATTAGTTCAAAAACAGATAAATGTGTAAAGCAAGCCTTTAACATTCCATGGTGACTTTGATGTTGGTTGATATATCTAATCAAATTGTATGCGTCCAAATCTCATATTTGTTTTAAGTATGACTTCAAATGAACTAACGAAAGAAATATAGACGTTATCGTTATACCGCTCAGTGGATCCTTGAAGGTGTAATTTGTTTAACATTTTGCAATGGTAGAAAAGAGGGGACATTTTAACTAGCATTATCACCCAATGAAATTCGCGCAGTATGGAATTCCGTGTGGTCTATGCAAGATGAGTAACGGCACATTATCAAGATGCCTTAACCTATATAGGTATCTTCTAATATTCATATTTTAAGCTGATCAGTATAGCTTGCATTTATGTACAATAGTTAAGATTGTGTGTCCTGATAAAACAATGTCAAGGTAATGGGGTCGTGGCCAATCCAGCAGGCACTTACGTCGTACTGCCCAATCATCAAAATCAACCTCATCTGCAGCGGTCGTCATATGTCTCGTTGCTGAAAGTGATATTAGATAACAGTAGATAATTTCCTCATGTGCAATGTGAACTTGTTGATAGGCCATTCTTCTTGTTAGTGGCCAAAAATAAGAATATTCAATGCATAAGGATATTCCCTTTCCCAAGAGGTAGCTATTTAAGGAGTGAGAATAGTGGAGAAATTAAAATTGAAGGAATTTCGTTGATGATCATTTCAAAACATTGTATTCAATACCCTTCGCTATATAATCACATAGGGACTGTGCTGACTCTTAACAAAACTTACATCAAGGACGAAAGGGTGTTTTGAATATACATACTGCGATCATTGCTATTATCATGTCGTATATTAAAGGTCAACAGCATGTTTTAGGAGAACGGTAAACCACAGCTCACGGGAAGCGCGGTGTCCCTTGGAGATTACAAAGGGCGTTTGGTGAACTTCTTCGTGTTGAATGCTATATATAAAACTCAGATTTCCTACAATATAGCATGTAACAACCGTTGACGCCAGGTGCATTGTATTTGAGATTTGCTACGTCAATATTGTACATGCATATGGAAACACGACAATTTTTTTAGCGATACCCGGTCAGATTATGCATATGCATTTGCAGCCTATAGATAAATAAACTAGCGAATGATTTACGATGATTTACATGCAATGAAAGAGATTATTACCAAACACGTCAATAGTCGACCAGGTAGAATTTCTTATGTGCAATTTTTAAAATCAGCTTGGAAAAAATGACACAAAAGCCAAACAAAATAGTAATGTTCAAAATGATTGTCATAGTAAGGCAGCATCACAATATTAATTATATTTCAAAAGGTAAGCTGCATTGTTTTACCGTCTAGGGAAAAATCGTAATTCAGGAGTCGATTTAACGAATTCGCGAGAGTAGTCGTAGGTGTAAAATAAATCAAATAGGTCAGTATGGATGACTCTCTATACACACATGACGAAATGGTATTTCAAGAGTATTTTCATGTTTCCTGTCAACAAATTAGCAATTCTAGATTGAATGGCGGTGGCGCACGATCACATTATATTCCATTGGTGGGTTTAGCAGACTTGAATGGCTTGTCAGTAAAGAAGGATGAATGGTCGCCACATTGATTCACATTGTCTGTAGGTCTTAATGTATTCCTCGCCCCCTTGTTAATACATTCAAAAGTCGATACGGAAATATAGGAAATGTGATTTGGTCTTCTTAAAAGGTCGCAATATTTGTGTTTTCTCTACCGATTTGCTGTTTTGATGATTGGTACTACCTTTTTTTATAAGAATAAGGGACATATAGCGTTGGCTATTGCGATATCACCTGATGAATACCCGCTAGTTTCACGACCAATTTGTGTCTGGCTAGGTAACATTATCACTGAACAACATCTACTTGTAGCTGGGCGATTTGTTCAGGTAGCATTATCTTGTGACATGTTTTTGATCATACCCGCGCTATTATTGATGCTACTTAGCTTTATTTAGATTGCGTTCACTATTTATTTGAGGATCTCTGTTTTGATGAGAGCTCTTAATATACATTTCAGTTTAACATAATCCAATAAATTGACGTTATCACATGTGTCGGAATTATGTAAATAATATGTTACACGATACCAGACTGTGAAACCGAGGTTCCTCAATTCATCGTTTCACTACAATGATAATGTGTATCTACAAGTTTCATATCCGAATTGAGCTTAATGCTGATGCATAACTGCTCCAAGTGCATTATGTACGGTGTTGCTTCTGCAGCAAGGGACCCCTCGTCAATGTTTCACCGGAAATGAGCAGATATTGATACTGCTTGGTATGAGCAAAAGTCTTTGACTGCGTGCGATATGCGCTGTGGAGGTTGTTTGGGCGCCCTTTTGGCATATCGATTTTGGCCGCCAAACCCGATTTCTGGCATGACTCACAAACATAAAACCCGGTCCAAAATATAAAAGCACAAAGTTTGTGATTGTTTATTGTCAGTATAATATTTCATCGGGTCGTTAGATTTGTAAGGTAAGTACCTGCCGCCGCTAGATCCTGAAAGTGCTAACGCAAAATATATCGTGCCACCAAGCAAACGGAAGACATACAACGAACGTTAAACTCGATGCACACGACTTTATATCATGTAGAACTAAGATAACCCAATATAGACCACGCGATCCTTCTAGCATACGTCTTCGTGTATGTACATGTATATGTATACGTCTTGGTGAACACTACTGGGTGCACGCTATGATTGTAATGCTTGATCGCCCAAACCTAAACGACAGACAGTGACTAGATCAATGGTTATATGTAATGACGACACATGTATATATATATATGCATATATATATATATATATATAAACATATATATATATATATATATATATATATATATAGATATATATATATATATATATATATATATATATATATATATATATATATATATATATATTCTATATATATATATATATATATATATATATATATATATATATCTATATATATATATATATATATATATATAAAACAATAGAGATCTAAACGACCAATCGATGCTTGTCTCGGCTAGGCAATTGCCATTACATGAAGAGCAAATTATATATATATATATATATATATATATATATATATATATATATATAATTTGCTCTTCATGTAATGGCAATTGCCTATATATGGACTCCCATAAACTTCCTGCAGAAAGGAGACATTTCAAGTGACTGCTGTCGATATAGACTCATCTGCGTAAATGTTGTTTTTTTGTAACGCATGATTGGGATGTTTGTAACTCAGTTACACTGCATATATTTTATTCCTCCGCAAATATCAGTAACTGTTAAAAATGAAATATAAAATGATCTCAATTACTTATCGTCGCCAAATTGATATATATATACAGAAGGTGATTGTGTGACGTCGATTGTGTTATTTACCTCAAGGCTCGAAAAGAAAATGTAAAAAATCGGAGGCTGCCAGAAGTTTAATGGTTCTCTATCTACAATCCTTGCTGCCAAGGATGTCAAAGTTAGCAATCTTGTTAAATTTAGGGCACCGAAATGTTTGGCATAATATATAAGACTTCCTTCAAGAGTTTTCTGCAAATTGCCATCGTCAAACTCCTAGTAATGTGCAATACATTACAGGTAGCCAATACACGGGACATTAAGTTAAATCGCTTGACAATATACGTATATATACAGCCCATAGGCCATCAGGCGATATGGAAAGGCCGTCTGTCTATGTTTTGGGCAAGGATCATCTCGGAAGCGGTCATACATCATGCTGCTGCGAATAAAAAAGTTGCGTTTATGTCTGGCAAAAGATTAGATGTCGGAAACGTATAAAAATCTGAATTAATAATTTGCACCATGTGGCAATGTTTGGAAATCGTTCAAAAACTATTATTTTGTGTGTTGATTCGGAAGTGTACTTAAATTCATTTAATACGCACTCATTTGGAAACAGTGTGATACAATTACGTATACTATAATAATTATAAGAATGTTAAGATCATATTCATAACCAATCAAGACCTCTAGCCCATATAAGTGGCAAAGTCTAATAACATAGCTGGTTTATAAGGCAACAAGCTAGTTGATTGTTAATTCAATGACCATTTGTACGTGCCATGACATGTCTTTTAGTGCTTCTTTCGTAGTACGCGACTAACGTCGGTCAGTATTTCAATGGTAACTGGAGCCAAGCTTATTCGGTTTCATAATACAGACCGAGATTGAACAATTACCGACTGTGTGTATGTGAATGGTATTTATTTTGCTGAAATTGTATGCGCCTATTTCCAATGATCAAACCCACTGCTGAATAATTTACTCATCTGCAGCATTTGCTAATAGACTTTATGGATGGTTCAACGAATAACAGATGTTCAGTAAAATCTAGCATAAAATGATAAAACAGATATCATGGCTTTTAATTGACATATGATTATAATTGGTCAAACATTATATTTCCGCTACATTTGTCATTATTTCACAGTGATATTTCACATGAGGTGCTATGAAGCACTGAGTTCGTAGCGATGATGGCCTTTGTCGAAGTACTATTGAATAAACTAGACATTATACTACTGATGTCGCTCCTCGGACAATGCGTGACTGATTTTCAATGCTATAGTTTCTTTAGTATCTCTTGCACATATAAAACAGTTCTTATTCATCTATACGTTTCGCATAAGCACACCACGGCTCCGTACGGAAGAAGCTTTATCCATTTATTGCATGAGACTCTTGACTCGATGTATGAGATGTCATATTCTGATGTTTTTTCTGCACTTGTCTATAAGCCATAATTTAGTCGTCGCTTCCTTGCTCAATCATAAAGTGAATAACCCACGTCAAATCTTGGTCTATTAAACAGTTGCCATATGTACAATTTAGAGGTTTTTAGACGTTAATCGTCAGCGGTTTTCACGTTATTCTAATGTGCAACTTTAAAGGTGCAATGTGCAAGACGTATATTCTGCAGTCGGTTCAATTTATTGTCCTCATCTTACACTCGCCGCTGAGCTGTCGCACCAAAAGTCGTTGAGGCAGGGTCCAGCTTATCTTATTTCGTCTTATTCCATCTTAAAGCTAATATAACAATGATGATTCATGAAGTTGTTGGTAATAGTATATTGTCTTTCTCGTTAAGATTAATTCACTCATCCATTTCCGAACCAAATCTTTTAAATGGTGGCCGCAGTTCTAAAACCTATGATGTGGTTCAGCAACAAAGCCATCAGTCGTTGATAACGTGTACGTGATATACTACAATAATGCATGTTTATGTCGGCAGGTGCAAATATAATACACGTAATGCAAACAAAATGTCTACATAATGGCTAGGTAAAACTAATCGCTTCATTCAAATTGCACAATACATAGCTATGCATTATCCCTTAAATTCTGCATCACATAACGATGCAGAAACTCATTTTATGCATTTGTGGCGATGACTACACGTTGCCCTTAAAACATTTTTGATATGAATGTTTATTTGACCTCTTGAACAAAGTATGATTTTGTAATTCAAAACTTAGTATAAATATTTTGATATTTTGAAAATGATCTAAGTTTTGAATTACAAAATTGACGAAGGAGATGGCTGAAAGAGATGGACGGATCCTTAGTTGTTGACATGTTCATCGCTGAATATTGAATGAACACGTAAATAACCTCGCTATTTATACCATATGTCTACGTGAATATTTCGTTCCACGATTGGTGAAATAACTCTCATTCCTTACATCTAGAGAATCATATAAAACAACGTCTTGTTTACTATAACTGCTGGCAGTAAGTATCACTGTAAACCAAAATGTAACCACCAGATTGGTCTGGCATGTTTATAATAACTCGTTTCATAACAAAACCCTGCTGGCATTTTTATAATAATCATCTTCAAGATACCAACGATTTATGTGTTAGAGTTAGTTATGCGACATGATGACTTTGTATCTAAAGCTACAGTTATCTGTAGGGAAACAATAGCATGGGAATGACCCAAGACGACAAGAACGTTCATATCAATATGACTGCACTTTTCACATCATTTGTAGTGCCCAAAAATTCAACGTAGATTATTTAAGCTGTTGCTGAAATAGCATTTGCATATCGCATGCTAGATTTGCCGCTGCGCATCACATTTCACCCGTTTTTATTCAATGTATCAAAACATCGCAATGAAAGCCACGCATTTCGTAGAAAGTATAGATGATAATATGAGACTGGATTATGTAATGACCTACTGGCAATAGTAATTGCTTCACTGCTCTAACGGTTTAGCTGCAACCAAATGACGACCTTCATGACTTTTATCGTTAACACAGATAGTAAGGCAACATCAAAAACATACCTCTGTAATTGCAGTTGTCTACCATTCATTGCAGGTCCTCAGAGAGCATTACAACTCAAATCTGTGAACACATTTTACTTTGTACACGTAAATTGCTGATAAATTTTTCCGTAATAACAATGGTTAAGTTGGCATGGTCAATAGAAGCAGGCAACAAAAGTAACAGTTGTACATTCGAATAAGCTTACTTGTAAAGCACTCAATACATCAAACAGTGCAGGCTTTACATGCAGTGCCCATTTTTTTGTTTGTGACACTGATTTCTCTAGTAGCATTGTTGTTTGTCTGCATCTAATTACGTCTGACTTTATAATCTATATTGTCAACCAATCAAGAGCCAAACTACAGTCCCTATTCTGTTAATTGTCACTGCTCTGCTTTAATAACTCTAGATATTGCCAAAAACACTTGGAATCGAATGACAAGCACAGCCAAATGATTTTATCAGTATTTGAAGTGCTGCCGTGCATGATTTGATAATGAGGCAAATTTGAAGTCTTTCTTGATCATTCTTTACAAAACTGTAAATATATGTTTTGTTCGCTTTCACAATTACTAGACCCACAATATGGTTACCTTAATCACTTCAGATAAAACTAGACAATTATGCGAATAAATAGGTCAACCGGACACATCCTAATCATTTTTGAATATGAGATTAACATGATATGTCTTCCACAATACCAGTTGAATATCAGGTTGAGTTCAAAAAGTCATAACAGAACAAGTAGCGTGTAATTCACCTTGATCATGCTTTGGCGGGTTGCAACAATGTCTTGCGGGTTTCTGTAGACATACACAATTATTATTTATTGTCAAGTTACCTTCTCAACTGTGTGTGAGGTGTCACTCAATAACGGCTTCAGATTTGATGGATTCGGTAAGCTCTATTGACAAACGGATGTCATCATGTCATTTGATAATGTCTCATCAGTGAGGAAAAAGTAACTGAGCAGTAATGACTGGTCGTTCTGCAGTAGTTGATGAACAGACTCCCCAAAAAATTACCTTACCGTGATGGTCTTAACTGTTTAATTTTCACACTCTATGATATCAATAGCTTATTCAATGTACCTGCAAGAGATAATAAAGGTCGCTTTCCTATCAACCCATGTAGTGTTTTCTTATGTTAACTTATTATCATGGGCATATTTACCCTTTGCAATCCACTTTGAGGTACAATTCACTGAAAAGTGTGATGCCTACGCAAAATATTGCAGACATCAGTGATTATTGATTGTTTCATTTATGCCAAAGGATGACAACTTTAAACACCTAGGTAATCTCCATGTTATCTGATCGTACTTTTGCAACACGCCTTCGGGCATAAATTATAACATACAAAATATACAGGCACAGTTTGTAAATGACAGACCCGTTCGAGGGAATTCGCGCTCAATGTTTGCCAACCACTTTCAAAGGCACGAGCTCCTGGTAAAGGTGTCTATTTGGCGCGCCGTCGACGGCTATGTGACAAAATCTATGCGGCTTTTTATAGGTTTTGATACCACAAAAGCACATACTGGCGTAACTGGTATCTAAAGTAGCAACGTAGTTATTGCTCTTGAAAAACACTTCTTCTTCATGGCGCCCGTTGTCGAAGTTAGCGATAATCAAAAGTATATATTTTCTGTAAAATGAGACATGCATTTACTAGATTGGTAAGCATGGAACATTCTCGAATGTGCCATATTGCCGTCTTTGAAAACACTTTTGTGCTATATTAATACACATAGATGCTAACGACAACCATAATGAAAATATGGCACGCATTCGTCAGGTGACTGGAATAATGTTGTTTCCAGGTAGCTCAATGTAGAAGTACATGGCCGAATACATGTGAGTCGGGGTGGGGGGGCGTGGAAGTGGGTTGTGGTTGGTAACTGCTATTTGATATTTGCCATATTACGGAAACCTAAGAATGGCATCAAAATTACGCAACTGAGTAGCTTTTCATCGCTGTTATTGGGATTTGCACGTCATTCGACATATAATTTCGCGCAATAAAATACATAGCATTCTTTTCATTATGGTTTTTCTGTTGTTGTTGATCATATCATACTTACACTTTTGCGCGTTCACTGCCAGAACATACAAATATAGAGATGACAGGGATCGTGCAAATATGAGTCTGCGTCTTCAGAGTGGCTTCAGTTGAACTGACCATTCTTGTATGGCATGTGTGACATCTGTAGCATTTATATTTCTTGCAATACTGTCCCATATAAATTATCGTGAATGCTGTACAATTTTTGACCGTTACTTTCACAGGAATCTCCAGAAAGTTGCCACAACAGCTTTGAACGCAATATGTGACACATCTAAGCGCCATTCATATGAACTGAATGATTGCTTAGGCATACATGCGTGGTATAGACAGAGATAAGAGCAATGTGTGAAACAGCATTGCGAATATTACACATCAAGGGTAATGGCATTGTTATTAAAAACCTTATTTTCTATAAGCGTTAAAGAATAATTTGAAATCCAGAAAGTAACTTTCTGAAGTTATTTAAGTATAAGTAGAAAAATCAAATTGAAACCTATCCGTAAGCTTATGTCTGTGAAAACAATTGCAGGAAAGTTTTCCGATGCTGGCGCATGGAAATGTTGAATTCATAATTATATGCAACTGCATTTCCGGCGTCCCGTATGCATCCGCAATATTTTGAAATGCATATCTGATAGGCTGCATCATGATGATTACGTCAATACATTCAATATTACGCTAAACATGTAAAGCGTATTTTATAAACATCATGGCAGCATTTTGGGCAGTCATACATCCCCGAGATGATGCTCAGTCAGCATTATATCAGACCTTGCCATGCTTTCGCACACAATGGGTTTTGAATGGATTGATTTTGTGGGCCAATAGTGCATTGTTATTGGCTGATGGATACTTTGCACTCGTGGTCGGCTAATGTATACTTTGTAGATGTTGCCGGCTTAGGTATATTCTTGAGCAACGCTAAGCCATGACATATTTCCAGTACAATGTATCACTTCAGTATATGAAATAAACTCGCCTACGTTTTTTCTCTAATTACTGGTTGACAGCAAATTGACAACGGAAGTGGACTATGCTAACTGTGCCAATGCGAAACTATTCGATGTTTCTAGCTAGTCCAGTGATCTGCATCACAAACATTTTAATACGTAAACCAAAGCCAAAACAAGTATTTCGGTTCCTCGATTCATTTTCGCGGAACAGATAATCGGCTTCTTAGTCAGCGATATAACACTTTCCCGTCGTTAAAGTAAGCCAAACGCGCTCAGGTAAACTCATTAGGTATTTATATCTGCTTAGTGGGCATATATCATTCATATATTATAAACACTAGTCAGTAAATGACAAAACCGTGAGATTCACAACATACACATCAGTTCTTTCCGATCCTGACTCCTGTAAATATCGAATGCGTCGGCGTCCAATTCAGAACTACCATTAGGAACAATGACAAACCTGATTATGAAAGGATGTTTTTTGCTTCGGGGCTAAATGATATGCAGTCACAGATGCGGACACATTATCAAAATGCATCGTTTGCGATCACAATTTCGGGGCGAATGTTGCTGTTTATTTTCTCGCGCTTCACACATAATCAATCGATAATCGTTTGTTGCAATTCACACAGCGACGTTTGATCCAGAATATCGCAAACCGCTGGTAAGTGCATGTTCATACTGTTCCTTACTTCCAGATTGAGGCCATATCTATATTTCAAAAAGATTAAGATCAACGGAGACCACTTGCTAACCGCTTATCGCACATAAAGTAAAATTAAGAAACAAGGTTGTGTATTATGTCGACAATATTGGAGCCGGTTAAGAAACGGCAGAGGGCCAGCTCTGTCAATGTTTCACTTTAACATGATTGCAAATAAAATGTTGAGAACAACATTTGGCCTATTTGGTAAGTACATCATGGGCAAGACCATTATTTGACTTCTCGCCGGCTAAGTTTTCTACACGAACCTTTGGTGATGCTGCATCGTTATTGATTATATAAGCGACCTCAGGTTTTTTTTGCACATATTGGACTGAACTGATAGAATAGAAATGATAATTCGCAACACCGTGGCAGAAGGCAATATATTATAATTACTGTAGTTAAGTTTTAATACCTGGATAGCAGTTGTGAGTATAATTAACTACAACAATACATCCTAAACTCCTCCACGCTCTACAAGGTATCGCTTAAGAATTTTTTTATCGAACTGATTTCGATAAGTATACAGAATGGCGAGGGTTTTATTTGGTCATATGATACGCTTGCTTGTATAAAGGAGCGAAGACTACACTCGTTGTCGATGGATCACAGGAATGCTGCAATATTATGGAACATACTCTTCTACGATTGAGACATAGTATGGCACTCTTGTTTACCAATATTACAGAAATATGTTTGGACGAATTGAACACTAACGCAGGTCATACATTACTCATACTAACATTGACGAAGCAACAACCTCAGCCTTAAATGCAGTTAAGAAGTGTCATTCTCTATATAATAAGTCATCCGTAAGATTAATATTGGCGCCAATAAGTCCATATGTATGCAATATTTTAAATCCCTAAATGCATTTCTGGCTTACTGGTAAAAAAATGTAAATTGCTAGTTCGAACTTGGCTGACATTAGACTGATAATTATGATAAATATGTGGTTTTGCGTTTAAAGCCCAAAACAACACCTACGGACATCACATCCATTCAGCCTGCATACAGTCTGTCAGTCTTCATGATCAGCTGGTATGCGCAATATTTGCCCTGCAAAGCTCTGTCGGAGTTTTCAAGCGTGTCATAGTGTCATATTGTGTCATTTGTAATATGTATACAGTAGTTTACCAGTCAGGTATAATGATGTGTCGTAAGTGAGTAGCCATCAGCCACAATTGACTGGGATGTCAATGACATCAATATATGTAATTGCGTACCACGTCAGATGACAAACGAGTGCAATGGCGATCATAGTCATCGCCTGAATTAAACAACATAGCACGATGTAATGATATTATAAACATTTTAATTACTCCAAAAAAAGACATTGTTTGAGCAAATCCACTAAACTTTTCGTCGGTATCAGGAAAACAACTACAAATTAATGATTAGAAGCGTAGCCTGCGATGTCACTACACTTTCTGCCTATTTTTGTTGAGGCCGGGTCGTAGTCATCGCGGCGCGGGGCTGCATTTGATGCATGATATTGAGGCGATACCTTATAAGGAAACATTTTTCAATGTTTGAAAATGGTATCGAAGCATTTAAACGATCGTCTGTGCGTTTTTCCCTATTAACAATTGATTTAGAAATATACATTTTCTAAGTCAAATCAGCCAAGTTATCGATCGGTACAATTCGGCAATTTTCGGACAGTGACGTCACATATGCTTTTTGTCGGGATGGTAAGCAACCGTAGCCATCTTCAGCCTTCACGGTTTGTTTACAGGGTGCGACTTCCTCATCTTTCGTCACGGCGTGGTGCCTTTCTTGGCATAGATTCTATCTTTTTGTTATGATCTATCACTAGGCATGTAGCCAATGATCACACAGGGCATAAGGAGTTGTTCCCGGAGTGTGACCATGCGCTACTAGAGGACTATATGTGGATGCTGATGGGTCAGTATTACAGTATCATTAATCGTATAATACAGTATTATTTATCATATAATTGTTATTTGTAGAAATATTATCTTGAAATTGTTTCATTGTATACGACAATTGTGATTAGGGTAGCATTACCAAAGTAGTCAAAATGGTAAAATCTACCACCCTGCGGTACTACATTTCTGAATTAATATATGTGTTAACAATAACTAAGATCCAAGCCACTCAGAAAATTGGAGTTAATGTTCCAGCAAGCATCTCCGGAAAGATATTGACAGGCTCTCCTCATCAGACATCAATTATAGAATAATTTCACAAAGTAGTCTTATTCTTCTCGCCCAAGAGATGTGCAAATTTGTTGATAATTAATGCCATTGAATTGCTTTTAATAGTTGATATAGTAAAATAGAGCTAGTTAAGGGTATTCTAAACTCACGATTCGTCCAGGACTTTATTGGATTCTGCATCGGAAGCAGTGTCTGAGTCAGTGTTCCCAGTTCAATTATCTGAATCTGACTCGGATAATGCACCTGTCACTCGTAATGGTTCAAATAAATAGCCATGGACATAAGTTGCTCCGATGTCATGTAACGGGGCCTCGCTATAGTCATCAGAAGACGACATGGCTTGATGTAATCAATGCAGTACGACTATGTTTTGCCATACCTATTATTGCCAGCGGCTATTATTACATTTGTTAATAGTGTAGGCAACAAAAGCGGTAGTTTATATCAATTCTGAATATAGCGTTACAATATACATATTTTTCAAGTGTCACGATTGATAACGATCCTTTTATGGGGTGTTTAAACAGTAGTTATGTGTATTTTCGACAGGTGTGCTGCACGCACGAATTGCGAAAAACTCTTTTAATTTCAAAGCAGCGCTTAGTTCTCGTATACTTTTTAATGAAGGGGGTTTGGAATAAACAACAGATATAATCAAATGGCGTGCGAGGGTCCAGCACAATGACAAAGACAATGATACATATGCATATTATACTTATTAAAGGGCCATATATGCATTTATGGTAGTCGACATGACCCTGCATTTTGTAACGCATACAACAATCATGTTTTAGATTTTCTATAGGATGTTGCTTACAATATCTAATATTCCATCGCAAACTAATATATGTATACAAAAGATAGTAATTGATGCTCGGGGCGCAATATTGAACATAAATGGCGGCGCTATTATCGCCCAACACATGGTCGTAAATCAGCCACAATCACTAAAGGGTTTTTTGGATGCTTCATTTCAAAGCACTCTAATATGAAGCTCCACAATACCATTGTCTGAAGTAATTGATGTGAAGTAATGGCAATGTGTTGTAGAGGCCTTTCGAGGTCTTACACGCCTGACTGGTTATCGCATCCTAACAGACACTAGGCAGCCAAGCCCGGAGACACTGTAATAAAGGAATGATGGATGAATTCGTTAATGAATCTTAAACCTAGACTCGCGTTAGTGTAGAGATGGTATTCTAACGTTCCAATAGATAACTCTCTGAAAACGTGATCCCAATGTTAATGGTGATGTATGGGTACTCGAAACTCGAACCCCTCTGAATCCTAGCTTATGCTATCGAGAAACAATGTTTAACCCAATACAAGCTGTGGTCTGCCTTGTGAAAAGAGTGGCTTTATACTAAGGTATCTGTCTTTCTATATCAGGCGTATTAGTATTAGTATTCAAATACCGACAAAGCTAGATTAAGTCCCAAGCACATAGAAAAACTATGTAATAATGTCATGTGTGTCAAGTTGGTCGCTGAATCATTCTGAAATGTTACCAAGGCATATGTAAGCCTCATCCGTTGTTAGCATCTTTGACGTGTTCATCACTACCGGAATTGTTGCCAATTTTTTTCAATGACATCCATACATTGGATTGTTTGAAGGCTTTACCTTTTTATTGGGCATTGAAAAATAACCGGAACGGTTTGTATTTATTCACACTCAACATGATTTTCGACTAAAGTGGGCATGTTGTATACTAACCCAATCGAAGGTGTTGGCTTTCATCGGTCATATATATACATGTATATATACATATATATATATATATATATATATATATATATATATATATATATATATATATATATATATATATATATATATATATATATATCTATATATATATATATATATATATATATATGTTACTATATATAAATATATATATATGTATGTATATATATAGAAATATATATATATGTATATATATAGAAATATATATATATTAATATATATATTTATGCATATACACATATATATATATAAATATATATATATATAAATGCATATATACATATATATATAAATATATATATATATGTACATTTATATATGTACATATATATATATATATATATATATATATATATATATATATATATATATATCTCTATATATATATATATATATATATATATATATATATATATATATATATATATATATATATATATCCTTCATGTCAATTCATTCCATATGTTAGGGGTAACTATTAGGTTTACAGAGTCGCAGAGCTTTTTTAGTTATATGCTTGCTACGAATAACATTATTATGCATAGCTTGCCTCTCGTAACTCAATTTACATTATATCATAAACTCTAAAATATTAATTATCAACAGACATTTATGTCATTGCAAAGCAATAGACAAGGGCATTTGGGCAGAACATGATCATAAATGATCCCTGGTCTTGGTAAAAGAATCAACGGTCATGATCACAGGCCCTTCTCACTGTGAGAGGCTTGTTGTTATATCTTGTGTTGGATACCGGGCGATCTTGGTCAGCCTTCGTCAGGTAATAAGCTACAAATACAGATGCGTTGATGCCGCAACACTGCACCCAACTTTCCACCCCTTCCCTGCTCGACAGTCATGCTACTGTATATGCATGACTGGATGTACGGTGTTCTATACGAGATCAGAGTAAGCAAGTAATTAAGTACGTAAGCAAGCATGAGGTTAGCAACAGATGCTTGTGGCACGGATGGGGCCATTGCATATGTAAGTAGGGAGCTACAGCAGGGCACAGCTACAATTACCTTATTTTATGTGTTCCAACCAACAAATAATTCTATTCGATTAGTTATTTAATGTATGTTCACACCGTAGCTGCGTGGAGACAATGATAGTTTTTAATACGGAGATGACTTTTGTTTATTTGCCAAGGTTTTACGGTCATTTGGAAATCTTTCAACGTATTGTGGATTTATTTTGAGATACATTTGATATGGCCTTCAGCTTAACCAAAATTCGTTTTCGTAGCCTACGGATATTTAATTAAACAAATTGTTAAATTTTCGTTTGAGGACACAAGCATGATGGATAACAGCATTGATTATATATAATATGTACTGCATATTATATGCGCGCCAAACGTAAACAACAATTGTAGTCCCGCAGCACTAACATTATCTTATAACCATATTTACAGCCGTCAACGTGATCACAATTTACACTGAGCATCAGATAGGTGATATCGGTACCGACTAAATTGCCAAGGTTTCGATTTTGTGCCGCCATATATAACCCACTCAGTTGATAAATGACACGTGGTCTTGTGAAGTGAGAAATCGTGTCCAGCTTTTGCCGGCGAAGGTTCATTTTCCTGTACCAACCCCGACTGTGAAATAGTGGTAGGTTAATTCCTTACAATCTCGGGAGAGATTTATTTAAAATTCGCTTCTGCTGTAGTATGCCGAATGGAAATGAAGGCCATATTAAATCATACAAACCCAACGGGCACTTAATAGAGGCTATAAACACTCATAATAATCTTGGCCACGGACAGGCGGGAATTCACGAGGCAGCAAATAATCAACTGCATCTGTGCGATACCAAGTACCGCATTGATTACAAGTAATTTATGCGATCAGATTGTCTGCAGAGCCAGCATAAGGTAAGTTAACATTATTCAGTGGATTGACTCGACAGGCTAGTGACTTCGAAAATGCAAACAATGTCATTCATATTCTAAGCAATAATCTAAGAAAATTAGATCACAACGTGTCGTTAGAACGTGGTTGCTATAGTCGATAGTGTTTGATCTAATATCACACCAGGCCAAAACTGTCTTTATTGCAATAACCTCGACCAAACATCGTTGTACAACTTCATGGACATGTTAGAGCAAACCATTCCCTGAAAAATCTGCGTGGAAGACGACATAATAACGAGCAGCAATCGTCCCGAAATTGTGATCGCAAACGATGCATCTGGGCCACGTTGCCGCATAATTGCATGCATATCATGTTTCTACGATGGAATAATGTCATCCTGTAGATCTGATGTGTCATTTCTCCCAGTGGCAATTCAGGATTAGAAGCCAATACCTGACGGTGATATTTATAGGAGTCAAGATGGGAGAGGAATGATTAAGTTGTGAAAGTCAGCTCTCCATGGTGGTGAAGCCTTCATAAAGAAGTATGACAAAGCCTCTCATGATGCCCGGAAAGCCAAAATATGCTTTACCCGACACAACCTAAATGCTCTACCAAACTGAAATCACTGTAGCTGACATTATTGCTGTTTATGGTAGGATCAATAATTTCAATCCTATCGGTTTGTTGCGTCCGTGTAATGTACCTAATCGAAATTGTAATAACTGCTATTAATTATGGTGCAATTTGCAAACGTAAATGCTGAAAATACGCGAAACTTACGGTTGTGCACAAGCTGTTATGTTGGTGATATTGTATGTACCTAACATATAAATAAGTATCTGCGTAGTCCGTTTGCACCTTCTCAGAGTTTGCATGTGGAAACATTCCGCAATCAAAGGGACACGCGGTCTCTGGCAACGGTGCTGCAAAATTGTCCGATCTAGCACCTTGTGATAAATCTTTAACAATGTTTCTTACCTCAGACTAAAATTATGTCTGAAATACTCACTATCATCCAGTTGTGATGGTTACTCCAAGAACTATAGATACCGGTATCTGATGGGTACATAACTATCATCATTGTAGATTATCCATATGACTCTGGCAAGGTTGAAAATTTAGCGCTTCTATCACACAAGACCAGGAGTGATATTTATAGACTGAATGTTAAATTATGTGTGTCGACGAAATCATGCAAATCATACAAATATGCATTTATAATCAATCCCACTTCCTTAAGTAGCCCAATCCTGCATTATTCCAATCATGTGTATAGTTTAGAATTTGGCAAGCAACGATTGGATGATTTCCTGAATGTAAAAAAAGCAAAACCGTACACGATTTTTGTTTGACTTTGCAATGGCGTGACGCTTTTCGGCGTAGCCTCCAATTATACATCTCGTTGCTCGCTATAGAGCCCCGAGTCCTTTATCACATCACTATCAACTTTATATTTTTTAAATTGGATTGATGACGAATGAACTACACTGGTATGTCTTAGTGTGAGATTGTTGAAATATTGCCAGCTGTAACATGTGTGGCAATTTATCTTCAGACCTTGCGGTTATGTTTCAACAATTCTATTGTTTGCGCCAGTCAATAATTCTTGTAAATACCTTTGCTTTGGCATGCACAAGACATTTCTACATTTAACTAGATTTGTTTCTTCATCAAAAGTAAACACTCGCCGCAACGTCTCTGGCTAACGCTCATTATTAACAGGAACGAAAATTATTGCCATAGCAGCAAAAGTCGGAAATTGAATAGTGCGTTTGTTTTTGCATTCTACTTACAAATAAAAGTATCTAGGATTTGCTGGAATGACGTCGTTTTGAGTAATCATAAATGGCAATACTAGCTTCAAATGTGAAGAACATCGTGCTAGTTCGGTTTATTCAATATGATAGTCATGACTGCAAGCGTTATTTCTGGTTGCCTGTTCAGATGCGTATTGCATTGTCACAGCAACGTCGATCATTGTAATGGCTTCTTGGCAAGCCACAACATTTCACCTTCGTGGTTAAATGTGATAAACATACAACAAATAGTATTACATAACGCGATGACAAGCTAACAAAATTTCACTGCATGATTGTTCATAACCGTAAAGGACTTCGTGCTGGCTAATTGAATATATTTTTAGTTTGAGATGTCATGGGTCTGTGAACTCATAACCGCATATATATATATCGCTTATATCAGCCACGCATCAGATTTGTTTGTTCACACCAGACACCCATATACATTAACTAGTCTGTCAGAAATGCATTACGGGATTTGAAATATTGCAGAAATATAGACGCTGTGTCGCTAATTTTAAACTTTGCAATAATTCTTTTGATACAGAATGATACATGCTTATTGCACATTTTTGCCAGTGATTAACTGTGCAAGTTATGGCTGATAATCGTTAGTCGTTGAAGAGCCAAAGATCACTGCCAAGTGAAAAGCGCAATCTGTAACTGCTTGCCCATAGCCACAAGAAAACAGATAAAAGAATATTTCATTGACTGAATTGTGGCGTTCTTGGGTGCTAAACATTTAGATGTGGTATATCAAAGTGTAGATGAATTATGTAGAAGCAAGTTGTATTTGAGGGGTCCGTCAAGAGTCGGTCCTCAGGCCTGTTCCCTGCGTGATTGTCAACAATGAGCTAGATATTGGTCTCGTCACAATGTTTTATTTGCAGATATTTTGTAGCTGTCACATAACCTTAACTAAAATCAGACACACATTAAAGCTTACATAATGTATCAGACTTTGGTCATGTTTTGCAAGTGCCTTTGAACGTTGAAAAAACCTCCAACAAACTGTTAATACCAAATGGGTGTTTCTACTCTAGAGGATGCGTTAGTTGCAAGCGAGTGTGAGGTCAGGTTTTACCAGTTATTTAAATAATGCAGCGCTGCAGCCAAACAGAGTTTTTGTAATGAACCAATGACCTTTCTTTAGTAGTTTTGTCATTTTGCCAAGCCCTTTTCACCCGGTGAATATTGACTTCAGTCGTAGTCATCATACCTACAGCGGTATAGACATTCCCAAAGAGGTTCAAGGTGAGCTACGAATGTAAGTTCATTTATCGTAAACATTGACTGCATCCGATATCATGCATTCAATCTACCTTCTTCCCCCACCTGCGATGTATATGAACAGTTTCGGGGTAGATGTTTGCGTGATAATAATTTGAATTTGATTCTTTTGAGTTAAGGCTACATCCAGTATGATTATAACATGCGGTCATCCATACCACGTTTTCAATCTATACTGACGTAAAATCCGTCCTATCAAAACATTTTCATATAGTGATGTTTTTATTGATAAACATAACTGCAGTGTTCATTGTTTTAACTGTCACCAAGTGCAATGAACTATATGTAGGGAAGTAGGAGCAGAGCATATTGCTTATGCCAAATATTCGTTAGAAGTAACAGATGCATTGAGCACATTCTATTTTTCGAATGAGAAATGAGAGTAAGCTCGCCTTTCTATTGGTTGCGATGCACAATGTAATCAGTAAGTGCTCATGATGACTGGCATGGTCTAGTATACATCTAATGATCATTAATCAGAGGTGCCTATGGTGATATCTTCATTTTAAATTTTGGCATGGTGCCCATGGATCGTCGTTCGCCATGACAACATATGAGTATGCGTTGATAATTACCGCACCGTTCAATTAATCCAGGCCAATGATCTGGTGCGTTATAGGGGGTCATCCCTGTAACCTATGGAAGCAGTATCGCATTAGATAACTGTTCAGAGCGGTCTGTCATAGCACGATATATAACGTCACTTGACATTAGAAATTGGCCTATATCACAGTTTGTGTATACCCCTAACATATTTCTAGATGATATCAAACTTTTGGATCAGGAAAGAGATAACTATATCAGGGTAAGTTAGCATAAGTCGACTAATTGATAGGTATTATAATCTAAATCATGTGTACTTAAATTTTTCTCTTCATAAGCGTATCATATTCATCAAAGCGAATCCTTTGCCACTGATTTTATATCGGAATATGCATATTAAATATATCACATCATGGGGATTCCATGTATTATGGAAACTGCTTTAGATATCTGAAGCAAACTCTGGATAAACCGCGTAAATTACACAGACAATATTGTTATATGGCCTACCCAGCGATGGCGATATGAACGGGCCATTTCCCCTCAGGCGTTAATACAGTGTTTTAACGAAGCAGTCCATATTGAACAACCCAATTTGCTCAGTTCAACCTCAAAATCCTCCTTCGTGATTTCGACTCGCTATTAAAAGTGTATAATGTGTTCGGGTGTGCGCGCATTACGCAAGTTTGACGTCTGGTATATTTGATATTTGATTAAAGCCTGAAAAGCCTGTTATTGTTGTTTGCATTGCAAAACGTTCAGGATTTGCTTATCATATATCTGTGCCTTAAGTCTCCAAGTGCATTTGCTAGCGAGGTACCCTGCTCTGCTAGCTTAAATGTATACTATATCGCACCGAGCTTGGTACACATATTACAAATGCAGACGCTACATTGCAGTCAATTACAAAACGAACCGCATAATGAAGCTACCGTTAATATAAATATAGCGTATTGATGAACCAATTAAACAACTTTACCCACTTATTTCACCAAACATAGTAACACTTGTAGTTGGTAATATTTGGCTGGTTTTACTCCCCTGCGCCAAGTCTACATTAAGTGCGTACCTAACCATGTGTGTACAACCTTATTTATCCATATTTCATTAAAACAGGACGTCTCATATTCATACAAGACATATCTTATTCACATAAGACCCTGACAGATACCAGCGCAAATAAATACATGGTCCCTTGGAGTATCCTAAATATTCATAGATGACAGTGGGGTCTGATCGATGGCATCTATGACATACGTTATATGAGACACATGTGCATAATGCAGCGCAAATGTGGGAGTTCAATCAGATTATGCTTTGCAAAGGCTACGCAGAATACAAATTCAATACATATTTTACTTCCATTATAAGATAACTCAGATTTATCAAATGTTGAGCTTGCCGGGGATATGAATGTCGTTGATTATACCTTGTAAAGGTCATCTTGCAAGAAGCGCCACATTACAATACTCAGATTTTAACACATTCCGACAAGACATGAGGCTTCATGGATCCAACATAAACTTGGCCAATATTCGTTGTCTTTAAACGGAATTCCGCTAACTGAATAGACGTTGCTCACTTGCCATGAAGGTTTGCAAATGATAGATAACTCTATACGCACATTGCATGCCCGGTGTGATTTCAAAAACTTCATATGGGCACACATTAGAACTAGGATCAACACTGTAACATGGTCCAACATTTGGCGAGGTATAATGCGGGCGTTGACAGATTGGCGCCCCTAGCGGATGCGGGTGTGTCTGTTCAATGTTGACAAGCTATCCGCGGACACTACTATGTCCACGCTTCTAGCATATCCACAGAACAGAGTGTGACGGTATAATACAACTGCTTCAAATATAGAATCGATTCATCCCTACCGATTGCGACTGTATGCAATAGGGGATAGCCGTACGCAAATCTTTGTGTACTTAACGTTCGTTGCTTTTAAAAAACAGTTATACTATGGGCCTATTTAGCCGAGGGCTGTTGGATGAAGTTAGTTCTCATATGATAAAGTACTGACGGAGTATCCGATTGTGCTGCGCGAAGATAAAAGAAACAGGTGCGCAAATCATGTTACATCGAATAACGTTGTGGAATAAATAAGCAGATTTCATTATGCAGCGCGAGTGTTGGTTTGTTCAGAAATTCACCTAATATATATTGGCTAACAAATGGACTTATTATGGTGTCACGGCTGATAATCCTACAACATACCTAGTGCCATCTGCACACGAGCTTAATATGAAACATCGGCAATGCTGAAAACATTCCACACATGGTCTCTTAATGTCAACCATGGCCGGTTATACGTTGTGGATTTAATAAGCAGATATATGCTTGATTAAAGTCAATTAATATTCAGCGCAAGTGTTGGTTGTTAAGAAAGTCCCCTGATATATGATAGCTTACAAATGGACTTATTATGGTCTCACGGTTGATAATCTTACAACATACCTAGTGCCATCTGCACATGTGCTTAAAATGAAACATCGGCAATGCTGAAAACATTCCACACGTGGGCTCTTAATGTCAACCATGGCCGGTTAAGCGATATTTGAAAGCAGCGCTACTGTGACAAGTAGCTATCATTCTATACGCGCAGCAGATATCAATGAAGCCATAGCATAAATTCGTTTCATCATTTCTCTTTGGCGTGGAACACGAATGGGGGATAATCTTTGCGGAATGAGGCCATTGCATGGAATATGGGGGTGAAATCTCTACCGGAAACATTTCAAAAACTTCGCTGTAGTTTATCCTCACTTCCATGTAATATTGGATAATAGAATATGATATAATGCCAATTATGTATGACGTGCATCTAGTACTCGGCCGATTAAGAACATCTAACTAGCAGTGAGGCACCCTGACAGTTATAACTGACAGACTGAAGCGGAAATCTTTGGGATTCACGTAAAATTAGAGCTGAGGCTTTTCCTGGTATACTGAAATAACGCGGTATGCGCCAAGATGATATTACAATATAAATATTATTAAAAATCTAAGGAAACAACGCACATTAGCAACTCTGCTTTGTGACTATGATTTTGCCAACATGCACAGAGTAAGCAAATAGCGTTGTGTGGCTGAGCATTACCGATAACAGCCTTAATGGCCACATCGCACATATTTATATTTTGGTTTGTTGGGAAAAATGCATGATCTAAGTTTTTTATTTCATGTAAAATGACGATTTTGTGTACATTAGATAGCCAGAATTCAAATTACTAGATAAATCAATTTTGCTTGTATCTTTAGGCTGAAAAAAGGTTGTGTAACTTAGCAGAAGCACAAAGCTCAAATAATCATAGGAACTGTCCATTTCATATATTTTATCAGTATAAGGAATAAATTGGCCTTCATTATAAACGGGCCGCTATGCCTGGCGCAATTGTGCATCGTATATAGCATGATATTACCGACGAAATTGCTAATATCGCCACAGGGGAAATAAACAATAGCTTGCTTCACTTTATCGAACCGCACCTGAATGTTATCAATTATCGCTTGAATCAATAATAGGCGCCATAAACAAGGAGTGTCCTGCAATAGAAAGATCGGCAAGGAAGCGCCTACCGTTCGTTTCAAGCGTTCTAATGTCGTTTATGAATTTTGGATCCCATTCACGTACTTGTTTACTACTTTAACTTGAGGTGAAGCGATTTGCGCAGACAACCCGTTAGTTCAAATGAGATAAGATACTTTGAGGGCTTATCTCAAATCAGTATAAGTCACATATTACCACTGAAGTGAACGTTCAAAGTATTAGTTGTGATATAGGGTGGGAGTTGGAGTAGAGAAACGTAGACTTTGGGCGTTAATCCTTCCTAATGGCCGTTGGCGGGTAGTAGGAGATCACATTCTAGTTCATGTCAGCTCTCCACAACGAGCAACCCTGAAGCAATCGCACAGATGTATCGAGCTAAACTAACGTCTTCAGCCTTTCTCATTTCTGATTGGAATAAATGAAGTGCAAGTAAAGCTGGGCCAGCAAATGTGCATATCGGCAACACGTGTCACTTGGCTGGATATTGTTGATAGCACTTGCCTAAAAGTTTGATGAAGGGTTGTCTTATCGATTAAACATTTTGATCAGTTACCGATCAACAACGATAACACTACAGCAAGCATGAAGCGCACTTGCACCTGATAAGCCCTGTTTTCTCGAGCTTCAACACAGTTAAAGTTAATTGGAATTCATTACACATCCTAGAGTGTGTGAGATTAGCGGCTGGCAGCAATGAAGCCGCCTTTTATCTGCTTATGCAATTTCACCAGAGAGTGGTATTGTCAAATTGTCGTGTTTTATGTGCCGGTTGGGAAAAGCAGTAATTATCAGTTTGTCTCTAAAATCAGGAATTAAATTGCTAGCTGTGGTGCTATTGGCATGATTATAGCACTCTACAATATGTTCACTGGTATACTTCTCGACCGTTTTCAACGTGTCAGCAGATTCCTTATGATAGATGCTTCACACAATAAGTGCATCGAATGCGCCGTGGTAATCCTTCTGTCAAGGTCACTGGGGTATCTTTTATACTCTGTTATTTCGCACAAAGGTTAAGAATGAAATTATATTGAACGAATGTGCGATTATGGTGGAATGGCCTCTCTCCTCAGCCCTCCTGACCTTCAGCTTTATCGCCGACCCTAACTCAACTCTCGCGTGATCATTGCGTAGACATCTCTTGCGACATTGAAGGAATACTCTCAATCTAATTGTGAGGATGAAGCTGGGGAGGGTGAGTGGTCGTATTTAATAACATCAGTATCCACAATACAAGTGTATTAAACCCTCATCACGTCGATACACGATTCCGATAATGGAATTTGAAAGCCCCAGGTTCTATCTAGGAATATTGATATTGCCCCGGAATATGATGTATATATATTTACTCACACACATGTGGCCTGTTCAGTTATATTTTAGCGAATGACATGATCTGCATAAGCATGTGCATTGCACAACATACACATGACAAAAGTCGTAGCAGATATTCATAGTGGCCATTAGACAACAAGTAAAGCTCACGTGGATCAAATGTTAATGAGGTAGTCATATATCGCTCTTGGGGTTTAATTTTGGTTTGTTGAGAAAAAATGCATGATCTAAGTTTTTTATTTCATGTAAAATGACGATTTTGTGTACACTAGATAGCCAGAATTCAAATTACTAGATAAATCAATTTTGCTTGTATCTTTAGGCTGAAAAAGAAGGTTGTGTAACTTAGCAGAAGCACAAAGCTCATATAATCGTGGGAACTGTTTTGCTTCGTGATTTTGCTTTAATTATATGAGAGCGAGAATTCGAAAGAGAATTCTGGGTATTAGAATCAGAAATCCATGCAAAATACCGAATGAGAGATGTGCAATTGTTTATTGCAATGAATTCGTTGTGTGATGATAAGCGAGCAAATCCACGTTCTCAATCCTTGTGACGTCGTCATGTGCTCGCAATGTGTGTCGTGACCTAAGGGTAGGGTGCGCTGACATATCGCATGACTTGCAAAATCTAGATACGCCATCTTGCATTCCAGGGCAATGTTAACAATGTTAGTGACTGTTCAATAGATTCATGTTCATCGTTTTGGCCACCAGAGATTGCTTCATAAGCCAAACGCATTCATTGTACAGCTTATTTATTCAATAGGCCATACATATAACAAACGTGTCTCGTTTGCCCTCCAAGCTTCGGGGCTAAATATTGTTATTCACAACAAACAGTATTGTTTATTAGTGGTTAACATTGCCTGTTGACCTATTGGAAACCCAAAGCACTCGCCTGATGTAAAAAACATAAGGAATGTAAGCCGAATATTGGGTAGTAGCGCCAGTTAGTGTTGTTCTGGTGTTTAAGCGAGCAGCCCTACGACCTACGTCAATATAATCTTCTACAGGCGCTTGTATTAAATGAAATGGATGATTAAGCATCACTAATTGCGGAGATGGGGAGGTGAGTGGGGGTTGAGGTGAGTTTGTTGTTTCTACATACTTCACAACTGTGCTCTATTTTTAGCTCATTTGCAATTATACACCAACCATTACATTCACGACTTCCCCTAGGCGCTCGTAGGTGTTTGAACATAAAATGTATGTTTGTGGTTAGTCAAATTATAATACAATTATACAGCCCACATAAGGTGGGGAATAAATATTGTCAGCGCATAAAATGTGAAATACGAGATTATGAAACATACAAGTTAATTCAATTCGACATTGAACAACAATCAGTAAACCCGCTAAAACATCATTGTTTGCTTAACATGACATAAGCCATAGGGTGAGTCAGTAATAGATTAATATGCGACAATGTCACACGTCAACGATATACACATTGGACCAGTCGTATGTCAGGCACTTCTATTAAGTTTATTTCATAATGTTGGAAGGTAAGCGATAGGTTGGCGGATTCCATGAAATGATTAATTCTGTGTCATTATATGTCTCAAACTAGTTTAGCCTGTTACCGGCGACAGTTATCTCAGATTGCACGGTAACTCACTCAATAGATACAGCGTTACAGTGCAAATACTCTTGTCTGCTGCAATGACAGATAGGAGGCAAGCATATCCCTGACAGATGGACCTTTGATTCTATCATCACAACCGAGAGCTTTAGGGTGAGGAAGTCATTCCATCTCGATCTCTGTATTCAGTTTCACTTTGTCTCTGTCGTGGATTCACCGGGTAATACGGCCACCGTGCTTGGTTGTCATTACGTTAGAGAGTAATCACAGTTGGGCGGGGAGGGGGAAGAGTGATTTAACATGACTATTGCACATATAAGTCTTTGTAGGTTTTCTTGTCTGCATTATTGGTGGAACATATTGCTGCTGCGGGTCGCAATGTTACTCTGCCTTAGCGTTGGACGGGGTGTGGTTGTGATGGGGATACTACAAGTGTCCACCTCATGGCGGTATTGAATTTAAGAAATCAGAGCCTTTCTTGCCTGATTTTTTCTGTTGCAATGAATATGATAATTCCGTCGAGTTAATCAGTCAGGATCCAGAGATAATCCGATTATGCGGGTCGGAAATCGGCGCCAATAAAATGTCTTACTAATGGATTTCCCCACAAGTCAAAATATCTTGCTGGATCTGCTGCCATGTAGGTCATATAAATATGCTATAACCATCTATTTTTACTAGTAAATGCGTGAATATATGCTACGTTAAGCTTGCTTTTTGATAGCAATCAAATCGAGCTGTCTTTTGCTGTAACGTCGACAATTGAGTGGACTGTCGAAATTAGTTTATCTGACATCGGTACGAATATCAATGGAGACTACGTCAGCTGGTACCACTGGATGAAACTCACATTGCCGCTTTGATTTAAAATATAGCCCCTTGCAAATGTTTGCATTATATAACGGCTATGCGATATTTAATATTGATGTATCATAATTGATTATCTGAATTCAATAGGTTCCGTGCCTTGCATTAATAACTGATTGCATTCTTTGATTAACTCGGATCGCAATCCTATGTATAGCGAAAGAGGTTAAAATAACGACTCGATAAAGCTAGAGCACTCAACCAGCTCTTGGTTAGACGTAAAATAGGGACTATCTAATGCCGGCTTGTATTACAGCTTGTTTAAGTATTTTAGAAAAAACACCATTACGGGCTACAGGATTTCCGCAGGATAATATGAATTAAGGGTTTCGCCCTCTTATATGTATGTACTGTTGGAGGTTCCGCGTAGGACAGAAAACTTACACAAGTTTCTAGGGTATTTTCATCATCAATGATGTTGTGACTGCAATTATGCAGATTGATATTATCAGATAGGCTACACGCAATAAAACACCCGTTTGATCCTCACCTGGCGATAGATTAATGAATACAACTTGCACTTATCCACAATTGTGATTAATGGCAAGCCTTTTAATGCTATGAAGTTTTTCGGAACGATACTGTTAGTTACTCAGACATTTTGACATGCTCAAATACACGTACAATTCGTTAACAACATAGTATGTGTCTTTACAAATAAGTTTCCTATTCGTCTTGCTGCATTTAATGTTTATTTTCGCACATGTAATAATGCCATGGAAAAGCTCAGATTATTCTGGCGCCTGGAACCCTTCGCTCAGGTTTGCAGACGAAGAACTCTTTACGATTTCAGTGTTAGGATTATTGCGTTGCGTTCCAAAAAGTGTCACCTACACTAACAGGTGAACTCTTCCACAGCACAACATCAAAGTCGGCGTTAGACAAAAGCACGAGAGGAAAAGGATACATTGACCAAAACAGAACATAGTAGAGGCGCTCATATATTCACATCAAATGTTATTGGATCTGTTTTTCTATTTAACTACTTTTTCCAATGATTCTAATAATGGTAAAGAGAAACGGTAAATTTACAATCCAGCGCCGTTGAATTCTCTTGCAAATAGAGTTCTAGTCAATCGCTGTCTTCTATATGATGCGGGTCTTTGATGGGCAATCACTTTGCTGTGTAAATCAAATTAGGCCTTTATCCTGCATATAGTTCAGCTGTACAACCAAATCGCTACTGGTGATAGCTATTTTCTCGAGACGGGATAGGGGCATTACCGTCTGATATCTCATCGCATTAAGTTATTTCCTAGTTTATAACCAATGATTGCTTTTACATTTCTCACAAATTAGATAAATGAAAATTGACACAGACTAAATGATCAAAACGATCGTTGGGCACAGATGCTGCTTTGCTTGATGATGGCAAAGGCTGGAGCGATAGGCTGGCATTAAGGTGAATAATTTGAAGATATTATTGATATAATTATCTATTTCGCTTTCGGATCGCTAATTGTAACGATAGTATTGGTTAAATGAGAGCCATATCCGACTTCATACCGAAGCTGACAAAAACTAATAACTCAGAGCGCATGCGCTGGTAGTTTAAGATTACTTCGAATGTTCCTACTTAACAGTTGGAAATAAATACCATTGAGTTACGAAAAGCCGATTAGTATTGCTGAGCGAATTAATGGTATTGGCAAAAGGGAAAGATGGCCTATGAAAATTAATGCTTTTCGCGTGAAAATATTTTAAAAACATAGGTATTGCAGATTATTGGACTTGTTGAAGTGAAGAATAGTATCCTCCCAAGTAGCCATCTTAAATTATCACTCTGCTGTCAGTCGGAATTACATAGATATCAAACAGAATATATCTATGCTGCCCATGGATAACAGGAAATGATATCGCAAAATAAATTCATAAGACATTTCAATCATTGGGAAGAAAACATCCTTCCGTTTGCTTTTGCTTCTAGCAGCAGCACCATGAATCACGTGGTTTGATGTCTACACGGGAAACACAAACAAATGTCCACGGCATTGAAGTGATCGGTGCAAATGACGTGACAACAACAGCACCAAAACTGTTCCCTGTGTGTTGAGAAATAATAAGATGCCACATTGTGAAGACACTGCGAATCCCTTCCATAGTTAAAGGTATTAGGGCAGCACCGCTAGAAACGCACTTTATCCGGATAGCTTTTCTTGCGTCGATAACACAGCGAAAACACATTTCATGTGGATTTGCAAATCTGACCTGGTCTTTAGCCACCACTACCAGTTCAAGATGTTGCGATTGATCCCAGCTTAAACTTGTGCACCCTGAAATGTGTTATCTCTGTTCTATACGATACGTAAAAGGGATGGATACCAGATTTGTTGATGGCAGTATTCCAATGACGCAACTCATCAAATGGAGCGTATTTGAATGATTGTTCAAGTACATAAAAGTGAAACACGGAAGCTTACAAGGAGCAGTTGAACTGTAAGGCGGATAACGCTTTGTGTATTGAGATATTGAAATATTGGTCAGCGACTGACAGGATAGTTTTTTTTAATACTTCAACCAATCTATTTCTTCTCTTTGGAGCCTTTATGTTTGCTATTTATATAACCAAAGTATTCGTTCCTTCCTTTGACTGATCAGTCGTCTGCGGATCTATTCATTTCATTTCGTTCAGTGGGCTAGATAGAGTTTTGCGGCGCCCATCTGCTTCTCAAACTATGATAAATCTGAGGGTGGTCATCTTTAGAGGATCATTTACATCCCTTTTCAGAACTATAAGACCGCCATTTCTACGTGATCATTCGAATCTTGAGTAACCAATCATGTTGTTACACCTGGGGATCGATTCCACAATCAGTAGGTCGAATGGCGAAGCAGTAAACCACTACGCCACGGGCACCCGGGCATTACGACATGAAATGGATCGGTTTCTTATCTGACGCCTACAGCCAACCCTTAATACGCCACTTCGTTTCGTGATTCATCGCCCAGCAGTTATAAGTAATGAATAGTTAGCATGTATGCTGTGCTAACTCTATTGGCACTTAGTCGGCTATTGAATAAACAGCAAGGTGGGTATTTCCTTGAAGTTAATGTTACAATATGTATTGCGGAGCAACTCCTCATCGTAAAAGAATGCCTCTTCGATCGATGTTCCACCCGAAAATTGTAAGATCCTCTGTAGTTCAATTTGAACCGAACAGTCGGCACAGTATAGGCACGTAGTGTTCCATTGCTATCAAACGAACACGGCGGGCAGATGTTTGAAAGGTGCAATGTTTCAACACAACACCCTGTGCTATATGATTGGCCAAATAGCGTGATGTATTTAACGAAACTCTGAATTTCATGCAACTCAGTCGCGATTCCAACACGTTTAATCAGTACCTGGTACGATTCCATTCGCCTTTTCAACGACCCCGAACCGGGCATAATAAATAAGCTATTCGGATGACTAATTGGGTAATGCATTAACATCACATCAATAAATGAGTACATATATATCACTGGCTGATGCATGTGTTTGATAATAACCAATTTGTGCCACAAAACTATACATAATATATGTAACAAATAAGTATTCGTCTGACAGTGGAAAGTTCAGTTAAACTGTCAAATGCACTGTGTAGTACTTGTGCAATGTTGCTTTACAGTGTACCCATCAGAAGGGGCACTAGAAAATTAATGCTTCGAGGTGATTGATTTTTTATTTCCAGGAGTAGTAGATGCCACTTCATTAATATGCACCCAGATGTCAAGCTATGAGTTTAACTAGGACACATAGGCTCCATGTTTTCATATGTGCGTCAACTGCTTGCTTTGGTTGGTAAACACAGTCGCTATGGCATACATGGCTGCAGCACACATAATTGGCTTTTCGACGGTTGCATTCGCCCGATTACATGCATCCTATTCTCGCATCCACTCGTCAGAAGTAGCTCATGCGGTTATATCAACTGCATTACAGGGTAGTCATTTAAACTTCAAATGGTGCGTTTGGATATGGGCTGCATAATCGTGTACAATACGCATGCAATCGATTTTCAAATGCATTAGCTAAATATTTCAATAATAACGCGGGCATGTAATAGTTCACAGTAGGCAGTGCGTTCTGCTAATTTGTCTTTGGGTGTCATCACGCAGTGGCATTAATTAAAGCGCCCGCGGTCACCTGCCAGAGAATAACTCGTGGCTCTTACTGCTAGTCAAAATTTGCTGATATTTTGGATTGCTGTTTTTAAAGCAATACGCTGCGTTTCTTGCGTTGATCGGTAGAAACTTATCTGATTCATATATATGTACGCATTAAAACGCGCTTGATTGTATTCTAAATATTACCGAGATATCATAGAGGTAATACTTGTGTTAGGTAATGTCTTACCGTCAGTTAGATATATTCAGGCACAATGAGCATTTTTCACCAACGCTATTTAGCGTGATCTTAATCTTAACTAAAATTCATTATGGTAGCTTATTGATATTTGTAGTAGCACGGCACTCACAAACTTTCATTATTATTCCGATTGCAAACAGCGTTGAACTTTTGCACTGTATCTGAATCGTAACAATCTTCGTCCCAAATCGCTGCATGATGATTCGCTGTGCTTGCAACATCCCAGATACTTTATATTACTTCGTGGTAGTATTTAACTAGATAAGCATCTCTGAAGAGGGTTTTCTTCCGAAATCAATGTGATCCCAATTCATGATTTGGCAGACCCGTAAAACATTTACACCCTTGTAACTGATGAAAAGCGGTATAAACATTCGTCAATGTGTAATATATATAAACCCTATGCGATCTACACAATCTTGCCAAAATTGCCAACCTTTACTGTATCAACATCTGAACAACCTTGGTGTGCTGGGAACCTGCACCTAGGAAGTTTTATGTTTGTAAACTTTTGGAATAGGCCCCCAGTTGACTGTAAGAGGTAAGTCAATTAGTAAAAATATCGACATTATCATAAGTGGTTTTGGCAACCCGTTCACTAATGCAAAACTTGCCAAACTTATACGCGATAAAGCTGCATATAATTATCGATTGGTTTATCTTAGCGGATCACATTTTGGAAGATTCCTGTTGAGATTACTTGCAATTAGATGGGGACAGTAACTCATTTTGGATCACAGCATCAATTTTGTGCTCTTTGTAGGTTAAGCATTATTGCTTTGGGGGTACTGTAGTCTGAATGTATGTTCATAGATATCACAAAGTGGGCATAAATACCTTTGCAAATTGATGTTATCATGTCAGTTAGTGGCGGATGAATGTTCATTCTACTAGCTCTACCAGCACCAGTGAAGTGGTGGTCGATTCCTCGGGAGAAATGCTGCGATGATAATATTTTGAATTCAATATTGTTGCCACACGCCAAATGCAACTGAAGGCTTTATTTAATAATTTAAGCCATATCACATTTTTACAGCTATAAGAACACATTTGTTGATAATTCTCGTTGCGGTTATTAAATCAACCAATTCATTGTAATGAAGAAATAACCTTCGCACCAAAGAGCCAGATTGATAATCGACTCTTTACGTGATCGGCTTTTCTAGATGGCCATTCATAATGGATTATGAGTTGAGATCGGCATACAAAAAGAGCCACATTCGGCCCGAAATAGTGATCGCAAACAAAAACATCAGTGCATTGTGTACGCATCATTTAATGCATATCCGCATATCTTGATGCATGATACGTTATTCGTGAGTCAATTGAGTCGCCTGATAATGATATATAACTACGTCAATCGTCGACTACAGATCTTAGGTAAGATCGCTTAGGTACGATTGCACGTGAGTAACCCGCAATAACTATCCATTAAACTCCTACATATATTTTCGTCTGTTTTCTGAACTATAGGTCCATGATCCATGCATGGCATGATAACGGCATTGTCATTATTGGCAGTTGCACTATATCAGAAGGTCCAATAAAAGAGCACAACGTCGGGGATTGTTCAACAATGTCAACCAGGGACCTAATCTCAAGACAACTATCCTATTGTAATATTGCAAGCACATAATACCCACTTGTATAACAACAGGAACATTTATATCTCTTCAATGCAATCCTCTGAAAATATGTGTTTTAACTTTTGGAACAAAATTATTACTTTCAAAACGATTTGCTTGAATAAATGCAAAATGCGTTTTGCACAAAGATTTGGTTACTTAAAACATCTCGTATTTTGGTTTCTATATAGTGGTATATTTGAATGTTTATAGTGGCTGGTAATGTCTACGTAAATCATTTGCGGTTTTGTCTGCTAGATTTTCGAAATACGGAATCAAATATATAGAACAAGGAAGCCATAATTCACGCTTCGTTCAATCGAGTCTACGTAAAGCGGACACCAAACCAAATTTAATTGTTGGCATATTCCTTATAAAATTGTGGTTAATAAAAATGGCACCAACATCTGCTAAATCTCCGACATACGTCACAGACATAATTGGAAGAACTTTCTACTTGATGTACCACAAGGATGACCAATTACATAGCTCCATGCATATTATAACGAGCTGTCATGTAGGTGTAATGTTCCAATGGTATAACGATATTATGTCTCGTATCATGATAAAATGTTACGGTCTAATTGAATTTTGGCCAGACAATAATCTGAAATTGACGTTTGCTAGCTTGCAGTTGTGTGCACGATCTGTGTTCGTGTGTGAAGATTCGGGTTGATTTTGCACGAGTTAGGTATCTTTAAAAATGCATCTCAAAATTTATGACTTCAATTTCACTTATAATACTATCAATTAGTAAGTATTTATTTTTATGGTCCACCCAAGCATGAATCACGAACTCATCCTAGTCCACAAATTGCTGTTATACCAGGCATGTTAGCATTGATACTGCAGAATGCAAAGCATTACTTACATGTACATTAATGTAGGACTAGTCAATAAGATAAAATTTAGGTTTGGTACTCTCACTAACACTTCCATAACTTTTGAATAACCTACTCCATCATTGTTGTGCGCTTTCGCTATTTTAGTATGAGTCGTTGAATGTGAAAAGCCGCATTACTTGCCCACTGCTATTTGGCGTGGATGCTAAACATTAGTCGGCGAGATCATGCCATCAATTGACCGATGGAATTCCCCCAGGGACTACATTATTTAATTAACGCACATCGTCATTATTACATCCAGTCTCACATTGTATGCAATGCATCAAAGAACGTATTTGCAAAACACTCACCAGCGTTAATATCAAGAAGCAGATATGAGAACAGTGCAATGTATACAACATGTAGTTGAAGACAGTGCAAAAACAATGGCCAACCTGGACACAATTGATTAATTTTCTAGTGCTCTAGCTATAATCACTTATTACTAGACGCCCGAAGTAATCAAATTAGAAGTGACCCCTCTTTTACGTACTTGCAACCACCATATTGATTGGCGGGAGTTCCAATTGATTAACCCCTCCTGTCCGCTCAAGCAAGAAGCACCCACAAAGCAGTCACGCGATAAGACCCACAGAGGGCTGAATGACTGGTGGGTTAAGAGTTGAGGCGTGAGGTGGCGCGAGAAGGGACAAACGGTCAGAGGCAAGAGTGGAATGAATGGTCTAGTTAAAAGGCGCACGGGGTTGTTATCAACGATAGAAGACGTAATGGACACATGGAAGGAGCCTTAGTTGGCAAGAAAGAGGTACATAAGTGTTTTGTGGTCTCTCGACTGTTTGTAGATTAAAAGCATAATATAACAGCTTTAGGATACTTAATGACGTCATGATTTAAGAAGATCCTGTGGAAGATACTCATCAAACATTGTGCTTACATTTTGTAAACGAATTGCAACTGAATAAACCATATCGCTTGTAGTTTAAATTGCATTATCTGAAAACTTTGGTTAACTAATACAAATATACTAAAATCCGTTTCCAGATTGATTTCTAGACTGTATTTCGTCACCATTAGGTTAGTTACAAAAGAGGTTCTGTTGCAGGACGTACTGATAGCATATTGTCATATGGTTAACCACGAAATTTGTGTACCAACAATATAGTCACATATTGGCGTTAAAATTACAAACGCTCAAGGGTAATGAAGCTATTTTGTTGATGCTATAAACACGATGTAGGCAAAGTTGCATTCCCATGAGAAATGAGGAACCTGATTTAAGCGTGCAGACACTGATATCTGCTGCAAATGTAATCTGTACATGATTTTTAAGCGGATTTCCTTTATATCTTCGGTGCCAACAATTTGCAATGGGACGACAGTGAAACAAGGATTATATGAAACGACCCGATAGTGCAATTATAGTAACTAATATACAACAAAACGTTGACCCCAAAATAAAACTAGAATGTATTTGCACAGACAATGATTTGCGCCGTCTGGTCGACGTTTGGATTCTTTTATAAACGAGTTGGAGAATTGGATTTGATCCACAAATATCGATAAATTATCCCTAAAGCTTTTCTAATGCTAACCAAACAAAAATATAATCTTGTCCGTGAGCAGAACAGGAGAACAAAACGAATTTGCCTTTACATGTTTCATGCTATTCCGGTAAATGTATATGCTCTTTTGTAACAATCTAATGTTCTATCAATAACATTTGACAATGTCATATACCTAGATGCTATTTTCGGAGTTGCAACAAAATACTTTGACTTCATTGACATCTTTCGTTGCCTTTAAAAGGGCAAGTGAACATACGTCGTTTCCGAAGCAAAGGTTCTCGCTATTCTCCTGTGATACAGTGTAAATAAAACTAATGTACAGCTGCTTTAGGGATATGTATCACCGGCCGTTTAACATGAAAGTGGTCGGTATACATATGTATATATATATATGTATATAGATATATATATATATAGATATATATATATATATATATATATATATATATATATAGATATATATATATATATATAGAGATATATAGATATATATATATATATATATATATATATATATATATATATATATATATATATATATGTATATATATATATGAATATGTATATATATATACATATGTATATATATATATAAATATATAAATATATCTATATATATATATATATATATATATATATATATATATATATATATATATATATATATATTTATATATATATATATTGCAGCTCTGTGCAGTGATCCAGCTAGAAATAACTTGCTTTGGTGTAGTACTGATTTATTTGAGCAAAACATTCAATAGTCAAACTCAATAAACGTCATCTGTAACAACAAATGACAGTGCAATGGATCTTTATACATTAATCTTTTATTTCACAACTCGTTCAACAAATTATCGCAATTCGGTAATCATAATGTTATTCGAACAAATCATTGATTGCAAAATACTACTAACCGACTTTCGGCCAGTTAACTAGCCACAGCTGCACAAATTCGTTACATAACTTCAATATCAAAAGGTCTCAAATACTTAGTCGTGAATCAACTTAATCGACAAACAAGACACAGCGTTCTGGTGTTCCAGCTCAAACCGCATGGTGAAAAGTAGTACGAAACTAACATTATGAGGGATTCTGCTGCTGCCGCTGCTGCAGCAACATATGTATGTTTATATATATATATATATATATATATATATAGATATATATATATATAGATAGATAGATATAGAGAGAGATAGAGATAGAGAGAGAGAAGGAGATATAGAGATAGAAGGATATATACATAGAGAGATATAGAGACATAGAGGGTAGAGACAGAGATATAAAATATACTTATAAAGGGATATACATATATAAATGGAGATAGAGAGATAGAGAAATATATATTTATAGATAGAGAGGTAGATATACAAATATATAGATATATGTCTATGTAGAGATATATATCTATTTATGTATATCTAGATTTATCTCTCTCTATTTACTATATATATTTATCTATATCTTTCTCTATCTATATATATATCTCTATCTCTCTCTATATATATCTATATATATATATCTCTATATATATATATATATATATATATATATATATATATATGTATATGTATATATATAACGACGGACCATTCTGAAACCATGGTCGATTATACAAAAGATCTTATTGCCGTGACGCAAACGTAAAATATACAAGACTGCTGATCAAACGAGTTGACGACAGCATGTATTGAAGGTATGGAGTCCTCTTATTGGACAAAGCGACCGCGCCCTCAAATGACTAGAACATTCCGTGTGATTTAAAGAGACGTCATGACAAAGAGGCGCGCTGCTCATAAGAGGCATGATCACATATCGGGTTTGGGTGCGAGTGCCCTTAAAGCATAGTTATACACTTGGTGGTCTTACTCTCAGCACAAAAGCTACTGAAATCGACTTTTATGACTAACCATGCAGTCATGATTGTTTAATCATTGCAATATTTGTAAATAAGTTGTGTTAGTTGAATCGTCGAAAAGTCGATGGAGCATTGCACCCTGTTTCACTAAAACTATCCCATTGCGCGCGCAATATTTGCTGCGTATGAATGTTCAACATCATATTAGCTAGGGTAGAACAATTATGATAAATTATGACATTTGCGACGAACGTGGAACAACTCCATCCAATATACGTTTGCTTTTACCGTTATATATGCTTGACCAGTTTCAATCTCTCATCTTATTTCATCTCACAACCGATATACATCACGCAAAGCTCTTGCGGACATTGCAGGGCAAATGCATGAGAAGAAAAAATCTATGTGTAATGCTTTCACACTATTGGCTGAATCTCACCCACAGAATTATGACCAAGTAAAAGAAATAAATATTTGTTACCACTATAACATATTTACACTATACTCGTATTACTAAATGCGGATTATAAACCATTTGGCATTAGAATAAATGAAGTTTTACGACGGAACGCATCTGTCGTCATTATACTCGCACGAAGAAGATGCATTTGGTTGGTAATGTTGGCGGTCACTCTCCCATTGATTACAAGCGAAAATGACATCAATAAACACATCATACACCATACAAACGCATTGCAGTCATTCATTATGGACACATCACTTACTATCAGCATAAAAGCCAACTCTCTATTTATAAAACCCATTAACATTTCAGTTACACGGTGTACACAAACGTACATTATAGTTGGTAATGTAGGTAGGAAAGCAGGTTAATTAAAAACTCTCTATTTATAAAACCCATTAACATTTCAGTTACACGGTGTACACAAACGTACATTATAGTTGGTAATGTAGGTAGGAAAGCAGGTTAATTAAAAACCAAAACAATATATGCTTTGCGATCATGTTTTCAACCACCTTCCAACTATATGAGCATCAATCTTAGGAGGATGTTAGGCCCTACTTACTTTAGACGATATTATAGTATAATAAACAATATGACATTAAAATCATTCACTGCTTTAGGAGGCCTCTATGCGCGAGGTTTAGCTACACAAAGGTGTCTCGAAATGTGACGAGAAGCACAAAATCTCATTCTAAGTATCTAACCATCTTAGATGATAGGTCTGGCTCGAAATTATCAATATCGTTGGGCAAACTTACACCATTTCGAAAATGAGAGATGAAATGCAATCGGAATACTTCAACAAATAAGCAGTATGTGAAGACGGTGTTATACATGCTAAGCTCATGCACTAAACACCGTACAAAACATGAATCCACTAACTTGAATACTCCGATTGCTTCAGCAATGCTCACGTATGACCCCAATGCCAACCGACTTGTAATGTGTATGATATAATATTTATACCAGAAGACTCCGATGAAAACATGTGCGCCGGAAACAATTGTAGTGATACTGTACTATCATACATGTTGATATGATAGTGAATTTGGTTTTGCGCTGTATGTATGGGCAAATCCTGCTATCTCAAACCCTACATCTTAGCCTTTATAGCACAAATCAGGAATTCTATGCGTTTCAGCACTGAATGGTTTTGTGAAGCAATACCCTAGCAGCGAAAATTTGATTAGGTCTCATATACGCATAAAAAGCTGTCGATAGAATCAGCTGGACAGATATCTTGAAATATAACAGGAGTGTGGATTACAAGCAACTGCTGTCAATTTCCTCATGGATGGATACAGACGCCATAGAGCTGAGAAAAGGTGGTCGATGAGGTGATATATCATAACCTATTCTGATTAATTATGATGTATCGATAATGAGTCAGGAATGGGGTATTCGGTTGCTTTATTGGCCATAGGTTATAAGTGCGAGTAAATAGTCACACACACGGCCTTGCGTTCCATATTCTGATTGTGTGAGCAGCCGACGGCGGCTTGTTGGCGTACGTTATAAAAATAATGCAACGCTAAAATACTAAATATGCAATCACTACGCAAAATCACCATGTCTAGAATGTTTTCCCTTTGCTATGCGAACTATTTGGCTACAGTTCGTTTAGCAATCTGGAACCTGATCCGTTCTCTACAAGCAACAGCCAACTTGCCATAGAACATTGTAACTAATTCGCATTCAATACCAATGCCATTGGGATAATGACACTATTGAATAGGGTGTCGACTTAAATGCCAATAGATTTCTTATCACTACTACTGCCCAACTACTAGATACATAAGACACGGCTTTAATGTAAGGCTATATTTTGACCATTGATAAAAATAAAAAGTATAGGACACAACCGCTTTCTCTTTATTAAGTTGATACTAACGCCATTGCATTCCGTTCAGTAGTTTCCTAATACATAACAATTATCTTGACCTGAAGTCTTTGCAGATGTATCCAAAAAGTAAATACATATCACTCGAGCCAAGCGTTAGCTCATTACCATTTGCGACATATAGGACCAACGCTCATCATCAAGTTCCCAGCCTAATGACTTAGTCGCATCACACAATTGAGCACTAAAACACTGGTTTGTTATTTTTGTTTTTTACTGAGAAAGCCATGCCAGTGTATAAGAGAAATTCAGACGTATGGGTGGAAATAAATCATATGAGTAACGGGGCTTTCCACTTGTTCTCTTTGTTATATAGTGAAGGTATACATTTTGGTGCACTATTTATTTTCATCAAACGGAGAGGTTATGAAAATACAGTTTACGAGCAAAGCATATGTCAATGTTCAATAAAAAGAGTCACAGTGGATTTAAGTCCAACACCGACCGACATAATAGTGTTTGGGAAAACCATGACATCTGTTCACATCAAGCATTGTTCTCATCCCTTATTAACAGATCTAACATATTCAGCCTCATTTGCATTCCAACTGCACTATTTGCTCTAATGGCTGATCACTATTTTGCTATAGATATTTTCATGACAACATTATGAATGCTGGCCCGTATATGAAGAGGTAAATCAGAGTTCTGAAGCACCGCCAATAACAAGTCTAAAGCCATCACTGTATGCACTACATTGTGCAATAATGTAACATTAAATAATGCAAGCGCCTCCATGTCAAATTATGTCTGGCTTAATAAAGTTATCACTGAACAGCATCTTGTTTAGTTGGAGCATTCTCTTGTGATATGTTTCGGATCATACCCGAGTAGGTTTATTTAGATTGCGTGGGCTTCTTATTGGACGATCCGTCACTGTTGCTATGGGAGCACTTATCGTAAATTGCAGTCATAAATAATGCAATGCGGAAGTTGTGTGCTCTTCTTTATAAGTCGGGAAATGGGTATACTAAAGCTCCCCATGGTCATGCAATAAATTGACGGTTATCACGTGTATCGGATTAATGTAAATATTGTGTTACACGATGCCAGACTGTGAAACCAAGGTTCTGTAGTTTATTGTTAAACTTTATTGATAATGTGTATCTGTAACAAGGTTTTCTCCTTTACCATGATGTGATATGCACTCCTATGAAGCTTGATATTATTTGTGTATTTATCAGACCTAGGTCAGCAAAACCACTTTTGCGGCCTTGCACTTGATTAACAAAAGCCGTATTTCCAATGTATCTCGAACAGACGGGCAGCACAGTCACACATACATAGGGAATTTTCCAGATTACTACTTTAATTGTAGATTGCAAAGATTACATCATGCACGACGTTGGCGTGTAAAACATTCGACGAATACGTTTTACTTTAAGTAAAAGTTGATCTCAGATGAGCAAGGAAATGAGAAGGTATTGGTTCGAGCATCAGTTGTACGACTGCGTGCGATATGCACTGCAAATGTTCTATAGGCGCCTCTTTGGCATATATCTTTTGACTACTAAAACCAGGTATCTGGCTTAACGCACAAACATAAATCCCAATCCAGAGTTTGTGTTTGTTTATTGTCAGTGTAACTTTCCATCAGGCCATTGGATTTGTAAAGAAAGTGCCTGCCATCGCTAAATCCTGAAAGTGCCAACGTAAAATGTATCGCGCCATTAAGCGATAGAGAGATGTAATACGTAATTCTTGATGCACAAGACTCAATGCAAAATTAAGATAACCAAATATAGCCCGCGATATCCTGCTGCTTAATGTCTTGCTGAGAATTATCGAGAGAACGTATGATGCATATGCTAACGTCAGACAATTACTTATTTAATGCATATACCCATTTATACCATTCGTAGACCCTAATCATTCTTGGACGTACATTTCTGCTGTCACCTATTATCAATTATTATTTCGACATATTTTAATTGGTGTAATGTTACGGTTTAATTCAAAGAAAAATATTTTTTTTCACTTTCTATTTCTATTATATACTTTTGATTCTACAAGCCCAACATTTCATGCCATATATATTTGCGTATATTTGCGAAAGTACCGATGTTTTTAAATCATTTTCATTCGTCATGGATAAGACAAATAATATTTGCTATATATGTGGTCATTTTAAACTATTAGTAACTCTTTGCGATATGATTTTATTTTGTAGATAGATAAATAATGAGACAACTTTTCGGTTAAGAAATTTCAAAATTGATTGAATCATTTTATTCTTTAAATATACACGTTCAACAGTCACGTTTAAACATTATGTCCACCATCCAGGTCCAAGTATTTATTGTTGTAGGGATGATATTGAGGTTTGAGGTTTGTTACAACTAACGGTTAGTCACAAAAAAATGATTTTACCATAATATAAAAATCCAATGAAATCAATCGTGAAAGATTAGTTTTGTAGGCTAGACCATCATATTAAAGTTGTAAAATCAAAACCTTAGTTTACATTAAGTTGACGGTATGTGTACCAAAATTCGCCTTTAAGGACACTGACATCAACAATCATGACGAACTTCTTTTTTGCAATTGCTCAAAGTGTCCTTGCCGTATTCTAAGAATGGCTTATACGAAGCGATAAACAGAGCAGTTCGTTTGAAATCTACAAATCGAATATACTGTTAAGTTCGATGGCTAGTTTGTAACATAACATCCGTAGGCTGTATTACAATTACAATACGTTGAGGAACAACAGGTCTTAACGATGCAATTGTTTTAATGATAGGCCATATTGCTGAAGATGCTGGCTATAAACAATTTCGCGATTAAGTGCTACAGACCACGGTTATATCGGTTATGTGGCCTGTCTCACGGTTATCTGTTATTTGGTGCGACTAGGTAATGGATATCCTGACTCAACGTCGTTATGGGGGTTTCTAGCTCCTAACAGGCTCGAAAAAGCAGTATGGTCTGCTCTGCATATAAAATGTGTGTGCAAAATGCTTGTAAAAAAGATGTTATGCATTCTATGACGTCTTTAACACAATTAATTCAATCCGATTTTATGCTACAAAAACAGATAAATGTGTAAAGCAGGCCATTAACATTCCATGGTGACTTTGATGTTGGATGATATATTTAATAAAATCGTATGCGTCCAATTCTCATATGTGTTCTAAGTATGACTTCAAATGTTATTGTTTAACCGCGGCATATAAACCGTTTTGCATAAGAATAAGGGACATATACCGTTGGCTATTGCGATATCCCCTGATGAATGACCGCTAGTTTCACGACCAATTCGTGTCTGGCTAAGTTACATTATCACTGAACAATAAATACTTGTAGCTAGACGATTTCGTTCAGGAAACATTATCTTGTGATATGTTTATGATCATACGCGCGTTATTATTGATGCTATTTAGCTTTATTTTGATTGCGTTGAATACTTATTTGATGATCTCTGTTTTTCAGGTAGCGCTTTATGAACATTTCAGCTTAAAATAATGCAATAAACCTTAATAATGTTTATATTCAGGTTTCACATCCGAAATGAGTTTAATGCTGATGCATAACTGCTTAAAATGCATAAAATGTACGGTGTTGTTTCTGCAACAAGGAACCGCTCGTTAATGCTTCACCGGGAATGGCCAGATATTGGTATGAGAAAAAGTTATTGACTGCGTTTATTGGGCGCCTTTTTTGGCATATCCGTTTTGGCAGTCAATACCAGGTTTCTGGCATGACTCACAAATATAAATACCGATCCAAAATATAAGAGCACCCATTTTGTGACTGTTTATTGTCAGTATTATTTTTTATCGGGTCGTTGGATTTGTAAGATAAGTACCAGCCACCGCTAAATCCTGAAAGCGCTAACGTAAAATGTATCGTGCCGCCAAGCAAACGGATGACATATAACCAATGTAAAACTCGATGGTCATGACTTTATATCATGTAGAACTAAGATAACCCAGTATGGACCACGTGATCTTTCTAGCATACGTCTTAGTGTATGTATATGTTTATGTATACGCATACATATATATATATATTTATATATAAAATATATATATATAGACATATATATATATATGTATAGATATATATATATATATATATATATATATATATATATACATGTATATATATATATATATATATATATATATATTTATATATACATATATATATATATATTTATATATATATATTTATATATATATATATATATATATATATATATATATATACATATATATTCATACATTATGTTGCTGCGAATAGAAAGTTTCGTTTATGTCTTGCAGATGTCGTAAACCTATACAAAATCTGAATATATAACTTGCACCACGGAGCAAGGCTTGGAAATCATTTAAAAACTACAGTTTTGTGTGTTAATTTGGAAGTGTACTTAAGTTCATATAATACGCACTCATTTTGATGCATTGTGATATAATTACGTATACTATAATAATTATACGATTGTTAAGATCATATTCACAACTAATAACAAAATCTAGCCCATATCAGTGACAAAGTCGAATTTCATAGCTGCTCTATAAGCCAACATGCTAGTTTATTTTAGGCGCAATGACCTCTAATTCGGTCAGTATTCCCATGGTAACTAGAGCAAAGCTTATTCGGTTTGATCACTTTATGCCACAATAACATCTGTTCACCCGGAGTATCACAAGGATACATACCGAGATTGAACAATTACCGATTGTGTGTATGTATATGGTAATTATTTTGCTGAAATTGTATTCGGCTGTTTCCAAAAATCAAACCCACTGTTGAATAATTAACTAATCTGCAGCAATTGTTTATTTGACTGTATAAAAAGATAAAAAAAGATATCACGGATTTAAATTGACACATAGTTATAATTGGTCAAACATTATATTTCCGCTACATTTGTCATTATTTCACAGTGATATTTCACATGAGGTGCTATGAAGCACTGAGTTCGTAACGATGATGGCCTTTGTCGAAGTACCATTGAATAAACCAAACATTATACTACTGATGTCTCTCCTCGGACATTACGTGACTGATTTTCAATGTATCTTAGGTTCGTGGAGGAAGGTAGCACAAGAGAATATCTTAATATGGCTTATATAATTGCTATATATAATTGCCGTAAAAGAGGGCTGTTTAACATATTGAACTCAGTTACTGACTTACATGAGTGAACAGGAAAATGCTTTGCCATTTGATGAAACAAAAATATATGTTTCATTTCGCGGACGCAATTAAATATTGGAAATATGCAATGACCTACAAGCAATATTAATCGCTTCACGGTCTAGCGGTTATGCTGCAACCAAATGAAGACCTTTATGACTTTAATCGTTGACACAGATAATCAGGCAGTTGCATAAACATACTTCTTTAATTGCAGTCGTCTACAATTCATTGGAGCTCTTCAGAGAGCAGTTCAACTCAAAATCATTAAGATTTGCAATCGATTCTGCGCATATTTCTGCGATCAAAACCGATCCCATTGTTAGATAATTGTTGTACGGTTAGGGCAGATAAATCTCCAGCAGGCAACTTCGTGAGTCTGGTTGAATTAGCATGGTCAATAGACGCAAGCAACAAGCAACACAATGGCAGTTATACATTTAGGTTGAGTTCAAAAAGTCATAACTGAACAAGTTCCGTGTAATTCATCTTGATCATACATTGATCACGGCTTCGGATTTGATGTATTCGGACAGCTCTATGGACAAACGGATGTCATCAAGTCAGGTTGCATCAGTCATAATTTATTTAATTTGATAACATCACATCACTGTAAAATTGAGCAGTAATGACTGGTCGTTTTGCAGTAGTTGATGAACTGACTAGCCAAAAGATAACCTTACCGTGATGGCCTTAACTGCTTAGGTAATTGTTACACTCTATAATATCGAGAGTTTATTAAATGTACCTACAAGAGATAAAATAGGTCACTTTCCGATCAACAAATGTTGTTTTTACTTATGTTAGCATATTACCATAGGCATGTTTACCCTTTGCAATCGAAAGTTTTGGTGCAATGCACTGATGAAAAACTGCCTACCCAAAATATTGCAGACATCAGTGATTATTGATTGTTTCATTAATGCCAAAGGGTGACAAATCTAAACACCTAAGTATGCTCCGTGTTATCTGATCTTACCTCTGCAACATGTCTGCAGGCATCAACTATAACATAAAAAAATACAAAGGCACAGATCTTAAATGACTGACCCGTTCGAAGGATTTTGCTCTCAATGTTTGCCAACCACTTTCAAAAGCACGAGATCCTGCTAATGATGTCTGTTTGGCGCGCCATTGACGGCTACGTGACAAAATCTATGCGCATTTTATACATTTAAATGCCACAAAGGCGTATGTTGGCGCAATGGGTATCTAAAGTAGCAACGTACCTGTTAAGTTATTGCTCTTGCAAAAGCACTTCTTCTTCATGGCGCCCGTTATCAAAATTAGCAATAATCAAAAGTAGTTCTTTTATGTAAAACGAGACATGCATTTGCTAGATTGGTAAGCAGGGAACATGATCGTATGTGCCATAGTGCCTTCTTTAAAAGGCCATGTATATCGCGTTGAAACACTTTTGTGCTATATTTAAACACATAGATGCAAATGACAACCATTATGACAATATGGCACGCTTTCGTCAGGTGATAGGGATAAAGCTGTTTCTTGGTAGCTCAATGTAGATGTACATTGTCGAAAATATGGGAGTCTGGGTAAGGGGTGGATGTGGGGTGTGGGTGGTAACTGCTTTGTGACGATAACTGCCATATTACGAAAACGTAAGCGTAGCATCAAAATGAAGCAACTGATTAGCTTTACATAGCTGTTATTTTGATTTGCAATTGACGTCATTCGACATTTATTTAGTGCAATAAAATAAGCAGCATTCTTTTCATTAAGTTATGTCTGATCATCAGTGCCATAACTATCTTTATATGCGGACATGTCTTTGTGAGCATCTACGGTGCTTCAACCACACATATATACGACATCGCAAGCAATATATATGTGCCAGGAATGGAATACATTTGCTTCAACGCCTGTTGGATAATGCCTATCTATTAACGTTTTCCCTTAGCACGTCTCAGGCATAGCGGGGATGAGCTTGATTTGCCTATGAAGCTGTGCCATAAATATCCACCACGATTGGGGACTTATCTATGTAAGTATCTACGGTGCTTCAACCACACATATATACGACATTGCAAGCAATATATATTTGCCAGGCAATGGAATACATTTGTTTCAAGGCCCATTGGAGAACGCATATCAATTGACGAGTCTGTCAGAATTCCCTAAGAACGTGTGAGGCATAGCGGGGATCAGCTTTATTTGCCTATGCGGACGTCCATCAGAGTAATATTGTTTGGTTATATTATCTTATCCTGCTTGCTAACAATATATAACCCAATGTTATTATTGGTACTACCCAGATCCACCAGCGCTTCAGTTCACGTTGTTTAATGAATGTATGTGCAATAAATATACCTTCTGAGAGTATTCAATCTATTTTACTCCGCTGCTCACGTTGTTTACTGCATTTATAGACCCATTCGATCCAATAGATCGTAGTATCATTTCAATTAAAAATGATGTATGGTTGTGGAGAGAAGGGCTGTGGCACATTTTGTCAAGGGGCACAAACCACAAGTGGGATAATTTACAGCCGATTGCCTTCTTTTCAAGCCGAAAATGAATACGAGAAAAAGGTATCAGCGGGTATATTTGAGGTGCTTGCGACTTGTTTCTATCATGACTGCCTCATGCTGAGCTTTATTGCTTATTGGTGCATTAAATGTGAATTGTGATTATCAATCATAGTTATAGAATCCTGCTCCAGCCAACCAAAATAAAACAGGTGCAAATATTGCATCAAATACCGGTATTTGACGATAACGCTCATGACTGGCTCAGTATAGCGATAATACTATTCAATGAAGAAACATGAACCAATGTTTTGGCGTTTGCAATGTAAATTTGTATGTAAGGTGCATATCAGCTGTAGATTTAATTTGTATGGGAAACACTTGTTATTATATTTGACGTAAGAATATAATAAATATCTATTATGCTTAATCATTATTTGTGATTGTTTAATTATCCTCGACCTGACCTAAATCTTGCCTACCCTTACATCGCTCCTTCTATCCTACGCACCTTCTCAGTCTCTATTTCGTCTGCCATCTCTGTCTCACGCGTTTCGTCTTGGCCTTTCATATCACTCTTGCCTCATATCTCTTGTCCCGCCTCACCCCCTTTCTCTCCCTGAACCCTCAAACCATCAGTTAATCATATCTATCTGGGTCTAATTGTGAGACCATTTGGGGTGGACTTTTTATCTGCGGAGCGTAGGGGTAAATTAATCGTTACTAGCGCCAACCAATTCGGGGATGGCAAATATGGATAGATAGGAGTTACTCCATTGTAGTAGGATGAAACTCGGGACATGTGCGCGATGACTTTCAATTCAAATGTCTGCCAGCAATGCATTAGCGAATGAGTTGTATTTCATAACATATGATAGATGCCTGGTATAACAGCGGATTGTATTCTAATGCTGTAGTTAAAGGCTCATATGTGATTAATGCGAAGTGCTGGGTACGTTTACATTCACAAACTAAACTGTTGTTAACCCAAATCTGCGTTGGGAGTCAAAATAGTGCAGACAAGACACAGGATGTGACAACTACTAACTTGCACACGGCCATTATGGATCATTGCGTATTTGCGTCGTATATGTCCACGATGACAGGTTATTTCGTTCATACGTCATAGAAGTACACGAATAAGTGGAACATCCCTCTATTATTGAAAACGATTTCCTACATTTCTTGGAAACATTCTCTGATCTTCTTTCATTTTAATCACTGTATTACTTCGTATGGAAGATATAATGTCACGCGGGTGTGTATGCATTTGCACACACATACCTTATCATAAGAAGCTTGATTGGTTGCAAATTAAAATCATGATAGACGTTATTAGGATTAGGCAACAGTTTCTAGTCAAAGATTTAGAGACCATGTCTCTATCAAATAGTTCCCAGTTTTAGGCCTAGTAATGTAGTTCTCTGTCTATAATTCTCATACAGATGTTTGAAGATATCATTTATCCCCAGTTATTCACAGACTAGGGCTTCTAACTGTTTGCGGACAAATAATGAACCTATTAGAAACCAAGATGACCGTTTAATTTGCAACGATTGCGACGAAGCGTGCTGGGTAGTAAAGGAATACAGGGCTATGTCGGATTTAATTGCATTATTACCGCAATATGTTACGTTATTTGTTAGAGATATGTTCCAGTCCCATATTGTTTCTACATTACCTATTGTAACACAGCGCCTAAATAATTTCGTCTTTTATTTCGTGCAGCAAATGGTACATCTCAAAATAATATGCAAGCCAGGTTTCATCATTTGGTTTAGCTGGAATAAACATGATGGACAGCAAACAGTTATTTTTAATCTAGTCTTTTCGGCTCATCGATACACGGATCCTCCATAGCACCAAGAACCGGGGAAGTAAATTATTGCATGCGCCCTGTAGCAAACTCATTATTGCTGTTAATACTTCCGCTTATTTTTAATTTCATCACATCTCCGCTTATAAAAGAAGTAGTACGTCGAACCTAAGATACCGAAACTTGAAACCTCACTGTCTCCCCTGCGCAACACAACTCAACCGCGATATTGCCAACGCTTTCAATAAAAGACCGGCAGTTAGCCTGGTCAGTCAGGATGGTTTAAAGAAAACATGATTATTGAGCTAGGGTCTATGTATCCTTCACCACATTTTACAAATATGAGACAAACTAGCACGCAAGCTTGATTTTTGGATGGATCTATTTTCACAGAAAGCTGCACAGCGTAGAAGCTAAAACGTCTTAAAATTTAAATGTAAGGTTTCAAAAACTGCCGATGGCCAGCAGCTTGCTAGGCAACCTTGTACCCCATATTGGGCTAGAATCTCTCTGTCATTGCTCATGACAGTTAACCAGTGTTTTTAATCTCACATTGACGCAGTAAGCGATAATTGACAATATATTGAAATGTACGAAGTGGAAGTTCATCCGGTAAAATTTTTTTATTTGACCTATCAATTGACCGTTTTTGTGTCTTCTGATTCTGGCGCCATCTTTGTGTTGCTGCTCAGATGACTCATTTACTTTTATTAGGTACACCTTATCATTCATGATTCATTAACATTGACACCTGTTTACACATATAGCTCTATTCTCATCTACATTTTCGTTTTCTGATAATTTGTTGACGAACATAAACAATTTACAAAACTGTCAAAATACCTTAATCAACAAAGTGACGTCAGTACAATTAAGTTAAGACCACGTCCAATGACCATAGGCAACAATGTAACCGCATGAGTAAAACCAAACAAGCATGGTGTATTTCACTTTTGGTATTACTCTAAATGACAGTGTTTGAGCTTATATGTTGTACTGCTTTTTCGTTTGTTAAGCAAAACCACAAATACACAACCCAAAGCGTTAACATATATTAAGTAATGTCAATAATTCTGGTTCATATTATTGCTGAAGGAAGCCATAGACATCGTAGCGCCCTGTTACTTTTGATGAATGGTATAAAAGCAAAAAACTTGCAAAGAAGCCAGTCAGATTAACTGCAACCATATGTTGTGTTTATCATAGCCAAGAAGTTTAGAGGCATAACTGATTGACACAAGCCACTTTTGCGCCCATGCTTTATTGTTCATGATGCAAACATTTTAAGCCGCAAAACACTCGATCGTTTTGAAAATAAGGACTAACACCTGCCCCAAGAGTATATGTTCCGAGGCAACACAGTATACTGCAGGCAGTATTGCATCATTGGCACACCAACGCATAACAGTTCATTCTCACACAATTATAAATTTACGATGAGTCTGATTTTCCATATTTCATGGCCAAATATAGCAAGCCACGAGCGGCATAATTGGTTGCAAATATACTCTGCCGGTGGCTTCACCGTGAAGCGACTTAGCACTGCTAAGCGACAGTATGAGAAAGCCATTCCCATGTGGTGTTGTTGAACATGTAATATTTACACTTTTACTCGTCCGCTGCCAGAACATACAAATATATAGATGATAGTCACCGTGCAAATATGCCCCTGCGTCTTTAGAGAGGCTTCAGTTGAAATGACCATTCTTGTATGACATGCGTGACTTACGTAGAATTCGTGTTGCTTGTCCCATATAAATTGTTATGAATGGTGTACAATTATATACCATTGCTAATATCAAACACCAAGAGTGACGGGACGGTTATTGAAAACCTTGATTTCTATAAACGTCAAATAATAATACGCCATACACAGCACAATAGTGAGTAGAAAGATAAGTTGGAACCCAGAACGTAACTTTCTAACGTAATTTAAGTTAAAGCAGAAAATCAAGTTGAAGCCTAGCAGCATGCTTGTGTCTGGGAACGTTGCCCGAGGCAGGTGCATTGGAATATTTCATTCATAATGATATGCAACTATGCATCCGCAATATTTATAAATGCATTTCTGATAAGCTGCATACTGCTTATCATGTCAATGCATGCAATATTACTCTTAATATGTAAAGCATATTTCATACACATCATTGCCGCGTTTTGGACAATCATACATTCACGAGATGATGCTCAGTCAGCATATTACCAGACCTGGCCATGCTTTCGCAATGTGTTTTGCATGGATTGATTCTGTGGGCGGATGGATATTTTGAACTCGTGGTCGGTTAATGTATACTTTGCAGATGCTGCTAGCTGAGGTATACCCTTGAGCAACGCAAAGCAAAAACGTATTTCGAGTACAATTTATCACTTCAGTATATAAAATAAACTTGCCAACGTTTTGTGGACTATGCTTACTGTGTCAATGCTAAACTATTCAATGTTTCTAGCTAGTCCAGTGATCTGCATCACGAACATTCTAATACGTAAACCAAAATCAAACAAATATTCCGGTTGCTCGATTCATTTTCGCGGAACAGATAATCGGCTTCTTAGTCACCGATATAGCACTTTCCCTTCGTTAGAGTAAGCTTAAAGCGCTCTGGAAAACTCATTAGGTATTTAGATCTGCTTAGTGGACATATATCATTCATATATTATAAACACTAGTCAGTAATGGCAAACCCGAGAGATTCACAACATCCACATCAGTTCTTTCCCATCTGGACTCCTGTAAATATCGCCCTCGTGCGTAGGGGTCCGATTCTTAACTGCCATTAGGAAAAATGACAAATCTAATTACAAAAGGATGTTATTGCTTCGGGGCCACATGATATGCAATCACAGATGCAGACACAATTACCCAGATGTATCGTTTGCGATCACAGTTTCGAGGCGAATGCTGCTGTTTATTTTGTCGCGCTTCTCACATAATCAATCGATAATCGTTCGTTTCAATTCGCACAGCGACCTTTAATCCAGAATATTGCATAACCGCTGGGAAAGTGCATGTTCATACTTTTCCTCATTTTAAGATAGCAGCCATGTCTATATTTCAAAAAATTAAGATCTATGGAGACCACTTGCCAGCCGCTCATCGCACATAAAGTAAGAACCAGGAAATTCCAACGGCAACTAGCAAACGAAGTGGCTCATTATGTCGACATCATAGGAGCCTGCAAAAAACGACAGCGGGCGAGCTCTGTTAAGATACTGAGAAGCACTAAACGTTTGGGCTTTACGGCATGTTGTAAGTAGATCGTGGGGAAGACCATTATCTGACTTTTCGTCGGCGCACTTTATTACTGGAGCCTTCAGTGGGGCTGCATCGTTATTGATAATATAAGCGACCTCAGTTTCTATTTGCACATATTTGAATCAATTGATAGCATGGAAATGATTATCCGCTACTGCAGTGGCAGAAGGCAATGTTTTATAATCACCCTTAATAAAGTTTTGATACCTGTATAGCAGTTGTAGAAATAATGAACTACAACGATACATCCTTAAACACCCCTACGCTCTACATGCTTTCGCTTTCTGGAACTGATGTCATTTTGATAAGTAAACAAAATGGCCAGTATTTTTTGGTCATATGATATTTTAGCTAGTATAATGGAACGAAGACTACACACGTTGTCGATAGATCACAGGAATACTGCAATATTATGGAACATACTCCTCTAAGATTGAGACATAGTATGGCACTCAAATACATTTGCTTAAACAGCTAAACGTCTTGTTTACCAATTAAGATGAATAGAACACTAACACAGGTCATACATTGCACATACTAACATTGCCGAAGCAGATATGACAGTCTGACGACGTACCAAATGATTGTTGGGTGTTTTACCTTTATATGGGCAACAGCAGAAAATGCGCAACGTTGTTCTAATGCTAGGTATAAAACATATTTTAGTTGCAAATCGAATTTAATGTGCATGAATTAAAACACTAACTTAGCCCAATGACAAATTGCGATGCGATGCATTGCAATTAAATCTACAGAGAATGAATTGGTACCGGTCGGGAGGTTATGCAATCGTCGCCATCTTCAGCCTTCACGGTTTGTTGACAGTATGTGACTTACTCTTTTTCCATCGCGGTCTGGTGCATGTCTTGGCATGGGAAGCCTTACCCGGAACGTGACTATGCGCTACTATGGCCTCAAATAATATGACTGTTACTAGTGTTGTTATTTATTTAAATAATATGATTGTGCAACCTCGAACTGTCCAATGCTGTAGCAATAGTGAATAAATTCCTTTTTGTAGAGATCTCATCTTTAATAGGTTCATCCATTTGTATAAATTCATATTCGGACGCTTCCATATTTGTCCAGACAGTAGTACAAGAACCCTGGAGGCAGTATCGACAGCTTCACCAGGGGGATCGGTAAAACTTATCTGTGGGTATTTAGCGCTTATGCATACGGGTGCACGGAATTACGGGCAACCAATGGTTAATGAGCTGTTGCCATTATTAATAACGAGTAGAAATCAATGCAATACGACTATGCTTTGCTATTCCTATTGTATGCCAGCGGCTGTTTTCAAATTTGTTAATGGTGCATAGAACAGAGGAATAAAGCGTTACAATACACATATTTTTTACATGTCGTGATTGATAACTATCCTTTTATGTGTGTTTAAAGATCAAAACTAACGTTTTTTGGCATATCCGATTCGTATGTTTCAAAATGTAGGAAAATGTGGACATAAATCCGCTGAGAATGTGGTGCTCGGGTTTAATTCCGATTGAATTCCCAGAGTTCATTTTGCATCAGTTGGTCGCTAGGAGGCAGGACGCGTGACGTCACGGTTGCGGCTCGTCCCAAAGCAAATTCGAAGGCGGTATTTCGAAAGCTGAGAAAAATTATACGATCCGCGATTTTTTCCCTGCAACTTTCCTTTCTACTGATTGGTATATATTAACATGTCGTCATCAGATGAAGATTATGAAGCCTCATTAGATGAAATGAGGACTTATGATGTCCGTGGGTATTTATTTTAGCCCACACAATTGCGAATAACAACCGAGTCAGATAATGATGTTGGAAGCTCAGAAACGGATTCCGATTCGGAAAATGAATGCAGCAAAGACGCTTTGACTTTCTGGCCAGTGGAAGTGTGGTAGGTAGAATTTTTTTGTCTCTATTAGTCTAAATGGATTAGCACCGGTAGAAATAACAATGCCGTGTAATGGGGTCTATCTGGCCCACACAGTCAAAAAAATCCACCCAGCGCGTTCCCCGAGCGATAGTGAAATGTATGATAATATACATAATTGACTTGGGTGCCTGTGAACTGGCCCCTTTCAGAATTTAGACGTCCTGTTAATATATCTCTCATCAGTGCATATTTAAAAGACTAACTTGGAGTTCAAAATGGCTAAAGCTTGATTTGGGCAACCTTTTAGGTGTAGCTGTAACAACTGCGATCAGATGACCCCATTGCGGGAATGTGTTTGTTGTCGAAATTACCTGAAGACTGGCAACAATAGAAGAGTGGCCATGTATGACCGAACATCCAGGGTTCAAGTCAAACTGCTTGGACCGTTATGTCCTGCTTGCATCGAAATTCGAGTTCATACAGATAGCTGGACATATAGGGGATGAAGTTAACACAAATGAGTTAGTTATGCCTTTATTGAAGCACATATAAGACACACAGCCACTTCTGGACATGGACAATGTGTATCCCAAGTGTCCATGTTGTGCAATAGATTTGGTAATCACGTTCAGTGCTACATGACAACAAACAGCAAAACCAGCAATACATTTATATCTGGAGTACATAGTTGACAAAAAAATAGAGTTAAAAAAACATTATTTTCATATTTCCCTAAGAAATAATCAATTCTTTTTTGCTCCAGGTTATTCAGATATTTGGCCTATCTACTGGGTGTGGCACAGATTAGGTAGACATAACAGAAAAGTATTGCCATCATGTGTCGTAAACAAAATAAGATCTACATTTCCAGTCCCAGAGGGGCTTTACAGAGGATACCTAGAAAGTAGCTGAGGAGATTTTGTTTGCATGATTGAAGCGGCATCGGTGTGCTCCCACAAGGATGTCCTTTGCTGGCTTTTCAAATTGAGCAGCAATAGGGGGCGGAACACTCCTTTCCGCCGAAAGAACTTTCGCGAGTCTGTAACTAGGATATTTCTCACGAAACAAAAATACTTCAGTAATGAGGTTGTCAACATAATCTGAAGCATAACCAGTTAATAAAAGATTAGTAATAAATTGTCTTTGAATCATTAAATGGAATGTTTGGTCTTTTGTGCCAGTATAATTACCCTATGGGCATGGCGGAGACTCATAATAAATTTATCTTAATAAATGCCAGCATTACATATATTGAACAACAAATCCTGTGATATATACCAACCAAAACAGGCTTCACCACTGGATCAACCTGTCTGGACTTTGGAAAGGACACTCCCCATTGTGCCTGGCCTTGTTGAGTGACTGCCTGAGCTCTATTGGAGTTTTCATTAAAATGCAAAACTGCAAGGAGCAATCTGGAAGTAAAGCACCAACAGTAGCAGATATAGCCTGGTGGTCTGGCATGCCTATGTGAGCTCACAATACACCAGCATGTCATAACTTTACAAGCACCAACATAAACTCATGTTTTACATCAGGTATTTGCAATTTATACCACACTACAGTCACAGCAAAGCTCAATTAAATTACCTTGCTTCCATAGTGGCAAAGGGAAAGTGTACACTCTTGGGCGCGAAGAAGATCACCACCTTGTGGAAAGATTCTAAGCTGGATGTCTGCTCAGACGGAGATAATCTGCCAATGTCTTTCAGATGGTGTTTGCTGTTTACGACCAGGGCCATCATCTAGCTCAATGCCACTATAAAACCAAAGTTGTAGGTGCTGTATTAGGCTTATGAGAGAGCACTGATTTTTATAAGCATGCAATACAATTCCACTGTTTACAGAAATTTTCAAAGTAAACTATCACTTACATGTTCATCCATACCATCCTCGTCACTTTCCATGTCGAATATAGACATCCAGGTGACTCAATATACTTACAAGCAAACATGTTTGAACTCCAAACCATTTGTGGGAGCTCCCTACCGGTTCAGTTGAGCTGGCCTCTATCTCAGGCACACCTGTCATCTCGTTTTCACTTTCACTGGAGGCATCAAGCATCTCAGCTCCAGTTAACATTTCATGCAACACCTAAAAACAGAGGCATCATGTGTTTCAGTGTCAACCAGTTGTACACCAATGATATTTCCCAAAATAGGGATCAAAATCACCTTTATCAATATACTTCTATATACAGACTGTCTAATTTGTCCTATGACATCAGTAGTACTCATGTAAATGGACCAATTAAACACAGTACGTAGTGTATCCAAATCCCTACACAAAAACAGGCAATGCCATGCAAGCATTTTGAGATCACATTGAAACACCAGTTATTGAGCCATGCCCATGGGACCTTTCTTCACCAGTGATGCCTTAGCCTTAACACGGCTATGTCATTTGGGTCGTATGATTATTCATATAAGAAATAAATTTTGCTGTCAATCAAACACAAAGGCACAACCACGACTGGGAATGAAAATTGGATGGTCCTAGCTATCTTACCTGTTGACGTCGTCTTTTCTCAAAGGCACCTCGACGTCTTACTCGATCATGGTTCACACCCATGTAATTGAAAATCGTTGGCATGGCACCTTGGCGAAGCCTAGTTTGTTTAGAAAAGCCCAGACTTATGAGCAGCTCTGGGTCCGTTTCATAAGCGTCTCTCTCAAAGTGGTCGGAGCAAAGGACAGTTGTTTTGGTCGGCTTCCAATCATTCCTCTTCACCTTTACATTCCAATTCTTGTGCATGTTTCGGTCTTTCGGGAACCGAAAGAAACTCTTATCCGACCTCTCGTCGTTTCTTCTCCCAACCGACACAACAATAAGGCATAATCCAAACTGTGAGTGTAACAAACCGTGAAGACTTTTTCATAAACCATCAACGAGCCGCGACAAAAATGGCGAAGCTTGTTGACATTCGTGATCAGCGAGCGGGATGTTCAACGAGTGGAAGAAGAAAACATACACTTTAAAATCCTTTTTTAAAAGGAATAGGGTGCTCCAAAGTAACCGCTATTGATATGAATACCATTATTGAAGTTTATTCTTTCGAATTTCGCTTTAAAAAAAAATTGTGTTCATGATCTTTAAATAACTGTTATGTGTATTTTCAACGGCTTTCAACACGCACGAATGTGAAAACTGTTTTAATTATAAAGCAGCGCTAAATACTCGTATACTATTTAATGGAGAGGGTTTGGAGTAAGCAACTAATAAAATCGAGAGACATAAGCGGGTCCAGGAAAACGACAAAGAGAATGATACATGTGCATACTTTACTCTTGTTAAAGTGCCTTATATGCACCTGTGGTACGCCATAGGAGTACTCGATATGATTCTGCATTTTGTACAATCATGTTACAGATTTTCTATAGGATGTTGCTCACAATAACGAATATTCTATCGCAAACCAATATATGGATACAAAAGATAGTAATTGATGCTCGGGGCGAAATGTTGAGCATAAATGGCGGCACTATTTTAGCCTAACGTATGGTTATAACTCAGCCACAATCACTAATAGGTTTTCTGATGCTTCATTACAAAGCACGCTTAAGCATAAAATGTCCATATAAAGGTCCGCAATGAAATTTTCTGAAGTAATCGCTATATGGTGTAGTGGCTTTTCGAGGTCTTACACGCCTGACTGGGTATTGCATCCTAACAGACAATAGGCAGCCAAGCCCGGAGACACTGCAATAAAGGAATGACGGATGAATTCGTAAATGGATCTTACACCTAGACTGTTGTTAGTGTAGAGAAGGTATTCAAACGTTCCAATAGATAACTCTCTGACAATGCGCTCCCAATGTTAATGACTAAGTATGAGTACTCGTAATCTGAACTCATCTGCATCCTAGCCCATGCTATAGAGAAACAATGTTTAACCCGACCAAAAGCTTTGTGTCTGCCATATCAAAAGACTTAGGTATCTGTCTTTCTATATCAAGCGTATTAGCTTACTCAACAAATAATTATTTGTATTCAAAGACCGTAGTTTCACAAGATAAGTGAGGCTGTTCTCTAATGTAGAAGAATGTTATGTAGCACGTCAACAACGTAAAATACAATCTTCATGCATCGCAGCGTCTTGATGTGAACAGAAGTTATGCAATTGTCATTAATACGACTTACTTGGAAGTAGAAGCCAGTTTATGTTGCTTAGTGCCACGCCGGGAATAACTTGCTCACCATGTTTACGTCATAAAAGATTATATGTTTTCGAAACTGTGTTCAACAGTGGCCGGGCCAATATAGGGATGAATGTAACGATTATATACTTAAATCGACAAAATACAACAAAAATACATAAAATGGCTTAAGTTTTACTGAATGCAATTCCAGCGCATTCTTTTCCAGCCTAATATGAGCTATAGACATTCCTCTCGAGCGCGTTACTTTCCTCTTCTTTACTTCGATGTGCAGTTTTCCCAAGCACATAGGAAAACAGTGTAATAATGTCATGTGTGTCAAGATGGGCGCTGAATCATTCGGAAATGTTACCAAGGCATATGTTAGCCTCATCCGTGGAAATCATCGTTGCAGCCTCATCACCAGCGTTGTTGCCAAGCACATCCATCATCATTGTCAATGACATAAAGTGGATTGTATGAAGGCTTTATCTTTGTAATGGGCATTAAAAATAATTGGAACGGTTTGTATAAAATTACACACAACATGTATCCCGACTAAAGTAGGCATGTTGTTTACTACACCAATCGTAGGTGTCTAAACGTGATGTCTTACATACTTGCAAGCGCGAACCGTGTTTGGCTATCATCGTGCGCCTGTGCGTGTCTGGTCATATGTGAGCCTTGGCTGGCTAGGGGATTGCTGTGTAGTGCAAGAGGTCCCATTGCCAGAGGGGTTGTGTGTCAGTTGCATTGTGTTTGTAAAAGGTTCGTCAAAGGAACGGCCTTAGTTCTGAACTATCCTTTCGGCACATTTGGCAATGTGTGCTTTATGTTGATGGATGCATAATTTATAGTGATTTGTAAATTGATGAAGACATAAGTTGAAGTGATAAGTTTCATATTGGCACAAGAATGCTAGAACCGCTATTATGCTTGGGATGCTGTGTGATTTGATGTACTTCGAGGAGTTATAGGAAATATCTTATCTGGGATGATCACTTTGCTTTAAATGTTTATTGTACGATGGCGGATAGATGGATAGTTCATGTTGCGTGTGTGGTGTCTTTCATCGACGGCTGTTGTTATATAAAGGTTTCGCAGGAAATACACGCGATAACAGCGTGGTAACCAAATGAATAAATCACCATGATTCAAATAAATAATTTATAATTTTGCTGAAAATAATTATATATGTTATGCCATAAAAGTATTTTATGTTTCCATAGACTTTTGTAAAGACGAATGAAACAATTGTGCTTGTTAAGAAGAGCGGAGGAGTGGTTGCAAAAGCGGCTCCCTCTTGCTCGCAGAAAATAAGTAATTTGCACATAGTTTAAGGTTTTCTTAACAAGGAATCGTAAACCATAGGGCCGAAATTTCATATATTGAAGTATTGGATGCTTCTGTAGCGGAACACTACATGTCATAAGTACCGCGACGCGTGGGATTTAGAAAATTATATTTAATGATCTGCCTGATATAAATTGACTCCAGTGTTAAGGTTATTATGTCAGTCATATAAAGCGATTAAATGAAAACAAATGTTCTAAGAATAACCTTTTAAGTATGATTTGAAACCAATAATTATATATATATATTAATATATATATATATATATATATATATATATATATATTATATATATATATATGTATACATATATATATATATATATATACACATATTTGCATATATACATATACATATATATATATGTATTTATATGTATATACATGTATATATATGTATATATATATATATATATGTACATTTTAAGTATGATTTGCAACCAATACTTATAAACATAATATATATATATATATATTTATATATATATATATATATATATATATATATATATATATATATATATATATATATATATATATATATATATATATATATATATATATATATTTATATGTAGACCAGCAGCTACAAAAATCGAAAAATGGTTCTACCCAGACACCTAATATTGACGCCTGCCAATAACTACATTTCACATATATAGGTACATCAGATTTTGTTAGTTATATGTGTCTTACGAATAACATTATTATGCGTAGCTTGCTTCTCGTAACTCAATTTATATTTTCTCATAAACATAACAATATAAATTATCAACAGACATTAATGTCATTACAATAGAAGCGAGAGTATTCCTCACGTTATTGTGTCTGAAAAAGTACTTCATAAATCGCATAAGGTTGCGCCACAACATTCCTAAACTTTTGTGTTAATCAATATAACATAGCAATGGTGAAACACTACACTTATGACCTTGAAACAAAGATCTATTCTGTGCTTCCTATGCAAGGAGCTAATTTGTTTAGCATATAGCATCGGATTTCATCGACCGAAAGAAATTGTATGACCTTGAATCAGTCACATATGGCATCTGCAGACAAGCCAAATATAGTCTTGGAGTATATCAGTGAGCTTATTAGATAGTGTTCAACCCATGCAATAGTATCTAAGAGTGCAATTAAAACTTGAACGCCTCATTCTACAGAAAATGTTGATATTTATTGATGTTCACTACGGGAGCTTTAAGCAGCACAATTTGACTAGAAAATGACTTGAAAAATTCGCTGAAGCGGAAAATAGTACGATAAGCATTGCGCACTTGAAGCAATCTACTAATGTTGCAGCACGACAAAGGAGGGCTAATCCGGTGCAGGTGCTCATCATATTCGCTGCTGCAGTCCTTCCGTGAACAAAACGTATTGTTACTATTAAATGGTCAAGCTGTGCAATCAATAAGCCAACCATTTATCAAACATAAAAGCCAGTGTCATCAATAATATCCATTCCAGAGCTAATGAGATAATCTTTATTTGCACTCATCAATACACGAGCCTGCCAACGCACGTGGCTTTGACCCATTACCGACTCTTGTGCTTCAAGGAACGATAGACGTTCACAAGCGCTGGCCTAGCTGTAGTGAACCTAACACATACCTTACTTGGTTGCAAATCACTGATTGAAGTCGCAGATAACAAACGCTTGAGCTGTAAGACCAGCTCAATGGGTTGCTTGCTGTGGAATGCTGAATTGAACTCGCATGAAATCTGCACCAACGCATTATCGGCCACAGAGATGGTGTAATGCTCCCAGTCTACGTTTCATAACTCCCCTGTTCACCCATATATCACAATCAATACACTGAACCCTCGCCATATCATTGATATGTGACTAATACTGTTTTGAAATGATGCTGGTGATGATGATGATGATCAGTATGATGATGATGATGGTGATCATCATCATCATCATCATTATTATCCACATAATCATCAAGTTGATCATAAGGATACCTGATTAATCGCTATGATTGATGAATGATGCTATCGCAAGAGCTCGATAGCTTCAGCATCAAGGTCGGAATTGACTTTAAGGTCTGTTTTTGGCAAATTACCAAATACTTCACCAAATACTTTTTTCAGTGTACGTTGTGTATATGTTGGGATTATGAAAGATGATAGCATCATATGTGATTTGTAATAGGTTGAACAGTGGAAAATCTTGGTTACGTGAGGTTGCTGACTGTCCGAAACATCGATGTGTCAGACCCAAATTTGCATCAACTTATCACGCATTTCTATAACAATAAAATGCATTTAGTGGATTATAGAGGAAGTAAACAGCTATGAATGATATCCTTTTTGCCTGAGTTTAGTGTATATAGTGGATTTGGGAGACATGGCCTCTCGTAAATACCCATCAGAAACGAAACATTCCAAGTCTCTGCACGAAAAAGAAGCATTTCGAAACGTTTATACCATTGCCGACAATATTGAGCTGAAGTATGCTCATTTGTCCCAATGTTTTCATGATTGCAACCGATGATAGAAGTTTGTGGTTTTATCTATGTAACGCTTGTTATATTGCAAGTTCTCCAAATATGTCAGAAACTGTGATAATGTAGCGTCAGTTGTACTCTTTGCTGCAACTTTGCTATTTACTATCGCTGACAATATAAAACCCGATTCAACTAAATAGATGAACTTTACCTAATTCATCAATATTACCTAATGCACCTCAAGAAAAATGGGAAAATGCGGTGAATTGTAAAGGTTTGGCATAGAATTCGCACTAATAGAGATTTCTGCAAGATTTCTGGAGCAAGGATTCTTGTTTTCTTGCCCCTGTATTTTGTGTATTTGTTATGTTAATGTATGAAGGCGAAATCTGGCCTTATTTTCCTCCCATGATTAAGTGTTAATATATATATTTATTTATACATATTTGTATTGAGCAAGTATGCCCGACATACCAATCAAATTGTTTACGACTGCGTTTGAGCAAGTATATAGATACCAAACGCAATTGATTCTCTTAGTCAGCTACATTTTGTTACAATCTGATCGTAATTCTATCCCCCGAAAGTCAGACGTGAGGCTACATCCTCCGTTAGTGTATGTGAAATGAGGCGAGAGAACGCATACCTCAAAGCAGTGTACGCCATGTAGTAGTGATATGATTAATTGTCACAGTGTTATGCTGTGAGATAAACGTGGAAGGGTGAATCGGATAATGTCACTTTTGATGCTGTTTGATATCACATTCCAGGTCAATTCCGCTTTCCTCCACCACTAAGTAACACCGCCCGGAAATAGAGCATTTTACATTAACTGATGGAATAAGTGATTCGCAAATCAGTAAGGGTACATCTTATGTCAAATACACCTACATCTGACTTTCGTCTATCTTACCTAGAAGTGCCGGGATCTGCAATATAACATTGATCAAAGCCATGTGCTCTAGCAGACTCTCGTAGTTATGAGTTGGAGTGTATATGAGCACCTGGGAGTTTTACTAAATAAATTGGATTGCATTCGCTCACAATCTAGATGAAGGGTTGACTTTTCGATTGGAAAGCATCATCATGATAACAATTTTATTCGTATAAAGCCACCAAAAGTGCATATAATATGCACCTGCATTTGTCCAAAGTTTCCTGCTGCGACACGGAAAATCGTTGCAAGAAAAATATAGTTTGTTATTCCTAAGACGTGTTTATTTTCGGAAAAGATATGTGGAATTCATGATCCACCTGAAAGATGGTGATACGAGCGGCAAGACTAGTGGCCTGTAGTGGCCTAGTGTCTGCTTGAGTGGAATTTACGTGGCGTTTTCTAGTCAAGCTGTCCTTAATAAAGAGCTCAATACATATATATATATAAATATATATATATATTAATACATATATATATGTATATATATATATATAGAGATATATATATATACATATATATATAGGTATATATATATGTATATATATACATACATATATATATAGATATATATATATAGATATATATATATATATATATATATATATATATATATATATATATATCTATATATATATATATATATATATATCTATATATATATATATATATATATATATATATATATATATATATATATATATATATATATATATAGGTCATGTAATGGGACAAAATGGTGGATATTCTGACCCAGTGTGGTTTTGGGACACCTTTGCAATACCAAATGCTTACATTAGGTCTTCAGCAGTGCCTAGTGATTTAAACGGATCCACATCTTAATAGCAGTTATTGCTATGACTGTTGATATTCAGGGCCTAAAAGTTCTTCTGTATGGGTGCTGTTATTTAATCTGACAAAGTAGGAATCATAGAACGCTTTTAACCCATCATCTATACCACGAGCGGATCCTGCCATGCGTATTATGGCGCAGTAAAAAGTTTTTATATCGTTGATAACGTTCATCAAAATTTGTGGGATTATCTATGATTAGTGTAGGTTTATGCTGTGTCAGGTTTGTGATATATCAAAGTGACGTAGAATAAGGACATCCTTTAGTCTTATTGGCTAAACGTGTGTTTGCATGCTCATTTGGACTACGAGTTTGTAATAAGATGGCGCCTGCCCTGGATAAGCGTGCACAGCAATCATACCCATCCATCATCATCGCATGCACGCTCATAAACTGATGAGGGAAAGTGTGAATAATAGCACAACAGGGGTTTGAGAAACTATCGACAGCAATCACTTTCGGCCATTTGTCAGCAGCTTACTAGTTGGTTATACGGCTGCAACCATAGTTTCTAATCTATTTTAGCAGTCATGGCATTGATCATGACTGCTAGAATGATGTGATGTGATATGATGTCACTGAGTATAGTTTATATTTCATATGTAGCAGTAAATATGTTTTGTTATTCAGATGACATCCACAGAGACGTGAAGTGGATCAAGAATTCGTGAGTATCCAAAAAGAGTGAGAAATAAGTTCCAGGGATATCCATAATAGGCATTCCTTGATTTTTGGTTGCGCCTGTTATCAATGCTAGCAACAGTCATCAATATCCAGATGGTGCAACGAAGCATGGTATTTTTAGCTTCATCCGGCGGTGTTCCCGGCATAAATGGAATGCTATGAAACTGTCCTTGACCAAGTTTAGTTTGT
>CM067356.1:39532454-39534954 GCA_034190875.2 Urechis unicinctus | reverse complement strand
TTTATATTCATAATCTTGTCGTAACCAATAACGGAAAAATTCGCTGAAGAAAAAAAAGCCAAATAACCAACCCACCCTACTTCTGTAGGGCATAAGGTTTAGTACGTAATGCTCAGAGGCTTAAGAAATAGTACCAATCAGTAAAGCTATTGTTTGCTTCGAAGTAATATAGCGACCAGCTGCTCAATCAACATATTGTAATTGTCACACAGCCTGTTGACTTTTGTTATGAATAATAATATTATTTAGCAAGCTGGCTAAGCAGTATACTAAATATGTGATATTAAGGCCAAATTAATGATTTAACTAGAGCTCGTCATAGCTACGGGTACGACATGCTTTATTTGAGTAATTGCAGCGAAGAATGTTGTGATGATTGCTGCTGTCACTTTCCTCGATAGACAATTATCGGTTCTGTGCATTGTACTTCCACGCAGTAAAAATGAAGAGTTAATACATTGGCCTTGTAAGTGTCAATTGGGAAACTCATTGTAATGCGTTTTCCATGTCGGAACTGTCAGATGCCACCCCCTCACCAAATACAATGAACAGAACACAGTGCTGGCGCTAAAACTATTTCAGATGTGTGGGATGCGAATATATCATACATAAATACAGTATAGTCTGAAAGGTGTAAAGTCGAAGTCGTGTTGACTCATCTATGTCTTGTGTAAGCTGTAGCAACAGTGTTTACTAAAACAAGCCGTTGATGCACAGCCACATTGCTGTATACGAGAACATGGTGCCGATGTTTTATGGCTAAACGGAATCAACAATTGAAGCACGAAATTGACATCTATTGAACCACAATGACAAACATCTTCTGTGTGAGCGTATAGTAAATAGATAACATATGATTCTACTGGTAATAAACTAATCAATCACATAAAAGTAGAACCATAAATACAAAGATGAATTCTATTTGAAGTAAGCCCTGTGTATTCTAGCAAGCAACGCGTGGGTATGATTGTAAGTCAGAAGAGCATCACGTCATAAGAACAACAATACAGCAGCGAGATCGATACCAGAATATCCCGAAATTGCTGGTAATTTCAGGTTCATCCGCTTTTATTAATTCAAGATAGAGACTTGATTTTCGTTTGTTCCAGATTTAATTGCGTGATGGCAGCTATTCACTCACATTCAATAACTATTAGGAAATTCCGACGGCAGCTAACAAAAAGTTGGGTGTATTATGTGGACGTTATAAATACCTAACTAATTACGGCACATTGCAGGACAGCAAATAGAATTCTGAGAACAACTGTACGTATGATAGCCCCGGGTATTTGCGAAAGCTGGTAAGCCGATCGTGGTGAAGGCAATAATGTCGTCGGTGCAGTTTTAACTGAGTTGGCAACGTGATTGATAATATAACCGACCTTAGTATTTATTTGCACCTATTTGTATCAAGTGAAAGAATAAAAACACTAACAAAAACTGTCGTATTAAAGGGTAATCTATAATGACGACTATCAGTAACATTTATGTGACTATCATATGCAGGAATCATTAGCTACAACCATACCTACCTGATATAATTTCGAATACAATCAACGAAACGGCCTTATCATTTATTGGACATGTAATCGTTTTGCTTGTATAAAGCAACGGATACTACACAAGTGGCAGAATACAGGCCACAGGTATAATGCCATTTTAAAGCACAAACCAATGTACGGTTGCGACATAATATGACAGTGAAATATAATTACTTGAATGGTTCAACGTTTTGGTAAGCAATATAATGACTGCTACAGCAATATGTTTTGACGAAATGAGCAATAATGCAGGTCATAAATTACATATACAAAGATTGGCAAAGCTACAACCTGAGCGTCAATGCAATAAGGAAGTTTAAATCTCTGTCAAATGAGTCATTCTAGAGATTGATATTTGCGTCAAACATTCCATATCTCTGCACAATTTCAAATCCAATAATGCCTTTTTGACAAACTGGAAAATTGATTTGAATTTCTTGCTCTAACAAAGCTAACATTGGGCAAATACAAGTGATTTAAATGTGTGATATTGCGTTAAAGCACATTAGAAACACAGTCTGAAATCATACCCATTCAACCGGAATACCGTCTGTCGGTCTACATTTGCACATGTTATGTTTTGCCATACGAAGCTTGTCAGCTCGTCATCGCATCAGATCCTGTCATTTTGAAATCGTTTTACGACAATTTACTAATACGTAACTGAGCAGCACGTCAGATGACGCACCAATGCAATATAATTAAGTGTCCAAAGTACCACCTGAATTTAACCGAACCAGCACTGTGCAGTTTGGATGCTCGCGTAAACTTTATAAACTCTCTTACAGACATTGCCTCTGCAAAATACAATAAAATTTTATTGGTTTATGGAACGTTACTTAAAACAAATTATTCGAAGCGTAGGTATTAACCCTGCAATGTTAGGGATTCTCGCGTCTATTTTTTGTTGAGGGTGAGTCATTGCGCCTATCTAGATTTGATGTTTGGCATAGAAGAGA
>CM067356.1:39337454-39524954 GCA_034190875.2 Urechis unicinctus | reverse complement strand
CATAGTGAACACTATCGTCACAATGGATCACCGTACATTCAACAATAGATAGCGTCACACCTGCAGACAAATACTGCCTATGTTCTTGCCTAGTCTATTACGTTTTGGAATATAAAGCGGATGACACTTGTTCGGAGTTTGATTTTATCATATGCAATTATTGGTGCTTTTTTTACGGCAAACCTGTTGAATATTCCTGAACCTACTGTCAAATTGTATTATAAATCAAGAGGTTAGGGTCGCCCTCAGGACGTCTACGTTATATTTAACTGAAACATCTGTGCTAGAAGTTTGGGGTGATACGTATCATCGTGTGGTTTGTGTGGGACAAGGGGCAGTAGACGAGTGGGGAGATTTTTGTTCTGACTTGTGGCCGATGAGACTTTACGTATGGTTTGGAATGTGTGTGCGTAATTATCCGTTTTAACTCCGCGCTGGTGTTGTAGAAGCCTCGGATAGCTGGAATAAATGTTGTGAAATTGGAGTGACAGATGTCTGAGCTGACCTTAAATTTGTATAATTGACAAATTGATTTTGCAGAGTATGTCAATTATCAGTTTTTTAAGCTTTTGGCTCAAACACTGTAATAATTATAACATTATTGATTTAATTATTCATGTTATGTGCATCGATTAAATTGAGCCAACCCACTTTCAAATTTAAAGGAAAACCAAACGTCAAGAATTGGATCACGCACAAGAAGAGGCCAGGGAAGTGGTCGTGGTACAGCTTATGACAATCTGTGTGGAACTGAGGTTGGTTCCTATATTATTTAAATTGGATTCTTATTACGGGTATTTTATTAAACCCAGTATTATATCTGTTAGGACTGGGAAAGATGTGCTTAATGCTTTGAAATTGCTCATCATGACAGGTGTCCAAGACGCAAGATAGAGGTGGAGGTTGCTGACCAGCCCAAACAAAGCACTATTGGGCTTGCTTTACCTGATTGAATCGCGTATTTTTTCAGTAAATAGAGGGTCCCATGTGCGGCTATATTTCTACTGGTTCTCATTGGTTTGTAGACCTCGACAGGTCGAAAGCGAGTCAACCCGGTTCGCAGATGCTTCCTTGGCAACACACCAAGAACTAACCAGGCCCTACAGCAGAGTAGAACAGCTGCTGAATCTTTAGACCTTACATGGAAAGAGAATTTGAAGGTATTGTACAACTCAGAAAAACCTTCATGCACATCTGGTCACAGAGAGCGATTTGCAGACTGGTGCATCTGCCTTCAATGCAGGGAGATGCCTACCCTGTAGAGTGGCAATGTGGTAATAACAGACCCGATTTCAGCACATCTGCATAACCTCAGATGGAGAGAGTTGTGCTCGACCCGATGGTCATCGAGGTAAATATTAGGTTCTTGCTAGGGGAGTTAGATGTGGTTGTAGAGGACCAAATTAAATGATTAGACATGATGCCTACCGGTAAATTGTTCTCTGGTTCCTTAGCTTTATGGTGGAGGGTAACAAGAGGGTTATTCCCTCCTGTTGTGTCTGGAAGATCAGAGACCTCTACCCTGACCAGTATGGACAGTAAACTAGATTTTAACAAAGTGGATTTGGGTAAAATTCTTAGCTTAAATATTTTTATTTGTAATTCAATTCTGGAAATATATCATTCTTCTGCTTTTTATTTTTGTGTCGATTATATTGTTCTCCCAATATTGAAATTGCCTAGTCTCTTTATTTGCCATTTCCATGAGTTTTATTACAGTTTGGATTCGCCCAAATATGAATGTGACTTATAAAAGATATGTACATTGAAACAAAAGCAAATTTCCAAATCTTATTCTTTGTAAAACGAGACACAAGCAACTATTTCTTGGATAGAAGGCATTGGCACAAGAGCAACGTTCTGACTGATGTTGTTGGGGTCATCAGCAGAGCGTTGTGGGCGTTGTTGGTGAATGCTGCTGCCTTGCCCGCGCCTTAAGATTACTTCCATCAATCAGGTATATTGGCCTTGGGTGCGAATCTGGGGGGCGTCACTATGATTTGCTAAGAGAGTGGTGGGGCAGAAAGTTCACTCTTGTTGATTGCGTGATTGTCTTGCCTGGAAGATTGATATTAACATCGGTTGAAGTAAGTCAATAAAATAATTTAACATCTGATGAAAAAATGTACTGAGTCCCAAGCTACTGTGGTGCCGCCAATGATAAGGAGGTCATAAGTCACGCCGATTTTGTTTGGGCAAGCCATTTTTGTGCTGTTTAGTGCTCTTATGTAACTTGCAATGGGTGATCAAAGTAGGCCTATAATCAATACAATGGACCAAAACACAAAATACCATCTTGTCTGTAAAACCTAAAATAGATTTAGCCATAAAGTTATATGTTTATAAGTTATCTAAGGCGCCCTCTTCCATGCCATTCGATATGCAACATTACTCAATGATTATATAATATAGATACAGCGGCAAACCAATCCTGCCTCATGTGAGAAACTGGGAGTTTGTCAAGCGCTTGTCTAAATTATGTGCCATTTTTGGATGATCAAAATAGCAGTATCTTTCTGACAGATAACAAAATAAAAACAGTCTTGAGATGCCCAAAGTGAGACCTTGCAAAAGAACTAATGGCATATTTGATAAAAGCATTTTGAAATTTTGATTGACCACCCTACCAATGAAAATCCGTTCACCTGTTAACGGGTCGTTTTACAATTAACAAATCCAAATAGTGCAAAGGACACAAAAAATAGGTAGTTTGTCAAGTGCTTGTCTAAATTATGTGCCATTTTTGGATGATCAAAATAGCAGTATCTTTCTGACAGATAACAAAATAAAAACAGTCTTGAGATGCCCAAAGTGAGACCTTGCAAAAGAACTAATGGCATATTTGATAAAAGCATTTTGAAATTTTGAATGACCACCCTACCAATGAAAATCCGTTCACCTGTTAACGGGTCGTTTTACAATTAACAAATCCAAATAGTGCAAAGGACACAAAAAATAGGGAGTTTGTCAAGTGCCTGTCTAAATTATGTGCCATTTTTGGATGATCAAAATAGCAGTATCTTTCTGACAGATAACAAAATAAAAACAGTCTTGAGATGCCCAAAGTGAGACCTTGCAAAAGAACTAATGGCATATTTGATAAAAGCATTTTGAAATTTTGATTGACCACTCTACCAATGAAAATCCGTTCACCTGTTAACGGGTCGTTTTACAATTAACAAATCCAAATAGTGCAAAGGACACAAAAAATAGGTCCTAACATTTTATTCAATCGGTGACATTTACACCAAGTCTACTTCGAGAAGCGATTCAACAGCAGGATCATTCAAATTATACAATTACTTACCTGCCTACATGTCCAGCAATAAACTTCTAACGGCTCACTTCCCTGAACGCTTCCCATCTAGCAAACTGGGTCCCTAAAGAGACCCTGGTGTTAGACCGCAGCTGGTCGAATCTGTGTATAGCTTCTTTCTCCCTCTACCTTTTCTTCGTTTCTTGCGCTGGTCGACCATTATCGCAATAAAAATAGTGCAAACTAAATATCGGCCAGCGGCGAACGGCACAGAGTGATGACGTTTATGCGTTTCCGGAATTAATTATTCATGAGCTTCCAAATAAGGATTATTTTTGTCGGAACGTGAAAAATAAGGATTTGAAAGTTTATTTAAGAACAGCAAGAAATATATACGCCATTCCAACTTTGGAATCCGGATATCAGGACCATTTAGGATACACGTTTAAAAATTGAGAGATTTTTTTGATGAAATGCACCTTTAAATACGCAAGCTAATGATTTTCTGACACTAGTTCTCTAACGAGTCGCTGATGGCGTTGTACCACATGAACCCAGGTACTTGGTAAATAAGAGTTAACGAACAATTCGACATAGCAATTGACCGCTTGCTTCGATAATGGGCGATCTTAACCATATACGTCCTGGGATAAATAACGGGATTCTGATATCTCATATACCAGACAGCAACATTTTACATAGCGAATACAACTTAATTTCATATTGTAAAGTGATATGACAGCACCAAGCCGTTGTTGAAGGAATACAAAAATGATATCTGCTTTATGGATTTGCTACAATAACGATGAGTTTGACAAGACGCATTTAAATAATGCAGCAAAGCAGTGGCTGTACATAGCAAATATAATTGTTAAATGTTCTGTAGGCAACATTGAGCCTAAAGAGCAGAGTCATTGCGGGTTGAGGTATGGGCGTGAATCAGCGGCCACTAACTAGATGGAATTGCGATAAGATTAGGTGAGTTTGTCAAATAGCCTCTGCCTGTCATTAGCTGTCTCATTTGCTTCTCTGCCAACGTTGGCAATAATAAATTTCTTGGAGAAAAGCCTTGAGATGAAGGCTATATACATTCGTCAATACCTCTTGTAACCCAATCCGACAGCCATATCAAATGCTCAGATAAAACTTGAATGTCATAGAGGAAACTATTCACGCCAGCAAGTACAAGTATAATCATGTATATTAGACTAGTCGCATCATAATGAAACGGTAGCCCTATTTGTGCTATCCTATTGTTTCATCGGAGGCTCTATATAACAATATCTAGTGGAAAGCACAAAAAGTGTCGTATAGTATCTGCAGAACTTAGATCCGGTTAAATTACCACCCGTAATCTCGATGTGCAAGTGCTTTGTGGTTGAGTGACGAATGGTGATATTTGTTTTGATTTATTTGCCCTATTGGTATGCTAGCAACACTCTAATAACTAATCTTGGACCATCTTTACCTTGCAGGAACATGTAGTGTGTGTAGATAGATATCGATCTCAAAATTCGCTGCTATGCATAAGACAATATTTGCCATAGCACAGATATTCCATTAGCGATCGTTATTGTAAAGCAATATATCTTGTCGTTGCTGCCTTACACTGCGTATCATTATCAAATAGATTTGATTCCGTTTCCTTTGCAGTATTCTCATATATTGATGCACATGCATATTAGTGAAAAACAAGCACGGACTAAAACCATCAAGTTGTCAAAGCCGGTGTCCAGTATCAGCTAGCGAAAATATACCTGTGATTTGGTGTCCATTGAAAAATATTTACCAAGGTCATACTTTCGACACTTCTCGCCGACGTGATTGGGGTGCTATGCGCAACTACTGTGTCGATCTCACCCACACATGATATTATCAGTTTCCTGCCTTGTAAAGTAACACACTCAAAGCAGAATGCTTTTTGGATCATGGTCACGTTAAAGAGATCTTTGCTGCTCTAAAGCTCAATCTAGTATAATAACCCGACTGATTGCAAATCAAGAAGATATGTTATATGTACGTTGACCTAATGTTCGTATGACTGACATTGTTCGGCATTTATATAGCAGTTGTCAATGAAACCGCATTTATTGCCATTCGTTACAATCTTCATCATAATATCTACTAGATATGTGCCATAATATATTGTCTCGGTGAAAGGTGATACTGCATCTCACAAGGAAATGCACCAGACCTGTTCATAGTACATTTATTTGGCACTATGATCGGAATGTAGCCTTGAGTTATTGATTGATTTTCCAAGTTTAATTCCGTTAAATCTTGTTTACATCGGGACAAATATTGAAAGTGAGCAACTCATAACCGGGAGGTTGTTTGTTGTACATTATGGATCAGTGCAACTTCGTGCAACAATTCCGATTTCAATAAAAAATGATGTGGAACATTTGAAATAAAGCATTTAACAATCATGAATGATATTGTGCTCTTAGTACTTACTGCAAAATGTAAGCAGTGAAAACTAGGGGCCTGTTATTTGTCAGAGTTAGTTTTCAAAAAGGGATTATATGGATAGCTAGACCTACTATAAGTGAAACCGAAACCGGTTACTTGCAATCATGTATGTATTTGTATTAGTCCAGCACAACTGATCCATGACTGCAGGTCGTTTAATATTTCAGATCCACAAGCCACTGCAGTATGGTGGGTAGAATACAAAAATCACATTGTGATTGCATGCATATCGAAAGCGGGTAGTGTGAAATGTACACTCGGAGGACTGGTATGCACTCTATTCTTAACAGCTATAGTCGATGTCAATGATGCACGGGGGTGCAATATTCATCCGGTCGTTGTTCATCATGTACTAACATGTGGACGGAATGATAATTACAAAGTTGTACAGGCATTGTGGGCACACATCCAGTCACGACTCTATAAATACATTAGTAGCCGATAGACACATTAGCCATTAGTAGTTCCCCTAAGGCGATCAATAAACCCTATTACAAAGAGAGCAAAACTTATATTATCGATGACTCAAAATAACCATCGTCATTGCCATTAAATCCTTGATGTGTGACAGCGTGATAAATTGTTTTTCAAGCTAACAAGCCTCAGCAACGGCCAACTACGTCAGATCGTTCAATGGTATTTTGCATCGCCTAATCGGTATATGGTGCATCATTCATTGGACAACTGTCGAAAGATGATAAGATGATTTGTATGCGATTATTTGGTAATCACAAGCAAAATGTTAAGGGGATTTTCATGCTGTCGTTTGCTCAAATGGTATTCGTGGCAATAATGTAATGTCGATTAGATTTTAATGATAATGTACACATATGTTTGGGTTATTAGCAAATGGCTGGAGTATTACATTCCCCGTATGAAGCCCGAAAATGCCACGACGTAGAATAATTCCCTCCAACACCATGTCAACTGGTTTCACGCTAAATTAATTAACGATCTAGTTAATTGTATCGCAAGTCGTTCACATCGTTATCTTCCACAGCCGTTTAGATTTTATTCAAATGCTAAATAATGCTGTCGATTCCATTTAGCAATTTATGTTTTCCTCAACTCATGTCATCAGTCGTTGTTTGTCATTATTTCCGACGTTGACAGCAATTTGCGCATATTATCACAACTTCACCATAGTAGTTACCGCCTCTGTAAAAGCTTCATTGACAAACGAATCATGTTTATCTGCAGTTCTGTCTTTGAAGATTACACCCTGCAGCCAATAAAAAGGTTTCGTTCCGCCATGCATGCGCTACTAACAACTCCAACATAGCAATAATTACGCAAGTATAGTCCAGGAAGGCATATAAAATTGAATCAGACCAAATCGGTGTGTTGAATAGTTTGTTCCACTGCAATTACATTCGGGTATTTATGATATTCAGCTCTCATTATCACAATTCGTGTATCCGGTAATTTTGATCTTGAGACCTGAGCTCGGCGTTAGCAATACTGCCCAACGAGTTTTCCAAATCCTATACCAATTTCAGCCTGCTAGGCGATGCCACATTTGCAACTGATTCACGGGCACATCTCACCTTTGTCTAGCAATGGCGCTGCTCTCTAGGCTCGGTATTGCACAAAAAGCATTCATCAGCTGAACGTTTATTTGGGGTATATTTAACCAATACTGTTCGTGTTGTAGTGTATTCCATACAGTCATGATATTATATATTCCATATTACATGACCATGGTGATAGGTCAGGTAATCTAATTAAATGGCATATTAAAGTTAAAATTATCGCTTTACTGTACGAAATGCCTTTGCCAGGGATGGGTTTGCTTGGGCAAAGTCTAGGAATGTGATGATCTATCACGCTTCAGCAAATAGATTTAATAACACAAATATTATAATTAGTGAAAAATGTTTAGTTATACACTGGTTTTTTTGCATAGTCTATCTGATAACATCCAATATTCCCTAGCACTTGTAAATATAAATCGCTGTGTTTGAAAACGATCAAGGCAGTCGCGAACCTCTTTTGAACAAGATTTGCGTAACCTCAATGTCGTATAAGACAATATTCAACAGGAAGTATAAGACAGCACTATTAAGTTTTACGAGGGCTCTGAACACCTCAAGGCAAATATTGTAGGGATAGATGAAACTTTGGTCGCAGAATTGCAATGAGTCATTTTAATCCAAGTTATTTTACAATTAGACAGTTACCAATCACTAAACAATCATTATTTTGATGCCCTAACCATTAGTATGTTTCTTCCAACGGGTAAGCCCGTAAGCAGAGGAAGCTCAAAGAGTGTCATGCCAAGGCAAAGGATTCAAAATGTAGGAACAGATGATGCTTAGATCATGATATATTGTAGAATCGGACTAATTGATACTCATCGTCGTAGTATGGCTCGAGGACAAATCGTTACGATATCTACACACACACACTGTTGTTATAAAAACAACATCATACCTTGACCATAGGGACAAATAATGAACAGGGTCTGTAGTTATAGCAACATATTGACATGAAGCACAACCCAGTCCAAAACACGCATCACAAATCGCACATTATTGTCTCGATTTGTGTTAATCCACCCCGCATCACACGCATTGTTATGCAGTGACTGTGTTGCTTTCTATACTAATTGTGCAGCATTAGCCTTTAAACGCACTCCCTAGTGCTAAGAGAGAATGCAGACTCGGAGTGATAATAAAAGTTTTCGACTGCTCAATTACATAATTAACCCAGAATGTTGTCACGTATGAGAGGATTACAAACTGATTGCCTCTTCTAGCAGATCGAAGTATCAGTGACAGCTGCCATAAGATTGTGTCCAAAGAGGAAAGTGTGCGTGTTTGGATGCCTCGTCATCAAGTTGGTTACGAGCTAATTATGTGCGCAGCAACATGTTACGATTCATGGACGACCTCGACTAGGAATTTTTCTTGTCATCTAAATGATTATTTATTGTCATAGCCTGATCACAATTTATTTCGTGGAAAGTTCAACAAGAGACAATTTACACAATTGTTCCAATTACTTTTAATATTTTCAGGTATCATATTTATCATATTCTAATTGAAATGGCTACCGTTTAGAAGAATGCGACTGTATGAGGCTGCGTCGCAGGAAATTGCGATTGTCTATGTATATCCCCAGACCCTAGGTCTCACAACAGGGAATCGGAAAAGTGGCTATTAAGTTTCATCCTGTCGCGTCAAGCGTATGGCAAAAATCTTCACCATCATATCAGAAAACAGACACATCTGTGCTAATATGATTGGCTCTAACACACGGCTCCCCAACTCAGTTAACTTAGGCCGTAATATTTGCTCCGAAAGTCAAATTCAATTGGCAATCAATCCAACGGGCCTTCATGTTTTGATCTTCCTCTTACTAAATAAATAATGAAGGCGCGATTATTGGTCCACACAATCGAAGAAAATGCCATAGCTGATAACAAGGCTAGCATATCATACAAGACACGAAAATAAATAGCATATCGCTTATGAACGAAACAATACGAAAATTAATTCATAATGACAATATGATGTTGCGTCAGAGGTCAGTAAAACGAAAATTATACGAATATCGCAAAAGTGGACCTAATCTGAAAACATAACAGTGTAATGTATTTAGGTATTTTTATACTGTGCCATGACAGTCAATCATGATTTGAAGTGGGTGTTTTATGGACACGGCAATTGAAATATATAGTAGAGGGAATACGTTGAGAGGACTAAATGATCCACACCGGTGTAGCGAGACTGTGAACGTATATACTACAAGCCTCTGAGAAGTAACACAAACCGAAATGAAGATTTACATCGGCTCGAATCGCCCAATTCTCTCTCTCTCTCTCTCTCTCTCTCTCTCTCTCTCTCTCTCTCTCTCTCTCTTTCTATCTCTCTCTCTCTCTCTCACTAACACACATACAATTTCTCTCTGATTCTCATGCCATCGAATCCAATAAGAAAAGAAGCATTTGGCCGTAATTACACTATTTGGCATGACATGATATGGTCTCGTTGGTATATAAGCATTCGTAAATAGTTACTACCATCTTTTTTAATTACCGTTTAGTTATTTAATATGGCTGTGATATACTATGTCCGATTAAGGCATTAAAACCGACTGCCTTAATACTGCAGTCGCTAAAAACACAGACCCACGCTTCTCTGATAATAATACCGTCAAATTCGTTATTCAATGTTGTCTGCAAGACAATGGTTGCCGCATTAGCATCTGATTCACGATCATACTATACAGTCCATATAGTACAAGTACAAGGCAGTTATTTGAGCAACATGTTCTGTGTAGTACTGGCTAGGATACATTTGTGTTTTACAAATTTTGAGAGTCATCCGCGTCAACGTTTAAATACATTCACATAACCTATGACCACTGAGCTAAATGCTATTGACTCGTACATCCGTTGCTCTTTTGTTACATAGCAAGCAGGCATTATCGCCGAATATCTGCCAAAAATGCTGTGTCCATTCTGGTTCGAAAAACCAACCCAATAATCGTTTTTCTTAATTATACGGCAGACCTTTACATGGTGATCAATTCTCTTCATGCAGCGCATTGAATTTTATCATCCACTGCACTTACATCAGGACATTAACGGCCTAGAGTGCTCTGTATCGAACGATCCCTTACCAGCAATAAACAGTAGTGATTGCGGTTGAATGACGATCATTACCTTGGGCAACAATGGCCGAGCCATCTAGCCATTGGTTAGTATCTTTTGTAATCTGCTTTCGTACACTGCTAAGCTGTAGAATAATCCATATAATACCCTGAAGCTAATCGACAAACCTTAAAATATGCAAGTTCATGTACATCAATTATATATGTATTTAAATAACTTATATAAGTGTGTAATTTACAAAGTCATCTTTGGTTTTAAGTCATATCCGGTCATAAATCGAACGGTTCTTCCTGGATCATGCTTTTATCAAGCGGTCATATAAGTCGCCTAATCCCAAATGCATAGACAGGTTGTTCAGACAAGCGGGCATGAGATCAGCTAATAGACCTATAGCTGTACTGCTGACAGCAGCACTATGCCGTATTTTCGCTGATAAGTTAATGATGGTTACTATAGTGCAAGACCTGGTTGAACAGTAGCCACAAAGTGCGTCAATCAGCAATTAGTCATTCTGTGGTTTGGTTGTGTATCTGATATGCTGGTGAATAAAAGCATAATACATATTAGCTGATAAAATCATGAAGCAATTATTTCGGTGGAATCAATTTCACAGTTTGTTTCTAATGCATGGTAATACAAAGTGATTAAGACGACCTGTGGCATCAATTTCGGTGCAGTGGAGTTTATTAGCAACATATTCATTTACTGGCCACAAACAAATTATTTTTATTGGATAATAGCGTAATGAAAATGTATATTACTTAATGAAATATGTCTGGATCATTAAGTAAGAAAACTGCGACACGATCGAAACATCATCGAAAATAAGTGCAAATGACCTGTCAGTCGCTTGAATATCAAAGGGAATCACGCTTCTTTGCCCGTGTTTTGGGGATGATCGGATGTATCTCAGTGTGCAGACAAATCGGAGCCATTAAACCATAAACGCTAGACTGCGCTACGCTAAAATGATCTTTGTATATTTAACACAGATATGTAGAGCCTCCTTGTTCAAATTCTTTTTAGATTAATTAATCAACGATGAGTCAGTTATGGATATTACGGCAGTGTTCTACCCTCATTATAACCTGCTGTAGTCTGGTTATTTGTTTGTTGGATAAGATATATCCTGTGTAAGAAGGTTTCGAAAGTAATGGTCGAGCCACAGTGCAAATGTATTATCTTAACAAGCAAATCAATCGCCGCTTCGCTATGTTGGCTTTGTAAATAGGGACCAAATTCGTAGACCGTTAGATTTCCCTGTATAAGCATCACAACTAGCGGTCAATTAAACACAAACACCGTCTGCTCGATATTTTGCTATTTGTAGCATTCCCAAGGAGAGAGTCCGTGGGGACTGCTGGCCAATTAACATGGATTATATCCAGCTGCGCTCGCCAGGTCACTCGTATTCCATTGGTAATACCGCTGATGGTCTTGATATTTGCAAATGTTGAAAAACATCTGCACCCTAATAAACTGTGATGTACACGAACTGAATTATTCAGGTATTTAATGTATCAATAACTTCATAAGCTATGATAAACGTCCTCGTAAAGTATTAGTAAAACTTCTTATTGTTAACAAGAGACACGGACAACCAATGCATGGGTTCACGAAAGGGTGGTTATTTCATCGAGAAAGCTGTTCTATATCTACAGTATAAAATTGTTGACATATATGTGTGGAGCAGCTGAAGCTTACGGGTCACTGCTACACATTTAATCAACTGTACGAATAAGCTCGAGCTCTATCACTTATTATGATGACTATCGCCAGAGCATCATTTGCACCCTTAGTACAAAGGTGTAACTGCGAATTGCATCAGAACATATCTTTTTTAAAGGATAAGATACTGTAATTTAATTATGAACTGCGCCGCTGTTCTATTTTGTGCAACATTATACGCAATATTGCAGAGGTGCACCGGAACCTCTTCATCGGTCGCCCCTTTAAACAGATAAAGCATCACCTGCTGACATATTGGCAAATCTGGTAATGAATGATGGTGCCTTATGGTAAAGCATTTGTAATGTTTCTCGCTGTATCTTGTTTTGGTAGTCATATCGTATTCGGTAGTGTCTGTGTTCTAAGGTTAGGATGCAGTTAAAGTCACCTACGGAACCGTTTGGGTGACGAATGGCAGCTTATGACCGTCATGAACGGCTACTTCGGGAATGACGTTCCCACCAACACATCAACATTAGCATCCGCTCAACAAATCAAATATGGAGCCAATAATACGTATCATATACTGGATTCGGTCTGCATAACATTTTTGAGTGCATAAATTACAAACTGCTGATGCTGTAGTTATATTTTTGATATCTACACTATAGTGTACTATTCACAACTAATATATCACAATATGTATCGCAAAGTCTGTCTGTCTCTTGTGTTTAAAGGTTACTCAATACTTTAAAACTCACAAGCACGATTATTATAACTGCAATATCAAGTTTTGTATGCTCTTTAGCTCTTTCTATTCACAAAATATTCAGTTAAGTCCGCGTTTTCTTGATGATGCTATCATACCCTTCGCAATCTGTTTGGCAAGTTTCCGTGGATAAATTTGCAGATTGTATGGAGAGTAATCCCTTTTGTTGATGCGATTATTGAAAAATCCTACACAAATGGCAATCTGTTCGCAGTCAAAATAGAATGATTTGACCCATGAGAATAATTGTTTAATTTTAAATTGAATATGTTGAATTATGGCTTAATTTTAAGAGAAAGTATCAAAACAGAATACCAACAATGTAACACATCAAAAATCAAATGCAATATAGTTTAAATTGACGTGAAATATTTCGTACAAATGATAGTGCAGATTATGTTAACGATATTAGCCATAATAAGTATGATTTTTTTTAGCAATATATAAATCATCTTGGTAGTTTTTGGTTCAGATCTTATTGATAGATATAAATCGCGTTAGGTAATGATTATAAATATATAAGTTGGTTACATATCAAATTATCTTCAATCCATATTTGGACAATTAATGGGTGGCTATTTACCTTTATCGTCGGAGATGGCGCGTATTAGTAGAGGTTAGCTAAAGAACTGTCCATGAGCCAAGCCACATTTCTCCCCTAATACCTAAATACCAAGCAGCATTATTTTCGGACTTTTCGGAATACCTTTCTAGAAAGACCAAAAATATTTTTTTTTCATTATAACTCTCATTCGATGCTGCTCCAATCTTAAGGTACCGGGCGAAACAGGACTGCTGTATATCGTCCATTCAACAAGAAATTCCCCAAACAATCTTTCTCATCAGAAACACATCTACAACGACTGCCATACTAAGTTTGAACATGATGACAATAAATTAGAGCTGGTGGCTGGTTTTTCAGGCATGGCTGTTTACATGAAGCCTTTCGGCGTATACCCGTGTTGTATTCAATCGTGAGAATCTACAACAATATGAATATAAAGCACACAAGCAGAAATAAGATGATGAAATAAGATAAGATGATGACCAGTCAAACCTATAAAACCACTAATGATGAGCAATGCTTGTTTCCATCAACAATATGTCCGCAATATATATTTTGTTCCAGCTTCATCGGTGTGTGTAAGTGCGCGGAGATCAAGCATACTAAGGCATTACACAAATTGCTTGAGCTATTGCTTTGGTCTAGTTACTAGATCTTGGTAGTAAACGATGGCGTTGACATCAAAGATGTAAATATAGGTAAGGATGTGGGGATCAGTTGAAAATAAGACGATACTCACAGTAGCACATCCAACGATATTAATCGACACACCAACGCCGCCTGTGCTGCATTGTAGTATTACAACAGCTAAGACTGGGGTTGGGGAGGGGAATTGGAAGCGACATAATGATTTGCAAAAGCCGTTCTCTATTTTGATGCATTGTGCCCGTCTGTGTGGCCGAGAACTTGAGATTGCCTACAAATTCATCTGCACCAAACATTTGGATTTATATCCATGTGATCACATTTCACCTTCCTTGTACTAAGGTTGAAAGGCCATTTGACCCTGAACAACGAAATACACTACGATTCATTGTATATTCTATTACCTTTAGAACACTATTTGTGCCTTTTTACGCCCCAGCTACCGGAATTCACCACACATCCAATTACACCAACCTCTTATGCCAATTTACTTAGGAGCTATTAACGATGTACATTATAAATGTTTGTGGAAAGTCATGGTCGGGTTCATTTTGTAAGAAAATAGATAGCACACACATGATATTTCAGATTCTACCCAAACGGCACAAGACGCTTGCTATAGTTTGCAGGCCGCCGTTTTGAAAGCACACTTAATAAATAATTTAGTACATATGGTAATTGGAAACATTTAACCCGCGGTTGCATGTAGAAATATTTAGAACGAGCTTAGCTATGGTGATTAACGTTCTGTACCTTAAGCGGTTGAAATCCTGGCAACAACTTCACTAATTTAGATGTGCGTTTCATTAAACTAACCCATATACATATATAATATCAACACCATCCCTGATTATAATTAATGTAGTGTCATTTATGAAATTTTAGCATCAGATAAAGGAACAAACAAGCAACCGCAGTAATAAGCGACTAGACCAGTTCCTAACTTACCTATGTACGTCACAGTATCAATAATACGTCATAGCCAGCCATGTGTTTGCGCATACACGTCTGAAATGAGAAACTACAACCAAGCATTGCCTGAGATGATACCAGGCGATGACGTTCTCTGTAGCATAAGTCACAGCCGATTTATAGTTTCAATTACCAAGGATAATTGTCGCGGGGGATGAATATCCAATTCCACTTCACGCATTCTCTACTAGATGAGTTAAGCTTACAATGCGACATCAACACGCGTTTTGCCAACACCATTAGTCATCTGGTTTTCTCTTGCTACTAGTTTATCGTATATCTATGAAATCCTCGCGTGACTAACTAATATATTCACCCCAACATTACCTATTTAAGTAGCTGAGCTGATATAACTGGGGTGGAATAGTGTCATATGTTGCAGCTGTGCATTCGTCAAATCAACCGATAGGTGTGAACACTCATCTACGTATATTGACGTCAAATAAGATAAAATAATGATGAATTGTAAATTGTATATCGCTTCGTCGGTGTCGCACAATGAAATAGGTAACAATAATTCGGTTATTATAGAAAATATGCTAAAATTAACTCAATTAAATGAACATCATTTGTTTTACCCTTCTATGCATGCAAACTTGAATTCAGCTAGACGATCTACTAAATGTACTACACGTCGTTATATGCCGTCGCTCTAACCACTGTTGGATACTTTGCTACATCTTATGGTTTCAATCAATGTAGATCATGCTTACACCTGAAATACTTTACGCAAATTTATGCTCAATTACAATATCAACAAAACATCGCAGATTGTCCATTAGTGGTTTTGCGATCTGTGGGCTCATGTGTATGGTGTTCAGCTAAGATTCCTTTCGTTGTTACTAATCCGCGTTACTTTGGGTTATTCACCAGACAAAGTCATCAGCTTCTATATGTCGAATACGGAACAAGTAGCGGGATTTCGCATTGAAACTGAGCTATAACATTTGATGAAGCAGACCGTGAAAGGCATGTTGCCATAGGTAGCGCCTAAGAATAAGATTGCTAAATAAAACAGTATCACGTTATAAATATTAGTCGCTCTAAGCAGATATATGCACAGTCTAACACATAGACTGCTACATAATTGGCTTTCTCCAACCATATAAAAGTTTCTCTGCTCTGATTTTCTGAAAAGCAAACTTGTGCGAAATGTACAGTTGTGTATTGCAAGCAAGCGTAGTATGATTGCATATTGGAAGGTTTCAATGCATCTACTTATAACAGATATAGGCAATACACGTTGGCAAGATCAATTACAACGCCTGGAATTCGTTTCGTTTTGCCATTCATTATTAATCAGGAAAACAATTTGCAGGCAAACATATTTTATGTAATGAATTGTTGGATATAACATAGCAGTAATTCTTCACGGCTTATATTCAGCTACAAATAAGCAACTACCGGGTGGCGTCTTGCAATATCTTTACCTATTCGATTTCTAGCGGGCTATTGACTCACACATGATTGATTATTTACTTATTGTGTTGCATTGCCGTAGGACCACGTTAAAATATTGGCCTTTTTAATCCCTGCATAGATATCAGACTTCATTCAATATGAATGTATAATGTATCAAAACTCCGTAGGTCATGAGTAGGACATCACAGCCTACCGCAGTGTTATATGCGAGCACTTAACCTATCAGGATTAACGAAACAGGAGGATCAACATCTCAATGTATAGTTATATACAGCAAAGTTTGTATTACAATTAAGGGGCGCAAATGGGATCAGAAACACGTTGTACTAATACGCGCTGAAGAAGTATCAATGTCGTACCTTTGCTGACAAAGAAGAAGTGTTCAGTTGATTAGTGCTGGTAATTTAATTATACTACATTTGTAAAAATACTGGCATTGGAACAAGCGACAATAATATTGAATGTGTCATGGTGATGATTATGCATGATGTTAAATTGTCTAATACAGTTAACGCATGACATGAAGACAGCCCTTAGAGAGGTACGTAAATGCATGATCTAACTCGTTCTAGTTGATATGTTTTAATATGCAACATATAGAACGCAAAACGGCGTGATGATGAGGGTGATTATTTGCACATGAAGGCAAAAGAAAAAGTCTATGATCTGACGTAAGTTCTGCCTCCATCAAAGTGTGTTCGAGGCACAACATGTATGGCAGCAAACGTATGATGAATCGGCCGAGGATTATTTTTTCTAGTTGGTCGTAAGTTGTGAGAAGTGTTCTATTTAGACTAGGCAGCTCGATTATTCGTTTGGCGCAAGAAACGTTGCATTTGATGATATATTCATGACGAGAACATGTCAAAGATACTGGTAATGTTGGCATCGGGATAGTGCTCCTTTTTACTTAGCCGGATATATTGTTATATATGATGTCGCTTGCTCACAAGGGACTCGGGATTGGCAAACAGAGGTATCCTCAAGGTTATATATGTCAGACGACGAGCCGCTTTCCATAAATATTGCGCAAACATGGGATCAGATAGGTTGCTTTGAGGCTTTGATTCCGACATTGATATATCATATCGGTCTAATACTCACGTCACCCCTGCATAATAATGCTCGCTGAGCAAAGGTACGACATTCCTATAGCTAGCATTGCTGAGAGATATCAGTGGGCACATTTATTCCCATTTGCAATGATATTTCATTGAAACAGCGTAGTACAGGCAGTTGAAAAGCCATATGTTTGCCAGTATATCAGCACAGCATCTGGGTTGTGGGATGTATAATGACTTGCTAACGTGATACATATAGGCAATGTTCTCACTGTGTCCTGCGACAAAGGATCTACTAAATTGTTTGTGCAAGAGTTATTCAGATATTGGAATCGCATTTAGCCATTAACACTTTATATAGCTTACGTCTGATGTTAAAGTTGTTATACGGGCAAAACTTCTTTCTCGCGCTTTCATGACACAATGGCTGGCATAATTGCTACATAGCTGACACTGATACCAAATACTTCTTGGATCCATACTCAAGCAGGTACGTCTACAATGCCACTGCCGCAATGCATACGTTATATTCTGTTGATAGCGAATCCACTTTGGCGAACAGTCTTGACATTGTTCATTTCAGGCTAAAGTTTTGATAAACACTTGGAAGGCTATGAATGCCGTGTTCCGGTTGTTGCAATATGTGTGCTTTTAATTGCTGTGAGATATCAGTGAGCACATACATTCTCATTTGCAACGACATCTCATTATAAAAACGACAATAGTTAAATGCAGTAAAATAGCCAAATAATTGAAAATCTACCAGTACAACATGCGCGTATTGTAATGTACAATTACATGTCTGTGTTCTTTCAATAACTAGGTATTATAAGCTATTGAAACAGTGTTGTCTTGGATACTCGTTTGATTATTAAGTCCAACAGATTAATCACAGCAACAGCACGTAGGCATGTTTATCAAACCTTCCAAAAGCACAACATGTTCGAATCCCACTTGACGCCCAAATGCATAGACAGGTTGTTCAGACAAGCGGGCATGAGATCAGCTAATAGACCTATAGCTGTACTGCTGACAGCAGCACTATGCCGTATTTTCGCTGATAAGTTAATGATGGTTACTATAGTGCAAGACCTGGTTGAACAGTAGCCACAAAGTGCGTCAATCAGCAATTAGTCATTCTGTGGTTTGGTTGTGTATCTGATATGCTGGTGAATAAAAGCATAATACATATTAGCTGATAAAATCATGAAGCAATTATTTCGGTGGAATCAATTTCACAGTTTGTTTCTAATGCATGGTAATACAAAGTGATTAAGACGACCTGTGGCATCAATTTCGGTGCAGTGGAGTTTATTAGCAACATATTCATTTACTGGCCACAAACAAATTATTTTTATTGGATAATAGCGTAATGAAAAATGTATATTACTTAATGAAATATGTCTGGATCATTAAGTAAGAAAACTGCGACACGATCGAAACATCATCGAAAAATAAGTGCAAATGACCTGTCAGTCGCTTGAATATCAAAGGGAATCACGCTTCTTTGCCCGTGTTTTGGGGATGATCGGATGTATCTCAGTGTGCAGACAAATCGGAGCCATTAAACCATAAACGCTAGACTGCGCTACGCTAAAATGATCTTTGTATATTTAACACAGATATGTAGAGCCTCCTTGTTCAAATTCTTTTTAGATTAATTAATCAACGATGAGTCAGTTATGGATATTACGGCAGTGTTCTACCCTCATTATAACCTGCTGTAGTCTGGTTATTTGTTTGTTGGATAAGATATATCCTGTGTAAGAAGGTTTCGAAAGTAATGGTCGAGCCACAGTGCAAATGTATTATCTTAACAAGCAAATCAATCGCCGCTTCGCTATGTTGGCTTTGTAAATAGGGACCAAATTCGTAGACCGTTAGATTTCCCTGTATAAGCATCACAACTAGCGGTCAATTAAACACAAACACCGTCTGCTCGATATTTTGCTATTTGTAGCATTCCCAAGGAGAGAGTCCGTGGGGACTGCTGGCCAATTAACATGGATTATATCCAGCTGCGCTCGCCAGGTCACTCGTATTCCATTGGTAATACCGCTGATGGTCTTGATATTTGCAAATGTTGAAAAACATCTGCACCCTAATAAACTGTGATGTACACGAACTGAATTATTCAGGTATTTAATGTATCAATAACTTCATAAGCTATGATAAACGTCCTCGTAAAGTATTAGTAAAACTTCTTATTGTTAACAAGAGACACGGACAACCAATGCATGGGTTCACGAAAGGGTGGTTATTTTCATCGAGAAAGCTGTTCTATATCTACAGTATAAAATTGTTGACATATATGTGTGGAGCAGCTGAAGCTTAAGGGTCACTGCTACACATTTAATCAACTGTACGAATAAGCTCGAGCTCTATCACTTATTATGATGACTATCGCCAGAGCATCATTTGCACCCTTAGTACAAAGGTGTAACTGCGAATTGCATCAGAACATATCTTTTTTAAAGGATAAAGATACTGTAATTTAATATGAACTGCGCCGCTGTTCTATTTTGTGCAACATTATACGCAATATTGCAGAGGTGCACCGGAACCTCTTCATCGGTCGCCCCTTTAAACAGATAAAGCATCACCTGCTGACATATTGGCAAATCTGGTAATGAATGATGGTGCCTTATGGTAAAGCATTTGTAATGTTTCTCGCTGTATCTTGTTTTGGTAGTCATATCGTATTCGGTAGTGTCTGTGTTCTAAGGTTAGGATGCAGTTAAAGTCACCTACGGAACCGTTTGGGTGACGAATGGCAGCTTATGACCGTCATGAACGGCTACTTCGGGAATGACGTTCCCACCAACACATCAACATTAGCATCCGCTCAACAAATCAAATATGGAGCCAATAATACGTATCATATACTGGATTCGGTCTGCATAACATTTTGAGTGCATAAATTACAAACTGCTGATGCTGTAGTTATATTTTTGATATCTACACTATAGTGTACTATTCACAACTAATATATCACAATATGTATCGCAAAGTCTGTCTGTCTCTTGTGTTTTAAAGGTTACTCAATACTTTAAAACTCACAAGCACGATTATTATAACTGCAATATCAAGTTTTTGTATGCTCTTTAGCTCTTTCTATTCACAAAATATTCAGTTAAGTCCGCGTTTTCTTGATGATGCTATCATACCCTTCGCAATCTGTTTGGCAAGTTTCCGTGGATAAATTTGCAGATTGTATGGAGAGTAATCCCTTTTGTTGATGCGATTATTGAAAAATCCTACACAAATGGCAATCTGTTCGCAGTCAAAATAGAATGATTTGACCCATGAGAATAATTGTTTAATTTTAAATTGAATATGTTGAATTATGGCTTAATTTTAAGAGAAAGTATCAAAACAGAATACCAACAATGTAACACATCAAAAATCAAATGCAATATAGTTTTTAAATTGACGTGAAATATTTCGTACAAATGATAGTGCAGATTATGTTAACGATATTAGCCATAATAAGTATGATTTTTTTTAGCAATATATAAATCATCTTGGTAGTTTTTGGTTCAGATCTTATTGATAGATATAAATCGCGTTAGGTAATGATTATAAATATATAAGTTGGTTACATATCAAATTATCTTCAATCCATATTTGGACAATTAATGGGTGGCTATTTACCTTTATCGTCGGAGATGGCGCGTATTAGTAGAGGTTAGCTAAAGAACTGTCCATGAGCCAAGCCACATTTCTCCCCTAATACCTAAATACCAAGCAGCATTATTTTCGGACTTTTCGGAATACCTTTCTAGAAAGACCAAAAATATTTTTTTTTCATTATAACTCTCATTCGATGCTGCTCCAATCTTAAGGTACCGGGCGAAACAGGACTGCTGTATATCGTCCATTCAACAAGAAATTCCCCAAACAATCTTTCTCATCAGAAACACATCTACAACGACTGCCATACTAAGTTTGAACATGATGACAATAAATTAGAGCTGGTGGCTGGTTTTTCAGGCATGGCTGTTTACATGAAGCCTTTCGGCGTATACCCGTGTTGTATTCAATCGTGAGAATCTACAACAATATGAATATAAAGCACACAAGCAGAAATAAGATGATGAAATAAGATAAGATGATGACCAGTCAAACCTATAAAACCACTAATGATGAGCAATGCTTGTTTCCATCAACAATATGTCCGCAATATATATTTTGTTCCAGCTTCATCGGTGTGTGTAAGTGCGCGGAGATCAAGCATACTAAGGCATTACACAAATTGCTTGAGCTATTGCTTTGGTCTAGTTACTAGATCTTGGTAGTAAACGATGGCGTTGACATCAAAGATGTAAATATAGGTAAGGATGTGGGGATCAGTTGAAAATAAGACGATACTCACAGTAGCACATCCAACGATATTAATCGACACACCAACGCCGCCTGTGCTGCATTGTAGTATTACAACAGCTAAGACTGGGGTTGGGGAGGGGAATTGGAAGCGACATAATGATTTGCAAAAGCCGTTCTCTATTTTGATGCATTGTGCCCGTCTGTGTGGCCGAGAACTTGAGATTGCCTACAAATTCATCTGCACCAAACATTTGGATTTATATCCATGTGATCACATTTCACCTTCCTTGTACTAAGGTTGAAAGGCCATTTGACCCTGAACAACGAAATACACTACGATTCATTGTATATTCTATTACCTTTAGAACACTATTTGTGCCTTTTTACGCCCCAGCTACCGGAATTCACCACACATCCAATTACACCAACCTCTTATGCCAATTTACTTAGGAGCTATTAACGATGTACATTATAAATGTTTGTGGAAAGTCATGGTCGGGTTCATTTTGTAAGAAAATAGATAGCACACACATGATATTTCAGATTCTACCCAAACGGCACAAGACGCTTGCTATAGTTTGCAGGCCGCCGTTTTGAAAGCACACTTAATAAATAATTTAGTACATATGGTAATTGGAAACATTTAACCCGCGGTTGCATGTAGAAATATTTAGAACGAGCTTAGCTATGGTGATTAACGTTCTGTACCTTAAGCGGTTGAAATCCTGGCAACAACTTCACTAATTTAGATGTGCGTTTCATTAAACTAACCCATATACATATATAATATCAACACCATCCCTGATTATAATTAATGTAGTGTCATTTATGAAATTTTAGCATCAGATAAAGGAACAAACAAGCAACCGCAGTAATAAGCGACTAGACCAGTTCCTAACTTACCTATGTACGTCACAGTATCAATAATACGTCATAGCCAGCCATGTGTTTGCGCATACACGTCTGAAATGAGAAACTACAACCAAGCATTGCCTGAGATGATACCAGGCGATGACGTTCTCTGTAGCATAAGTCACAGCCGATTTATAGTTTCAATTACCAAGGATAATTGTCGCGGGGGATGAATATCCAATTCCACTTCACGCATTCTCTACTAGATGAGTTAAGCTTACAATGCGACATCAACACGCGTTTTGCCAACACCATTAGTCATCTGGTTTTCTCTTGCTACTAGTTTATCGTATATCTATGAAATCCTCGCGTGACTAACTAATATATTCACCCCAACATTACCTATTTAAGTAGCTGAGCTGATATAACTGGGGTGGAATAGTGTCATATGTTGCAGCTGTGCATTCGTCAAATCAACCGATAGGTGTGAACACTCATCTACGTATATTGACGTCAAATAAGATAAAATAATGATGAATTGTAAATTGTATATCGCTTCGTCGGTGTCGCACAATGAAATAGGTAACAATAATTCGGTTATTATAGAAAATATGCTAAAATTAACTCAATTAAATGAACATCATTTGTTTTACCCTTCTATGCATGCAAACTTGAATTCAGCTAGACGATCTACTAAATGTACTACACGTCGTTATATGCCGTCGCTCTAACCACTGTTGGATACTTTGCTACATCTTATGGTTTCAATCAATGTAGATCATGCTTACACCTGAAATACTTTACGCAAATTATGCTCAATTACAATATCAACAAAACATCGCAGATTGTCCATTAGTGGTTTTGCGATCTGTGGGCTCATGTGTATGGTGTTCAGCTAAGATTCCTTTCGTTGTTACTAATCCGCGTTACTTTGGGTTATTCACCAGACAAAGTCATCAGCTTCTATATGTCGAATACGGAACAAGTAGCGGGATTTCGCATTGAAACTGAGCTATAACATTTGATGAAGCAGACCGTGAAAGGCATGTTGCCATAGGTAGCGCCTAAGAATAAGATTGCTAAATAAAACAGTATCACGTTATAAATATTAGTCGCTCTAAGCAGATATATGCACAGTCTAACACATAGACTGCTACATAATTGGCTTTCTCCAACCATAAAAGTTTCTCTGCTCTGATTTTCTGAAAAGCAAACTTGTGCGAAATGTACAGTTGTGTATTGCAAGCAAGCGTAGTATGATTGCATATTGGAAGGTTTCAATGCATCTACTTATAACAGATATAGGCAATACACGTTGGCAAGATCAATTACAACGCCTGGAATTCGTTTCGTTTTGCCATTCATTATTAATCAGGAAAACAATTTGCAGGCAAACATATTTTATGTAATGAATTGTTGGATATAACATAGCAGTAATTCTTCACGGCTTATATTCAGCTACAAATAAGCAACTACCGGGTGGCGTCTTGCAATATCTTTACCTATTCGATTTCTAGCGGGCTATTGACTCACACATGATTGATTATTTACTTATTGTGTTGCATTGCCGTAGGACCACGTTAAAATATTGGCCTTTTTAATCCCTGCATAGATATCAGACTTCATTCAATATGAATGTATAATGTATCAAAACTCCGTAGGTCATGAGTAGGACATCACAGCCTACCGCAGTGTTATATGCGAGCACTTAACCTATCAGGATTAACGAAACAGGAGGATCAACATCTCAATGTATAGTTATATACAGCAAAGTTTGTATTACAATTAAGGGGCGCAAATGGGATCAGAAACACGTTGTACTAATACGCGCTGAAGAAGTATCAATGTCGTACCTTTGCTGACAAAGAAGAAGTGTTCAGTTGATTAGTGCTGGTAATTTAATTATACTACATTTGTAAAAATACTGGCATTGGAACAAGCGACAATAATATTGAATGTGTCATGGTGATGATTATGCATGATGTTAAATTGTCTAATACAGTTAACGCATGACATGAAGACAGCCCTTAGAGAGGTACGTAAATGCATGATCTAACTCGTTCTAGTTGATATGTTTTAATATGCAACATATAGAACGCAAAACGGCGTGATGATGAGGGTGATTATTTGCACATGAAGGCAAAAGAAAAAGTCTATGATCTGACGTAAGTTCTGCCTCCATCAAAGTGTGTTCGAGGCACAACATGTATGGCAGCAAACGTATGATGAATCGGCCGAGGATTATTTTTTCTAGTTGGTCGTAAGTTGTGAGAAGTGTTCTATTTAGACTAGGCAGCTCGATTATTCGTTTGGCGCAAGAAACGTTGCATTTGATGATATATTCATGACGAGAACATGTCAAAGATACTGGTAATGTTGGCATCGGGATAGTGCTCCTTTTTACTTAGCCGGATATATTGTTATATATGATGTCGCTTGCTCACAAGGGACTCGGGATTGGCAAACAGAGGTATCCTCAAGGTTATATATGTCAGACGACGAGCCGCTTTCCATAAATATTGCGCAAACATGGGATCAGATAGGTTGCTTTGAGGCTTTGATTCCGACATTGATATATCATATCGGTCTAATACTCACGTCACCCCTGCATAATAATGCTCGCTGAGCAAAGGTACGACATTCCTATAGCTAGCATTGCTGAGAGATATCAGTGGGCACATTTATTCCCATTTGCAATGATATTTCATTGAAACAGCGTAGTACAGGCAGTTGAAAAGCCATATGTTTGCCAGTATATCAGCACAGCATCTGGGTTGTGGGATGTATAATGACTTGCTAACGTGATACATATAGGCAATGTTCTCACTGTGTCCTGCGACAAAGGATCTACTAAATTGTTTGTGCAAGAGTTATTCAGATATTGGTTCGCATTTAGCCATTAACCTGCGATATAGGACGTCTGATGTTAAAGTTGTTTACGGGCAAAACTTCTTTCTCGATTTCATGACACAATGGGAATCGACACTTAGCCAAATTAACTTGGATCCATTCAAGCAGGTACGTCTACAATGCCATGTTAATGCATACGTTGTTGATATGCGAATCAAAACTTTGACATTGTTCATTTCAGCTAAAGTTTTGATAAACACTTGGACTACAATGGCGTGGCATTGTTGCATTGCTTTTATAGCTGTGAGACTGATACCAATACATTCTTAGATGCGAAGAACATTTCATTATAAAAAACGACAATACCAATGGGTAAAAAAAGCTGCATTAATAATTTTAAATCTAATTTGCACAGGGTTTGCGTGGATTGTAATGGCAATTGTCAGTAGGTCTTTGTACTTTCAAGCCATGGGGTATAATATCATTTCTAAACAGTGTTGCTTGGATACTCGTTTGATACGGTTAAGTCCAACAGATGGGTAACAGCAACAACTTAGGCATGTTTATCAAACCTTCCAAAAGCACAACATGTTCGAATCCCACTTGACGACTATCAGTATAGCAGCCCTCTGTGTGAAATTATAACAGCGGTTTGCCACGACTTTATAAGGTTATGTATGCCTAGCCAAGCGCAGCTTTTCATTAACACTACAGTGCAATGAGTAAAGTGCAAAGACTTGGTCAACAGGGACAATTAGGTTCATTAATGAAGCGTTGGCAGCTAAACCATATCCAACTCGGTGAGGTATGTGGTCTGTCTTAATGGAATGTTTTCTTGAACATGTATAGTCTTTGTTTCTGTACATGGTTTAATGTTTTTTATAAGTACTTCATACCCCTCGTTTATACAAACAGACATATATAAAGTGTATTTAGTGTGTGTACCAGTACAGGTCTACGATATAACACCATTCGTGTACTCTGCATCACTCCTACCCAGCGCGATTTCGAGGATCTTCACGTTTTTCTATGGAGACGCCTGTCACGTTATTTAATATGCAGCTTCATCAATAAACTGTGCGCCTATTTATGTTTAGTTATATGTATGTACAAATATGCAGGAAAAGTGGATGTACCAAGGAACAAATGCAATTTAAACACGTTTATACGTAAGGCTTTATAGTGGTCATCGATATTTTCTTCGAACGCCCGAATGCCTTTTTTGCCTTTAGTATAGATTCGATGGGCTGGCTATGCGGCAATATTCACTACTTATTCTCAAGTCATATATGTGTCAACATCGTGTACTTTATCCATTGGTTAGCATAGCATGCGGTATAAAATTCGTCAAGAACACCCAAAACTGACACTGATATGCAATTCGCATACATGGTCAGAACTAGGCTTCAGTAAAAATGTGATTTGTTTCTGCTACATTCATTAGCACATTACCAAATAATTTTAGCAAGCACCTCTTTTTTTTCATTGTTAATGTGCTGTCTAATGTTCCAAATCACTACTTGGAGGTGCACTGCTAGCTATTATTTCTAAGCATGATTCCACCTATCGCACTAACATTGTTGCGTACGGCTTTCATTACAGCAGTTAACTCTCTAAAGAATCCAAATGCGTGGTTTATTCACACCTAGCTCTTAATTCACCAATATCTTTGTCATGTGCGTCCTATATCAGGCTGATTGCCTAGGAGAAAATGCGACAGGCATCTCAACACCCACTTATACATTGCCACATGCTTTGGGTACTTCGGAAGAAACCGCGTTGGCACATACCCAACTGCAATGGTCACTTTAAACATTGTCAGCAATCCTTCGATGAGGGATTACAATAATGTCATCTGACATTGACCATTGACCAATCAAATGTATCCTTGACACATGTCATGACATCATATCATATTGAAAACTAAATCATGCGACAAAATGCTCCGGTAGACACTTTATGTCATTTGCATAAGCATTCTCTAGTTTTAAAGTTTAATTGGAGTATGGGTTAACTTAAACATTATAACAATGGTTCACTGATGAAATGAATAATGCAGTTGTAAAAATGTTAACTGTTAAAGAAGCTAAATTCGGGAGCACAAAAGCAAAAATTATAAACACCGATCTCTGTTTTCTTTACACCCGACCACAAAGTTGCCACCATGCATAATAAATTGCATAATAAATTGCATTACTCAAGAAGGCGAAATAGAACAAGTATGGGAAGTATGTTTGTCTGTGGGAATTCCAAACAGCATTACTTTCAATACCGACATACAACAAATGCGATTATTGCCGTGAAAGTATGTTTTGGCACCGACGAAGGTGGAACACATGCTCGGCATTTTCTGATATAGCAGTTTCTTGACGTATACCTGACATGAATCCGGCTAGCGTGATAGAGGACTAAACAACGCCAGTACGTAAGATTATAATATATCCATCGCCTCATTTATAAGGCTATCCAGGAAGCATCATTATCAAAAATATATAACGAAAAAGTTTTTTCATTTACACAATTGGATTCTGTTACATCCTGTATTTGGAAGATGGGGAATCTGCAATGTTGTTTTTAAACCTACTAATTCATCAGCAAATGGTTATTTGATGCTTGCAGGTTACCCGCAAGTGTAGAATATTAATGGCCTGAATCTTGAAATGCTTATCTTTTTTTTATAAATTGGCAATCATTGAAGTGTATTGTACAACGGCATTGTAATTCATGGACCGAAAGATAGTAACGAGGTTTATTTAAATTAGTTACGCCCTAGACTTCTTGACATTATTGCACTATAAGTGGTGATTAAAACACTCAATATCATTTAAAGAATGAAAGATAAAGACTTGCTGGTTGTGATTTGGCGATTATAAGCACCGTTGCAGTTGGCCAAATATACCGTTATTTGACCTGCTGTTTTAATAGCGGCAGGAATACCGGCTATTGCAAGTTGACTCGACGGATTAATCCGCCCTGCGTGTTGTTACCCAAATGAAGGAATGGGGCGGGATAAGCATTGATAATACGATACTACTGTTCCCCGAAACCTGGCATAAAAGTGCGATAATGTGTCACGGATTCCGATTATACGTCTTGTCAATAGAACATCGAATTCTACTCACCACTTTATACGACCGTTCTTGTGAAGAGAATCACCCATTTATTGTAGCATTGGATCGATGGCAGACTGGCATTCCATGTCAACCCTATTATTGCCGTTCAGCGGATGAATGAAGGAACGAATTATTCCATTTAGCTGCTAGGATATTTCACCAAACTGCTTTGTATTTTACCAAGGGAACGATCAAGGCTATCAACCTTCCGCCCATAACAGTATTGCCGTTAAGGGGCAAGCCGTAAGTATATATGTAGGTATTGTGCTTCCAATGTTCTATGTATATCCAGCGAGAGAAGATCTTCTGATTGTTTGTTGAAGGGCACGAGCTATTCGGACATTAAATAGGCATACTTTAACTTTTTATAGACGCTTTATGTGGCTAACTTCCGATATTAATGCTGTGATGCAAAATTCCTTGCAATTGGTCCTCTAACAGAGCTAATAACTGAAACATATACAAACTAATGTTTCATTAACATGGTTGCCAACTAGGATATCAACAGGCTCCGTTAACGTTTACGCGTCAATCAGTATTGTAGCTAAACATATGCTCATATTTCGTATGGGACATCTGTGAAGACACACGTATTGACTTTCCATTTTATCTATTTGAGACGCGACAATACGTAAATACTGTCAAACAGCCACATATATCTGTACAGATTGCCATGACAAGCGTGTCGTGCTAGCAGTTTAAACAAGGACGCATCTAGAGGCTTGTCAAATTTTAATAACACACAGGGCATGCTACTCGCATGGGCGTAACACATCATCCGGTCATGAAATCTTTAACTTCAGGCAATCGGCGGATGTTTGCCTAAGCTGTAGCAAATAGAACGATAGAGTACTTACAAAGCACCTAGAAGGGGCGGTCTGCAAGAGGACAAGTCATATGCCACCGTAGTCAGCACAACCTGTCCTCCCTGGCGACCTCACATTGAGTCATCTGTGTCAGTGAAGACTACTCAAGAAGCGCCTGCTGTCCCAACAACTTTGACGACTGCGTCTGCATCCACAGCTGATCCATCACATCAATCACTTAAGTAAGGCCCCACCGCCGGCGGACGATGGCATTCTAGAGGTTCGATATCGTCGACCAACGTCAGGGCAGGGATAGAGAATACAGCCCTCGAAGGATGTTATTTTAACCCCGCGATGCGTTTGTGTTACGAGCTGAAAAAGACACAGAAATTAAAGCTTTCATTGCAGAATCGGAAATACAAGTGAAAATTATTGAGCACATTTCAATCAGTGAAGCAAAATTTGAGAGTTTTAGAGTTAAGATGAATGTCTCCGATATGCACACTTTGATTAAGGGAGACTGATATTTGAGTATTGTCTTTAATTCTTTGAGTGGGATGAGGTGGTAGTCAGTAGCAATGTTGCCTCAAACCATCCAAGATATCATCATTCCGATGCAATTGTGCAGTGATTAAAGGATAATGATCAATATATCAGATCGTCGCACCTATCTAATCAGCAATGAGTAACGTGAATTCATATGCCTAATAATCACCATGCGAAGATGACTTGCAAGAAAAGACGAATTGATGGGTTGCTTATACCGCACCGGTTGTCTAATGCTATCAATTTGTCAATGAAATATTTGCTGGAGCTGTGAGAGAATCCAACATATTGGGTTAATTTACTTTATATGAATTCTATCATGACACGCCCAACCCTTCTCTTTGCGTTGCAAAAAATTCAATATTTCGTGCTGTCTACAATTGTTTGCTTTCTTGTTTATCTGAGAAGTGATTCTACAGTAAAAATACCATAAATGTGGTTTACCTAGCAGCATCGGTCAACTGATTGACGATGGTATAGAAGCAAGGTCTATTTCATAACAACAGAGCAATTATTCTAGGGCAATACCTTCAACGAGCTACGTCATCGATTCATTGAGTTGCAACGAATAGAATTATCTCGTCTAAAATGCCTGTTTGTCCAAAAATGCACAGTCCGAAAAAGAGGACCTTATTTTTTAAGATAGGTTTTATCGTTAAAGGTTTACATTGTCGAATTCGCTGATATATCATGGTTTCTACTTGTGTTCAACGTAGAATTTATCAAATGTCAAAGTGACATATGATCTGCATTGTTGCAAATAGGCCTGAGGTAATTGACTCACTTGCCATAGCGGTCGCCATAACATTTGTCGAATAAATGCAATCATAATTAGTGAAGCCAGCCATCATATGTGGATAGAAACATAAACACAATCTTCGTAACGTGCCGTGAGAATATTTCCAACTCCAAGGAAAATATACCTGCCTAACAGCCTCGTCTAGGTAAACTGGTTACATGAATGCCTATTGTCGGATGTCGAGTGACGAATACAACCATTCGTGAACACAAACAATTCGTAGAAAAAAAATTCCTATCGTTTATCGTTTATTATTGATATTCGTCTACGAATGGGCAAGATTCCATTCAATTCATTTCGTGTCCATATATATTTTCGCAATACCCATACTTTGAAATCATTTTGGATTAGAAAAATAATTTTAGTTATAGATTTGGTCATTATGAACCAATAGTTCCGTTTCGCGATATAATTAAATTTTGTAGACAAATGAATAATGATCGAAAATTTAGTTTTCGTCTATACAATTGTACAATCAATCGAATATTTAAATTCTTAAAACATATATATTCAACACGAATGGTAAAACATTATTTTCAGCATTCATGTTGCAGTATGTATAGTTTTAGCGACGATATTAAGATTTGAGTGTTATGTCAGCGATGGTATGCTGCTTAACTTTGATTTCGCTATGATAAACATAATCCAATACAACCATTCGTGAAAGATTATCTTCGTACGCGATTAAGGACTCGACTACCATATACAAATGGTCAAACGAAAATATTTTAGAGTATTTTGAAATGAAATTTATATGAAATATATATATATATATATATATATATATATATATATATATATATATATATATATATATATATATATATATATATATATATATTAGCACGAACGCGACCTTTAGTGGACAAACCGCCAACCTTTCCATAGACTTTGGTCCACAAAAGGATATACCTGTATGTCCACATAAGGTCAACGCACATTTTTGTCCAAAATAATTGAAAATATTTTGGTTTGACCATTCAAATGTAATAGTCTAGTCTTAGTAACGTACAAAAATAATCTTTCACGCGTGATTTCTTTGGATTTTGAATATAATAGCGAAATAAAATTTTAACAATTAACCATTCGTTGACATAACCCGCACACCTCAATATCTTCCATACAACCATACATACTTCGATCCAAATTGACGAAATAATGTTTATTTGAAAAATTTAAATATTTGATTTATTTTTAAATTTCATTACCGAAAAACTCTATTTTACTCCTTATTCATTAATCTATAACATTGAATTAGATCGCGAAATGCTACCAATGGTTCATAATGATCACATCTGCAACAAATATTATGTTTATAATCCATGATGACAGAAAATGATTTAAATATTTCGGTATTCCGCAAATATTCCAAAATATATATGGGCACGAAAGGTTGGATTTATACGTATAAATTAATGTCTTGACCTTTCGTGGACGACCTTTCGAGGACCAAAAGTATATACTAGGAATAAAAATTGACAAAAAGATTTTTTATTCGCATTAAACTATTTCATTGTATCAATTTAAAGATGCCGAATAAATAATTGATAATTAATGATAGCACAAATGTAGTATACAAATTTGTCCACGAATGGTTGGAGCCCACGAATGGTTGTAATCGTCAGTATATATATATATATATATATATATATAGATATATATATATATATATATATATATAGATATATATATATATATATATAGATAGATATATATATATATATATATATATATATATAGATATATATATATATATAGAGATATATATATATATATATATATATAAACATTTATATATACATATATATATATATATATATATATATATATATATATATATATATATATATATATATATATATATATATATATATATATATATATATATATATATATATATATATATATATAAAATATGACAGGCATCGACATTTTTAAAATTAACCGACCTTCTGTGTGTAGCAATCTTGCAAATTCCGGAGTGTACAGAAGGAATAAGTAAAGAATACTCAATACGGTTATTGATTGGGACGGAATTCAGGCATTAACTGCCTCTAGGAAGTAGATGCCATGAAAAGCACCACGCTGTAGCAACTTGTACGTGTAATGATATGTACATTTGGGGTAGTATATGATAAATGAAAAAGTTCTATTCCGAAATAAACCCACCCTTACCATGCTTCATATTGAGGCTTACCCAAACCCTTCAAGTTACTGCACTAACTATCGATTATGCTGCACTCGGGAAGAGTGTACTCAATAAAATGTGATCGAAAAACGTCATCGTGCGGGCAAATGACAGCATGGTTTTTTTAATCTGCCTAGCAATAAATAGCTAGTCATTGCACCATTTGGTTCGTTGAACTCCCTTGGTGTTGGATTTGCTAATTTCAATGTTTTACACCGAATTCGGATCTAATTTACATTTGGATTGTAGTCATTACTTACCGCAACCAAAAATGTGCCTTGAGACTACACTGCAAACAAGTGCCATCTTTGCTTTATCCCAAAACAGGTATTTGACACGGTATTTACCATCCAGCTCCTGTTGAATTGCCGCTCACAAACAGTATTTACACAATAGAATATGATATATGATTGTGCGAGGCTATGCGGCTCGATGCTGTGCATATATTACACAAAACACAAACGTCTTGCAAGGAATACCAGTTGTGAACTTAGCAAACTATCTCTATAAGAACAACTGCAAAACAGCAGTTTAGCCGAACACGAGTAACAATGTGGCGCGAGTTATGTCGTTGCCACAGCAGACATAGCCTGCTGTTAAATCGATATTAACTGCATTATTGCACAAAATTTTGATCCCTAATACCTCCGCATTTACCAAAGTTATGAATTAGGATAACACTCGGTCTCCGATAGCATTCGTTGTAGGCGCTGTGTGATATATGCGTGTGATGACGTCAATCGGGCGTGAATCCGTTCATATGGCAAACTTCTACGCTGAAATTGTTAAATACGGTCATGCAAATATGAGCACAGACGCCATAGTAAAAATCAATATGCAATTTAGAAATCATAACAAATATTTGTTTCCTTTGTCAAGTGCTGAACTTCAAGTGAAAAAATTATATATTTGAATGATGGTCCAATTATGCAAATGCTATGGACGATTCAACGCGGTTCAAGGTTGCCATTTTAGAAACTGATGTTTGTTGCGATAATAAAACGGATGAGTTGACAGAGCGTATGTACTGGATCACAAACTGACCAACCGAGCTGCAGCTTTCATTGAGTGCATATATATTCAGCTAAATCTGGCAGATACCGCAGAATGCAAACATTAATTGTCCAAAGACGTGACTGAGCACGACATTTACGATTCGAACCATGAATGTTAATATCATTCCGACGATATTGTATAACCTATGTCAATATTACCAGGATAAAACCTACGTCAGATGATATCCCTCTCTATTATCAATCCGTATCGTGTTCGATAAAATCATGCCGTTTGTTCCGCAAATTATTTTATATCTTTAACTTAATGAACATGTGGAACTATGTGAGCACAGCTGTTGACAATATAGTCATCTACACGTTCCGGCAACACCCCGGAGGACATAGCAGTGCACAAGTACATTGCGTGATAAAAACCGAAATTGCTGTTGTTTGCCGTGCGGTCGTAATTCGCACTAGCCTAGCGTAGGATTATATTCATAGGTCTACATATATCAAACATACAACGAGCCATAATCAATACATGGTTCACGTCATGTCTTTGTGCGTTTTGCGTTTTTCATTCGGATGCGAAGCTTGTGAATTATTGTGTTGACATATTTTACAAGATAAAGATACTTCGAGATTATTCTATCGGAACTGTTATGGTTCGAGTGTACATTAGGCTTGATACAACTATTAGCATTTCAGTCACGATTCACAAGACTGCCATTCTAAAATGCAATTTTCCATTGACGCTGTAATTTACACCATCCCATGGCATGTTAATAGTTAGGAATAAAGCCTTGGTGAGCAAAGAGGCCAGTAAAGTGTTTGAAGGCGGTTACCCCACTGGGCACGATTGCAAATTGAATGCCGAGCTGACACTGCTGTTGACATTTTGCTTTGGGGAGTGTGAGTGTGCACGCACAAAAACCTACTTACAACCAGCAAACCGGAAGTCATCTAAGTTATATCGTATGATGCCAAACTGATGTTTGCAAAACCAGCTATCGACGGACACCAGTTGTAACGATGCACTGTATGATAGAATAACAATATGTTCATGGAGAGTTCAGGTGTGTGGGATGCAGTGATAGGTGATTTACATATCAGGTAAATCTACAAGCTATCACATGAACAGCTACCAAAATATCACAATCATATCATTTGCTTTGACATGCATTCAATATTCTACCTGGCTCTTGCCTAAAGATTAAATATTGCAACATCAATGCTAAACGGTCAACGTTACCATCAGACCAGCTATCCAAATATAAAGTAAACAATTGTTGCACTGTATTTTCCCTCACTTGAATGATTCATGTTCCTGAACATGCCACGTTGTTATAGTCCACATCATATGGGTCACGTTCTTTCCGATGATGCTGAGCAGAAACAAGGACAAGATTCACTCGTTTGTCAATAATAAACTTAGAGTTGTTTGAGTACATGTTTTGATACATTTGAATTGAATCGGTGCAATAGCTATTGTAGTGATTGCATTAAAGATAATTCAACACATGCTCCACCACCTGAAAGAAAATTATGAGGTGTAGGTACAATATAATACTCCGTACGCTGCTAGAAACCATGGAGAAGCTTTGGATCATTTGTTCATGTAAATCGTAAGGCACACCTTGGCTGTTGGTGTGGCACGGCGACGTACAATATCGATGTATCTAGAACAATGTGTCACAATATATTACTTGTATTCAAAAGAAACATTTTTATCATCATAATAACGCTGTTTTCGCTGAACACAGAAAAAACTTAAGTATAAGATTTGTCAGCTATATGACAACGGCAGACAACGGCAGAAAAGGCAGCTAAACAAAACTTTGAATAATGCACATTTTGCCAGCTCAATGGCTTGACATGTGCAATCAAACACTCACAAGTAGATTACTAGAACGTAGCGTTGATTGATACAAGTGTCAGAGCATTTCGGAGCCTTTTTATCCATTATCATATATATATTGTTGGCATTGTTTGCTTAAGGCCCAGAGCCAAAATAATGTAACAATTACCATAGATTACATAAGCCTGTTAATAATTATCAAACATCGTTCCACAAGAGCACTGTTACAAATCGTAAGTACACAGATGTATTCAGCACAATAACTTGGGACACGAATCAATTGTTAGCAACGCAGTCTTTTGCTTACTGCAGCAGATGCAGCACCTATTACATTACCTACCCAGACAGCGCAAATGTCATTCATGGGTCCCATGGGTTCTAACGGTAGAATATGAATCACCTCGGTTACCGCAGGGAGCAGTGGAACGTAATTGCCTCAGGCGCAAAGACATGGTACATCAACGTATTTGGACCTCAATAGATTATCATATATTGATCATCGCCTACAGGGTGGTATATTGATTTTATTTAAAGGTACTAAGCCGCCGCGAGCCATAACATAATATGTTGCAAACGCAGCAAGATACTATCACATGAACAACCAATATTACCTATTGATGACTCCGTTCCATTTGAGCAATTGGCTTGTTCATTCAAAGCGTATCGGCTCAAGCCTTTCATAATATTAATCGATTGATTTAAGACACGTGTTTCAGTGGCTGAACTAACGACGCTCATGGGCCACATTTTGCCATTTTACGTCCATTTGCTGAGTATGAATACACAGTTCGATCTATTCACCACCTTCTGTCGCTATTGATAAGAAAAAAATGAATCCGGATCACACTTCAGAAACATATCATTATTAAGATCATTATGAGCGTTCATGCTTTGTTTCAAAATGTACGCATAACAAGATGCATTAACAAGCATAGTGATGAAAACGGTTACCAAAATGCCCCCACGATTAGGATACAAATCCCGTTAACCCCCGGACAGCCGTTAAGAGATGCGATCGTTGTCAGAGCTGAACTGTTGAATAACTATAAATCAGCCGACTACCTCTGTGTAGTTTTCATCTTGAGTAAATGCAGTAACTTAGTTTATTATTGCCATTTTTGACGTCTGTCTAATATCGTGCCATGACCAAGTCAAGAGTTGACTAGATGGTAATACGCTACTGTTCGTTGTGACTCATGGTATTGGTTGTTATTTCACCATTCACGTGTCGTATTCCAAATTATGTCACATACATCTTTAGAATGAACTCCTCCAAGCAGACCAAACTGGGAGTCATTAATTGGCTGACAAATGCCCAGCGCATATGATGCTTTGCTACTGTCAGAGGATAAAGAATAGAATCGTAGCGGCCCACTGAGTAGATGCACATTCATCCAAGTTGATTGGAGCAGCATTTGCAAGTTTGCCTTATGAAACAATTTGACTTTCATTATCGATCCACCGTCGTACCGAATTATATAACGCGTCTCACGTCCGTCTTTGTAAAAGTATATGATTTAAATCTGATCATTTGACGTAAATCCCTTCTCAGCAACTATTCACTGGAAGCATATTGCCATTCAACGTATTGTTAACGCTAGCAGCGTCACGACGTTGCTAATTAATAAATTTTGTGTCATGGGAGTGAGGGCTGGATTAGGTCATACCCTACATCTCAATGTTCTGTTAATCAGAGTATGCTTCTGTTTCTATTGCCTCCGTGAGATCGATAGATTCAACCATCAAGCGATTTTTAAACTGGCAAGTGTGATCATAATATAAAAGAGGTCTCTTCGCGATTATCACAAAGAGCCAATGCACCAGCAGATCTAATTATGAAGTTTCAGTCACAACCCAGTTCAATGTCTAAGCAATATTCGCCATGTCGCGATAAGTCATATACTGAAGTTATCCATTATCTTGCCTCTTGTCTCAATAAATACTTGTTCAACCGCAAACAAAACGCAATAAGTATAAATTGACACATAAATGTGACCCCAAAGCTCTACATGCAAAGATCTACATGCAATATAGTTTTTGTATTATTTGGTACCACATATTTTGAAACATAACGATAGCCAGGGCGAGCATTTAACCAAATATGTCTTGCGTATAAATTTGTGCTGACAACAAAGCAAATGCCAAATCATTGAAGCATTCAACAAAGCCTTTTGCGACGTTTTTGAAAAGTGAATCACGTCAAAATATCTATATGACATGAATTGAATCGCGCATGGTGACATTGACGAGGTTCTGTCTTGTCAATCCTCGCATAAACTTTTGATTAATAAATCGTGGAAGCTTCACTTTAAAAAATCATTAACAAAAATATGTTCTCAAACAGATCGTCGTGTCATCTTGCTCCTTGTTACACACTCCACGATGATTCGTTGACCACTTGCCCCATTTATATCGGTAATGTTGCGCGCTACATACGTATTTGCAAATAGCTTTATGATAGAGTGATTAGCCGATTCGTCCACATGAGGTAATTTGCTGGCAGGTATTGTATTCCGTATAGTGCTCATTCGGATATTTTACAAGCATATATATAATACTTAGATCAGTCTCCCCCCCTCCCCATCCGCTTAGGGAGGCGAAGAAGTATAGTGGTGGTTACGGCGAGCGTTCCCTATATTATGCCGGCCCTAAGCTATAAAACGAGTTACCGGAACATATCCGGGATATCAGCGAGTTTGAGAGCTTGAAAAGAACCCTCAAGACGCCCATCTTAAGGAAACATTTTAATCCTCTGTGATATTTTATATATTCAATCGATCGAGTCCGAAATTATCCCTATTGTTGTTCACTTTTATCCTTATGCATCATATATATTATTATATTTATTTATTCATATACTCGATGTACAGCCTGTTGGGATGCCGATGGAATGGGTTTTAAATAAACAATCATAATCATAATCAAAACTTCGACAACCAAATTTAACGCCAGTGGGTGTAAACAGGCGTAACAGGAAGTTAGGGCAGTTCAACAGCCATATATTTGTAAATCGGTCACAACACCATGCTTGTAATTGTAAACAATGACATATCTTTGGGACATTAAGCTCGCGTTTCTCAGTACCCAGGTCACCAAAGCAAATGTAACGAGATACTTATCTCCCGCATGGGAATCTCTAATTATCAAAAACAGCACGCATGAACCGCTACAATGTGCATGATTAGATTAATGGTAATTGTTCGGTCGTAGTCTGGTAATTTCTCCAGGGAGTAACAAAGGTATCAAATCGTCAGTGATAACACAATCTCGTACTAGAACATGCTTTTATATACTAATGAAAAAAGTCAAACCGAAACGTATCTATTGGCAAATTATATCGGTACAAAAATGTGTCAGTTGTTTTATTCGGATGATGTCTCTGCAACAACACGTAGGCATCTGATTTATAACTTTAAAAAACACATCACATTAGAATCAATGTGGGCGATATCAAAAGATTCATTAGTGAGCATTGTCGGCCATAATCAACCTTTTGTATTTAATTAGATCGCGTTATTCATCCGGCTGCTATGAGAGGAATGAATAACATTTGAAAGCGTTTGCAGTATTGTCTAAATATCTGTGGTTACATGTGTTTAGATTGCGCTAATTAAGTGAACGAATAAGTAAGAGCAGAGTAGTGGGTATCATTAAAGCCTACTAGTTTGCATATAACATATGTTTAGTCGTAAGAATGGTTGCTATCGACATCAGCTGAAAGGTTTCGGAAGATACATGCTATTTCAATATAATTAGTTAAGTAACATGGTGCGTGACGATATTTCCCACGATCAAAAGCCTTTTGTTAATTCAATCGGGTTGTCAAAGGTGCAATTGTGCCATTGGTAAACAAAGCTTGTGACATTAATTTCGGCAAGAACCCGTAATACTGACACTGATATACCAGGTTTTACAGCCAACTCTCTCCTGCCTCAATCAATGTGGTAGCTGACCACACGTATATCGTATGGGAAACACGTAAAGACATTCAAGCTCACTTGCCATCTGATCCATTCCAACAACCATGGTGCGTTAATACTGATGCAATATCCTATGTTTCCGAGCAGCTCCCCCGAGTATGCTATGCTTACCTTGTCTTAAGAGCACATCACACAAGGGCGAGTTTAGAGGCTTGTTAAACTGCAATACGGGTATAGTGAACCATCGAGTCCTGAAAGCTTAATCTATTACCAATCTCTCACGAGTGGCATCTCACCATTGACTTTCATGATATGTACCCCGCAGGCGAAGCCAATCAATCAAGAGGAGGGGTATATTGGGTCATCAAGGAGCTCTTTGCTCCGTTAACCGAATCCACTCGGTTATATATGTATACCACGCCGTCTGACGAGATACATGCAGCTGATTGATAGAAAAACTAACAAGATCGAATATATGTATTTAAAAGAAATGGTGCCTTGTACACAGAATATGGAAACCATATATTTTGAGAAGCAGAATGGAAAGTATCAAATGTAATGCGATTAATATATGTGACCGCAGATATTTTTAATAATGGTCCTAACCAAACCCCAACTTGTAAATCATCAAACTTTGCTTTCCATGATGGCCATCACATCAAACACTGACACTACCAGAATACTCGGTAAATGAAGTAACCCGTGGTGAGCCTTCTACTGTTTTCGCTTGTAGGCGGGATCATCCAACAATATTTCTTTTGGCTTTGTTCCTCCTGGACTTGTAACGAGCTGCAGAAAATATTTGTTATACAAGGTGCAAGTTGTATCAAACGCATCTTATTGTTAATGACAGTTTCAGACGAGCTATGGGAGTTGTTTGCTGATATTCTCAAGCAACATTTAATTGTTGCAGCAGTCTTTATAGAAGCATTTTTTTAAAGAAAATATTATCAATAACAAACATTGCATTATATATTTACGTGTCATTGCATTCATTCTTGATAGTTTCATCAATTAACGTGGTATTTGTCGATATTTCGTTTCGAGCAGCACATCAGCATCTATTGTTAGTGCTAACATCGAGTGAATTTTGGCTCGTTTAGGCAGGACAATCAAGGACCGTCATATCTTTTAAAATACGTTTGTTGGGTAGCAAATTGTATCCCATAATAGTCGCCTCCTATGCCAAGCTCGAGTGCCTATTCTATTCCGATTTGTTTTTTTTAACAACGCTTATGCGAATTGACTACCGAATCGGCATGGTAACTATGCGGATTCGATGCAAAATAAATGTGATGCAAAGCAAAAATGTTTCAAAATACTACCAATATTAAGAATATTTAACTTATCTCACAAATGCTAACCCATTGCTTGCATTTGGCAAATTTTCGACGCAAAATGTGAAGACTCGCTTCTGATTACATTACACAATTGCTGAATCTGTGAAGTGATACGTAGTGTAAAACGAAGGATCACTCCGCCACCAGAAGTAGTAAATTGTTCGCTTTCAGTGCCATAATCAACGGGAATGTTGATTTACGGAATTGAAGTTCCGAAAGTGCTGACCTGAATACCAATGGATGTATCCGAGTCGCTGCGCCCCCTGGACCCAACGGCTCGCGGACACGAATCGCAAACCATGGCAGGTCTTCTATATCAGTCGCCTCGCATGACAAGTTGGTGGATCGGCGGGCTTATTCAACCCCCCCCCCCCCCCCCAAACACAGGGGGTAGGGTGTTATAGCGGTCGAATTCTTAAATATCCTGTGCTTTTGCTAGTTGGCTTCTTGATTGGTGTGATAACCATGCGGACGCTATGGATATTATATATCTATACAAAACAAAAAAGAATCAAAGCACAACCAATGCTAAGAAAATTCAGCTCAATGCAACAGATGGTTAGCCGATGCATAGATTTGGCAAGTTTTCGACACAGATTGTGTGACCTCGCCTCGTATAACTCAACACCGATGTACGATCGGTGCACAGATACGTGCCGTATCCGTGCCACAGAGAGTAGTTAATACTTCACTACCAATGCCACTGCCGACGGGATTGTTGATTCATCGGATAGAGACTCTTGATAACAATGAATGTGTCTGTGTCACTGCATGTTCACTAGATACAAAACACGGGGAAATGTGTAGTTGTACCTTCAAGGTCATATATGTAAGGCGCAAAACGGCGAGCCAAGTATAATACAAGCAATGTTGTATCAGATACTGTCCTCACGTTTACATAATATTTCGCTGACTGTGATATTGTACCATGTGCTAAACAACGTTTAATGCTGAATGATCATCTTCCGTCTACATATTGATACATATCTTAATAACTGTGCAAAAGTAGGTTTCAAATAATCGTTAGCCGTTTATAACAAATCTACGTTGAATGATATGCTTCATCGCCATGCTAAAAAGCCGTCATGGATCTCAGTTCCCACCTCATCTTTCGCATGCATGTTAACGTTATAAAATGAACGGCATTTCTACATTGTGTTATTATGTTCCACAGTATAACAAATTTTACTTGTCATGTTTATTAAAGTACCCTTGACTATGCAGTTCCGCTCATTAAGTTTAAACTAAGTTAACACTAAAACGCATCGCTGCATTCATATTGTCAAGAAGCTGGTTATACGAAACAATCAGAACTCACTGCTCTGTGGTACTACTATTCTCAGATATGCAGATAAGGATGTTATGCATGCCGATTGATATGAGTAGGTCAATATATTCTGTCGTGTGCGCATAATATCGATTAATACATAGCCCTGCACGCGACCGTTCTTGTGAGATGAGTTGCGCATTGTAAAAGCGTTGGAAGCAAGTCAAACGGGCATTGTCCTATGTGCCACGTCAACCATATATTACCGTTCGGTAGATGAATGATAGAACGATGTGTCCAGTGCAGCTGCTGGGATATTTGACTAATTTGTATTTGACTAAGGAAACAGTCGAGAGACACAACCTTTCCCTCTAATGGTACATTTAAATTACGAGGCAAGATGCAAGTGGTTAGTCGTACACATGTTGGCATGGTACTGCCTCTGCTCTTATCATGTCCTGCGATAGACGATCTTCTGAATGGTTAGTCAATGTACACGACCTATTCAGACAGCGTATTTTATTGTAACTTAGATGACCAACGTCCGATCCAGATGCGGTTATATAGGCAAAACGCATAGCAAATAGTCCTCACTTAGTCCTCGCAACTGATAGATACAAATTAACGTTGGATTAACTTAAGTGTAAATCAGGCTGCAAAATGGCTGGGTACATACCGCAGTGTCAATCACTATTGTAGCTTTACACTTGCTAATATCGCGAATGGAAAATTTGTGAAGACACTCGTGTTTACTTGACATTTAATCCATTTGAGAAGCTATAATATTTAAATACGGTGGAGCAGCAACATGTTTCCAACCACCCGCATAGACTTGCTATGCCCAACGTGTCTTGATAGCATATTAAACGAAGACGCGTCTAGAGGCTTGTCCAATTTAAATACGACACAGGGCATGCTGCTAGCTTCGGTATGATAAATCATCGGGTGCTGGAAACTTTTACTACAGCAAGCACCTTTTAGACTTTTCCAGCAGCTGTTATTGAATACGAATTACTGGGGTTTTTGTACCAAAGTCACAGTAAATTAACAATACAAGGGGTTAAATGGTTTGTTGCCGCTCTGAAAACCGATTACTTTAATGACATTGTGAATGTTGTTCAGTAACAATCCTGTTAAATTGGCTACAAGATATACGCACGAATATACGCAGCTAGTCGGTGTTATCACTTGTTTGACTAAGAATAAATTGATAAATGGAGGATATTGTAAAGAAAACAGACAGCAATTGTTTTCAGAAAAAAAGCGTCGGATCGTATCGTTGATAACCAAGCAAATTTTAGTTCTATAAGGTTGTTCACCTTGGAAGTTATATTGGTCATGACAAGAATGCTGCAAATATCGAAAAGGCTGTATTATTGTATCGGTCCAATGTTTTGATGTCCAGATTAAGCTTTTGTAGCAACGACGTTCGTGCATAGCTATTTGACACTTTTTGTCAGGCTTCTACGGCAATTCTTAATGGCAATTGGATTTAAAGTATTTAAAAAAAATAAGTGTTGCATAGCGAAAGTGTTTAATAAAAGTTCTTAAGCAGCATAAAAAACAAAGTCTCGTTCTTTAACGCTATTTGTAGGCAATCCAGATGTATGCACTCAGCTACTGTTAAGATTATTTTATTTGTTGATAACATGCACTGTCTGTAACAATCCAAAAGTTCGACTTTCAACCAAGTCCAATAATACAAGCTCCTCTGTTGTAATAGATAACCACCACTTGAGCTTAATTAATATAGGTTACCAGATTTATATACGTGAAAAGTTTTGTGAAGTATCGCTTGAAGAAAGGGCGACAATATGCGTCTTGTGTCAGCAGCGCGGAGGTCATATGTTTACCTCTCTCACCGTCAAAGAGGCCGATGAGCTCCAAGTGTTCCTATGAATAAATTGTAAATCGTGTATTTAATATCAACACTGTAAACATATATGTATATATATAAATCTATATATATATATATATTATATATATATATATCGATATATATATAGATATTTATGAATATAAATATATAAATATAAATAAATATGTGTAAATATATATATATTTATATATATATATATAGATTTATATATATATATATATATATATATATATATATATATATATATATATATATATATATATATATATATATATATATATATATATATATATATATAATCCCATATACACAAGCATGTTTTATATTTATTTATATTGGCCATATGATATGGCTGTTTTCCAGGTTGATTTTTTGATATCGCTGTTCGGATAAAAAAACCATTGTGATTTTTCGCATTCAACAGAAGTTTCTGTAGATTGTTTATGAATCCCGCCAAAGTCACACGCTCCTTTTAACGTTTGCTTGAGCGATAAAGTATATGGAAACGCGTCTTCTTTGTCACAAAAGGCGGGATACGTAAATCCCACTTGAAGCATGTTATGCTGAATATTGCTTCTCCGACTAACTTGATTATATATAAATGAGAGATACCATTGAAAATGAGAATAAATGTGCTCTTTGATATTTCAAAGCATTTATAGCTCATCTTATGTATAGCAGTAAAATAATCGTCAAGAATGGCTGCCATTTATCATGTGCATTCATTGCAATGTCTTAGCCGTGAAACAGTGCGTTTTCGACGTAAGTAATCTCGAGGATTCATCTCCTTTATTCCAGTGATTGTCCGGCCAATTGATGATAACTTAAATAGCGATGAAGGAGGCCTTATTCGTTTTACTTCGCTCTTTTAAACCCGTTAATCTATCCGTTTATCTTACGCCTGCAGCTGCGTTATTCTCAGCAGTGACACCTACCAAACGCAATATACTTTCCGACACGTTCAATTATCCATGAAATTATGCTACAAAGAACCCGTTGAACAAGCTAATGGTTATACAGTGGTAAATGGCTCCTTCATATATGCCTCATTAAACCAACAAGGCGATGGGTTCTAAAATATTGACGCACCTTTCGCGTGGTGTGCTTCCTCTGGCTATCTGGCTGTAGATAGCTTTGTATGATGACCACATTGAATGTTTTTACACGGGACTGATTTAGATTTTCTGGATGTTTTCATGATAATGTCTCAAGGTCATGCTTTCTTTGTTGAGTTGACCAACCAGACTATCGACAGAATGGCAATTGTTCCTATACGTGTATAATAACCACGGTCCATATTCTGTGTGTATTAAATGGCCGACTCACTAATTATGTCGAAACTCTATCGTGGATATGAGTTAGTCAGTATGTTTGTAAGGAAGTTTCAAAAAGGAGAAGGTTTTGTGTTGTCGGAGAGGTAACTCTGTCGTTTTGTAAAATTGGTGCCACTAATAGGTAGAGTTAGCTTGGCAACAGGGTATACACATCGCTGGGCGCAGAGGTTAAATCAGTCAAATCATGTGATTGATTACCGCAAGCAGGCGCGTAAGGAAAGCACGTTGGAGCAAAGATCACCGTTTAAGTATTTTGGATACACGTCTTGCATTAATTTATTTTGAGTACTAACGTCCCTAATTTGCCAAATTATGTACACTCAGCACATATTGGGAGGTCTGGTATCATCAAAATGGGATACTGGCAGTGAACGATGATTCACAAGAGGCGATTACCTACTAGAATTTAGTATTGTATTGTAGAAGCATATGTCTTGCCCGATGATACTCGCAATGGTTGCCGAATGCACAGTGATGCGCATTACACGGGCGGAGTTGCTCATATATTGGCATGAAATATATGCTAAAATCAGATTGCTAAGGTATTGACACACATATTGCAATCATACAATTGGTCTTGTCAAGTCTGTGTGTGTCAAGTCTGTGTAATGCTCGCTGCAGCTCAACCGCATGATTCTACAGTTACGCATAGTACAATAGACGTGCTTACACAGTTATTTCAATCACTGACAATTCGGTGAGCATACCACTCTCTCGTTCTTTTCCCATTCGCTGCATAATCAAATATCTTTTTAATAATGTTTATAGCTGTTGTATTCCCCACCAAGTTAATCATGTACTTATATTACCGGGCTTAATGCGCCCCCATATATATACAGCCTTCTTCAACAAGTAGCTTTGTTTCCATCCCTAAATGTACAAAGATTCCAACTGTCAAAACATTGTGGAAATAAAGTGAATAATTGGTGAGCATGCTAAGCTGGTTTGGCATTAAATGTCAGTGTTGCTAAATATCAACAGGTCACATTTATGCTGTTGAAATTGATTGAAGTTCTCCGAAAATATAAGAACTGAATATTTATGACACTTTGTCAAAAGCTTTATTCAACTTAATAATTAAGAACAAACTATCAAAAGTGCGACACTAGTTATCGCTTTGAATATGATTAAATTTACACAACACATGTGATGTCTGTATAACTTTGCCTCTTCGAAGAACTTGATAAATCTTAATCACATCTACCCAGCGCAATTTCGAGGATCTGATGACAGAACCCGTCTTGATGATTTAGTTGCAGTTTAGTGTAAATATATGTGCGGATTTGCAACCATCATATTAATGAATATGCGAAATAATGATTGTGATATATCACTAACAAACATATTCGATTTCAACACATTTGTACATACGGGTTAATAGTGGTTATCTACATTTCTTTAGAACGACTGAATGCCTTTTTGCCTTTATCGGCCCTTTTTAACAATAAGGTGGCTAGTCGGTAGTAAATTGCCTTAAGCTCAAGGTATATATGAACGTGTATATATGAAAAACCACTTGCTAAGCCTAGCGTGCCTTAAGGACAGATTAATTAGGACTCATTTTGCCCCTTGTCGAATTTACTGTACGCAAACTACTATAATAGATATCTGATGGTTGCCTGTCGTGACATAATACTATGATATTTGTGCCAAAGGCGTCACAATTTGTCCCAAGGATCCAAATATTCTGAAAATTAAAACAATTCGCTTCAATATGTCACTCGATTCGTCATGGGACAGAAAGGGTTACACCAATCGTAGTAGGCAGTGTGTGGTATGGTAAAGCGGTCGATGAAAGCGTCTGTTACATTGAACATGTGTTCATCAAAATAGGTGTTGTAGGTCGAATATTGAAAACCTGCCCTCAACTTACAATGTGACACTGACTTAACTATATTACCTCAGGTTAATGCTAACGTTACATATTGAAGCCATCTGCGCACAAATATAATGTTGCTTCATTTGTATGATAGTCACAAACCAATTGCTTAGGTCTATTCATACATGGTCATCAATTCTTAGATGTGTGATTATCACAGAATACATCTTAACACAGCAATGACCTGTGACCAATAGAATATATCCGGGTTATACATCAGATAAATATCAAGTAGTCATCCGTATAGAACCCTGAATAGCACTCATAACCTAAAGAGTACGACATTATCTCATGCAACTCTCGTAAAACAATATGCCGCGTGTCTGCTTAGCTTTAAGCATAAGATGCTATTGTGCCCCATATAAACACGCTCCCTGCTAGGTATCTGGTCGGCCGCTAATAACATTAACGAAGCAATAATCAAATAATTGTGAAAGCATCAGATTTTAATCAGTTGATTATTACGCAAACATGTTAGCAAATGTCAATTTCTTAAGAGGTCATTGTGATGGATGCAACTGCTTAAGGTGGTTAATGTATTCAGCATGCATACACGCATTTGCTATACGTGGAAGACTAGAATACTGACTGGTTTGAAACAATTACAATCGGAATATGTGGTTTGATTACGAGAAGTGTTAAGCAGATACGACAAAAGAAAGTCAATCTTTATGCAATCGTTCACACGACTATACATTGGTTCAATTTAGTTTTTAGGAAGTAATAGAGGCATTTGTGGATTAGCATAGATATACCTCTTGTTACGGAGCACATGAATGCCGTTAAACTGGCCTGATTCATACACATCATCACAACTAGCCATATCACAGTACATCTAGGGTCTTATGACTTGATATCAAGAATGGAACCTAATGGAGATTACAATGTTAGCATAATCATGGCCACGATTCCACTGAAGAAAATAAATGTGGCAGTAATATTGAAAATGAGCGTTGTGATATGACGTTCATATAATTTGATATATCACAGGTTAGCTTTTAACCTGAAATCATGTGCAATCGATAAATTCGCCGTAGCCTATTATTGCTGTTTTTATCATTTCTAGTCTTATATTGTATTATTTATTATTGTTGATATAACTTGTTCAGCCTGTTGAGATGTATATGGAATGGGCTTTAAATAAATAATCATTATCATTATCATTATCATTAACATATCATGATCTAATGACATGTCGCCATTGTGTTTTGAAAATCACTGCGTCATACAATGGACCATCACTAGACTACTTGGGCAGAGGTTGGGGCCGCCAAAGAGATAATTGGAAGATATGATGACGCAGTTTTTTTTCTAGTTTCGTGCAGTTGCGAAGGTAATTCAACCATATGAGTTAAGTAACGGGGCTTTTCACTTGTTCCCTTTGTTATATATTGAAGATGGTTTTGGTACACTAATAATCATCAAATGGAGAGGTTATGTAATACAGTCTACGAGCAAAGCATATGACAATGTTCAATAAAAAATGTCCGACCAATATAATAGTGTTCGGGCAAACCACGACATCGAGTCACAACAAGCATTGTTCTCATTCTTCCTTAATCTAACATATACAGCCTCGTTGCCTTCTTACTGTTTCAGTGTGAGCTACATACATAGTCGCACGCAGCACACTGCTGACCCAGTTTATTGTCGCAATCGACAATTGACTACAATATTTGCTCTAACGGCTGATCATCATTTTGCTATCAATCTTTTCATGACAATTATGAATGCTTGCCCGGATAAAAGAGGTAAATCAGAATGCTGAGGTACCGAAGATAACAATTCTAAAGCCACCACTGCATGCACTACATTGTGCAATAACATAAAAATAATGCAAGCGCCTTCTTATCAAATGTATGTGTGGCTAAATAAAATTATCACTGAATTGTATCTTGTTTAGTTGGGGCATTCTCTTGTGATGTGTTTAGGATCACACCCACGTATGTATTGATCCAACTCCAGGTTTATTCAGATTGCGGGGGCGACTTATTTGAGGATCTATATGTGTTTTTTTATATGAGCGCTTATCGTGAATTGTAGCTATAATTAATGCAATGCAAATGTTGTGTGTTCTTCTTTATAAGTCGGGAAATAGGTGTACTAAAGCTTCCCACGTTCAAGCAATAAATGGACAGTTATCACGTGTATCGGATTAATGTAAATATTGTGTTACACGATGCCAGACTGTGCAACACGGTTATGTTATATATCATAACACTGTATTGATAATGTGTATCTGTCAGAAGGTTTTCGCCTAAACCATGAGGTGATTAGCAGTGATAGTTTGATATTATTTGTGTATTTTTCAAGCCTTGGTCAGCAAAACTGATTTTATGACCTTGCACTTGATTAACAAAAGCCGTGTTTCCAATGTATCTCTAATTGACGGGCAACACAGTCACACATATATAAGGAAATTCCTAGATTACGACTGAAATTGTAGATCGCTGAGATTACACCATCCACGACGTTGGCGTGTAAAACAATCGACGAATGAGCAAAATGCTAATGCAATTCTGCTCTAAATGCACGTTGTACAATGCCGCATCTGCTACAAGGGTCTGCTCAGTGATTCTGCAACGGAAATGAGTAGGTGTTGGTACAGCTCAGTTCGAGTTTCAGTTGTTCGACTGTGTGCCATATCCACTGCTGATGTTCGATTGGCATATAACTCTTGACCGCCAAAAACAAGGTATCTGGCTTGACGCACAGACATTAATCCCAATCCAGAATATGAAAGCACTCGGTTTTTTCTAATCTTTTATTGTCAGTGTAACTTTTCATCGGGCCATTGGATTTGCTAAATCCTGAAAGTGCCAGCGTAAAATGTATCGCGCAATTAAGCTATAGAGAGATGTAGTATGTAATACTGGATGAACAAGACTTCCACATCGTGGAAAAATATAATAACTCAATATAGCCCGCGATATCTTGATGCTTAGGGTCTTGCTGAGAATTATTGTGTGAACGTTATGATGCATATGCTAACGTCAGACAATAACTTATTTAATGTAGCGATTATTTACTACCATATATATATAAATATACATTAATGTATATGCATTTATATATATGCATATATATAGTATACAAATATATTAATAAATATATATATACAATATACTCGTTGTATATATATAATATATATATATATATCTGATAAATGTTTACATATGTGCTATATATATATTTATATATAAATACATATATATATATATTTATACATACATATCTATTTATTTATTCCGACTTTCAGTAGCCTAGATGGGGTCTCCAAGATTACTCTATATTACCCAAATATTAATAAATATATTTCGCTATTCAGAAGGCGTGCACAAGTACGTGGAGGGGGTCCAGAACTTGTGAGTGATCCTAATTAAGTGTTAGGTAAGTGGCAAACAGACAAATACAAATCAAGGAGTTTCACCTCTTCAAGGTTTTCCATCATAGCCACAGGACATTCATTATTTTTGGCGCCAGTTACCAACGCAGGCTATAATCGCCAATATCTAGTTGACATCCAGTACAATGAGGCATGGATTGTTTCGGTATTAGCCTGCAGCATTCTTGGCATTAATCGAATGCTCTGAAAAATGTCCTATACAAACTTGCGAGCTGACGCCTCATTTGAGGATGTATAACGGCGGTGCTTTTCTTTTTTCTCCTTATATCAACGTTTTACAGGCTGCCACGCTGTCCAAAGTAAAAGCAACCCATTCATAATGAAGACAAATCTATTCTTAAGATCTAGCAATAAAACATCGTGGCTCTTGAACTGGTTCCATTATGGGCGCTAAAATGTTTGTCAATACAGTGATCAATTTATTCATGCGGTTATATGAAACTCAGACATAAGAGTGTTGGCCTGCAGCCCAAAGCCCATTTCATCATTTGCATGAAGACCTTCTTTTTAACAATTGCTCAAAATGTAATGCCGTAGTCGAAGTATGTCTTACACATAGCGACAAAGGGTGCAGTTTGTGTGACCTCTTTAGTTCTACCTTAAGCTTACAAATCGAGTATACTGTTAACTCAGCTGACTATTTTGTAACATAACATGTTTGTGCTGTATTTCAATAAAATGCGTTGATGAACAACCGGGCTTTATAATGGAATTGTTTTGATGATAGGCCATATTGCTGAAGATGCTGGGTATAAATAAATAAGCGATTAAGTTCTACAGACAAGACTTATATCGGCTATATGGCCTCTCTACCGGTTATTATTTTTTGTGACTAGGTAATGGATATCCGGACTCGACGTGGTAATAAGGTTTTCTAGCTCCCAATGCGCTCGAAAAAGCAGTAGGTCTGAACAGCATATTAAATGTGAGTGCCAAATAGCTTGTTCTGACATTTGGAGAATGCCTGTAACAAACTCATAGATATTAGGCGTTCCATGACGTCTTTAACACAGTCAATCAAATTTTATGCTTCAAAAACTGATAAATATTTGTTATAAAGATTCCGTGGTGACTTTGATGTTGGTTGATAAATTTAATCAAATTGTATGCGTCCAAATCTCTTACATATTTTAAGTATGATTTCAAATGAACTAACAAAAGAAATATATATGTTATCGTTATATCACTCAGTGGGTCTTTGAAGATGTAATTGGTTTTATTTTGCAATGGTAGGAATGATGGGACATTTTAACTTGCCTTATCACCCAAAGAAATTATGAATTTCCGAGTGGTCTTTGTAAGATGAGTAACGGCACATAAGCAAGATGGCATGACCAATTTAGGTTTCTATATACGAAGTGGATTAGATTGTGTGTCCTGATAAAACAATGTAAAGATAACGGGTTCCAACAGGCACTTACGTCGTACTGCCCAAGCATCAAAATCATCTTCATCAGCAGTGGTCGTCATATGTCTCATTGCTGAAAGTGTTATTAGATAACAGTGGATAATTTCCTCATTGGCAATGTGAAGTTGTTGACAGGTCATTGGTCAGCGAGGACAATGATTGTGCACTGATTTTGGCAAAACGGCCGCGACGATGTCTATGGAAGATTGTATTATGTTTCATATCTGCAGTTTTTCCCTCTTCTTGTTGGTGGCCCAAATAAAAATATCAAATTCCGAGTCTTACGGATAATCCAAACTGGTAACTATTTAAGAAGTGAAAAGTGTACAAATATGCAGCAGAAGGAATTTCATAGATGTTCATATCAAAATATTTTATTCAATACCTTTCGCTCAATAATCACATAGGAACTGTGATGAATTTGAGCAAAACTTACATCAATGATGAAAAGGCGCCCTTTAGGCATATTCCTTTTTGGCTGCCAAAACCAGGTTTCTGGCATGACTCACGAATATAAATCCCGGTCCAAAATATAAAAGCACTTAGTTTGTGATTGTTTATTGTCGGCATAATCTTTCATTGGGTCGTTGGATTAGTAAGACAAGTACCCGCCACAGCCAAATCATGAAAGTGCCAACGTAAAAGCAAACGGAAAACATGCAATCCACGTAAAACTCGATGCACACGACTTTATATCATGTAGAACTAAGATAACCAAATATAGCCCATGTGATCCCTCTATCATACGTCTTCTAGGCGGACACTGTGATATATATATATATATATATATATATATATATATATATATATATATATATATATATATATATATATATATATATATATATATATATATATATATATATATATATATATATATATATATATATATATATATATATATATATATATATATATATATATATATATATATATATATATATATATATATATACGTATCATATATGTGTGTGTGTATAAAAGAGACGTGATCCAAAATATGACAGCTATTGACTTGGTTATGAACACAAATATGTCGTTTAAACCTAAATTATTTTGTGCCTACGAACCAAAGTTGAAAGTTTACTAATTCAACGATTAAGGGACAATAATTCTGATGTCAATGCGAGCTAATCAACTAACATGGTGGTCTTCGCTAAATGCAAAATCAAAGCACTCGCCATAACTGCATCACTAATAATTGTTTTACCGCAGTCACCTAATGACAAATGGCGATTATTGAAAGCGTAATTCAGTAAAATCAGTCAAGATAGTTGATATGAGTAATTTTTGCACAATGCCGTGTTACTGGATGCTATAGACACGACGAAGCATTGTTTTGAATTAAAGTATAAATTCAAGTAATGATTTCTAGAAATATTGAGCGAAGAAGCAGGATAAGTCACAGAACGTGTGCTAAGCAAACTAACAACTTCACAAAATGACAATATTTTCACCCAGACTGTGCACGGTCAGACCCGCTTATTTTGACAACGCAGTAAACTATATTTCACACATGGTGGTATTTATGACAAATTTCAATCACGTCTAAAAGTTTCATATATAAAGAACAGTCAGTTGTAGGCAATATAAAAGTAATACAAAGTCATGGAAAAATGAAACTTGCACTGCTGTAGTGATACTAGCCTATGTGCATGTCCCCACTGTACTTAATGTCACACATAATGAGAATCAAGCACATGAACCTGATATTTCATATTTATCTGCGATGGTGATCAAACTTTAAACAAAATACAGTGTTCGAGACGCAATACGTCAGATTAATTGACTTCACACACACTCTGAGCTCTCTGTCATTGTGCAAGAATCAATTGGCATGGTCACTTGTCGACCTCACCGGAAGACGGTGGCTGCTGTTTAACCATTGCTACCAATGGCTCTGTAACATCGATGTATTGTGTTGGATGCCGGGCAATCTGCAAAACAACTTCATAAATATCACATGTAACTAGTTCATAAAATTACATGGAAAAATATCATAAGATTTTCTGGCCAATTGTGTGGACCTCAACAAACATTTCATCAACGAAATAGAGGTACCAGACACACGGCTAGTCCTGTTGTCTGGGAACAGTTTGGCATGCTCCCGATCAAGATTATCTTATATAATGGTCAAGATTGAATAAAATAATCTTGCAAGTTTCATAATCTCACGGTAGGCGTTCTTTGTGTAAATGATATTTGTTCCGCACACAGTCGACAGTATAAATGTACAGTGATTTGAAAAATCCGATATGTGATGTACTATGACCCACGGGTACTTACAGGATGCATTGATGTCAGAAGTGCCCGGCAGGAGTATATATTTGTAAGATTTTGGGAGTGCTCAAAAGGAGCTACACATACTTATAGCCATAACCTGTCCCAATCATATCCAGCAAAAGTGGATCAATATTAGCTAAAACATCAGTCACGTTATTGTATCTAAAACATGGCCATATAAATCAAATGAGCTCATGCGACAATATTGCTTTAGTTATATTTGAAACCTTATCCTTTGCGGAAATCAGAGTTAACATAACTATGTATAACGGTACATATATAACCTTTATAGAATGATCGATATTGAGCTTTCTATGCAATTAGCTATTATGCATAGCATTTAGCACTGTAGTTCATCGACCATAGGAATGATCCTGCTTGTCGCTCATTACACGCACCCTGGAATGGGTCATGAATATTAACTTTTGCGAAATAAATACGACACGAAGAGTTAAATTGAAATTTCTTATGTTGCAGCTCGAACAAGCAGGATTGATCCGGTGCAGCTGCACTTTAAATTTGCTGCTGCAGTCATTATGTGAATAAAAAGTTATCAATTGTAACACAAAGTTGGCCTAACTGTCCAATAAATAAATCAACCCTTTTATCAAACTTAGCGAGTGCTATCAATATCATCCAGTCAAGAGTTTCTGCGATAATCTTCATTTGCACTCATCAATACAAGAGCCTGCCAACGCAAATGTCTTGGATGTAACACCGAATCTTGTGCTTCAGGGAATGGGAGACGTTCGCAAGTGCTGACCTAGATGAAGTGAATCTAGCACATATCCTAACTTAGTTGCAAATCACTGATTCCAATCTCAAACGAGAAAGACTGGTGACGTAATATATCTGTGCACTTTGGCCTAGGGGTTGCTTGCTGTGGAAAGCTAAATTGAGCTAGAATGTGATATCCACGAACCAACCATCGGCCATTGAAATGGTATAATGTTCCTTGTATACGTTTCGCAACTCCCCCTCCCACCCATATTTCACAACCAATACAATGAACATTTGCAGTAGCATTATTTTATGACTGATACTTGTTAGAGATAAGCGCTCAGAGTTACTAATCTCAGTTAAACCAATGGGTAATCTTTACCATTTGATGATGATTTTTAGGAAGATATCTGATTAAACGGCGTGATTAATGCTGCTGTGATAGAAAAAAGATGGCCCAAATACTGAACATGATAGTTTCGAAATAACTGTCTGTTTACGTTTTGCAGATATCCTGTCTACTCAATGTGATATTTGTATGCGTCCAACTTATAATAATTGCAGTGTTGATGTAGACAAATGTATTATTCCATCAAAAATGTCGGTCATTGCTGAAAATGTTTATCGTTTAGTAATATATTTACAGAAGGTGATTGCGTAGCGTCGATTGCGTTATTTACTGTCGCTGGCAACATGAACCTCATTTCCAGCCAATATGCAGACTTCACTTCATTCACCAATCTTACCCCATTGACCTCAAGGGTTGAAAAGAAAATGTACAAATTCGGAGGCTCCCATAAGTTTAATGGCTCTCTATCTACAATCCTTGCCGCCAAGGATGTCCGAGTTAAACATCGTATTACACACAGGCACTGCAATGTTATGCATAATATACTCAGTTGAGTTTGAAGCTATTGCTTGCGAATTTAGTTTAATATCATTGGCTTCCAAAGATAAGATTTATCAAGGCGCTTGGTGCCGTTAACCTTTTCACCACCAGTTCCCTGTGTTCACAAGCCTGAACACACCAGGTGCCTAGCAACCACTTCCTTTGTACACCAGCCTCCTGGATGGCATTGTTTGGAAATTTGGTGATTTTTCTTAGAGCAATATCTTGGCTAATATTCAATCTATCCTGATGCGTTTTGGAATCCTGCCCACAGAATTGATACCTTTTAGAGTGGGGTGATATGTTTTTATCAGCAGCTTGGCTTAGTATTGGCGTGATATATATTGTTGATATTTAACTCATTTTGTATGGATTGTCAGCATCTATATGTGATATAATTGTTGTATTGGTAAGTTAACATAACAAACATGAGGCAAATTGGAAAATTAGAAGAATAATTTATTCTACACTTCACGACTGAGTGTAGTTACTGTTTAAAAGATACATAACATTATCAACAATAGAATATAACTTTATCAACAATAGAATATAATATTATCAACAATATAATATAACATCAACAGTAGAATATAACATAATACTGACAAGTGGTTGCTCTGTAACAATAATGTAACAAGCAATATTCATTATAAGTTCATCTCCAAAATTCTAATTTGTGGTGGTAATCCTGCCAACAGGAGCTACCGCGCTTGACGCATAGCCACACATCACACTTCGAGCACTTGATGGCAGTTTGAACTTTTCGCTGTGGCAAATCTTTGTATGGTACCCCTGGATTCCTTGCTATGCATCTTGTGTACTTTTCATAGCACACACAGCATAGGTGGTCAGTGCCTGTGTCGCTAGGGATGAGGGGTTCATGGCTGACACCATCCAACCTCCCATTTGAGCGACCTTGACATGCGCTGCGGTCATATTTTTGGAAACTGTCAGATCTGTCAGAAAGCCATCAAAGTCTCTGTTTCGATGGCCTGCAGATCGGTGATGGGTGAAAAAACTTTCCAATGTGAATGCATTGGAAGCTGACAGGAACAATGCCTTCCTTACAAGACGCATATACCAATGGTAAGTCTTGCGTGGACTTGAGATCGATGCCATTCTATAATTTAGGTCAACACCACCCTTGTTCTTGTTGTAGTCAGCTACATCAGGGGGGCAAGGAACAATCACGGCATTTCCGCTTCGATCATGTCTTACTACATGGGAGTCCTGTTGCTGTGGAGGATGTATTGTCGACAAGAGATAAACTAAATGTTTGTCTTTCCACACTGTGGCGATAACACCAGTGCCAGTCCACTCAACAATCAAATCACTATCACCCTGGTTCAAACTCCTGTCATCTCTCACAAGCTCTTTAGGAAAATGCTTGCGACTTGTCAAGGCAGTCCCACAAGCAAATATTCCCCTGGTCAAAAGACGATGGAAGAGAAGAGGGCTGGTAAAAAAACGGTCCATGTAAACATGATACCCCTTGTTGATCAACGGTTCGGTCAATTTGAGGACAACCCTGCCTCCCAATCCAACATTTTGACGAATAATATCATTGTCCTCTTTTCCTAGATAGACTTGGAAGTTAAAACAATATCCTGAGAGACTTTCAGCTAGCATCCATATCTTGATTCCCCATTTGGTTGGTTTTCTCCTTATGGTATTGCTTGATACCAAGCCTCCCCTTGAATGGCACCATACATTCATCAACAGATACCTGTTTCCGCGGAATGTATGCATCCTTAAACTTCTGTCGCAAATAAGAGAGAAGTGGCTTCACCTTTGCCATTTTACTTGGTCTCACATGGGCTTGCTGTTCGTCACAGAAGTGCAGATAGCGCAGTATTTGTGTGAAGCGATTGCGGCAAAACACCTTGGATACACCTGGGAATGCCATCATAAAGTGATCCTTGCTTGTCGACCAAACGTCCTCCAATCTGCAGCTCAGGTATCGCTCGATAAACATGAGGACTCCAAAGAAGGCATTTAGTTCATCAAAGGTGACTGGGTACCACTTCCCTTTGTGTTGCTGTGGGTTGGCTGCTCTCTTGCGATTGGCGTTTGTGTTGGTCCAATCTCGGATCATTGTCATCAGGTACAAATCAAAGAAGAGCCCGAAGAAATCGATGGCACGACCTGTGCCAGGTGCATTTGCCATCGTTGGCCCAGGAGTGGCAATGAATGGCGTCTGTTTTCCTGTTGCTTCAAAGCCTTCATACTGCTTGATCCAGGTAAATTCGCTACCTGCCGCTAGATCAGGTTGATTGCCATCACCAGCGCCGATGTCGTCAAATCCATAAAATTCCTCGTCTTCGCTACCGAAGTCAGCCTCTGGGGCCAGTTCGTCCATAAAAACATCGCCTATATCATCATCATCTCAGCACTAGACGCATCAGAAAACACCGCTTCATCTTCGTAACCCTCTGAGTAATCAGCGCGTTTATTTACATTCGCCATCATAACGTGGACGCAGAAGCGTAACTAAGTGCGCGGCCACATGCGCAGCCGGTAAAAAACAAACAATTTATTATAATGAGCCGTGACGTATCCATGGAATCCCCCAGTAACGACCAATAGTGTTCGAAAACGATTTTTGGATGTCATTTTGTAAACAATTCGTACTTATCGCTCACGCGTACACGTTTTCGGATCAGTTAAACGTAAATAGAAGTGAAAAATCACGAATTCCCGGTTTACCGGGAATTGGTGGTGAAAGGGCATGGTTCCCGGTAAACCGGGAATTGGTGGTGAAAAGGTTAAGGTAAATTCGCTAATCTCACCATGGTTGCCGCAGTCCTAAGACCCGGGATGTTGCTCAAAAACAAAGCCATCAATCATCGATAATATATATGTGCATGTTTATGTCGCTTTGGGTTAATACACGTAATGTAAACAAAATGTCTAAACAAAACATCGTAATGAAAGCAGCGCATTTTGTAGAAAGTATAGATGGACATATGCGCCTTGATTATGCAATGACTTACAAACAATAGTAATCGCTTCACTGCTCTAACGGTTTCGCGGCAACGAAATGATACTCTTTATTACTTATATCGTTGATACAGATAATAAGATAACTGCATAAACAAACCTCTTTGATCACAGTCGTCTACTATTCATTGTAGGTCTTCAGAGAGCAATTCGACTCAAAATCATTAAGATTTGCAATGGATTCAGCATATTGCAGAAATTTGATAATTATTTCACTAAAGATCGGTTAGGGCAGATATAACGCCGGCAGGCAACTAAGAGAGTTTTGTGAACACAAGTTACTTCATACGCGTGATTTGCTGCTAGATTTTGCCGTAATAATAATGGTTAAGTTAGCATGGTCAATGGAAGCGGGCAGCAGAAGTAATAGTTGAACATTCTAACAAGCTTCCTTATAAAGTACTTGATATATCAAACACAGGGTAGACTTTGTCTGCAGTGCCCATTTCCTTGTTAGTGGCACTGCTTGCTCTACTAAACCTCATGCATTGTTTGTCTGTATTTGTTTATAAGTATTTAAAGTGTTGTTGTGCATGATTTAATAATGAAGCAAATTTAAAGTCTGACTTGATCATCCTTTTAAAAACTGGTTTGATCATAATAACTTCAGCTAAATTGCATAAACTAGACAATTATGTGAATAAATAGGTCGACCGGAAACTAATCATTTTTCAAATATGAGTTCATCATGACGTGTCTTCAACAATGCTAGTTGTATATTTAGGTTGGGTTCAAAAAGTCATAACAGAACAAGTAGCGTGTAATTCATCTTGATCATGCATTGGCTGGATGCATTAATGCCTAGTGGGTTTCTGCAGACATACACAAATAATATATTTTGTCAAGTCACCGACTCAACTGTGCGGTCAATCACGGCCTGATGGATTCGGGCAGCGTTAAAGACAAACGAATGTAATCAAGTCATAATTGATCTTATTTGATATTATTTCATCATTGAGAAACAAATAATTGAGCGGTAATGACTTGTCGCTCTGCAGTAGTTGATGAACTGACTACCCAAAAAATTATCTTACCAAGATGGTCTTAACTGATTAATTGATTGTGACACTATGTAATATCACAAGCTTATTGAATGTACCTACAAGAGATAATCATGTTGTTTTTATTTATGTGAGCATACTATCATAGGAATGTTTACCCTTTGCAATCAAAATGTAAGGTACAATGCACTGATGAAAAGAGTGGTGCCTACATAAATTTAGCAGACATCAGAGATTAAGAATTGTTTCATTCATGTCAAAGGGTGACAATTTTAAACACCTAGGTAGTCTCCGTGTTATCTGATCCTACCTCTGCAACACACCTGCGGGCATAAACTTAAGCATAGAAAACTATAAAGGCATTGTTTGTAAAGGACTGACCCGTTCGAGAAAATTCGCTCTCAATGTTTGCCAACCATTTACTAAGACACGAGCTCCTGTTAATGGTGTCTATTTGGCGCGCCGTTGCCGGCTACATGACAAAATCTATGGGGCATTTTATACGTTTTAAAACCACAAAGACATGCTGGCGCAACTGGTATCAAAATTAGCAACGCAGTTGTTAAGTTATACCTTGCTCCCGTTATCGAAGTTAGTGATAATCAAAATAATATATTTTCTGTAAAATGAGAGATGCTTTGGCTACATTGGTAACCATGAAACATTCTCGAATGTGCCATAGTGCCTTCTTTAAAAAGCCATGTATACTGCGTTGAAACATTTTTGTGCTATATTAATACACATAGATGCTAACGACAACCATTATGAAAAATATGGCACGCCTTCGTCAGGTGACTGGGATAATGTTGTTTCCAATGTTGAAGTTCATGGCCAAAAATATGGAAGGCGGGGTAAAGGCTGAATGTGGTTGGTAACTGCTTTGTGACGATAACTGCAATATAACGGAAACATAAGCACAGCATCAACATGACGCAACTGATTAGCTTTTTTATTGCTGTTATTTTGATTTGCAATTAATGTCATTAGACATTTATTTCGGGCAATAAAATACATAGCATTCTTTTCATTGAGGTACTTCTGATCATCATAAATATCCTAGACGATTGCGGACATACCTTTGTTAGCATCTACGGTACTTCAATCACGCATATATACGACATTGCATTCATATTTGCGGTTAATGAAAAACATTTGTTTCAACGCCCCTTTGAGAATGCATTTCTATTGAGTAAATCAGAATTCCCTTAGAACGTCTGAGACATAGCGTGGATAATCTTTATTTGCCTATGAGGGCGTGCATTATATTTGCTTGGTTATAATATATTATCCAACAATATATAACCCAATGTTATCATTGTCACTTCACAGATCCACCAGCTTTTCAGTTCTCGTTGTTTAATGAATGCATATGCAATAAATATACCTTCTGAGAGTATTCTATCTTTTTTACTCCGATGCTAATGTTATTTACGGCATGTATAGACCCAATCAATCCAATAGGTCATAGCATCATTTCAATGAAACTTTATGTATGGTTGTAGTGTAAAGGGCTGTGGTACATCTCCCAGAAGGTCACAAACCACTAGTGGGATAAAATACAACCGATTGCTTTCCTTCAAAGTCGAAAATGAAGTTATTCAAAAGCCGCCATTGCAAAACGCAGCGGTATCAGCTGATACATTGGGGGTACGTGTGATCTGTCTCAGTCATGACTGTCTAATGCTGAGCTCTATTGCTCATAAACTGTGATTATCAATCAAAGTCATAGAATCCTGCTCCAGCTAACAACCCTCCAACCATCAGTTAATCTACGTTTTGTTGCAAGACAATTTTGGGTGGACTTTTTATCTGGAAAGCGTAGGGGTTAATTAATTGTCACTAGCGCCAACCAATACGGGTATGGCAAATATAAATAGATAATAGTCTGTCCATTAAATTGTGTCATGAGCGCGATGAATTTCAATTCAAATGTCCGCCAGCAATGCATTAGCGAATACGTTGTATTTCATAACATATGATAGATGCCTCGTATAACAGCGGATCGTATTTTAGTGCAGCAGCTTAAGGTTCATACGTGATTAATGCTTGTGTGATCAAATGCAGGATTTGACACCGATCGATTGCGTTTTTGATTGTCAATAAATCGCGAGGAGCTGGGCACGTATAAATTCACAAAGTAAACTGTTGTCAACCTCAATCTGCGTTTGAGGCCAAGACAGTGCAGACAAGACACAGGTCTGTCAACTACAAACTTGCACATGGTTATTGTAGATTATTGCCTATTTACATCGTATATGTTCACGATGACAAGTTATTTCGTTCATACGTCATAGAAGTACACGAATAAGTGGAACATACCTCGATTATTACAAACGATTTCCCGCATTTCGTGGAAAATTTTCAGATCTTCTTTCATTTTAATCACAGTATGATTTTGTACAGAACATCTTATGTCACGTGGTTCTTTCTTCATTGGCATGAATCATAGCACACACATACCTTAGCTTTAGAAGCTTAATTGGTTGCAAATTAAAATCGTGATAGATGTTTTGAGGATTAAATCACAATTCCAGTAAAGATCTAAACACCATGTATCGATCAAATATTTCCCAGTTTGAGGCATTGTAATCTAGTTCCCTGTCTGTAATTCCCATATAGATGTTTGTAGATATCATTTATCCCCAGTAATTCGCTGACATGGGCTTCTAACTGTTTGTAGACAAATAATGAACCTATCGAAAACTGGTTCTTGTAAACCAAGATGACCGTTTAATTTGCGTCGTAGCGTGGTGGATAGTACAGGCTATGTCGGATTTAATTGCATTCGTTCGCATTGCAATATATTACGTAATTTGCTAGAGATATGTTCCAGTCCCACATTGTTTTTCTACATTACTACATTTAACACAGCGCCGAAATAATGTAGTCTTTTACTTCGTGCAGCACATAGTACATATCAAAATAATATGCAAACCAGGTTTCTACATTTGGTTTAGTATGGAATAGACATGATGGACAGCAAACAATTCTCTTTAATCTAGTCTTATCGGCTCATCGATAAACGGCTCCTCCCTAACACCAAGAACTGGGGGATGTAAATTATTGCCTGTGTCCTGTAACAAACTCATTATTGCTCTTAATACTTCGGCTAATTTTAAGTTTCATCATATCTTCGCTTATTAACGAAATAGTACGTCGACACTTAGATATCTCACTGTTACCTCTATGCTACCACAACTCAACCGCGATATTCATAAGGCTTGCAATTAACAAAAACAGGCTGGTCCAAGTTAGCCAGGTTAGTAAGGATGGTTCAAAAATTACATGATTATTGGGCTAGGGTACACGTATCATTGACCACATTTTACAAATATGAGACAAACGAGCACGCCAGCTTGATTTCTGATGATGCGGATGGATCTATTTTCACACATTGCTGCGCTGCGTAGCGACTAAAACGGCTGAAAACTTTACATGTTGGGTTTCCAAAGGTGCAGATGACCAGCAGCTTGCTAGCCCGTAGAGTATATTGAGCTCGAACCCATCTGTCATTGCTTATGACAGTTGACCAGTAGTGTTATTATGTGTCTCAAATTGACGCAGTAAGCGATGATTGACAATGTATTGAAATGTACGGAGTGGAAGTTCATCCGGTATAATTTTGTCATTTGACTTCTCAATTGACCCTACTGGTGTCTTCTGATTCTGACGCCGCCTTTGTGTTGCTGCTCAGATGACTCATTTACTTTTATTAGGTACACATTATCATTCATGATTCATTGACATTGACGCCTGTTTACACGTATAGCTCTATTCTCTTCTACATTGTCGTTGCCTGATAATTTGTTGACGCACATAAACGACTAACAAAACTGACGAAGCACAATTAAGTTAAGACTACGTCCAATGACCATTATCAACAATGTAACCGCATGAATTAAACCAAACAAGCATGGTGTATTGCACTTAAGGTGCCACTGAAACCATTTATAATTACTCTAAATAAAAGTATTTGAGCTCAAATATACGTAACGCAAAGCGTTGACATATATCAAGCTATGTCAATAATTCTCGTTCATATTATTGCTGAGGGAGCCATAGACATCATGACGCATTGCTACCTTTGATGAATGGTATAAAAGCGAAAAACCTACAAAGAAGCAAATCAAATCAAACCATAGGTTGTGTTTGTCATAGCAAAGACGTTAAGTAGTATAACTCACTGACGCAAGCCACTTTTGCTATCTGCATGAAATCCTAGCGCCCACGCTTTATTGTTAATTATGAAAACCTTTTAAGCTGCAAAACAATCGATCGGTAGGAAAACAAGGACTAACACCTGCCCCAATAGTATACAATGGGCATCACAGGATACTACAGGCAGTATTGCATCACTCGCGCACCAACGCGTAACAGTTCAATTCAACACAATTATAAGTTTTAAGATGAATCTGATTTGTCTTAGGTCTTGGGCAAATATAGCAAGCCACGAGCGTCATAATTGGTTGCGAATATACCCTGCTGTCGGCTTCACCGGGAAGCGACGTAGCATTGCTAATCGACAGTATGATAAAGCCATTTTCATGTGGTGTTGTTGAACATGTTATATTTATTTTACTCGTCCGCTGTCAGAACGTGGTAATGTATAGATGAGTGATGGCATTGTTAATGCAAAAAAAAAATTTCTATAGGCGTCAAACAATAATACGCCATACTCGGCACAATGGCGAGAAAAAAGGTGAGTTGGAACCTAGAACGTAACTTTCTAACGTTATTCAAGTTTTGCCGAAAATTAAGTTGAAGCCTGGCCATAGAATTGTTTCTGGGATAACAATTGCGGGAAAGTTTTCCGATGCTGGCGCATGGGAATGTTGCCTTAATAATGATATGCAACAACATTTCTGGCGTCCCGTATGCATCCGCAATATTTTTAATTGCAATTCTGATAGGCTGCATCATGCTGATCACATTCATACATGCAATATCACGCTTAATATGTCAAGCCTATTTTATAAACATCATGACAGCATTTTTTTCAATCATTCATCCACGAGATGATGCTCAGTCAGCATATTATCAGACCTGCCCATGCTTTCTCAATGTGTTTTGCATGGAATGATTTTGTGGGCCAAAGATGCATCGTTATAGATAGATAGATATTTGCACTCGTGGTCGGCTAATGTATACTTTGTGGATGTTGCCAGCTGAGGTATACTCTTGAGCACTGCTAAGCAATGACATATTTCCAGTACAATATATCACTTGACAACGGAAGTGGACTACGCTAACTGTGTCAATGCGAATCTATTCTATGTTTCTAGCTAGTCTGCATCACGAATATGCTAAAAGTGAACCAAAGCCAAACAAGTATTTTGGTTCCTCGATATATTCGGCTTCTTAGTGACCGATATAACACTTCCTGTCGTTAGAGATAGGCCAAAAGGGTCCAGGAAACCCATTTGATATTAAGATCTGCTTAGTGGGCATATAACATTCATATATTATAAACACTAGTCAGTAATGACAAAACCGAGAGATTCACAACATACACATCAGTTCTTTTCAATCCTGACTCCTGTAAATATCGCCCTCATGCGCAGGCGTCCAAATCAGAACTTCCATAAGGAAAAAATGACTAACCTGATTATAAGACGATGTTAATGCATCCGGTCTAAATGATATACCGTCACAGATGCGGATACATTATCAAGATGCATCGTTTGCGATCATGTTTATTTTGTCGCGCTTCTCACATAATCAATCGATAATTGTTGGTTGCAATTCACACAGCGACTTGTAACCCAGAATAGTGCATGTTCATACTGTTCCTTATTTCCAGAATGAGGCCTGGTCGATATTTCGAAAAAAATACGATCAGCGGAGACCACTTGCCAGTCACTCATCGCACATAAAGTAAAGCTAATTCCGACGGCAACTAGCAAACATAGTTGCGTAAAATGTCGACATTTTAGGTGCCGGCAAAGAAACGGCAGAGGGCCAGCTCTGTCAAGGTTTCACTATACATTATTGCAAATAAGATACTGAGAACAACTAAACGTTTGACCTCTACGGTATTCGGTAAGTAGATCGTGAGGAAGACCATTATTGGACTTTCGCCTGCGCAGTTCATTACTGTAACCTTTAGTGAGGCTGCATCGTTATTGATAATATAAGCGACCTCAGTTTCTATTTTCACATATTGGAATCGATTGATAGAATGGAAATGATTATCTGCAACTGCCGTGGCCGAAGGCAGTATATCATAACTACCCTTAGTAAAGTTTTATTACCTGAATAGCAGTTGTAGGTATAATTTACTACAACAATGCACCTTAACATCTTGGCGCTTGACAGGTTATCGTTTAAGAAAATTCTTTCTGGAACTGATTTCATTTTGACAAGTAACAAAATAGCCAGTTAATTTTTTGTGTCATAATAATTTTGCTTGTGTAAAGGACACGACGACGACCTTACACACGTTGTCGATAAATCACAGGAATACTGCAATATTATGGCACATACTCTTCCTGGATTGAGACATAGTATGACATTCTAATATATATGCTTGAACAGCTACACGTTTTGTTTACCAATATAACAGAAATATGTTTTGACGAATTGAACACTAACGCAGGTAATACATTGCTCATACTAACATTGACGAAGCAACAACCTCAGGGTAAATGCAGTAAGAAGAATCATTCCCCATCAAATGAGTCATCCGTAAGATTAATATTGGCACCAGAAAGTCTGCAATATTTCAAATCCCTAAATACTTTTCTGGCTTTCTGGTAAATGAATGTAAATTAAATATGTAGTTCACTTTGAAAACTAGTATAAACATTTTAATTTCTATACAAAACATTTATTAGATCATTACAACCAGCATCTGCCGATAGAATACTAATTGAATGTCCATGAAGTAAAGCACTTACTTGGTCCCGACAAATTGCGATGCGATTCGTTGCAATTAAAACTACAGTGGATGAATGATACCGGTCAATAAATTCTGTTACGGAAACACATATGATAGTTCTATGCAACCAAGGGCGATCACATGCGGATTGTTCGATGACAAGGATGCACTCAGCCGATCTAGTTGAAAGCGTTGACCTTCCTGTAATTTATGGCAGCTAAGTGGTTGAATAAATTAGCTTGGTACGCTATACGAGTACTCGACATGGCCCTGCCTTTTGTAATGCATAAAACAATCATCTGGTAAATTTGCTAAAGGATATTGCTTACAATAACTAATATTCTATCGCAAACCAATGTATGGATACAAATGATAGTAATTGATGCTCGGGGCGCAATATTGAGCATAAAAGGCGGCGCTTGTATCCCCCAACGCACGGTGGTAAATCAACCACATTCACTAATGGGATTTCGGATGCTTCATTTCAAAGCACTCTAATATAAAGGTCCGCAGTACAATTGTCTGAAGTAAATGATGTGAGGTAATTGCAATGTGATGTAGGGGCTTTCGAGGCCTTACACGCCTGACTGGGTATCGCATCCTAACAGACAAAAGGCAGCCCATCCCGGAGACACTGTAATAAAGGAATGACGGATGATTGGGTTAATGAATCTTATACCTAGGCTGTTGTTAGTGTAGAGAAGGTATTTAAATGTTCCAATAGATTACTCTCTGAAAACGCGCTCCCAATGTTAATGATTAAGTATGGGTACTCGAACGCAAACCCCTCTGCATCCTAGCCTATGCTATAGAGAAACAATGTTTCTTACTCAACAAATCATTATTGGTATTCAAAGACCATAGTTTCACAATATAAGTCACGCTGTCCTCTAATGCAGAAGAATGCAACCCCATATTTATGCCTCGGTATGTAGATGTGTAAAGTATTTATGCAATTGTCATTGATACGACTCACTTGGAAGATGAAGCTAGATTCTATTGCTATGTCCCAAACACAAAGCATAAACTGTGTAATAATGGCACGTGTGTCAAATTGGGCGCTGAATCATTCTGAAATGTTACCAAGGCATATGTAAGCCTCATACGTTGTATGCATCTTTGCAGTTTTCATCACCAGCGGAATCGCTGCCAAGTAAACTCATTTTCATTTTCAATGACATCTATTCAGTCTTCATAATAGGCATATAAAATACTCGGAACGTTTTGTATTAAATCTCACTCAGCATGCTTTTCGACTAAGCATGCCGTTTACTACACAAATCGTTGGTGTCTAAACGTGATGCTAACATACTTGCACTCTCTAGCGCATGCGGGCACCGTGTTTGGCTTTCATCGTGCGCCTGTGTGTGTTTAGTTATACGGGAGCCTTGCCTAGCTAGAGGATCGCTGAATAGTGCTAAGAGGTCCCATTACCAGAGGGGTTGTGGGTAGGTTGCATAGTGTTTGTAAAAGGTTCCGTCCGAGACCGAGAGTTTTGCTAAAGGAACGGCCTTAGTTCTGAACTATCCTTTTCCCACATAAGGCAATGTGTGGTTTTTGTTGATGGATGCATAATTTATAGTGATTTGTGAATTGATGGATGCATAATTTATATGGTGATTGGATGTTTGTAAATTGATGATGCATAATTATAGTGATGGTTGAATTGTAATGCATAATTTATAGTGGTTTGTAAATTGATGGATGCATAATTTGTAGCGATATGTTTCATATTGGCACAAGAATGCCAAAAATGCTATTCTGCCTGGGGTGCTGTGTGATTTTATGTGAGATACTTTAAGTTGTTTTTGACTATTTGACTGTGTTGCGTTTGTGTATCGGGGATAATCACGATGCTTTACATGTTTTTTTCGTACGGATATATGGATATATCAGTTGAAAACTAGCGCTTTTTATCGACGGCACGGTAAAAAAATAGGTTTAAAGGAATAACTAGCGATAACAGCACGGTAAACAAATGAGTAAATCACAATTATTTAAATAACGCATTGATGCTTTTGCGGAAAATAATTATATATGTTATGCTATAAAAGTATTTCATGCTGCCATAGACTTTTGTAAAGACGAATGAAACAATAATGCCTGTTAAGACGAACGGATAAGTTGTCGTGGATCAGCTGCAAAGGCGGCACCGACTTGCTTGCCGACAATACAGAAATTTGCAAGCAAACATATTTGACAGCTTTCTAAACAAGAAAGCGTCGACTATAGGGCCTTAATTTTATATTCGGTAGTAACGGATACTTCTGTAGGTAGCAGAGCACTGTATTTTATAAGTACCGCGATGCGTGGGCGTAAGAACATTATATTAAATGATCAGCCTAAAGTAAATTGACTCCAATGTAAAAGGTTATTAATGCAATGAAACAGTCAGTCATAAAAAGCGATTAAATGAAAACAAATGTGCTGAGAATAACCTTTTATGTATGATTTGAAACAAATAATTATATATATATAAATATATATATATATATATAGAGATATATATATATATATATATATATATATATATATATATATATATATATATATATATATAGATATATATATATATATATATATATATATATATATATATATATATATATATATATATATATATATATATATATATATATATATATATATATATATATATATATATATATATATATATATATATATATATATATATATATATATATATATATTAGCAGGAACGCGACCTTTAGTGGACAAACCGCCAAGGATATACAAGTACGTCCACATAAAGTCAACGCACATTTTCTTTCAAAATCATTGCAAATATTTTGGTTTGTCCACTTGAATATGATAATCTTGTCTTAATTACGTACAAAGATAATCTCTAATGAGTGATTTCTTTCGATTTTGAATATAATAGCGAAATAAAGTTTTAACAATTAACCATTCGTTGACATAACTCGCACACCTCAATATCTTCCATACAACCATATACACTTCAATTCATATTAACGGAATAATGTATAATCACAGGTGTTGCATATGTTTATATGACAAATTAAAATATTTGATTTATATTAAAATTTCTTTACCAAAAAATATATTTTTCTCATTATTCATCAATCTACAACATTAGATTAGATCGCGAAACGCTACCAGTGGTTCATAATAATCACATTTAAAACAAATATTATGTTTCTAATCCATGATGACTGAAAATGATTTAAATATCTTCGAAAGTATATATGGGCACGAAAGGTTGGATTTATATGTATAAATTAATGTCTTGACCTTTCGTGGATGACCTTTCGAGGACCAAACGTATATACCAGGAATATAAAGGGTCAAAAAGATTTGTATTCGCATTAAACTATTGTATTAATTAAAATATGCCGAAAAAATAATTGGTAATTAATGATAGCAAAAACATACTATAAAAATTTGTCCACGAATGATTGGAGACTACGAATGGTTGTAATCGTCACTTGAGAATGTTTCTACCCAGACACCGTCGGACGGCTTATATTGACACCCGCAAATAACTACATTTCACATATATCGGTAAGTCATATTTAGCCACCTTTTCTTCATGTCACGTGAGTCCGTATTTTAGTGGTGCGGAGCTTTGTTAGTTATATGCGTCTTGTGAATAACATTATTTTGAGTAACTTGCTTCTCGTAACTCAATTTACATTATCTCTTACACAATGTTGATTGTTAACAGACATTTATGTCATTAAAAGGCAATAACCAAAAACATTTGGAAAGAAAATGATCCTAAATGAAAGAATCAATGGTTATGGTCACCGGCCCATCTCACCGGGAGATGCTTGTAGCTTTTCCACCATTTCAGCAGACAAGGTTATTTGCGCTATAACATCGATAGCTTGTGCTGGATACCGGGTGATCTGGGACAACCTTCGTCCGTATCATATGTAATTAGTTTCAGCCATAAACTGGCATAAAATTCGTCATTTAACATTGTTAGATCAACGAAATAGCGGTACCAGACGCACGGCTAGTTACATTGGTTGTCTGGGGACAGTTTGGTATGCTTTAGATCACGGTGACTTTGTGGCTTATATATTTGCTGTTGATTGGCCTTGTGGCATAATCAATGTATTCTTGCATGTATCATAACTCCGTGATAGGCGTTCTTTTAATTAATAATATTTGTTTCCTGCCTAAAATGGACCATATGATTGTAAAGTGATTACCAAATACAGATATTAGACGTTCAATAATCCATTAGTGATAAGGGGATGCTTTGAAGGCACAAATATCTGGCTGATGCATTATAGTAGGATCGTAGTAGTACTATATAATGAGCTACAAATACAGATGCGTTGAGAAGTATGTCGCAACACCGCACCCAACTTTCCACCCCTTCCTGCTACACACATGAGTTAATGAAAGGGGTAGTGTATATGCATGACTGGATGTACGGTTTTCTACACGATATTAGAGTAAGTAAGTATGTAAGTACGAGGTTACCAACAGAGGCCTTATTCGACTTAGCTGCGATGAGCCAATGATAGTTTTTAAATGTATAATACTTTTTTTTAAATTTTTGATACTTTGTTTAAAACGACGCGATGAATGATGTATGACTATCCATATCTTTCAGTGGAAGTGCCAGCAGACAATTATAGTGATGTAGGTCACAATTCGTACTGCTATTCTGTCAGATTAATTATCAGCGATGTCGCTATGCTACAATAATCGATAAAGCAACAGAATGTGAGCGTTTTTACCAGGACCGATTGAACTGTCTATGGGACCCATTGGTTTTTACATTTCGGTCTTCTAGACTCATTACATTTCAAAACCTATTTTAACTATTAAATGATCAAACTGTGCAGTCAATAAGCCAGCCCTTTATCAAAATGAAATGCGAGTGCTTTCAATAATATCCAGTTCAGAGTTTATGAGGTAATCTTCATATGCAGTCATCAATTCAAGAGCCTGCCAACGCACGTGACTTTGATCCATTATCAACTCTTGTACTTTGAGGAACAATGGGTTGCTTGCTGTGGAATGCTGAATTGAACTTGCATGAAGTCTGCACCAACGCTCTATCGGCCACGTGGATAGTGTAATGCTCCCTGTCTACGCTTCCCCTGTCCACCCATACATCACAATCAATATATTGAACCTTCGCCATAGCATTGGTATGTGACTAATACTGACTTGAAATGAGGAATGATGATGATGATCATCATGATCATCATGATGATGATCATCATTTTCATGATCATTGCCATCATCATTATCAACATAATCATCGGGATGATCATGAGGATACCTGATTAATCGGTATGATTGCTGAATGATGCTATCGCAAAAGCTCGTTAGCTTCACCAACAAAGTCGGAATTTATTTCAGGTATTTTCTTAGCAGATATCCAAGTACTTCACCAAATTTTTTTTTATGCACCCCACTAATACGTTGTGTATATGCTGTGATAATGGAAGATGATAATATGTGGAAAATCATGGTCACGCGAGGTTGCTGACTGTCTCGACCACCGATGCGTCAGATCTAAACTTGCCTCCACCAATCACTCATTTTTATAACAGTAAAACGCATTTGGCGGATTGTATGTGAATGAAACAGCTATGAATGACATCCTTTTTACCTGAGTACACTCATCGTTCCCAATATTTTCCTGATTGCAACCCATGATGGAGATTTTTGTTTCATCTATGTAACTCTCTAACGAATATGTCAGATACTTTGGTAACGTAGCGTCGTTTGAACTCTTCGATGCAAATATTTTATTTACTACTACTGACAATATGAATCTCGATTCACTTAAATAGATTATCTAATTCATCAATATTACACTACTTACCTGAAGTCTCTAAAGGAAAATGGGAAAATGCGGTGAATTGTAAATGTAACAGAGATTTCTTAAAGATTTCTGGAGCAAGGATTCTTGTTTTTCTTGCTTCTGTATCTTGTGTATCTGTGATGTTAATCTATGAAGGCAAATTCTGGCCTCATTTTCCCCCCATGCATAAGTGTTACTATATATATTTATTTATACACATATTATAATTGTATTAAGCGAGTATGCCCTACATACCAATCAAATTGTCAACAACTGCGCTGAGCAAGAAAATAGATACCAAATGCTATTGAATGTCTCAGTCAGCTAAATTGTTTTACAATCGGATCATAATTAAACGCCCCGCGATTACGTAAAGGTCAGGTGTGAGGTAATATGCTCCGTTTGTATACGTGAGATGGGTCGAGAGAACGCTTACATCACAGAAGTGTTCGCCATGTTGTACTGCTATGATTAATTATCACAGTGTTTGGCTGTGAGATACGTCAGGGAAATTGATCGTATAATCTCACATTGGGTTCTGTTTGATATCACATTCCAGCTCAATTCCGCTTTCCAGCACCACTAAAGGAAACCGCCCAGAAATTGAGCTCGTAAAGGACGTAATAAGTGATTCGCAAATAAGTAAGGGTATATTTTAGGCCCAGTACACCAACCTCTGCCTCTCGTCTCTCGTCCCTAGAAGTACCAGAATCTCCAATATAGCTTTCATCAAAGCCATGTGCTCTGGCAGGCTCTTGCAGAAATGAGTTTGAGCACATATGAACTCCTAAGCGTTTGACTGAATACTTTTGATCGCACTTGCTTAGAATCTAGATGAGAAAGCAATCACTTTTGTCGGTTTTTCAGCAGCTTACTCGTTACTCTATTTTAACAGTCATGGTATATACAACACACGAGTTTCTGTCCTTTATGTAGGCATTGGGTCATCAGGCGACATGGAAAAGACATCAATCAATGTTACCATTTGGTGCCTGTGTATCTTTTTTTGGGCAAGGATCGTATCTACAGCAGTGATACGCACATCAATCGTCATATCGTCAGGGTGTGCTTCAATGATGCAGCCGACTCCTTACGGACGAAGCTTATGGCATTCAGTAAATGGACGATCTGTCTTTCATCCAGGCCTAATGTTTCATTGTCTTCTAAAATGCAAAATGTACAAATGAAATAGTACGTCCATGAAAGCGACAGCGCTGTTTCATTTTAAATAATAATGATGAACTCATTGTCACGCCCGTACATTTCACTGTTCGAAAAATATGTACGTTTTTCACTTAGTGGATTTATTGTGTCGGTCAACGCATTTTCGTACGCTAGATTATCTATTTCATACCAAATACTAATACGAAGCGTGATAATAATGATTTATTTTAGAACATGTTCAATGTGTATATATCATTACAATTGAAACCAAAGGGGTATTTCAGCACCTATTACACCAGGTGTAAACAGGTGAATATAATTTTTGACTACGTGTGTTTGTTCAGCCATCGTGCTGCGAATTAAATAATGGTCCTAATGTCTGGCAAATGATTGTTATTTGCAAAACATTGGCAAGTTTATGTCACGATGTGAATAACGATGGGGAATCATCAACAAAACACTTTGATTTGGTAAGAGTGAATTACATACAATAGCGTATATTATAACACTTATAACGAGTTTTAACCCGTATCAGCTGATTTATAGCGCAATGTCCAGTCATTCATGCAGTGACATATCCTATAATGCGTCTATCGTCGTTTGCGACTACAGTCGGTTAGTGGCATAAATGCATACAATGGTAACTATAGCCAGGCTTATGCTGTTTTAGCACGGGATACCATAATAGCTCCCCTGACTCCCTGACTCCCCTGTTCTATCGTAATATCGCCAAAATGCTGTACGTTTACAAAGTCAGAATGTGATTAGGCGTTTCAATTATGATCACGAATGTTATTCCTGCCACAACGTCTTTGTTAACCATCTCACAGCTCAATGTGTCTTAGAACTTATTGAAAATACATACGTCTTAGCTTGTATTTAAGGGGGATAACTTTGCCAATTTGTGCGAATATAAAACCCCAAGCTATTTTTGTCCAATCAAGAGCAAGTTATGGCATGTTACTACTTCATCTTTACTCATATCTTCATGAAGTAATGTTTTATAACAGAAATCGATGATGATATGAACGGTCTAACATGCATTTCAAACAATTAACACCTGGCAAATCAACCATTTACCACACTTAAGTAGCTAGCTTACGAGATAAGGCCACTGCAAGCTGAATGAATCATCTGTATGACTGCTGACTCGGGGTGGAAAATCAGCGGTAGGATGAACAATATTGACGAACAATTCACATGTGAAACATTACAAATGCATTACCAGTCTTCGTTTGGTTAGTAACGCAGCTGTGATGTCTACGGAATTGATTCGCTGGTTACTTTTCAACATCTTCATTTGTTGCAAAGAAATGCCACAGCAAACCATGATTTATGCATATTTAGTACGTTCATTTCATTGACAAATTTTTGTATAAATTGAGTAGGCCTGCAGCCGTTACAACCGCCCGATCTGTGAAGTTGTGCCAATTGTCAATGTTACAATTCAAACAAACACCACTATTAATTGAGCATTTATAAGATTTACAAACAATAACAATGCAAGCTACAACAGCAGCGAAATTTGTTTCGGTAATTGATCAGTTAATCGCCCAAAGGGGCCTTTTCTTGCAAAATGATTAACGTGGCACCAAGTTATGATCGGAATCTCAAGGTTCATACACTAAAAATGGCGATATTTGTAGTTACTATGTAATTAAGTACTGTTAAAAGTACACTTAATGGAACGATCTTTGCACAATGAAAAAGCGGCTGTTGTGTGCAAATATTCGCATAGATATTTAAATTGTAAAATAATCAAACTGCATCCAACATAACGACATTATTCAACCCTGATTAAGTATTTAATGCCTATAAGATGATAAAAACGGAGAATTTCAGGTACTGATTAAAAGCAGCCTACTTCCGATAGCTAATAACGACTACATACCTGCCCCCCAATTACCTCCCGTAATTTATGGTGCATCGTTAATTACGCAGAACCTTTGCGTTGGTAAATTCAATAGAGTTTGTAGCGTAGACTTCATGACTGTTATAGACGGAACAGACAGGAGCAGATTATTGAATCAGACATATGTACTTCCCTATTAAAATAAACCCGCTATTATGGAAGACCAGATACTGCTAGATCTGTCTACACTTAATGAAAGCTGAATTATCCACTGTAGGGTTGTGCATTTACATTGATTTAAAAGGATTTGCCATCAGCCCCAACGAGCCCCCATCGATCTAAACTCCCATAAAACACAAGCCAGGTATCTTAAAATGTTTGATAGATAGAAATATACGGTACGGATGATTGAATAGTATGAGCCATCGTAAATGGCAATATCATCATTTTATGTGGCCCAGCTCATCTTGCATAGGCTTTTCGGAAGTCTTTACTCTACGATACGTTTTTTGGTGGTAAAGCGTATTGAAATTTGCTATTCTTTCTACCATTGCCGAATAAAAGTATCTCGCCTTCAAATAGCATCTGTAGCGGTATAGCAGTAGTATATATCGTTAATATATTACTTTATACCAAATTATCTTGTAAACAGTGTAGAGTTTGCGTATGATGCATTGTAATAGATTATATTTAGCAACTATCGTCATAAACATTATAATAAGTTTGGGACATTTATCCGTTTTGAACACAAGTAATTGGATTTAATCAAATGTATTATATCTATGCTATATTTATCGGCACATTCCAAATGTAAGGACAAACTATCTTTAGTCATTTGTAACATACCTTGCATAGGCCAAAGAGATCGTCCGAATTCACCGAGCGCTTCCGATGTTCGCTATTGAGAAGCCCATTTACCACATGAAGTCCCGATATTCATAATTTTGTCGAAAACCATAGCGGAACAATGTGCTGAAGATGAAAAGGCCACATAACCAACCCACACTATTTCTGTAGGGCATAAGGTTCAGTATGTTATGCTCAGCGCTCGAGAAATAGTGCCAATCAGTCAAGCCATTGTAGTTCAAGGTATTATAGCGACCAGCTGTTCAATCAACATATTGTAATTTTCACACAGCCTATTATGCCTGTGACATTTGTTATGAATGAAATGTTATAAATTAGCCAGCTGGCTAAGCAGTATATCAGTATATGTGATATTAAGGCACATTAAAGATTTAACTATAACTCCCCACGGCTACGGGTTAGACATGCTTCAGTTGAGCAATTGCAGCGAAGAAGGTAGTGAGGATTGCTGCTGTTACTTTCCTCAATGGGCAATTATCGGTTCTGTGCATTGTACTTCCCAAGTTAACTAAAAATCGACTTCGAGTAAAGATACACATGGAATACAATAACTGCGGAGATAATAATGTTTCGGAACGGATACTACACAAGTGGCAGAATATAGACCACAGGTATAATGCCATTTTAAAGCACACTCCCACGTACGATTGCGACATAACATGAGAGTGAAATATAATTACTTGAATGGTTAAACGTTTTGGTTAGGCAATATAGTGACTGCTAAAGCAAGATGTTTTGACGAAATGATCAGTAATACAGGTCATAAATTACATACTCAAAGATTGGCAAAGCTACAGCCTGAGCGTTAATGCAATAAGGAAGTTTCATTCTCTCTCAAATGAGACATTCCAAAGATTGATATTGACGTCAAACATTCCATATTCTGCAATATTTCAAATCCAATAATGCCTTTTTGACACAATGGTAATTTGATATGAATGTCTAGCTCGAATATAGCAGACATTGTGAAAATACATGGGATTTAGATGTGTGACATTGCTTTAAAGCATATTAGAAACGCACTTTTAAAGATCCCATCCAGCCCAAAGGCAGTCTTTCAGTCTATGTAAGCACATGTTATGTTTCGCCATACAAAGCTGATTTTGTTAGTTTGTAATCCTGTCATACGGAAAGCGTTATACAACAATTCACTGGTCAGGTTTGATAATGTGTTATACCTAAGAAGCCTTAAGAAATGAGCGGTGTTACTAGATCTTAAAATGCCCAAAATGTCAATTATTCTTAATACGTAACTGAGCAGCACTTCAGATGACGAACCAATGCAATATAATTAACAGTCAAGAGCACCGCCTAAATTTAACCAAACAAGCACGGAGTAGTTCGCTTTGGATGCTATTGTTAACATCTATAATTATTAAAAAAGACATTGCTTGAGCAAAATCCGATATAATTTGTATTGGTATGTGAAACGTAACTACAAATGAAGTATTAGCCCTGCAATGTTGGTGATTCTCGCGTCTATTTCTGTTGAGGGTGAGTCGCAGTCATTGAGCCGCCTACATAGATTTTATGTTTGCGGTAGAAGCGAAACCATACAAAGAAGCAAATCAAATTTACTGTAGCTATGTGTTATGTTTTCCAGGCCGCAGGAGTTTGACGGAATAACTGATGGGCTGTTGCATACAAATCCGGCCGCAACGCTACAGTGTCGGATATTAAATAATTCAAAACTGTGGGCTGAAAAAAACCCTTGATCTGTGGAGCACAAGGACTAACATCAGCCACAAGAGTATTTGTTAAGGAGCAATACAGGATACCGCTGGCAATGTCTAATCAATCGCTTACCAATGCTTATTTATTGCAGTTCAGTTTGATAATTTAAAGAAAAATCTGGTTTGACTTAAACCAATGGGCACTCCAGCGATACACGCGAGTCATTATTGTTGGTGAATTAACACGGTAAATATGCTGGTGGCTACACCAGAATGCGGCATTTTAAACGACATTATGAGAAAAACCAATTCTATACGGTTATCAGCAACATTTTACATTCGAACGATCAATTATGAAATATTCATATGAAAGGAAAATTGTGTAGATAATCTGACTGTCTATACAAGCGACATCGATTGTAAATGCGTGCCTTCATGACTTCGCGATTTATCTAGCATTCATGTAACTTGCAAGGCTGTTCATGTGAATGATCGTAATTGTCTAACAGCTATTTACTGCAGATGTACCAAACATAATTCTTCTTGAGCCTCAAAAAGTAGCCATCATTGAATTACTTGTTGAGAATACATGCCCAATATACTGAGTTAAAACACAATTGATTACCTTGTCATTGAATGGTCTTGGTTTATATAAGCGTCATTGCGTTATATGCTATACATAGAAAAATGTCGAGGAACAAGGTAAAATTTATGTAAGGAAGTTATTCGGAAGTAAGTAAATTTTGTGGGCAGAGCACGAGTGCAATAACCCAAAGAAAGCAGAATTGCTCCTGAGAGACAACACATACATATTGTTATCAACGCTAGGATGCTGCTTACAATAACTAATATTGCAGCGCAATCCAGTGTATGGACACCAACGATGATAACTAATGTTCGGGTGCAATGCTGAGCCAAGATGGCAGTATGGCCAAAGGTGAGGTATGGTCGTAAATCGGCCTTAATTACTTATGGGTTTTCAGATGCTTCAATATTTAGCACTCCTTATCATAAATATCTTGGTATAAGTTCAATGGAAAGTAATATTTAGCTCTTTGCCTAAAGCAAGTTAATCCGCCATTTAATGGTTTATAATGTGAGGTGACTGCAGTGCTGTGTAGATGGTGTCTAGGTCGTACACGCCTGCCCGGACAAAGCCTCCGAACTGACAACAGACAGAAAGCCTGGTCCCATTGTAATAAACATGTGACTGATGCATAGGTCAATGAACCATAAACCTAGACTAGACATTCCATAAGAACGATGTTAGCAATCAATTGCATAACCGCAGCGTATAGTTTCTTATCAAATGACCACAACATGCCCCGTTTTTCATGTTAACTACAGTGCGCAAAGACGCGATTCTAATCAACGATGTCTCTTGTAAGGATTATATGAAGGCTTTGTAATGCGTATTTAAATAATTGGAACAGCCAGTAATAAATCATACTCAAAGTTTTGCCCGACTTAACTTATTTGAAATATCTGTATTGTCTTTGCACGCGAGGGCTTGTTGCTTATTGTACTAATAGTAGGTGTCTGAGGGACCTCTTATATACTTATACACTTTAGCTCATAACAGCAACGTGTTTGGATTTCGTCTTAGACCCGTGCGAGTCTGTAAATATGTGATCAAAAGCTGGTGAGTGGTTTTTCTATGTCCTATTTTGGGGTTGATTATTTTTGGCTCTTTTTGCTGTGGTGTGTCAATCGTTAGGCTTTTTATCGCGTAAGAAATTGATTGCTGCATGATATGAAGTGATTTGTCTAATGTTGGCAAACAAGTGCTAGAACCGCTATTGTGCTTTGGATTCTGTGTGATTATTTCTGATATAATTTAACTGGGTGTAACACATCATCACAGTTTAGATCAATGGCTACATACAGGTTCCGAATGAAGGACACGTATTTCCAGCAGGGTAAAGAAATAAATCAGTAAGTTATTCAAAAGACACAAATATTATTATGCTTTAAGTACTTTATGGTATGCCATAAAGTTATGCTATACAACCGTGGACTTTTGTGAGGACGAATAAAACAATTATGCCTGTTAAGAAGAGCGGGGGTTACAATGAACTGATGGAACTGTCTGCATAAAAATCCTTGCACTAACGCTACGGTGCTTAATACTAAATTATTAAAACATTGTAAGCTGAAGAGGTCAGCTTGATCCGTTGGAACATCTGCCACATGAGTACTTGTTAAGGGGCAGCACATGATACTGCAGGCAATGTTTAAGCTATGTATAGCAGTGCAGTCTGATAAGTTATTGCTGAATCTGATTTGACACGGGCCTTGTGGTCCTATAACCTGCCACGAGAGTCTTGATTGTGGGAATATTCACTCGATTAATATGCTGGTGGCTACACCAGAATACGGCATTTCAAAGCGTCATCATGAGAAAGCAAATTCTGTATGGTTTACACCAACATTTTACATTCGGGCAATCACTTATTAAATATACATATGACAGTGAAAGTGTATAGATGAACTGGCTACGTATGCAAGCGACATTGAAAGGGATGACACTTAAACATCATATAAAGAATTGGTAAAGCCCTTCCTGGAAACAGGTCAATTCTTTGTATATGCCAGCTATGTGCCACTTAATTAGGTTACCTTGCATCACTTCTTCTTTTTTAGGAGGAATAAAGACATTTAGGAACTTGTGTAGATAGCACCAATATAATACAGAAAAGCATAATATGGCTATATCACATTAATGCACAGTTGATTAATGCTCGATGTGCAATGCTGAGCCTATAGAGTGGCGCCATTGCCCGACAAAGATGAGCTACGGTCTTGAATCAGTTGATAATGTGACATAAACCTGTAAGATGGAAATTGTCTAGCATTGGGTGTACTCCTGTGAGAATATAGCTACTAAGAAGATTAGGTGTCAGGGTTTAAACTGTCGGAGACATTAATAGGTACTTGCTATATATCTACTTATAATGAGTTCTGTGTACGAATGGCACCGCAATGTAACTGCATTGGAACAGACAAGTCAAAGCGTTGGTGGGTAGTAAAACACATTTTATATGCAGACCTTCAATTAACCAGACTTCGATGTGAAACAATTGTGTGGCCATGTTTTTATTCTTCGTGCATACTTGGCTGAACATATACTTATTTCGTCGACAACAAGCTGCAAACAGCAGACTTAGCGACAGACAGTTATTTTTTTTCTAGGATATGCCGAATTGTACATGTTATATTTTGACAGCCAAGGACCGATGCCATGAGTTGAGTGCTTACTGAATGGGTAAATAGCAGATAAAATCGAAAGCCACAGCATTGTTAAGCTTTGGAACAAAATTGCATTGGCTGTTACTGGTATGAATGTCAAATAAGTAAGTATGTAATTGAATTTGTGTGAAGCCTGTCCTCCTGGCGTCGGTGTAATTAATTCATCTTTTTGTCCTTTCGGGTATTATACAGGGAATATATTATTCCAAACGTGACATTTTTTTTCGCAAGCTAATGGTACTCATATACTAGTTCTCTTACGAGTCATTGAGAGTGTTGTACCACATCAACATAGGTACAAGGTAAATAAGAGTTTGACCTAATAGCAATTGACCGTTTGCTTCGATAATGGGCGATCTTAACAAGATACGTAATGGGATAAAAACGGGTTTCTGATATCTCAGATACCAAACAGCACATATTTTACATAACGAATACAACTCTATTTAATACTGTAAAGTAATATGACATCAGCAAGCCGTTGTTGGAAGGAATACAAAAATCATGTTTGCTATGTGGATTTGCTACAATAACAGTGTGTTTGACAAGACGCATTAAAAGCCTAAGCAGAGTCGTTGCGGGTTGATTTGAATCAGCAACAAATATCTAGATAGAATTGCAATTAGATTAAGTGAACTAACTTGTTAGTATTCCTCACTAAAGAACGCACACTGGGGCATGCACTGATGAATATTCACAATATCGGGAGCTATAATGACAACAACTCAAAACCGCAAATAGCCTGATTAATTGCGTTGGAAAAATTATTCAATGCATAGCTTTCGAATAGATGAATTTCATATGCAATCATGCAATATCCGGTCTTTGATGTAAAATGGTAGCTTTTTTAAGCATAAGGCTTTTGTGATTTTAATTGGTTTGCTGAACCAAGCCTTTTCGCCGATGTGAGGCCAACAACGGTTGACATACTGCAAAAGAACATGGACTAATGAATTTGTCAAATAGCTTCTATCTGTCATAGGCTGTCGACAAGGCATCTTATTTGCTTCTCTGCCAATGTCGAAAATAATGAATTCCGTGGAGCAAAGCCTTAAGTTGAAGGCTATATACATTCGTCAATAACCCATGTAACCCAAACCGACAGCCATATCAAATGCTCAGACAAAACTTGAATGCATTAGAGGAAAGTATGTACGCCAGCGAGTACACGTATAATCTCGTATAGTAGTCAAATTGCATCCAAGAACACAGTGTATCGTTTATAGCGGGAGGCACGACAATTGTCGTATAGTATCTGCAGAACTCTGAACCGGTTAAATTATTCCAGACACTTTATCCAAGATTATACAGTTTTGCAGTGCTTTGTAGTTAAATGACGAATGGTGTTATCAGTTTTGTTTTATTTGCCATGAAGGTATGCTAACAACACTCCAATAACTAATACTGGACCACAATTACCTTGCAGGAACATGTAGCGTGTTTTGATAGTTATCGATCGCAAAATTCGCTGCTATGCATAAGACAATATTGGCTATAGCACTGATGTTCAATTAACGATCGTAATTGTAGAGCATTATACCTTGTCGCTGCTGCCTTACACTGTGTATCATTATCAAATAGATCTGATTCCATTTCTTCTGCAATATTCTCATATATCTATGTACATGCATATAAGTGAACACCAAGCCCGGACTGAAACCATCAAGTTGTCAAAGCAAGCAAAAATGTAGCAGTGAAAAAACAATATTTCAGTTTCCTGCCTATCCAAAGTAACACTCTCAAAGCAGAATGGTTTTTGGATCATAGTCACATTAAACTATCTTTGCTGCTCTAAAGCTTAATCTAGTATAATAACACGACTGATTGCTAATCAAGATGATATGTTGAATGTACGTTGACATATTGATTTATAAACCTGACATTGTTCGGCATGTACATAGCAGCCGTTAATGAAACCGCATTTAAAGCCAATCGTTAAAATCTTCATCATGAGATCTAACAGATATGTACCATAATATATTGTGTCGGTGAAAGGTGATACTGCATCTCACAAGAAAATACACAAGACCTGTTTATGGTACATTTATTGTGCGCTATGATTGGGCTGTAGCCTTAAGATATTGATTGATTTTCAAAGTTTAATTCCGTTAAACCTTGTTTACATCGGAACTGATATTGAAAGTGAACAACTCATGACTGGGTGATTTTGTATGCACACTATGGATCAGTGCAACTTCTTGCAACAATAGAAAATAGTTCAATAGAAAAGTATGCACAGTAAATGTGAAACATTTGAAATAAAGCGTTTGATAATTATGAATGGTATTGTGCTCTTATAACTTAGTGCAAAATGTTATCAGAGCAAACCAGTGGCATGTTATTGTTGAGAATGAGTTTTTCAACAACGTGACTTTAAGGGTAGCTACGCCTACTATGAGTATAGCCGAATCTGGTTACTGGACATCATGAATGTATATGTATTAGTCCTGCATAACTGATCCGTGACTGCTGGTCGCTTAATATTTTCAGAGCCACAACCCCCTGCAGTATGGCGGGTAGAATACAATATCACTTTGTGAATATCAGGTGTTCAATCTTGTATACGAATACAAGCGAACATGCGGATGGCATGCTTATCGAAAGCCGGTAGTGTGAAATGTACACTCGGCGGAAGACTGATATGCACTCTATTCTTAACAACTAAAGTCGAGGCTAATAAAAAACTGGGGTTAAATATTCACCGGGTCGTTGATCGTTTTGTATTAACACGTGGACGGAATGATAATTACAAAGTTGTAAAGGCATTGTTGGCACACATCCATACACACGGCTCTATAAATACATTAGTAGCAGATAGACACTCCTTCATTAGCCATTAGTAGTTCCTCTAGGGCGATCAATAAACCCTGTAACAAAGAGGGCAAACTTATATAATTGATGACGCAAAAAAACCATGGACATTGTCATTAAATCATCGATGTGTGACAGCGTGATAAATATTCTATCAAGCTAACAAGCTTTAGCATCGGTCAATGATATTTTGTATCTCGTAATCGGTATATGGTATACAATTCACTAGACAACTATCATAAAACGATTGCATGATTTGTATGCAATTATTTGGTGATCACAAGCAAAATTAAATCCGTATTCTATGGGGATGTTCATGCAGTCATTTGCTCAAATGGTCATCGTGGCAATAAGGTAATGTCGATTAGATATTAACGGCAATGCACAAATAAGTTCGGGTTATTAGCAAAGGGCTGGAGTATTACATTCGCCGTATGAGGCCTGGAAACGCCATAATAGTTCCCTCCTACACCATGTTAACCGGCTTCACACTAATTTTATAAACGATCTATTCATTTGTATCGCACGACGTTCACATTGCTATTTTCAACAGCCGTTTTAATTTAATTCAAATGCTGAATATTGCTGTCGATTCCATTTAGCAATTCATGTTTCCCTCAACTCATGTCATCGGTTATTGATTGTCAGTATTTCCGACGTTGAAAGCAATTTGCACATATTATCACAACTTCACCACGTAATAACCGTCTCAGTAAAAGCTTCATTGACAAACTTATCAATCTAATTTCTGCAGTTCTGTCTTTGAATATTACAGCCTGCTGTCAATAAAAATCTTCCGTTCAGCCAGGCATGCTCAATTTGGAACCCTAACATAGCAATCATATCGCATATATGGCAACGATAGTACAGGCAGGTATATATAATTGAATCAGACCAAATCAGCGCGTTGAATAGCTCTTTCCAAAGCAATTACATTATGGTATTCAGCTATCATTACCAAAATTAGAGTATCCGGTAGTTCTGTCCATGAGACCTGAGCAGCATTAGCAATACTGCAAAACAAGTTATCTCAATCCTAGATCAATTTCAGCCTGCCAGTTGATGCCACATCTGCAACTAGTTCTTGGGCACACCTCATCTTTGTCTAGCAATGGCGCGGCTCTATAGGCTCGGTATAGCACAAAAAGCTTTCATCAACTGAACGTTTATTTGGGGTATATCTAACCAATACTGTTTGCGTTGTAGTGTCTACAATACAATCATGATATTATATATTCTGGTTTACATGACCATGGTGATAGGTCAGGTAACCTAATCAAATAGCATTTAGTCGCTTAGTGTTATGTTTATTATGAGTGCACAGTGTCATGAATCTTTATCACAGTTACAAATTCTATACCGCGCATTTGTAATATACAAGGATTGTACAAATGCAATAGAGCCTTTCGTTAGCGCTTGAAAGTTAGTCATACTGATATAAAAACAGAGTTTTCATCACGAACGTTAATCAAATCATACCTTATTTCTTCTCCACAGAAATGTTAGAACGCAGACAGCCGATGTTTAACACACACACACACACACACACACACACACACACACACACACACACACACACACACACACACACACACACACACACACACACACACACACACACACACACACACACACACACACACACACACACACACACACACACACACACACACACACACACACACACACACACACACACACACACACACACACACACACACAAACACACAAACAAACTCACACACACGCACACATCATTTGATGTAAACAATAGCTAATTTTTGCAATAGCACTGCGATTGTAGCCGGTGTTGAATCCAAATGTGGGGTTATTTGTATATTTTTTACAATTGTTTTTTACTGTACGCCTGTAGGTAAACGCAGAATCAAATATGATGTACACAGGCCGTCGCACTCACACCTACTTAAGTATCGGAATGAATCTAAAATAGTAACTTTGAGTAGCTTTTATTATCACTGTTGGCATATTAATGAAAAAAACTATTGCTTTATTGTACGATATGCATTTGCCATGGGGTGTGTTTGCTAGATGAATAAAACCTATCCTGACACTGGGCAAAGCCTAGGAATATGACACTCTATGATGCTTCAGCAAATGGATTTGATAACACTATTATCATAATTATCAAAGATAAAAAATGCATAGTTACGCACTGGTCTTTGGCACAGTTAATCTATCCAATATTCACAATTATAAATACAAGTCGTATTAAGGCAGTCGCGAAACCTCTTTTAAACAAGATTTGCGTAACCTCGATGGCATATAACGCAATATTCAACATGGAGTATAAGACAGCACAATTAGTTTTACAGGAAAACCCCAAGGCAAATATTGTAGCGTTCGATGAAACTGTGGTCGCAGAATAGCAATAAGTCTGGGTAATCCAGGTAATTATACAATCAGGCTGTTACCAATCTCCAAACAATCGTTATTCTGATGCCCTAGGCATTAGTTTGTTTTATTTGCTATATTTGACTACAGTGGGCGTTTTTTTCAACGGGTTAGCCCGTAAGCAGAGGTAGCTCATGCCGTGCTATTCCAAGGCAAAGGATTCACAATGCAGTAGTAGATGATGCTTAGGACAAATCGTTACGATAGCAGTCAATATCAATCCGCACTCACTCTGTTGCTATAAATACCACATCCTACTTTGACCAGAGAGATACATAACGAGCGCGCTGCCAAAGACGGTATTACAGGCCCTGTAGTTGTAGAAAAAATATTGACATGAAGCACAGTCCAAAACACGCATCACAAATCGCACATAATTGTCTCGATTTGTGCTGATCCACCCCGCATCACACGCATTGTAATGCAATGACAGTGTTAGTTTCTATGCTAATTGTGCAGCATAAGCTTATATATGCACCCCCTTATGCTAAGCGATAATGCAGATTCGGAGAATTACCACAAACATTTGCAACTGCCCACATACATTATAAACCCACAATGTTTTCACATATGTAGGGATTACAAACTGATTGCCTCTTCTCGCAAATCCAAGTTTTAGTGACAGCTGCCATGAGATTGTGTCAAAAGGGCAAAGTGTGCGTGTTTTGATGCCTGGTCATCAAGTAGGTTACGAGCTAATTATGTGCGCGGCAACATGTTATGATATATGGACAACCTCGACTAAGACACTATGTGGAACTTTCTGGTCATCTAAATGATTATTTTATTGTCATCGCCTGATCACAATTTAATTCTTGGAAAGGTCAATAAGCAATTTGATGGATATTTTTGAGATAATTTACACAATTGTTACAATTGCTTTCACTATTTTCAAGTATTATCATACATATCATATTCTAAGCGCTGCTTTTTGGCACTGTGGCTTTGTGAATATTGATTGGAAAACAGATATACTCATCAAAGCTGAAATTGACTTATCGTGACCTGTTCTCAAAATAACACAGCTCGTATAGTATATCAGTCATGACTGGCAAAGATAAAGGACTAGAGGAGGGGTGGATAGTCTCCAAAAAGATAACAATACGAACAGCTTGTTAGGAGCGATTCAGCGCTGCTTAAGCTATGCGCTGCTTAAGATCATAGTTAGGTCGTTCTCTGTTAGCAGTAATAAGTAACTTATCTACTGGTTACCCTTTATTGAAGCCAAGAGATTCAATTTTATACATGCGACCCTGTGAAAATTGCCCACTTATCTTACACCAAGCGTACTTGCCAAGTCAGGTCAAAAATGCATCAAGCAACGTGAGTCACCACTACAACCCTGCCCAAGTCGAGTACCACTCACTGTCATCATAAAAACGCACCGGATTTCTAGATGCATGAGTGTTATCAAGCAAACAAAAAGCATGATTTATACTCGGATGTCTATCGGATATTGGCCTAAAATAGTCACTTGTTGCTATTGTTCACGAAAAAAAATGCTAAGAAACGCATTCTCGATGCAACTGAGGTACGCCAAGCTAGCGCAGTGTGGTGATCTATTCGGAAGTATATAAAGGTTTTAATACTATTACTTGCTGCCACAGCAATTGCATCATCACATACGAAAATGAATGCGTTCACTGATTTCCCTGGGGATTCCATTGGCCAAACTCACATCTTTAAGCGACAATGCAGTTGTTGAGGCACGACAGACAATCGTGCTTGTAAGTAGGTGTTTTATGGACATGGCAATTGTAAAGTATAGTAGAGGGAATACGTTGAAAGGTCTGAATAATCCACACTGTGGTCGCGAGATTGTGAACGCATACACTACTAGCCCCCGAGAAGTAATACAAGCCGAAGTGAAGATTAACATCTGCTCGAACCGTCTCTTACCCAACCAAATTTCTCTCTATCTCTCCCGCTCTCACCCATATACACTTTCTCTCTATTTCTCATGCCATCGAATCAATAAGAAACGAAGCATTTGGCCCGAATTACACTATTTGACATGAAATGATATGGTCTCGTTGTTATATAAACATTCGTGAATATTTAATCACATCCTCATTTTTAATAACCGCTTAGTTATTTAATATGACTGCGGGATTCAATGTCTAATGACGGCATTGAAACCGAAAGTGCTAATACTGAAATTACTGCAAACACAGAACTTCCCTTCTTTAATAAAAATACCGTCAAATATGTTATTCTATATTGTCGGCAAGACAATGGTCGCCGTATTAGCATCTGATTTACAATCATACTTTCCAGTCTATATAGTTTTGTAAATGGTGCATTCTCGCCCAGACGACGACGTACAAGCCTATCTAGTTCACCCACCATAAACAAAAATAATAATGTTTAGGTAAAACATGGAATTATTTTTGACACAAAATAACCTGTAAACCTTAATCGATTCATAAGCTAATTCTGCTGTAATCGCGTGACCTACCCCCGGAACCTATTGCCAACTATTTGTCTTATTGTATGAAAATTTGCATCATTTGGATTGTTTCATTAGAGAAATACTTCAAAGCGTTGTTCATTTAATATCCGTTTTGCAATATCATTCGTCTTTCCAAACTCGGATCATGTAAGCTGTTCACAAAAACACCTTAGAATAAGACACTTGTGATGCTTCTCGCTGTGTCTTGTTTTGGTAGTCATGTCGTGTTTGGTAGTGTCTGTGTTGTAAGGTCAGGATGCAGTTAAAGTCAGCTACTGAACAGTTTGGGTGACGAATGCCAGCTAATTACAGTCATGAACGGCTACTTCGAGAACGACGTTCTCATAAAAACCCTATTCTTAACATCAACATCAGCATCAGGTCCACAAATCAATATGGTGCCAATAAAACGAAGCATATACTGGATTGGGTCTGCATAACATTTGTGAACTATTTTTTATTATATTAGAACAATCATTGTTGAGTGTATAGATTATCAAAAGTCAATGCTGTAGTTATATAATTGATTTCTAATATGATTTACTTTTTTATCACAATATTTTTCGTAAAGGCTGTCTGTCTCTTGTGTTTGAAGGTTATTCCATACTTTAAAACTAGGAGGCATCGATTATTATGATTAAAATATAAAGTTTGATATGCTCTTCACCTCTTTAAGTCCGCGTTTTCGTGGTTATACTATCTTTCCCTAACATTATGTTTGGAAAGTTTCCGTGGATAAATTCGAAGATTTTATGGAGAGTAATCCCTTTTGGTGATGCGATTATTGAAAAATCTTACACAAAGAGCAAACTGAGCGCAGTCAATATACAATGATTTGTCCTCTGAGAATGATTGCATAATTTAAAATTTAACATGTTGAATTGTGACTTAATCTTAAAAAAAGTATTAAAACATAACACCAGCAATGTAAGACAAATCAAATGCGACAGCGTGTGCCAGTGTGTCTTGCGTGCGTTTCATTGCACCAACACCATTAGTCGTCAGGTATCCTTTTGCTACCAGTTTATCGTAAATTTATAAAATCCTCGCATGACTAAATAATATATTCACTCCAACGTTACCTATCTAAGAAGCCTTCCGGTTGAGCTGATATTTCTCGTATGACTGCGCGGAAAAGTGTCATCTGTTGCATCTGTGGATTCGTTTGATCCTCAAATAATTATGACCTCTCATCTACGGATTTTGACGTCAAATAAGATAAAATAAAGATGACCTGTAAATTGTTCATCGCTTCGTCGGTGTCCCCCACTGGAATGAGAGACGATAACTTGGTTATTATTAAATGCGCTCAAATTAACCAATAGCTTACTGAACATCTTTTATTTTAGTGTAAATGATCGTCGAAAGGGAACAACAGATTGTCCAGTATTGGTTTTGCGCTCTGAGGTTGCATGTGTATGGTGTTCAACAAGAGTTCTTTTGCTGTTACTAATCCGAGTTACTTTGGGTTATTCACCAGACGAAGTCATCAGATTGCATTGGTCGAATACGGAACAAGGAGCGTGATTTCGCATGAAAACTGATATAAAACATTTGATCAAGCAGAAAGGCATGCTGTTATAGGTAGTGTATAAGAATAAGATAGCTTAATAAAACATCATCACTTTATAACTATCAATTGCTCTAAGCAGATATGTGCTCAGCCTAGAACATAGACAGCCAGGTAATTGGTTTGTCCAAACATATTAGTTTCTCTGATCTGCTTTCCTGAAAATCAACTTTGTGCGAAGTGTACAGTTTTCTATGGGAAGCAGGAGCATAGTATGATTGTATATGGGAAGGTTTCAATGCGTCGACTTATATCAGATATCGGCAATAAAGGTTGGCAAGATCAACAACAACGCCTGGGATTCGTTTCTTTTCGCCACGCATCATTTATCAGGCAAACAATTTGCAGTCAATCACATTAGGTAACAACTTGTTAGACACCGATTAGGAACTATTTCTTCACGGCTCATATCCAGTTACAGACGAGCAACTACCTGGTGGCATCGTGCAATATCTTTATCTATTTGGTTTTCCATACGGGCTATTGACTCACACATGATTGATTATTTTAGCTGGCTTATTGTGTTGCATTGCCATAGGACCATGTTAAAATATTGGCATTTTCTTATCTCCGCAAGGCATGAATAGGATATCACAGCCTACCACAGTATATGCGAGAACATTACCAATCAGGTTTAAGTAAAAAAAGCTGGCCCGATAAACAAAATATGAGGATCAACATCTCAATGTTTGGTTATATACACCAAAGTTTGTACTGCAATAACGGAGCGCAAATGGCAACCGAAACACGTTGTACTAATGCTCGCTGAAAAAAAACCCGGCAAAGTAAAAGGGTTCAGTTGAAGAGTGCTGGTAAATGAATTATATTACATTTGTTAGAATACTAGCATGGAAAAAAACGGATGACAATGATATTAATAGTGTCATGGTGATGATTACGCATATCATAAATCTGTGGTAGCCACATTCACAATGAGCACCATTTCAGAGTGCTTATTTGTCTAATACAGTTCACGCATGACATGAAGATAACCCTTAGTGAGGAACGTAAATACATGATCTAATTCGTTCTAGTTGTTTCCAGTCATATTATTCATGTTAGTTTAAAAATGCAACATACAGAACGCAAAACGACATGATGATAACTATCTGCACAGGAAGGCAATATAAAAGTCCATTATCTGAAGTAAGTACAGCGTTGAGCAAAGGATGTTCGAGGCACAACATCTATGGCAGCAAACATATGATGAATCGGCAAATGACTCTCTTTTCTAGATAGTCGTAAGTGTAGAGAAGTTTAGACTAGGCAGATCTATTATTCGTTTGGCGCAAGAAGCGTTGCATTTTATGATATATTCATATCCCATATACCCATATACTGTTAATGTTGGCATCAGAATAGCGCTACGTTTTACTGAGCCGAATAAACTCTTATAGATGCAGTCGCTTGCTCACAAGAGACACGGGATTATGGAACAAAGGTATCCTCAAGGTTATATATGTCAGACGACAAGCTGCTTTCCATGTATATTGCGTAAATATGGGATCAGATTAGTTGCTTTGAGGATTCGATTCCGACATTGATATATCATTTCCACCTCTACATAATAATGCTCCCTAAGCAAAGGTACGACATTGATACTTCTATCCATTGTACCCTTCTGTGGTTCGGAAATATATGCAGATTGACGCTATATCCCCCAAGAGATCCGCCTGTTAGGCACTGTGATCAAGGTTCTTAACGTTAACATATAAACAGTAGTGCATTACTAGGATTTCACTTATTAAGCTGGTGTACAATAGCTATCACTATCATTATTACGAGCAGTAGTAGTAGTAGTGCTGTTGCTGTAATCATTGGTGTTGCACCAAGGTTTATAACGCCTCTTATACAAGACAAACTCATGATGCTCTTAACCATTTTCATCCCGGACGTGTTCATTATACCTGGTTGCCATGTAATAGTCCGCATGTAAGTAAACAAGGTGTTAATAAAAGAACCTGCTAGTTCTCCTATCGCTGTACTCTCATTACCATATTTCGCGAGATTATGTAAGTTTGTCTTTAACTAAGTTACCCAAATGGTTCTATCGTGCGAAAGGTATCATATTCCTTGTCTGGCTGGGGTTTGTTCTAACATATTGTGAAACGCACTGCAAAATGATCACCCGTGGACCGTCCTTTTTTATCGCTCAGACATTGATCTAGCACAACTCAAATCCAAGGAAGAGAACAACATCGTGTGTGTGCTCTTTTATATTTTTAGGTTCTTTTCGCATGGCACCCTACTCTCAGCCAATCAGAGCTCGAGAAAAAGCTCGGTCTTTTTCCCATATCACCTCAAACGCACAGTTTGCCATGCGATAACTGCAACCGTGTCGATATATCACCGGGACACAACTTCACTTGAGATGGTCCCTCACAGAGCACCGCTGCTCTAGCATGGCAACACTACGGAGGTTCTTAATATCACGCACACTTTACAAGTCTTAAAACGAAGGTTTCCTCATGAGTCATTTGCTTGCCAGCCGCTAATCAGGTTGCGTAGCGCTCCTCGTGAAGCCACGGTATTATCCCATCTCCCGGGAATCATGCCGAGCTATGTCTACTGCGCTACAGTGTTGCTAACATCAAACAACGCCAAGTCGGCGGAGCTCTGATTGCCGGAGTTGGGAATGTTCTGCAAGTCTCAATCAACAAACTGTCGAAGCATATTCCAATCAAATAAACAAATAAGTATAGAAAGAAAAGTATTTATCTAATCATCACTAAAAAACAGGCAGCTGAGAAGAATGGGAAATTAAGGGACTACCTCTCATATTTACAGGTCCAATGCAGATACCTAACATGACATAGGTTCACGCTAATTATTATTATTAGGAGACAGCGTCGTGCTGGATTATCGCGAGTAGGTGCCATCGCGATAAGTATGTTATCGCATGATCACGCGGATGATATGGGGACCCATGGCACGTGACCATGCGATAACTAACACTTAAAAGACCGTGCACCGATTAGATTATAGTGTACCGCCATAAACTGATTGGCACTCCTGTCTGATGGGTTCCCGTAGGGAAATTCAGATCATCAACAATGATTGGCTTTGTTTATACGTTTTGCTTCTGCAGGAAGGAAGCTAAATTATACAAAATCACGCAATGAAGTCATAATGATGATTTTAGCGCTCCAGGCGGTTCGAACATACAGTTTGAATCGAAACCGTTGTACTCAATAAAAGCAATGTAAGTGCTTTATTTTGTATTCTATTCGTCTCTTGCTATATAGATATATAAACATATATATATACATATATATATATATAAATATATATGTATATATAATATATATATATATATATATATATATTTATATATATATATGTATATATATGTATTTACATATATATATATATACATATATATATAAATATTGAAATATTTATACATGAATATATACATATATATATAAATATATGTATTTAGATATACATATAAGTATATATAGATATACATATTTTATATATACATATATATATATATATGCATATATATATACACAAAAATAGAAATATATATACTTATATATATATACATATATTTATATATATATGTATATGTATATATATATGTGTATATATATATATATATATATATATATATATATATATATATATATATATATATATATATATATATATATATATCTATATATATATATAACATCTCGTCTGAATGGAGAAGTTTTTGTCTCTCGTAAAAAGCGATAATATCCCCTGTATGGGGCACTTGAAATAGGCAAGAAATTGGTCAACAAGATTCATAAACATTCTGGGGCCATACGTACGACAAATCAAGCACGGATTAAAAAGAGGATCTGGAGAGGAATAGGATCTCAGTTTAAAGATGGTCAAAAGGAAAGGGGAACCAGAAAGGGCAGGCCACGCCCAGTCAGCAAGCTGCGTCATCGGCTGACCCGATGGACGAAGCCCTGAAGAATTTAACTGGTTCATCGGTCACAGCTGATCTATTAATAACATTGTTTAAGGCTCAAAACGCTTCGCTGAAGAAACATTTCTTTGACCTTTTAAATGAAAAGGACGTCGAAATTAAACAACTTAAAGACCACGTTAACAACCTTGAAAACAGGCTTGACGACCATGAGCAGTACGGAAGACGCAAAAGTGTTCGAATAACGGGTCTGGAAGAAGCCGCAGATGTCTGTTCTTTCATAAAAGACAAATTCGATGTCGACACCACCAACAACATTGACATATTTCACCCAGTTGGGAAAATTCAATCGGATGGACGAAAGAGACAGATATTGGTCAAATTCACAGCCTACATCATCAAGTCATCCATAATGAAAAACAGATATCGTCTGAAAGGAGCAGGCATCTACATCAACGACGATTTAACCAAGAAACGAAACGAAATGGCCCAAAGCTGTAGATCTCTAAAAAAGGAAAAAAGAATAAATGACACTTGGGTTCGAGATGGAAATATCTTTGTGAAACTTAAGAACAGCTCAATCAAGAAGATTTCATCTCCTGACGAAATTGACCAGCTGAAATAGACAATATCTTGAAAACAACCAGTGCCCCTGCAAGGGGATATTAACCTCAGGATGACAAAATCATCGCCACCAGCTCTGCGAGCTAGCCTCGCCTGTAAAACACTACTAGAGGATCTCGACAACATGACCGTCAACAAAACGCACAAAAACGTGAGGTACATCATCAGCTACAAATGGTGGACTTAGCAAACTCATCTGTCAACCAGTTTGGAGATAGTGGTGAACTGGAATTTTTGCATGAAACACCTTCCGCATACTAATTGCACGTATTATGAACCAGATGATTTTGTGAAACAAACTGAAACACACAAAAATGGAACATCATTCTTTAATTTAAACTGCCGAGGACTAGTATCACATTGGGAACAGTTCACAGATCTGGTAAGCAGTCTGTCTTCTGATGTATTTTCATTCGACTTTATTGGTTTAACCGAAGATTTAAAGTTCAATGCGAAAGTTTCTTAAACCTTTCTAAATATCACCAATTCATTGCAAATACACGTAATGATAACGCAAGAGGTGGCGTTGGCCTTTTTATCAAAGATCATATTGGATTTTGTAGAAGAGATGATTTATCGATCTTCATACCTCATGTTATCGAAACATTGTTTATAGAATATGAAAACAGCTCTAAATCCAAATGTATAGTTGGAATAGTTTATAGACCAAACACGGCACCTCTTGCCGATACCGACGTATTTTCTACCACTATCTTAGATATTATAAACAAGATAAGCAGTGAGAGAACAAAATATTGTATAATGGGAGATATGAATCTTGATCTTTTAAAGTTCAAAATGCATGTGAAAACTGACAATTATCTTGAGAATTTTTTTGTGAATGGGTTTGTTCCAATGATTACGAGACCTTCAAGGGTGACACTTACATCAGCTGCACTCATTGACCACATATTTACCAATGACCTAACACAAGCTTCATCTGGAATAATCATCACCGACATTTCAGACCATTTCGGCACATTTTATATGACACAAACAGAGCAAACTGACAGCACGTGTGAAGATCCTACGCTAAGACGCAATTTCTCCCCAAACAATTTCAACAGTTTCATTAATTATTTGGAAATAACCGATTTTTCGAATGTCTCATAGCATGAATGTCCTAATCAGGCGTATGATGTGTTCATAAATAAATACAAATGTGCATTTGATCAAGCATTTCCAGTTCTAGGGCAAAAGAAAAATCGCAAAAGTATTATGCATCAACCATGGATGACTCCTGGTTTGTTAGCTTCAACTAAAACTAAATTAAAATTATATAGGAAATACAAACAAAACCCGTCACAGCGCAATACACAGAAATACAAAATATACAATAGCCTTCTTAACAAGGTTAAACGTAAGCTCAAGTGTAATTACTATTCTGAAATGATAGAAAAATACAAAACGAACACTAAGTCTTTGTGGTCAGTACTAAACAAAACAATAGGAAATGCAAAAAGCAAATAAAAAATGCCCGATAGTTTTAAAATTGATGGTGAACAAATATCAGATAAAAGTATAATTGCCAATAAGTTCAACAATTACTTTACCAATACATGTAAAACAATATCTGAAAGCTTACCCTTACCTAATGAACACTTCACTTCCTATTTGCCAAATCAACTGCCACACTCGATGTACCTAGAAGAAGTAACTGAAAATGAAGTTGCAACTGTAGTAAATCACCTAAAACCGAAAACAAGTTATGGCCACGACGAAATCAGTACTAAAACTATAAAATCAACCCTTCCAATAATATTGACTCCTCTATCACATATATGTAATGTATCGATGAAAACAGGAACCTTCCCCGACCAACTAAAAATATCAAAAATTATACCCGTATATAAATCCGGTGACGACTGCGTCTTTAATAACTATCGTCCTATTAGTTTGCTTCCAAGTTTTTCGAAAGTAATTGAAAAAATTATGTATAACAGAACCATGTCCTTCCTGATTAAATTTAAACTTCTATATAAGCACCAATATAGATTCCAAAAAAACAAAACTATTCATCCAATATTGCATTTTCTCAATTACTGCGCAGACGCAAATAATAAATCACCCAATGAATATGTACTCCCAATATTTTGCGACCTCTCGAAAGCTTTCGATATGATAAACCATGAAACACTTCTAACTAAAATGTATTCGCTTGGAATAAGAGGTCTCGCACATAAATGGTTTTCAAGTTATTTACGACTTCGTAAACAATATACACAAATACAAAACATTAAATCAACTGTATCCGATGTAGCTATAGGAGTCCCTCAGGGGTCCATTTTAGGGCCTCTGTTGTTTTTACTTTACGTTAATGACATTTCCATTGCCTGTAATGAAACAGTTCTCTCCTTTGCTGATGACACAACACTACTAATTTCATCCTCAAATATCAAAACAGCTTTTCAAAAGGCTAACAATGCAGTTAACAACTTAAAAACATGGCTAGTAACAAATGGTCTTGTATTAAGCACTAGTAAAACAAGTTATATGGTAATAAGAAGACACAATAAGAAAATAGATATAAATAATTGTGAGATAAAAATAGATGATGAAGTAATCAACAGGATAGACACAAATAACGGTGCACATAAGTTTTTGGGCATATTTATAGACGAAAAACTATCCTGGAAAACACATATAAATCACGTCAATAAAAATATATCTCATGGCCTTTTTATGCTCAAACAAGTAAAAGACTTCCTACCTAAATCAGCATTACGCAGTCTATATTTTGCTCTTGTTCACTCACATTTATCCTATGGTATACTTGCATGGGGAAATGCTGGCAAAAACAATTTAAAGCGTACTGAAATACTACAAAAACGTGCTCTGAGATGTATTAACAAATCATCGTATAACGCTCATACAGAACCCCTTTTCAAACGTAGCAATATATTAAAATTAAATGATCTCTATGAGTATAATGTAGCCTTATTTATGTACCATTACAATAATAACATGTTGCCATCATCATTCGTCAATTCATTCCATCAACAATGCAATATCATCCATTTTTATAACACGCGTAATTCCCATTTAATGGTCACACCTATCCCGAATACCGAATTTGTAAAAACGTTACCTCTATATACATTCCCTAACACTTGGAACAAATGGCAAAAATTACTCTATTCACTTTCAGTGTTATCCCAAGTAAAAAAATATTTGATGTATACATTCATAAGTAATTACCACAGTACCATTAATTGTTCAAACGCCATTGTGTTGATTGTAATTTAATGCAGAATGATCTAAGTTAATTTATGCTTTTGTCAATATTGGGGATTTTGCCATAGACAATTTTTTTAGAACAAATAAAACCACGCCCGTCTCATGACAGTATATGTGAGTTGTGAATTCAACATAAGTATGTACATGTATAATTATTGTCGGGAGACAAGTAAATTCTTCTTCTTCTTCTTGTATATTGATATGAGTAAAAGTAAATATATATATGTACATATATATATAGATAAGTTTATATATAAATATATATATAAATACATATATATATATATATATATAGAAATATATATATACATATACATTTACATATATATAGATGTACATATATAGATACACATAAACATATATACAGACCCCTATATATACATATATATTGATATATATATATATATTTATATATAAATATATAAAAATATATATATATGTATATGTATATTTGTATATGTGTATATATATGTATAAACATTTATATATATATATATATATATATCTTAATATGTATATTGACATGTATATAAGTATATTTATATATATATCAACATATAGATATAGATATGTTTATATATAAATATATATATATAAATATATATCTATATCTATATATATATATATTTATATATATATATATATATATACATATATTTATAATGATATGTATATAAGTATATATATATATCTACATATATATATAGATATGTTGATAGATATGTTTGTACTTATATATATATACAAAAATATATATACACGCGCACATATATATATATAAATATATGTATATATATATATATACAAACTTATATTTATATGTATTCATCGAAATTTATATATGTTTATGTATATATATACATATATATACCTATATATGCATATGTATCTATATATATGTATATATATGCATATATAGAGATATAGTTGTATGTATATATGAATATATATATATATGTACATTTATATAGATGTACATCTATATAGATACACATAAATATATCTATACACACACCTATATATATATATTTTATATACACATATATATATATGTTTTATATATTTAAATATATATATATATATGTTTATATATTGTATATACATTTATATAGACATATATGTATATGATATATATATATAGTATATATATATATATATATATGACATATATTATATATAGAGATATTCACATATCTATATATATATATATATATATATATATATATATATATATATATATATATATATAATATATATATATATATATCTATATATATATATTAGAGTATATATATAGTATATCTATATATATATATATTCATATAGATATATATATCTATAATATATTATATATATATGCATCGATGGATATATATATATATATGTATAAATAGATATGTATATATATCTATATATACATATATTTATATATATCTAAATATATATATTTATTTATATTATATATATATGTACATATATATATACACAAAACAACAAACACATATACATATATATATCTATATATATATATATATGAATATATATAATATATATATGAATATATGTATTTATTTAACTAGATATATATATATATATATATATATGCATATATATATATATATATATATAAGTTCATACATATATATATAAATATATACACACACATACATATATATATATACTTATATAGTTATATATATTTATATATATATATACATATATATATATATATAGGTGTATATATATATATATATATATATATATATATATATATATATATATATATATATATATATCTATATCTATATATCAAGGGAGAGAGATTGAGAGAGATAGAGAGAAATTTGTATGCATGTATATATATTTATGGTTATATGGTTATATTTAAGCAGAAGTTTTTTGGCTCTTAAAATAATTTCGCGCAATGTTTATATTTCCTTCCTTTGATTGCGACTCTAGAGCGCCCGTACTACGGCTATCATGATGCTATACATACTGTGTGCTTTTAGTGCTGGGAGATATCTCTTAGCTCATATAGTAGTATTTCTATCAGTCTAATATGTGTTTATTTGGATACACCGTGAAAGTAGTTTTCTGACATGTGGGATGCAATCCTCAAAGACCAGTTTTCATAAACAATTTGATCTATCGTATAAGAAGCGCACGGAATCGATAACAACTAGTATGAGACGCAACAGAGAACTTCATTAGCTGAATGGTAATTATTTGGCAGTAAACTATTGATTTCTCAAAGGATCAAAGAAGATATCAACATGAATACACAGCCCACTTTTTTATATATTCGTTTAAGTAAGTGATAAACAAACTAATTAGCGGCCTAATGAATTGGTCAATGATAGGGTAGGTTGTCTTTTAAAAACACACCATTTCTAGCGGAATCAGTATTGATATAAGCGACATCTGATGATTGTCTAGTGCGCATTGTTTGACTTAAATGCCCCATTGTTATTATATTGATCGTTTGGAATGAATAATATTTGAAGGCTAGCAGTATAATAGCTACATTGATATTTCACTGATCATTCAGGCTGTGAGCTATAATTGCTGGGAAACATTAGTGACCACATTGATAATCATTTGCAATGACATTTCGTTGTGTCAGGAATTTATCCAGCATCATATTTGTCAATCTTGCAACACAACATGCGCGTATTGGGTTGCACGTATATTTTCAAATTGCTAAGCAATGACCAGATGAATTCTTAAGTCACCTGCACCTAAGCAACTACTTGGTTGGTATGATAACCATGCCGACACTGTGCATTAGAAAGAACGAAGGTTGACAAACTATCGCAGTATACAATCAATACTAGGAATAATAACCTCTATTTGAAATGCGCTTAGCAAGTGCGTATATGAGATAAGCTTTCTCTACCGACTGCGGGCCTCACTTTGTACCATAACACAAGGTGGCACGATGCTGATTAAGCTCTTAAATGAAGGACCACTCTGCCACAGAGAGAAGTAAATAATTCACTTCCAATGCCAGCGCCAAAAGGAGTATTGATCTATGGAGTGAGGGCTCTTGAGGAGTTCACTAGAATAGGAATAGATAAATGTGTGGCAATTCTTGCTCACTAGATATGAAATCTATGTAAATTGGTTCCCTCATATCTGGCTTCCGAAACGTAGCTGACGTTATATAATGCAGACAATTATGGGGTCAGAAAATGTCCTCAAGCAGTAATGTGACACTGACTGGTACATGTTACACAGGGTTAATGCTAACGTCGCTACCTACGTATTCATGATTTCACAAATATTAACATTAACACCGATTCTACAAATTACCTGCAACCTCATGAATGATATTCCGAAACACAGTCATTTTGGTTAGAAGGGGTTTTTATATTCCTTTGTTTTTCAATTCATCACAGGGCTTCCCTGGAAAATTGAATTACCCTAAGTATATAAATAGGAGATGCTTTTTTGAACAGGTTATGGCGTATACATTAAGCAGCATTTGCGTTCGACATCAAGCTCAGTGTCAGAGCTAAGTAATTGATTGCAAATCAATAAAGCTCTTTTTCTTGAAGATTAGTTCCGCTCATCGCCAAATGAAGCGCTGGCAGCACACAACCCAATGTGAAAATATCTAAGGGCGTGAATGATGCCTGCAATATGGTCGCTAGGTACACACCAAAACCTATGAACCTTTGCAATGAATGTTATCGTGAAGAGACTTATATGAGCTCAGCATGCTGTAAAGCTAGCATGTAACCCGCTAATGAGTGTTAAGTTATTATTGCCTGAAATATAAAAGCAGAAGAATGCATTAACGGCAACTTGTAGAAGGGGGCTTTTGCAATGACACTCAAATTCATAAAGCATCAGATAGTGATGAGGTTCGTTTTATACTTTGTTACTCCCATGAAGGTAAATGTTCCTTTCAATATTGCATTATGATTGGTCATTACAGCACATAAATAGCATTTAACGAACAGAGGATAAACACTTGCTAGATTTGATTGGCGATTTACAAGCCCCTTAACAGTTACAATTGGCTAAATATACTTCAATCTATCCTCATGATTTGTAAATTGTTGGGTTTCAGGCCATTATCAGTGTACTCAAAAGAATATTACGCAAAGGTATGGTTCGGGATATTCTTTGTACTCCGGCACTACCCAGCTCAGATAGTGCAATGATGCATCACGCATGCTGATTGTGGATCATTTGGCCGAGATAAAATGGAATTCTACTTTTCGCTGTACACGACGGCTCTTGTGAGCTGAGTTGCCCAGTCACGATGGAACGATTTCAAACTAGCGTTGTCCTACATTTCACGTCAACCATGATATTACGACCGAGCGGATGGTGCTTCCGGTGTTCCAATTATGTCAAACTATGAAGATATTAAGATCGCATCTTTTACATTGTCATTTATACTGAAGTCCGATGTTGATGCGTTTATACAGGCGAGTGGTCCTCCCATAAGCCTCTTCACAACTCGTTAATTAGGAGTTTTATGGGCTCCGTAAATGCAGCAGTATTGAATAGTATTTTAAGCTTAACAATTGCTCATATCCCAAAAAAATTTGTTAAGAACTCTGTGTTCTCTTGCCATTTAATTCATTAGAGAAACGACAATAATTACATACTGTCAAATAGCCACATATTTCCGAGAGGATTGCCAAGACATATTATGTCTAGCTTGTCTTGATAGACATCCTAACGACATATCTGGCAGCTGCCTCTCCAGACGAATTACTATGTCACAGCAAATTAATCAATACAAAGTGTATATTGGGAAATCATGGATCTCTACGCTCCGATAACCGGATAGTGTGGTGACATTGTTAATGTTGTTTCATACTCAGATAGACTCAATTCTTAGACTAAACATATAAGAAATAAAACGTGTTAATAATGTGCATTTTAAAACTTAATACAAAGCAGATTAACGTAGGTAGCTGAGGTCAAATGTTTGTTAGCTGTGTACACAAATAGCATACCCTATTGTTTGTATGAATTACCTAAAATCCCAATTTCGTTAAGCCCTCAAATATGCTTGTCTGAAGTATGTTTCCATATGAAGGATGGCTACTGTAGTTGTGTTGCTTAAATTGCTTCGCTACATCAGATGATATTTGTATATGGGCGCAAAATCCAAGGTATTACATCGGAACATTGGTTTATCCATGTAATACACAACTGGTCAAAAGTTTCTAGTTACAGTTGGTAAATTAAACTAGCAAAGATTAAGAACTCTATGTTGGAACACATATAATTGTCATTACAACAAAGGTGAGCGCACGATAGGTACTTATCAATAACATATTACCATGGGACTAACAATACTTGCGCAATTATGTTACAACATATGCTGAGGCTCTTAATCAGCATATGGTACAGTAATGCACATGTCATGTGCTCATCAGGAGTACGAACTAAAGCAAAGTCATTTAATTAATGCATAGTTGTATTATTCGATTCATGTGAATTAAAACAGTGTCATGTAGGCATTCCGGGGAATAACTACAACATATTGCCTATCAGTTCGTTTAGCAATATCGAATCAGTACAAGTATTTCGCTGGGAATTTACAGTCCTTTATTTCCTACAATTTGTTTGATTAATTCTGGTGAGTTCGCCGAACTATGAAGCTTACTTTTTTGAACATCTTAGCATAATTAGTCCGATTGTTATCAAGTCCCTAATGGTGTATCTAAAGCAGACATCATTTTGTACCAAAATAAACCGATAATCTCGACGTACAACTTCCTTGGCATTTTCAAATTTTGATATCGACAAAATAATATTGTGCTGCTATTGCTGGGTTGTGTGGATATTGCCCGCTTTGTACGATAGTCATATCGAATGTTTTTACACTGGACCGTTAAAGATGTTTGATAAGTTTCGTCATCGTGCTTTTATGGTGGAGTTGAACCACTCGACTGATCGATCGAGTGGTCATTGTGGCTATACGCGTATACTTACCATGGTCCACACTGTTTGTAGGTAACGGCTGACGCACTAATGATGTTAAAACTCTATCGTGCCAATGAGTTAGCCTGGATGTTTGTAAGGAAGCAGTGAAGGGGGGCAGCTTTGTGTTGGCGGAGCAATAATTCCGACCGTTCTGCAATATCGGTGCCCCTATTGTAGGTAGGATTTAGCCTGGCAACTGAGTATGAAAATCACTAGGTGCAGAGGTTAAATCAACCAAGATTACCATAAGGAGGCGTGTAAAAAAAGTTCGAGCAAGATACGATCACCGTTAAGGCATTTTTAAAGCAAGTCGTTAATCAAGTTGGCATTTTTGCATTTGTCACGTTTTATGCAGGAAGAATAATTGCGATGAGCGAAGACTTAGTGTTTGGTAGCTTCTGGGAGCTATTATTCGGGCCTCTGTGCAACAGCGTAATGCTGAGATTTCGTTATGTTGTAGCATCGCTGGTGAAATTTTACGCGGCGACTCTAGTAATGCGTTTTGGAGCGTGCATGCACAAAAAATTGGGCTCGTTTCGATTCCTCTTTCTAATACTCGTTAGTTCTAGGAATCAAGAAATCTCATTCGGCATGAAATTGCCAATGCATCTATCTTTTTGTCACGCGATTGACTCTTGCAATGGTATCTCTCCTGATTGAAAGAAAACTATGAATGACAATTGCAAGATGGCAGACGCTAATAGCAAATGCCACTGGGATACAACGAAAATTTCAGACGATCCTCCTGCCAATTCGCTCATCGACGATAGTTACTAAAGGCATTATCTATTCTAATCGCACGCACGGAGTAATTTGTAAGATAATCTAATGATTATCGTGTTGCACTTGAAAAACATAACATATGTACAGGTTGAGTCCCCATAACAACACAATCGTTCGTTCATGAACTACTAATCTGATAACAAATTACTGCGAGCACCGGATACGGTATAATTGAATCCAAACACATCTGTGTGGGTAGCAAGTGATGCATGGAACTCAAATGAAAGCATGTATGTTGTACACAAAAAGTATTTATTAAATATTCATTTTGATATACTTTTGAATGGCCGTCGACAAAGCCATTGGCTCAATATATACGTTCTGTTTGATAGCGACTCTATATTGGCAACCATTCTCGACACTGCTCGTCGCCGTCAAACGTGTTGCTGTGCCCTCGGTCGGATATGAATGCCGACAGCTATCACCACGACTTTGAACATATATAGTATATGTAATAATATTGATTGCGACTTAAAATCGACGACCAATCTTGCCAGTGTGTCCGTCTTTGCTATACATTCCTATAGCTAGCATTGCTGAGAGATATCAGTGGGCACATTTATTCCAATTTGCAATGACATCTCATTGAAACAGCGAAGTACAAGCAGTTAAAAAGGCATACGTTTGCCAGTATATCAGCACAGCATCTGGGTTGTGGGATGTCCAATGACTTGCTAATGTGATATATAAGACGCGTTTATCAATCTCAATAATTGTAAGTGGTTAGTTGTATACATATAGGCATGGTTCTTCCAATGTTCTCACTGTGTCCTGCAATAAAGGATCTACTAAATCTGTTGTGCAAGAGTTATTCATATATTGGAATCGCATTTTGCCATTAACACTTTATATAGCTTGCGTCTGAAGTTAAAGTTGTTATACGGGCAAAACTTCTTTCTCGCTCTATCATGACACAATGGTTGACATAATTGCTACATAGCTGACACTGATATTAAATACTTCTTGGATCCGAAGAACATTTAACCAAATTCTGCCCGCCAATGGGTAATAAGAGCAGCATTTATTTCTAAATCTTAATTTGTATTGGGTTTGGTGGGTGTGGGGGCACTGTCAGTAGGAATGTGTGCTTCAAGCCATGGGAGATAATATCATTTAATGCAATTTTGAGAGGATAATGCGCACACGGTTGCCTACTGATGGGTTACATAAAATTTACACAATGAGACATCAAATTGGTGTTCCGCTTGTCTAATACAATCGTATATACTATGTTAACTTACTTCGCCATCTCCTACATAAAGATTTGCCATGTTGCCATTGAAATGTTTCGAAGTATTTATTAAATATTCAGCTCGACATACTCAAGCAGGTACGTCAACAATGCCACTGGCGCAATTTATTCTTTATGTTCTGTTGATAGCAAATCCACTTTGGCGATCAGTCCTGACATTGTTCATTTTAGGCTAAAATGTTTGATAAACACTTGGAAGGCTATGAATGCCGAGAGCGGTTGCGACGATTTTTAACATATATAGCGTATGTAATGATATTGATAGCGACTCTAACTCTAAATACTTTTAATTCCTGTGAGATATCAGTGAGCACATACATTCTCATTTGCAATGACATCTCATTATAACAACGACAATAGGTAAATGCTGTTAAACAGCCAAATAATTGCAAATCTCCCAGTATCATATGCTCGTATTAAATGTACAATTACATGTCTGTGTCTTTTCAATAACTAGGTATTATAAGCAATTGTAACAAAGGTCTCTCCTGGGCATCGTACATAATCTAGAACAACTATCATGAGTCGCACCAAGATGCATTAATAATTCAATGGTAATCACTCCAAGGAGCTACAAAGAGTTTGTGGCAAAACAGTATTGTCCTGGAATATTCGTTTGATATAACTAATTTAGTCCCATAGATAAATCACAGCAACAACACGTAGGTATTTTTATCGAACCTTCCAAAAGCACAACCTGTCTAACAGTTACAGATATGCAATTATCCGATAGTGAGCATTGTTGACCACAAATGCCCTACTGTAGTAACATTGCAAAGCGCTGTTGGAATCACACTTGACGGCTAGCAGTATATCAGTCCTCTGTGTGAAATTATAACAGCGGTTTGCCACAACTTTTTGAGGTTCTGTATGTCTAGCCAAACGTAGCACTTCATCAACACTGGAGTGCAATGAGGAAAAAACTTGGTCAACGGGGACAATTAGGTTCATTAATTAAGCGTTGGCAGCATGCTCATAGTGTCAATGGTTATGTATTAGCACACGAGTCTTAGAACCGTTTTGCTCATAGCCTAAACCCTATCAAACTCAGTGAGGTATATAGTCTGTCTTTCAGGAATGTGTTCTTGAACATGTATAGTCTTCACATCTGTACATGGTTTATTGTTTTGTGTTAGTAATTCACACCCCTCGTTTATACAAACAGACATATATAATGCGTATTTAGTGTGTATACAAGTACAGGTCTACGATTTGGCACCATTTTGATACACCATTCGAGTATTCGTAGCTCTGCATCACACCTACCTAGCGCTATTTCGAGGATATTCCGTTTTTCTATGGAGACGCCTGTCACGTTACTTTAATATGCAGCTTCATCTAAAATGTGCGCCTATTTATTTTTAGTTAATTGTAAGTACACAAATATACAAGAAACGTGGATAAAACAACGAGAAAAACACGTATATACGTACGGTTTTACAGTGGTTATCGATATTTTTTTTTGACGCCCGAGTGCCTTTTTTGCCTTTAGTATATATTCGATGGGTTGGCTATGCGGCAATATTTACTACTTACTCTCAAGTCATATATGTGCCAACATCGTGTACTTTATTCATTGGTAACCATAGCACGCGGTATAAAATTCGTCCAGAACACCCTAAACTGACACTGATAGGCAATTCGCATCCATGGTCAGTACTAGGCTTCATTAAAAAAGGTTATTTTTGTCTGCGACATTCAATAGCACATTACCAAATAATTTGTTTCATTGTTAATGTACTGTCTATTTTTCCAAATCAGTCTTGGTGGTGCACTGCTTGCTATCATTTCCAAACTGGATTCCACCAATCGAACTAACATCAGAGCGTACAGCTTTCATTACAGCAGTAAACTCTCCCAAATACATACACGCAACACAACCTCACACCCTTTAGACACAGAATATGCGCTGCCAGCGTTCTTTGGTGTAGTCAGTGTCAATCAGTTCTGTAGGCATATACGTGAATATGTATTGGAAATAAATGAATTGGAAATAAATAAAGACACTACACTTACTTGCTAGCCACAGCATGCTATTCCTAGCGCGTCTTGAGACTACATTAAACAAAGACTCATATAGGGGCTTGTCAAATACAAATAGGACATAGGGCATATCGCTCGCGTGGGTATAACAAACCATGAGTTTGAAAACGTTTATTATAAGCCGCTTCCAACAAGAGCTATCAGGCGGCTGGCTTTCACGACGAATTGCTATGATATCTGTCTTAAAGGTATGGCAAATCATATAACGCCGATTCATCGCCGTTTGTGTTCCGAAGTTGTAGCAGATACAACTTCCAAAGCACCGAGAAGAGGTGGTCTGCCAGAGGACCAAGTCATGCGCCGCCGTAGTCAGCACGACCTGCCCTCCCTCATGACCTCACATCGGGTCATCTGTGACAGTGAAGATTACTCAAGAAGCGCGTGTGGGTACCAACAACTATATATAGAGATATATATATATATATATATATATATATATATATAGAGATATATATAGATATAGATATAGATATATATATATATATATATATATATATATATATATGTGTGTGATATATATATATATATAGATATATACATAGATATATATATATATATATATATATATATATATAGATATATATATATATATAAATATATATATATGTATATGTATATATATATATAACATATATATATATATACCTGATATATATATATATATCATATATATATGCATATATCTATATATATATAGAGATATATCTATCTATATATATATATATATATATCTATATATATATCTATATATATATATATATATATATATATATATATATATATATATATATATATATATATGTGTGTGTGTGTGTTAATATGGTGATGTATATGGTGATGGCGTGGCATTCTGCAGGCGTTTTTGTCATCTCCAACACGACAACCACGTAATGTTTCATAAAGATTATCGATTAAGGATTTTGCTAATAGTTGCTGCTGTCAGTCATTATAACAAATCGATATTTTGGCCTGCGCTTTTCTAAAATTAGTCAGTATTTAATTTTTCATTAGGTTTTTATTCGACAGCCGTAAACTATGATTCTTGTTCATTCTCATCGACTAGCATCGCTATTTTAAGGCAATCTTGCCAATATCCGGAATGTTGCACTAAAGAAACATGCAAATAATTCTCAATAAGGTTAATGATTGCGACGGAATTCAGGCATTAACTGCCGCAAGGGAGTTAATGCCATGAAAAGCAACACATTGTATTAGCGATTTGTACGCGAAATAATATGTACATTTCGGGCAGTCGATGATAAATAAAGAAGTTCTATTCTGGAATAATCCACCCTGACCATGCTACATATTGAGGCTTACACAAACACTTCTCGATAACGCACTAACTATCGCTCATGCTGCACTCGGGAAGTGTGTACTCTATAATTTGTGATAGCGAAACGTCATCGTGCGGGCTAATGACAGCATGGTGTTTAGATCTACCTGGCATCGAACAGCTTGTCAGCACTAATCCGCAAATGAGATTTGTAAAGTTTCGTTTAATTCCCTTCGGTTGGATGGCAAATTTCAAAGTTTTGCACCGATTTCGGACCTAATTGACAAATGGGTTGTAGTCATTACTTTTGAAACGAAACCAATCAATTACCATCTTTATATTTATCCCAAAACAGCCAATTGACACGGTATTTACCAACCAGCTCCTAGATAAATCGCGCTCACTATCAATATATACACAATACTATATAATGAATGGATGATTGTGCAACACTATGCTGTTCGTGGCTGTGCATATATTACACAATACACAAACGTCTTGCAAGAAATATGTGCTGTAAACTTGCCAACTATCTCTACACGAACAAATACAAAACAGCCATTCAACTGCTCAAGAGTAACAGTTTGATACGAGTTATTTATTCGCTGTGTGAAATATGCGTGTGATGACGTCAATCGGGCGTGAATCCGTTCATATTGCAAACTTCTATGCTGAAATCGCTAAATACGGTCATGCAAATATGAGCTCTGACGCCATAATAAAAATTAACATGCAAAATTAGGCATCATAACAAATGCTTGTTTTCCTTTAAAATACTGGGCTTTGAGTGCAAATAATATGTATTTTAATCATGATCCAATGATTCGAATGCACTTGACGATTTAAAGCGGTTCAAGGTTGCCATTATAGACGCTGCTGTTTGTTGCGATTATAAATGTGCGTTAATAAAACTGCGGGTGAAGTAATCATGCGGTGTTGTGGTTTGTTTATTAGCGTTTGCTGTGTTCAATAACGTTTGCTTTTTGCTATGGGCTACAACCGACTTCCTCAGAGCAGCATTATTTTTACAAAACCATGAGTGTCAATAGTAATAAATATAATAACTCCATCATCACCAATAATGCATGCAGCGGTAAAAGTGACGATGACATCATCTTCTTAAGTTTCAGAAAATAGTAATTCGAAGTAATTGAATCTGGTTCAGTTATGTAGCTAACAAGGCCATTTGCGTGGCCGCTTGTTGTATCATACACCTTACCAAGCAACGTGTGTATAAACGAAACGTGTGCATTAAAAAGAAAACATTTCTGAAGGAGTGATGGCGAAGGGGCTGCATAGAGATGATGCAATTGTTTCAATTCATAGTCATTCGTTTGTGAACCATCCTCGTATTGTCTTTTGCTGACGCAATATTTCACAAACAAGTTACGTTGTTTGAATATTGCTAGACCATTGCAACCCATCTAACGTAACTGGATCAATTATATAGAGCCAAAAAACAACTAACAAGGCATGCGAGATAAATGAACGTATTTCGTACGCGCTCGACGAGTGAAGGCTGCATTTACTTTTGTATATTGAAGGTAAAATATGACAGGAAGTTAAATTGATCATCGGTGCGTGTTGATTCATTTTTTAACCCGCTATAAGTCCATAAGTAGCTTTTGTCATGACAATATATATATATATATATATATATATATACACACATATATATATATATATATATATATATATATATATGTGTATATATATATATGTATATATATATATATATATATATGTGTATATATATATATATATATATATATATATATATATATATATATATATATATATATATATATATATATATATATATATATATATATATATATATATATATATATATATATATATATATATATATATATATATAGTTATACAGTGACTGATATGTATGGACAACGGGTCTCAGGGTGCATAACGCCTAACACTGGATAATGTGGTGATGGGTAGGGGTGCAGCTTATCATGATAGTTACGATTGATACAAGATCACCAAGGATACCTTAAAGATGGCTATAGAGCAAAATATATATGCATTGCGTGAATTGTTGTTGAGCTAAAACGTAGTCATCAAACTGCTGACCATACGTTGTACCATGCCGGATTGCTTAAAGACCATAAGCATCTTGTTTTTTTGGGGATGAGCTGACCGAGCGTATGTACTGGATCACAAACTGACTAACCAAGCTGCATATTTTATTAAGCGCATAGGTATTCCACTAAATCTGGCAGATACCGCATAATGCAAACATTAATTTGCCGAAGACCTGACTGAGCACGACATTTACGAATCGAACCATGAATGTTAATATCATTCCGGCGAAATTGTACGATCTCTGACAATATTGACCAGAATAAAATGTACGTCAGATGATATCCCTCTCTATTATCAATCCGTATCAAGATCTATAAAATCATTCCGTTCGTTCCACCTGTTATTTTATATCTCTAACTTAATGAAAATGTGGAACGATGTGAGCACAGCTGTTGGCAATATAGTCATGCACACGTTCCGGCAACACCTTGGGGAATATAGCACCCTTGCCTTGCGTGATCAAAACCGAAATTGCTGTTGTATGCAATGCGGTCATGATTCATACAACCTAGCTAGGGATTATATTTATAAGTCTTCATATATCAAACATACATAGAGCCATAATCAATACATGGGTCACGTCACGGCCTCACGCGCTCTACGGTTCTCATTCGAATGCAAAGGTGGAGAATTATTGTGTTGGCATACTTCACAAGATAAAGGGACTCAGAGATTACCCTATCGGAAATGTTATGGTTCGAGTGTACATTAGGTTTGATACAACTATTAGCATTTCAGTCGCCATTCACAAGACTGCCATTCTATAATGCAATTTTACCATTGACGCTGTAACTTACACCATCCCGTGGCATCTTAGTAGTTAGGAATAGAGCCTTTGTGAGTTAAGAGGCCGGTAAAGTGTATAAAGGCAGTGGCCCCACTTGCACGATAGTAGATTGAATCCCGAGCTGACCCTGCTGTTGACATTTGGCTTCAGGGAGCATGGGTGTGCACTCACACAAACCAAACTACAACCAGCAAACCCGAAGTCTTCTAAGTTATTTCGTATGATGCCAAACTGATTATTGAGTAACGAGTTATCATCGGACACCGGTTATATCGATGCACTGACTGATAGGATAGCAATATGTTCAAGAGAGTTCCGGTGTGTTGGATGCAGCGATATGTTATAAACATATCAGGTAAATCTACAAGCTATCGCATGCACATCAACCAAAATATCACAATCTAATCATTTGCTTTGACATATATTCAATATTCTACTTGGCTCTTGTCTAAAGATTAAATATTGCACCGTCAATATATAAGGGGTAATTATACAATCAGACCAGCTATCAAAATAGAAAAAAAAAAAATGGTTGCACTGTAATTTCCCTCACTTGAATGATTCAAGTTCCAGAACATGCCACGTTGTGTTATTCCATAACATATTGGTCACGTTCCACTCGATGATGATCAGAAGAAATGTTTTCACGTTGTTCAAGAGAGTTTCGCCTGCGTGTGGATTCTAATAAAAGTTGGAAACAATAAAAGTGACCAGCCAAGGATTTCCATGGACACTCATCAGGCATTCTGAAGATACGATACTAGAAGATCATTACTTTGTGCGGTATCAAAGCGCATTATTTTGGACCACGGTAATGAGGTACTTGAGCGTGCTCCTTTTGGTGAAGCAGCAAGTCGTTGTGATGTAAGATGTCGCAGAAAGCACGTAAAACATAGCAGATGAAAATGTAGGAATGAATTGGACAGATTGAGGGTTAAATCAAACCAAGAAAGGATGACTTTGTATATACACAGACAGTCACGGGCGTAGTGATGAAAGAGGGGCAGTTATTCAAAGAAGTAATCATAGCTGTCCTAAAACATAATTAAATCGTTTATTTCACAAATTAATTATTGGCCTGTCAAAACAGAAACTAGGACAACATGCATGGAGCTAAGCAGCATTTGCAAGTTTGCCATATGAAACAATTTGATGTTCATTATAGATCCATCATCGCACCACATTATACAAAGCGTCTCCATCCGTCTATGTAGAAGTATATTTGTCTTAAATCTGATCATTTGATGTAAACCCCTTCTCGGCACTTCCCTGGAAGCATATTGCCATTCAACCTATTGTTAACGCTAGCAGTGTCTCGGTTTTAGCCTAATTAATAAAGTTTGAGTCATGGGTGTGAGGGCTGGATTAAGCCATACCCTACATCTCAATGTTATAGTAATTAAAGTGTGCTTCGGTTTCTATTGCCTCCGTGTGATCAATGAATTCCACCATAACGCGATTTTTAAACTGGCTGGTGTGATCAAAAATAAAAGAGGTCTCTACGACATTATCTAAAAGATCCAATGCACCAGAGTGATGAGCCGATTCGTCCACATAAGGTAATTTGTTAGCATGTATTGCATTCCGTATAGTACTCACTCTGTTATTTTACAAGTATATATATAATACTTACTAAAATTCGACACTCAAGTTAAACGCCAGTGAGTGTAAACAAGAAGTAAGGGCCGTTCAACAGCCATATAGTTGTAAATCTGTCACAACACCACCCATGTGACTGCAAAACAATGACATGTCTTTGTGACATCAAGTACGCGTTTCTCAGTACCCAGGTCACCAACGCAAATGTAACGAGATACTTATTTCCTTCATGGGAATCGCAAATTATCAAAAACAACACGCATAATCGCTACAAGGTGCATGATTCGATTAATGGTTATTGTTCGGTCGTTGTCTGGTAATTACTTCAGGGTATCAAAGGTAACAAATCGTCAGTGATCACACAATCTCGTCCTAGAACATGCTTTTATAAACTAATGAAAATACGTCACACCAAATACGTACCTATTGGCAAATTCTATAGGTCAAAAAAATTATTAGTCGTTTTATTCGGAAGATATCCCTGCAACAACACGCTGGCATCTGATTTATAACTTTCAAAAAACATCACATCTAAACAAATCACACTCAATGTGGGCGATATCAGAGGATTCATTAGTGGGCATTGCCGGCCACATTCAACCTTTTTTATTTAATTAGATGGCGTTATTCGGTTGCTTCTAGAGGAATTAATGACACTTGCAAGTGGTTGGCTATTGGTTTGCGAGGTTCTGTAGGCCTCACTGAACGTAGCTGTTTCATTACCCGCAGACCACAAACGAAGGGAAACAGTGCAACAATGCTAATATGAAGATTTGGTCATTTGCGACAATAATGCTTGGACATGACGGGTCGGCAGTTGATAAAATGGTTAGATATTAGCGCTCGAATCTTAAATTACGTTATGCTTTTAGCCTCTATCGTAGATCAACTATATTAAACCTGATGAGGTCGGTCTTTTGGTCGGCCTTTCTTTTATGTGGTTTACTGCTTTACATTAGTACTTAAAACTATAAAGCGTAAAGCACATTTTGTTTTTTTATTAGTACTGTTCGACAATGTTTGACCGACCATATGCTTATTGGTAAATTTGAATCACATCTGCCAAGCACAATCTCCCCTTTTTATTCGTAGTGGGTATGATCAAAGTGTACTAGTTTGCATTTAACATATGTTTAGTCGTTCGAATGGTTGCTATCGTGATCAGTTGAAAGGTTTTGACAGATACATGCTATTTCAATAACATTAGTTAAGTAGCAAAGTGCGTGACGATATTTAACCCGACCCAAAGCCTTTTATTAATTCGATCGGGTGGAAAGGTGTGTAATTTTGCCATTGATAACTTTAGCTTGTGACATAAATTTCGGCCAGAATCCGTAATACTGACACGGATATACCATTTTCATGTAAAGTCAGCGATAAATTGCTATTAAATTGTGTTTTAAGATTTTGACTGCTATATGCAATGGCGCAATAACTTTGCTCATTTTTGTTTTTGTGATTGATGTCTGTTCAATCTTCCCTCTAATACCTTGTCATCGCACTAACATGATCGCTAGCGATTATTTTGTAATTAAACTCCACCTACTCGTATATCGTTCTTTACTGCTAATACAGTACAGACAATTTGCACCCTCCCACCATGTAGAGATTTTGCACAACCTACGCTCTCCCGCCTCAATCAGTGTGGTAGCTGACCACACGTATATCGTATGGGAAACAAATAAAGACATTTAAGCTCAATGGATCCATTCTAACAATCGTTAATACTGCTGCAGAATCCTATATTATCGAGCAGCTCCCCAAAGCATGCTATGCTTGTCGTGTCGTAAGAGCACATCACACAAGGGCGCGTGTAGAGGCTTGTTAAACTGCAATACGGGTGTATTGAACTATCGAGTCCTGAAAGCTTAATCTATTACCAATGAATGAAGTAACCCGTTGTGAGCCTACTAGTGTAATCGCTTGTGGGCGGGATCATCCAACAATATTTCTTTTGGCTTGCGCCACCTGGACCTGTAAAGAGCCGCAGAAAATATTTGTAATACAAGGTGAAAGTTGTATCAAACGCATCTTATTGGTAATGACAGTTGTAGACAAGCTTTTTATTACTATAGGAGTTGTTTGCTGACATTCTCAAGCTACATATAATTGTTGCAGCAGTCTTCATTACAACATTTGTTTGGTGAAAAAATATGATCAATAACACACATTGCGTTATATATTTACGTGTCAGTCTATTTAATTACTATTCATTGCATTTATTCGTAATAGTTTCTTCAATTAACGTGGTATTTGTCGATATTTCGTTTCGAGCAGCACATCAGCATATATTGTTAATGCTAATATCTAGTAAATGTTTGGCTCGTTTAGGCAGGACAATCAAGGACCGTCATATCTGTCCAAATACATTTGTTGGGTAACAAATTGTATCCCTTATTAGTCGCCTCCTATGCCAAACTCGAGTGCCTATTCTATTCCGGGAATTCTTCAAAAACCTACATTATGCGAATTGACTACCCAATTGGCATGGTAACTATGCGGATGCTATGCAAAATAAATGTTGATGCAATGCAAAAATGTCTCAAAACAATACCACTATTACAAATATTTAACTTTATCTAACAGATGCTAAGCCAATGCTTGCATTTGGCAAATTTTCGACACAAAATGGGAAGACTCGCTTCGTATTACATTACACAATTGCTAAATCTGTGAAGTGATACGTGGTGTAAAACGAAGGATCACTTCCCCACCGGAAGTAGTATATAGTTCGCTTTCAGTGCCATTACCAATGGGAATGTTGATTTACGAAATTGAAGTTCCGAAAGTGCTGACCTGAATACCAATGGATGTATCCAGGTCGCTGCGCTACCAGGACCCAACGGCTCTCGGACACGAATCGCAAACCATCGCAGGTCTTCCATATCAGTAGCCTCGCATGACAAGCCGGGGGATCAGTGGCCCTATACGAACCCACAGACACACAGGGGGTAGGGAGTTATAGCGGTCGAATTCTTAAATATCCTGTACTTATGATACTTGATTGGTGTGATAACCCATGCGAACACTATGCATATTATATATCAATACAAAAGAAAAACATTTCAAAGTGCAACCAATGTTAAGAATATTCAGCTCTATGCAACAGATGGTAAGCCGATGCATCCATCGCTCATTAGAAAATATAACACATAAAGACTCTTTGGCTTCCAACTGCTTCAATATGAGCTACATACATAGTCGCGCACAGCACACTGCTGAAGCAGCTTATTTACGCTATCGACAATTGACTGAACTATATTCTCTACGGCTGATCACTATTGTGCTATCGATCTTTTCATGACAACATTATGAATGCTGGCCCGGATATGACGAGGTAAATCAGAATGCTGAAGTACGCAAATAACAAGTCTAAAGCCACCACTGTATGCACTACATTGTGCAATAATGTAACATTAAATAATGCAAGCGCCTTCGTATCGAATATCTGGCTAAATAAAGTTATCCCTGAACAGGTTTTATTTCAATTGCGTGGCCTTCTTATGTGAGGATCCCTTACTGTTTTGATAGGAGCGCCTATCGTAAATTTCAGTGTTTTTCTTTATAGGCCGGGAAATGGGTGTACTGAAGCATCCCACGTTCATGCAATAAATGGACGGTTATCACGTGTATCGGATTAATGTTAATATTGTATTACACGATGCCTAGCTGTGCAACTACGGTTCAGTAGTATATCGTAACACTGCATTGACAATGTGTATCTATCAGAAGGTTTTCTCCTATAGTATGAGGTGATTATGCACTCCTACGAAGCTTGATATTAGTTGTGTATTTATCAAGCCTTGGTCAGCAAAACTGATTTTATGACCTCGCACTTGATTAACAAAAACCGTGTTTCCAATGTATCTCAAACTGACGTGCAATACTGTCACATATACATAGGGAAATTCCTAGATTACTATTGACATTGTAGATCACTGAGATTACACCAACTAGATCTCAAATGAACACAACGCTAACGAAAATCTGCTCTAAATTCACGTTGTACAATAGCAAATGACTGCTCAGTTATTTTGCAATGGAAATGGGTAGGTATTGGTAGAGCTCAGTACGAGTTTCAGTTGTTCGACTGCGTGCGATATGCACTGCTAATGTTCGATTGGCATATAACTCTCGACTGCCAAAAACCAGGTATCTGGCTTGACGCTCAAACATTAATCCCAGTCCAGAATATGAAAGCACTCAGTTTATGTTTGTTTATTGTCCTTTTAACTTTTCATCGGGCCTTTGGATTTGTGAGGTAAGTGCCTGCCATCGCTAAATCCTGAAAGTGCCAAAGTAATATGTATCGCACGATAAAGGAATAGAGAGATTTAATACGTAATACTGGATGCACAAGACTTTCATATCATGCAAAACTAATAAACCCTATATAGCCCGTGATATCCTTCTGCTTAATGTCTTGCTGAGAATAATTATGCGAACGTTATGATGCACATTCTAACGTCAGACAATTATATATTTATAGATAAATATATATATATAAAGATTCAAAAGGCGTGCACAGAGACGTGGAGGGGGTCCATAATTAGTGAGTGATCCTTATGAGTGTTAGGTAAGTGGCAAACAGACAAATCGAAATTAAGGAGTTTCACCTCTTCAATGTTGTTGATCATAGCCACATAGCATTAATTATTTTTAGCGCCGGTTACCAATGCAAGCGACAGTCGCCAATATCCAGGTGACATCCAGTATAATGAGCCTTGGTATTTTTTTTCTATCACCCTGCAGCATTCTTGGCATTAATTGAATGTTCTGAAACATGTCCTAGACCAAGTTTAGCTTGTGAGCTGACGCCTCATTTGAGGATGCATAACGGCGATGCCTTTTTTTTTCTCATAATATCAATGTTTTACAGGCTGCAACGTTGCCCAAAGCAAAAGCTACCAAAAGACAAATCTATTCTTAAGACCTAACAATGAAACATCGCGGCTCTTGAACTGGTTCTATTTCGGGCGCTAAAATGTTTGTCAAAATATATCAGACGTCTTTCTATAATTTCCTGCAAATTACTACCGTCAATTTCTTGGTAATGTTTAGTAGGTGAAAAATAGGATCAAAACGGAGAACATCTCGCATGTAAATGTAAATTAGAAGTGATAGTGCGAATATCATCTGCATATCTCTCGTTTTTATTCCCTACAATCTACTCGTTGTACAGTAGAATAGCTGCCTTGAACCATTGCAATGCTATATATTTGCGTTCAATGTATTATTCTAAATATGAAAGTGCTTCAAAACGCATGATCAGCTTAATATATTTTTCACTCTATAATACTGAGAACAACTTGAAGCTTACTGGAAGCCCTTGATAATGCGTCGATAAACAGTGACCAATGTATTGGTGCGTTTATATGAAACTCCGACATACGAGTGTTGGCCTCAGCTCAAAGCCCATACCATCATTTGCACGTTTTACCGGAGCAAGTGAGTGCTTTCGTTAACATTGCCAGCAATCGTAGCCAGCAAAATATTGCGCTTGTTTGTTGCATAAAGTCAGGCCCGTTATTTAATAAAACTTGGTTTCGACTTTTCGGTGCATATGATATACCATAATTGGCCCTGTAGGACACTTACATCAACAATCATGACGAACTTCTTTTTTACAGTTGCTCAAAGTGTCCTAGCCATAATCTAAGTATGTCTAACACGAAGCGATAAAGAGTGCAGTTTCGTGGGAAATCTCCAGTTCTACCGTGATATTACAAATCGAGTGTACAGTTAAGTCAGCTGGCTAGTTTAGCTAAAATAACATCCGTAGGTTGTATTACAATTACAATTCGTTGATGAACAACAGGTCAATATAATGCAATTGTTTTGATGACAGGCTATATCGCTGAAGCTGCGTGGTATAAACAACTACGCGATAACGTTCTGCAGACCACGCTTATATCGGCTATGTGGCCTCTCTTACTGTTATTTGTTGCGACTAGATAATGGATATCCTGACTAAACGTGGTTATGGGGTTTTCTAGGCTCCCAATAGGCTTGAAAATTGAAAAAAGAAGTACGGTCTGCTCTGCACATGCAATATGTGTGCACAATAGTTTGTTCTGACATTTAGAGAGTGCTTTTAACTAAATCATAGATGTTATGCATTCTATGTCGTCTTTAACACAATTAATTTAATCAATTTTATGCGACACAAACAGATAAATGTGTAAAGCAAGCCATAAACATTTCATGGTGACTTTAATGTTGGTTGATATATTTAATCAAATTGTATGCGTCCAAATCTCATATTTGTTTTAAGTATGACTTCAAATGAACTAACGAAAGAAATATAAACGTTATCGTTATACCGCTCAGTGGATCCTTGAAGGTGTAATTTGTTTAATGTTGCAATGGTAGAAAAGATGGGACATTTTAACTCGCATTATCACCCAATGAAATTCGCGCAGTATGGAATTCCGTGTGGTCTATGCAGGATAAGTAACGGCACATAATCAAGATGATATGACCTATTTAGGTATCTTCTAATATTCATATATCCAGCTGATTAGTATAGTTTGCATTTATGTACAAATGTCAAGATTTTGTTTCCTGATAAAACAATGTAAAGGTTCGTGACCAATCCAGCAGGAAAATCCACCCATGCGGGAGCAGCATCAGAGGTGATAAAATCCAAATGCATGCAGCGGTGGACAGGTTAGCTGGCATGACTCACAAACATAAATCCCGATCCAAAATATAAAAGCACCCAGTTTGTGATTGTTTATTGTCAGTATTATTTGTCATCGGGTCGTTGGATTTGTGAGGTAAGTACCTGCCACCGCTAAATCCTGAAAGTGCCAGCGTAAAATGTATCGTGTCACCAAGCAAGCGGAAGACATATAACCAACGTAAAACTCGATGCACAAGACTTTATATCATGCAGATCTAATATAACCTAATATGGCAAGGAAAATCCTTCGAGCATACGTACAAAGTATCGGGTTATGGCATGATATAATAAACCTAAATCCCGATATATATATATAAAGCACCAGTTTATATTGTATATGTATATATATAATAATATATATATATATTTGATTGTCATCCTGAAGAGATATATTTGTAAATAAGTATGCCACCGCTAAATCCTGAAGAGTAGTGCCAGCGTAAAATGTATCGTGCAATTGTCAAGCAAGCGGATTCGGTCGATAACCAACGTATAAACTAAGATGCTGCCACGACTTATATCATGCAGATCTAATATAACCTAATATGGCCCATGTGATCCTTCGAGCATACGTATTGGTGTATATACGATGTATATATATGCAGATATATATAATATATAATATGGCCCATATATATATATATAGAGCATATATATATATATATATATATAGATATATATATATATATATATATATATATATATACATATATCATATATATATATAGATATATATATATATATATATATATATCTATATATATATATATATATATATATATATATATTGATATAGATATCAATATATAATATATATATATATATATATATGATATATATATATATATATATATTAATAATATATATATATATATATATTATATATATATAGATATATATATATATATATATATATATATATATATATATTATATATATATATATATATATATATATATATATATATATATATATATATATATATATATATATATATATATATATATATATATATATATATATATATATATATAGCTATTGAGGGGGATAAGAACATCGATTGGTCGTTTTAATCTATATTGTTTTGTACCAACGTACAAAAGTAGTAAGTTCACAAAATAAGCAATCCAGCGATTAATGGACAATAACACTTCTTATGTCAATATGAGCAATTCAACTATTTGATTTGTGTTTTATTATTCAGTATTTAAATCCCGCCTCATTTGTTTTCTTAAACTGGTTGCATTGAAATACTGTACATACATATGTGTTATAGGAATTGCATCATTTGTAATTGTTTCATATATCAAGAACAGCCATTTGTAGGCTATATGAAAGAAATAAAAAATTCATGATTGCACTATACTAGGCAATAAACTATAACGTTGTACAATGAAACTCGTGCTGCTGTAGTGATACTAGCCTTTGTGCATGTCCCTCCTGTACTTAATGCCCAACATAACGAGAACCAAGCACATGAACCGGACATATCATTCATATTTATCAGCGATGATGATCAAACTTTAAACAAACTACAATGATCGAGACGCAATACGTCGATAAACTTCATCCAAACACTCCAAAGCTCGCTGCAGCGGTGAAAGAATCAATTGTCATGGTCACTTGTCCATCTCACCGGAAGATGGTGGCCGCTGTTCTACCATTGCTGTAGCTGGCGCTGTAACATCGATGTATTGTGTTGGATACCGGGCAATCTGATATATCATATGTAACTAGTTAATAAAGTGACACTAAATGGGTAATCTCATAAGATCCTCTAGCCCACTGTGTAAGACCTCAACCAACATTATGTATTCAAACAAATAGAGGTACAAGACACACGACTGGTCCAATTTTTGGCCTGGGAACAGTTTGGCATGCTGTATATCAAGGTGATCAAGATTACTTGTATAACTGGTCAAGGTTGGATAGAATAATTTTGTAAGCAACATAATGCCATAGTAGGCGTTATTTGCGTAAATGCTATTCGTTCCGCACCAAAAGTGGACAGTATAAATGTGTTGTGATTGGAAAATACCGATTGTGATATTATATAATCCGCGGGTACTTACGGGATGTATTGGGTCAGAAATGCCTGGCACGAGTATATTTGTACGATCTTTGGAGTACTCAAAATGAGCTACACATACGGATCGCCATAACTTGTGCCAGTCATATCCAGCAAACGCGGATCAATGCTAGCGGGAGAATCCGTCACATTATCGTATCTAAAACATGACCACAATATTGCAGGTTATTTAGTTATATTTTAATTCTTATCCTTTGCATAAATCGATATTTACATAACGATGTATAACCGATCCATATATAACCTAGGTATGATGATCGATACTGGTCTTTCTATGCAATGATTCATTATGTATAGCATATAGCAGTGTAGTTCATCGACCAAACGAATTAGAAGGCCTTGAATCAGCTACTTATATGGTATCCGATGCAATTTGTTAAGGAGTAGATCAGTGAGCATATTAGTGAGTTTTCTCCAATCATACTGGAGCAGCAAAAAGGAAAATTAAGAATTGAGTGCGTCATTTTTTTTTCAAACCACCTCCAGAATTTTTTTTCCCAATGGGCTCTTTATGCAGTACAATTGCACTAGAATTCCATGTAGAGAATTCGCTAAAGCGGAAAATAGGCTACATTCGTGCTTGTCGCTAATCTCACGCACCCTGGTATAAGTCATGAATACTAAATTTTGCGAAAATAAACACTACACGAAGTGCTAAATTGAAGTTGTTTTCTTATGTTGCAGCTCAAACAAGGAGGACTAATCCGGTGCAGCAGTTCTTTCTATTCGCTGCGGCAGTCATTATGTGAATAAAAAGTTTTCAATTCTTACATTAAGTTGGCGTAACTGTCCAATCAATAAGCCAACCCTGTATTAAACCTAGCGAGTGCTATCAATGATATCCAGTAAAGAGTCTGTGCTATAATCTTCATTTGTACTTATCAGTACAAGAGCTTGTAAACGCCAATGGCTTTGATCTTACACCGAATCTTGTGCTTCAGGGAATGGGAGACGTTCGCAAGTGCTTGATCGAATCTAGCACATATCCTAACTGGGTTGCAAATCATTGATTTCAATATCAAACGAGAAAGGCTGTTGACGTAATATATCTGTGCATTTGGCCTAGGGGGTCCTTGCCGTGGAAAGCTAAATTGAGCTGGAATGTCATCTGCACGAACCCACCATCTGCTCTTGAAATGGCGCCATGTCCCCAGTCTACGTTTCGTAACTACCATTCACCCATATTTCACAACCAACACATTGAACATTCGCAATAGCAGTACTTTGAGACTGATACTGGTTTAATATAAGCACTCAGAGTGACTGATATCACCATTATGCAATCTATATCTCACGCTTGATATTAAGATAAAACAACGAATTCATTTTAGACAATGCTGATGATTTTAATGGAGATACATGGTTAATCGGCGTGATTAATGTTGGTGTGTTAGAAGAGATGATGTCGCAAATACTCGATAGCTTCGGCATAACTGTCAGTCGGCCTTTTGCAACGCATTTTGTGGTTTGTAGGAGAAACAAACAGCTATAAATATATTTTGTTTACGCGTGTTTAGTGAAAAAAATGGGTTAAGCAGACATGGGCTCCCATAATCTTCCTTCAGAAAGTGACCGCTGCGCAAAAAAAGCATAACGAAACATTATCCAATTGACGTCAATGCAGAGTCGATGGGCCAATGTTGTTTGTTTTTCATGATTGGGATTTTTTTAACTCTAGTTACACTGCAAATATGTTATTTCTCAGATAATGTCAGCAACTGTTCAAAATCAAAGATAAAATAATCTAAATCGCTTTTCAACGCCGTATGGATATATTTTCAGGAGATTGTGTAGAGTCGATTGCGTTATTTACCGTCCCTGTCAATATGAACCTCAATTCCAGCGAAAATGTAGACTTAACCCTCATTCACCTGTCTTACCCTATTTACCTCAAGGCTAGAAAAGAAAATGTAAAAATTCGGAGGATGCCATTAGTTTAATGGTTCTCCGCCTACAATTCTTTTTAGCCAAGGATGTCCGAGTTAGCAATCGAGTTACATTACGGGCACTGAAATGTTTGGCATAATATATCAAACGTCCTTCAAGAGTTTCCTGCAAATTACCTCCGTCAATCTCCTGGTAATGTGCAATACATGGCATGTAGCCTATACACGGGACGTTAAGATAAATCGTTTGACAATATACGTCTGTATACAGCATTTGGCACCGGAAGCTGAAAAGGTTTACATCCATGGGCCATTAGGCGATATTGAAAGGCCGTCCGTCTATATTTTAGGCAAGGATCATCTCGGAAGCGGTCATACATCATGCTGCTGCGAATAAAAAGGCTGCGTTAATGTTTTGCTAAGATAAGATGTGTGTACCTATAACAATCGGAATATATAACTTGCACCATGTGGCAATATTTATAAACCATTTAAAACTATTATTTTGTGTGTTAATTTAGAAGTGTACTTAAATTCATAATATACGCAATCATTTGGATACAGTGTGATACAATTACGTATAATATAATAGTTATAAGATTGGTAAGATCATATTCATAACTACGAAAGAGCTCTAGCCCATAACAGTGATAAAGTCGAATGAAATAGCTGCTCTATAAGCATCAACCTAGGTTATTTAGTTGTTAAATTCTGTTTGCATATGACATGCTAGCCTTGCCGGTGCTTTGCGCGTGATTCGCTGTTAGATTTCTTCGTAATGCCAATGGTTAAGTTAGCATGGTAAATTGAAGCAGGCAACATAAATAATAGTTTTACAATCGGATAAGCTTCCTTGTAAATCAGTTAATATATCAAACAAAGGCTTTGTCTGCAGTGCCAATTTCTTTGTTAGTGACACTGCTTGCTCTACTAAACCTCGTGCATTGTTTGTCTGATCTGATTCATCGGACCTTACAATCTATATTGTTAACCAATCAAGAGCACAACTACAGTCTCTTTCCTGTTAATTGTCACTGCTCTGCTTTAATAACCCCCGATATTGCCAAACACTTCGAATCGATTGACTAGTTCAGCCAAAAAATTTTATCAGTATTTGAAGTATTGTTGAGCATGATTTAGCAAATAAGTAAATTTGAGGTATTTCTTGATCATTCTTTTAAAAACTGTAAATAAAAATTAATTTAAAATTACTAGACCCACGATTTGGTTATCTTGATCACTTCAGCTAAATCGCATAAACTAGACAATTACGCAAATACATAGGTCTACCGGACACACTCTGATCATTTTCGAATATGACTTCAAAATGTGTCTTCCACAATGCTAGTTGTATATTTAGGTTGAGTTCGAAAATTCATAACAGAACAAGCAGCGTGTTATTCATATTGACCATACAGGATGCAACGATGCCTCGTGGATTTCTGCAGACATACACAGTTATTATACTTTGTTAAGTTACCGACTCTACTGTGCGGGTGTCACTCACTCACGGCTTCGGTTTGATGGATTCGAGCAGCTCTATGGACAAACGGATGTCATCCAGTCAGGTTTCATCAGTCATAATTTGTTTTAGTAATGCCAAGTCGATCTGCAAATTACCTTACCGTGGTAGTCTTAACTGCTTAGTCAATTGTTCCACTAGTAGTATAGGGAGTGGGGTAACTACTAGGTTTTCAAATAGACACAACAGATTTATCTATTTAGAGTAATGGTTTGTCATAGTTGTAGTGATGTTTGTCACAGTTGGAGTGATGTTTATCTATTTGGAGTGATGTTTTTATTTAACTAGTCAAAATTTTACAGGTACGCTCTAGTACAACAACCCAGAGAGCACATATAAACAGGGTAATGGCAAGTATAGGAATGGGGGTACACAGATAGGCAACCTCCTCCTCCGAACCAAAACAAACAACCCAGTGCAAACCACAATCCCCCACCGCAAACACCCTATATGTACCCCCTTTTGAACAAATGCGAGTACATAGGTATATACCATGCCAAGAAACAGCCCTACCACGAGACGACTATACCGAGATACGATCTGGAACCTTTTCTGTTCGTGCAGCAAAGGAGCAATACCACATTTCACAAGCAAGGAACACAAAAATCCGAGGAATAGCCCAAGAAAATGTTCCACCTCCAAATACTATCCTAGACTCCAAAGGCCGCCCAGCACTGCCACCTTTCGAAAAACGAGCGGAGAACTGGGATTTGCTAGAAAAGAGGTTTCTCTACTTGTTTCTATCCAAAAGAGCTAGAGATTCTAGATTCCCTTGGGTTTGGCATCTATAAACGATACCAGATGCCTCGCGCCCTTGCTCTCCCTCAACCCTCAAACCATCAGTTAATCAAATCTATCTACGTCTTGTTGCGAGACAATTTTGTGTAGACTATTTATCTGCGAAGCGTAGGGGTAAATTAATCGTTACTGGAGCCAACCAATTCGGGGAAAATATGGATAGATAGGAGTTACTTCATTGTAGTAGGATGAAACCCATTAAATTGGGACATGTGCGCGATGACTTACAATTCAAATGTCTGTCAGCAATGAGTTAGCGAATAAGTTGTATTTCATAACATATGAGGCATACGCTATTGACACCGATCGATGGCAATTTTGGTTTTCATTAAATCGCGACGAGCTGGGTATGATACATTCACAAATTAACATGGTGCCAAGACAACGCAGGCACGACACAGGGTCTGCCAACTACTAACTTGCACACGGTTATTATATATCATTGTTTATTTACATCGTATATGTCCACGATGACAGGTTATTTCGTTCATACGTCATAGAAGTACACGAATAGGTGAAACATTCCTCGAATATTACAAACTGATTTCCCACATTTCTTGAAAAATTCTCAGATCGTCTTTCATTTTAATCACATCATAATTTCGTATAGAACATATATTGCCACGTGGTTGTTTATGCATTGGCACGAATTATAGCACACACGTACCTTAGCTTAAGAAGCCGGATTGGTTGCAAATTAAAATCGTGATAGACCTTATTAGGATTAAGCAACAGTTTGTAGTCAAAGATTTAGAGATCATGTGTCTATCAAAAAGTTCCCAGTTTGAGGCTTAGTAATCTTGTTCCCCGTCTATAATTTCCATATATATGTTTGGAGATATAATTTATCCCCAGTTATTCGCAGGTTGGGGTTTCTAACTGTTTGTAGACAAATTATGAACCTATTTGAAACTGGTTCATGTAAACCAAGATGACCGTTTAATTCGCACCGATTGCGACGTAGCGTGCTGGATAGTACATGTACGCAGGGCTGTGTCGGCTGTGTTTAATAACATTGTTACCTCAATATATCACTAATTGGTTAGAGAGATGTTCCAGTTCCACATTGTGTTTCGAGATTACTAAGTTATCACAGCGCCTGAATAATTTGTCTTTTATTTCGTGCCGCAAATGGTACATATCAAAATAATATGCCAACCATGTTTCAACATTTGGTTTAGTCTGGAATAGACATGATGGACAATAAACAAGTCTCTTTAATCCTGCCTTATCGGCTCATCTATTAACGGCTCCTCTCTAACACCAAGAACTGGCGGATGTAGATTATTACTTGCGCCATGCAACAAACTCATTATTGTTGTTAGTACTTCCGCTAATTTTACATTTCATTAAATCTCCGTTTATTAAGGAAGTAGTACGTTGAGACGTAGATACCGCAACTGAAATCTCCCCCACTCCCCCACGCAATCACAACTCCACAGCGATGTTCACAAGGCTTTCAATAAAAGATAAGCTGGTCAAAGTTAACCAGGATGGTTTAAAAATAACATGATTATTAAGCTAGGGTCTACGTAATCCAAGACCACATTGTTCAAATATGAAACAAACGAGCGTGATTTATGACGATGGGGAAGGATCTATTTTCACAGATTGCTGCGCTGCGTAGCGACTAAAACGGCTGAATACTTTATTTGTTAGGTTTCCAAAGATGCAAATGACCAGCAGTTTGTTAGGCAACCTTATACACCATATTGGGCTGGAACCCCTCTGTAATTTTTCATGACAGTTGCCAAGCGGTATTATTTTGTGTCTCACATTGACGCAGTAAGCGATGATTGACAATTTATTGAAATGTACGGAGAAGAAATTTTGTCATTTGCCTTATCAATTGACCGTTCTTGTGTCTTCTGATTCTGGCGCCATCTTTGTGTTGCTGTACAGATGACTCGTTAACTTTTATTAGACACACCTTATCATTTATGATTCATTGACATTGACGCCTGTTTAAACAAATGGCTTTATTCGCTTCTACAAATGACGTCAGTACTTAACCCAAGAGCGAAGCACGATTAAGTGAAGACCACGTCCAATGACCATAGTCAACAATGTAACCGCATGCATAAAACCAAACACGAATTGTGTATTTCACTTAAGGTGTCGCTTGAACCATTTATAATTACTCTAAATGACAGTATTTGACCCTAAATGTTGTACTGCGTTTTCGTTTGTTGGACAAAACCAACAATATACAACGCAAAGCGTTGACATACATCAAGCAATGTCAATGTTTCTCGTTCATATTATTGCTTAGGGAACCATAGTTAATGTGGCGCATAGCTACTTTTGATGAATAGTGAAAAAGCAAAAAACCTACAAAGAAGCATATCTAACTAACTGCAACCATATGTTATGTTTGTCATAGCCAAGAAGTTTGAGGTATAACTGATTGACGCAAGCCACTGTTGATGTCTGCATAAACTCTTAGTGCCCACGCTTTATTGTTAATGATGAAAACATTTTTAGCTGCAAAGAACTCGATCGATTGGAAAAAAGACTAACAACTGCCCAAAGAGTATATGTTCCGAGGCAACATAGGAAACTTATAAGTGATAAGGTATATCTGGTTTGCCATAGGTTTTGGGAAAATATAGCGAGCCACGAGCGGCATAATTGGTAGCAAATATACTCTGCTGGTGGCTTCACCGGGAAGCCACGTAGCATTGCTAAGAGACCGTATGAAAATGCCAATCCCGCGTGGTGTTATTGAACATATCATATTATTTACACTTTTACACGTCCGCTGCCAGAACATTCAAATATATAGATGATAGGGACCGTTCAAATATGCTCTTGCTTCTTCTGAGAGGCTTCAGATGAACTGACCATTATTGTATGACATGCATGATATCTGTATCATTTGTGTTGCTTGCAAGACTGTCCAATATAAATTATCATGAATGGTGTACAATTATTGACCGTAACTTGTGCAGGTATCTCCCGAAAGTAGCCATAACAGCTTTGAATAATATGTGACACATCTAATCGCCATTCATTGCTTAGGCATACATGCATGGTATAGACAGAGATAAAATAAATATATGAAACAGCATTGAAAATACTGCACAATTAGGGGGATGGCATTTTTATCAAACACCTTATTTTCTATAAGCGTTAAAGAATAAGTTGGAACACAGAAAATAAATTTCTGACGTTATTTAAGTATGAGCAGAAAATCAAGTTGAAACCTAGCCCGTAAGCTTTTGCCAGTGACAACAATTGCCGGAAAGTTTCCCGATGATGGTGCATGGGAATGTCGCTTTCATAAGGATATGCATCCACAATATCTTGAAATACGTATCTGTTAGGCTGCTTCATGTTGATCACGTTAATACATGCAATATTACGCTTGACATGTTAAGCATATTTTATGAACATCATGGCAGCATTTTGGGCAATGATACATCCACGAGATGATGCTCAGTCAGCATATTATCAGACCTGGCCATGCTTTCTTACCCAATGTGTTTTACATGGATTGATTTTGTGGGCCAATGGTGCTTCGTTATTGGCCGATGGATACTTTGCACTCGTGGTCGGTTAGTGTATACTTTGCAGATGTTGTCGGCTTAGGTATATTCTTGAGCAACGCTAAGCCATGACATATTTCCAGTATAATATATCACTTCAGTATATGAAATAAACTCGCCTACGTTTTATCTCTTATTACTGGTTGACAGCATATTGACAACGGAAGTGGACTATGCTTACTAACTGTGTCAATGCGAAACTATTCGATGTTTCTAGCTAGTCCAGTGATCAGCATCACGAACATTCTAATAACAGGACCAAGGCCAAACAAGTATTCCGGTTCCTCGATTCATTTTCGCGGAACAAATAATCAGTTTCTTAGTCACCGATATAACAATTTCCCTTCGTAAGAGTAAGCTAAAGCGCTCAGGAAAACTCATTTGATATTTACATTTGATATTTATAACATTCACATATTATAAACACCAGTCAGTAATGGCCAAACCGATAGATTCACAACATACACATTAGTTCTCTCCGATCCTGACTCCTGTAAATATCGCCCTCATTCGTAGGCGTCCAATTCAGAACTACCATTAGGAACAATGACAAACCTGGTTATAAGAGGATGTTATTTGCTTCGGGGCTGAATGATATGCAGTCAGAGATGCGGACACATTATCCAGATGTATCGTTTGCGATCACAATTTCGGGGCGAATGTTGCTGTTTATTTTCTCGCGCTTCTCACATTATCAATCGATAATCGTTCGTTGCAATTCACACAGCGACTTTTAATCCAGAATATCGCAAACAGTTGTTCAGTGCATGTTCATACTGTTCCTTATTTCAAGATTGAGGCCATTATATTTCGAAATGATTTAGATCAATGGAGACCACTTACCAGCGGCTCATCGCACATAAAGTAAAACTAGAAAACAAAGTTGCGTATTATGTCGACATTATTGGAGCCGGCTAAGAAACGGCAGGGGGCCAGCTCTGTCAATGTTTCACTTGACATGATTGCAAATAAAATACTGATAATAAGTACATCGCGGGGAAGACCATTATTTGACTTGTTTATTACACGAACCTTCAGTGATGCTGCATCGTTATTGATAATATAAGCGACCTTATCTTTTTTTGCACATATTGGAATCAATTGATAATTCGCAGCACCGTGGCAGAAGGCAATATATAATATTATTTGTCTAAAAGACATTGTTTGAGCAAATCCATGAATGGTTTGAAGCGTATGTATTAAGCTTGCGATGTCACTACATTTTCTGCCTATTTTTGTTGAGGCCGGGTCGTAGTCATCGCGGTGCCTAAGCTACATTTGATGCATGATATTGAGGCGATACCTTACAAGGAAAGAAATCAAATTTACTGTACCCATGTGCTGTGTTCGCCATAATAAAGACGTTTTGTAGACATTAACGAGCACCAGACTTGTCCATCAACCCCAAAACGTTTGATTAATAAATCATGGAAGCTTCACTATAAAAACTGTTTAATAAATGTTCTCAAACAGATCGCCGTATTCAACTACTTTCATCTTTGTTACAAATTCCACGCTGATTCATCTTTGTCGGTACTGTTGCCCGATACATACGTACTTGCTGATAGGTTTATGTCAGAGTGATGACCCGATTCGTCCACATAAGGTGATTTGTTAGCATGTGTTGCATTCCGTATAGTACTCACACGGTTATTTTACAAGCATATATATATAATACTTAGTAAAGCTTCGACACCCGAGTTAAATTCCAGTGAGTTCAAGCAGGCGTAACGAGAAGTAAGTGCAGCTCAACAGCCATATATTTGTAAATCTGTCACAACACCACGTGTGTGATTGCAAAACAATGACATGTCTTGGTGACTTAAGCACGCGTTTCTCATTACCCCAAGGTAACCAAAGCAAATGTAACGAGATACTTATCTCTCTCATGGGAATCGCAAATTATCAACCGCTACAATGTGCATGATTAGATTAATGGTAATTGTTTGGTCGTAGTCTGGTAATTTCTCCAGCGAGTAACAAAGGTATCAAATCGTCAGTGATAACACAATCTCGTCCCAGAACATGCTTTTATATACTAATGAAAAACGTCAGACCAAATACGTATCTATTGGCAAATTATATTGGTAAAAAAAATTTAAGTCGTTTTATTTGGAAGATGTCTCTGAAACAACACGTTGCCATATGATTTATAACTTACAAAAACAAATCACATCCAAGCGAATCAATAAAGGATTCATTAATGAGCATTGTCGGCCATATTCAACCTTTTGTATTTAATTAGATGGCGTTATTCTTTCGGTTGCTTCGAGAGGAATGAATGACATTTGCAAGTAGTTGGCTATGGGTTTGCGAGGTTCTGTAGGCCTCACTGAACGTAGCCGTTTCATTACCCACAGACCACAAACAAAAGAAAACAGCGCAACAATGCTAATGTGAAGATTTGGTCATTTGCGACAAAATCAAATTAGGTAAGTAACAAAGTGCGATACGATATTTCAAACGACCGAAAGCCTTTTATTAATTCGATCGGGTGAAAAGGGGTGTAATTTTACTATTGGTAAGCATAGCCTGTGACATAAATTTCGGCCAGAACCCGTAATACTTGCACTGATATACAATTTTCTTTTAAAGTCAGCTATGAATTGCTATTAAATTAGGTTTTAAGGTTTTGACGGCTCAATGCAATGGCACAATAACAATGCTCATTTTTTTGTAGTGATTGATGTCTTTTCAATTTTCCCTCTACTACCTTGTTAGCGCATTAACATGATTGCCAGCGATATTCCACCTACTCGTACATCGTTCTTTACTGCTAATGCAGTGCATCTTCGAGTACAGACAATACGCACCCTCCTAGCATATAGAGAGTTTGTATAACCAACGCTCTCCTGCCTCAATCAGTGTGGTAGCTGACCACACGTATATCGTATGAGAAACACGTAAAGATATTTAAGCTCACTTGCCATATGATCCATTCTAACAACCATGGTGCGTTAATACTGCTGCAGAATCCTATATTTCCGAGAAGCATGCTATGCTTACCGTGTCCAAATACCACATCACACAAGGGTGTGTTTAGAGGCTTGTTTAACTGCAATACGAGTATAGTAAACCATAGAGTTCTGAGAGCTCAAACTGGTACCAATATCTCTTGAGAGTTATCTCGCCATTGACTTTCATGACGAATAACTATGATATGTACTCCGCAGGCGAAGCCAATCAATCAATGAGGAGGGGTATATTGGGTAATCAAGGAGCTCTTTGCTCCGTTAACCGAATACACTCGGTTATAGATCTACACCACGCCGTCCGACGGGAAACATGCAGCTGATTGATAGAAAAACTAACAAGATCGAATATATGTATTTAAAACAACTGGTGCCTTGTACGCAGAATATGGATACCATAAATTTTGAGCAGCAGAATGGAAAGTAGCAACCGGTTTGCGATGAATCTATGTGGCTTCAAAGATTTTCAAAAATGGTCCTAAACAAACCCCAAATTAAAATAAGCAAACGCCCTTTTTCCGGGATGGCCATTACATCAAACACTGACACTACTAGAATACTCAGTGAATGAAATAACCCGTGCTGAGCCTTTTAGTGTAATCGCTTGGTAGGGGGGATCAACCAACAATATTTCTTTTTGCTTGTTCCTCCCAGACCTGCAACGAGACGCAGAATATATTGGTTATACGAGGTACTAATTGCCTCAAACGCATCTTATTGTTAATGACAGTTCAGACAGGCTTCTTTTTATAACTATGGGAGTTGTTTGCTGACATGCTCAAGCAGCTTACAATTTCTTCGGCAGTCTTTATTACAACATTATGTTACAAACTACGGCATCGAGTGTGTGAAAATATGATCAATAACGCACATTGCATTATCTATTAACGTGTCAGTCTATCTATGGACTATTCAACGCATTTATCCTTAATAGATTAGTCTCTCAATTAACGTGGTGTTTGTCAATATTTCGTTTCAGGGAAATGTAGCATAAAATGATTAATCAGATATCATGTTTTTTAATTGACATATGATTATGATTTGTCAAATATTATATTTCCGCTACATTCGTCATTATTTCACAGTGATATTAAGCACTGAGCTCGTAGCGATGGCGGCCTTTGTACCAAGCAAAACATTATACTACTGATGTCGTTCCTCGGACAAAGCATGACTGATTTTCAATGCATGTTCGGTCCGTGTGGAAAGGAAGCACGATAGAATATCGTCATGTGGCTAAGATAATTGTTATTGATAATTGCCTAAATGTCGCTGTGTGACATATTGAACTCTGCAACTGACTGGGATGAGTGAACAGGAAAATGGTTTGCAGCGAAAAAGTCAGATATATATTTGATTTCGTAGACTATAATGAATGCTTTTCAAAGGGTGTGGAGTTATTTTGTGGATGCGATGAACGCAATATGCAAATATGTTGATTCATCTATGTACGATGCCGAAAAGACACGATGAGACGGATTCGTACGATAGAACTATAGTTTCTTTGCTATCTTTTGCGCATATAAAACAGTTCTTATTAATCTAAACGTCTCGCGAAAGCACGCCAATTCTATGTGCAAAAGAATGTTTATCAAGATATTGCTTGTAATGTCCATAAGACATACATTCCTCTTGGTTCAATGTATGCAATTTTTAATAAGCCGATCGAAAATTCTGTTGCTGAAGTTTTTCTGTCTATAAGCCATTATATATTCGTCGCTTTCTTGCTAAATCATAAAACCGAATAACCCACGTCAATAGAGGGGTTATTACAAACTATTCGTCAGAGCATTTTTACGTCTATATATGATACGCAATGGGAATTATATCATTATAACCATGAAAGCTGCTCATATGAAAACTATTACTTTAATGTGCAACTTTACAAGTGCAATGTGCAAATGTGCACGACCTATATTCTGAGATTCGAAGAAGGAAAATTTGATCATTTGCAAAGCATAAACATGGTGATTCCTGTCTCAGAGGCATTTTTTTTGTATGTAATGTGCACTACTTGATTCCTCCTATTATTGACAAGACGACTCACGACTTACGAAACTACAATGGACATCACATCAAATACCGACAGGGACTATCACTGTATAGGATATAAAATGTGGCACATTTCTCGCATGTTATTGAAAACAATGTCATTCGATCCAGGCACCCGCGCAATACAAATCAGTCATTCGCTTCTTAAATGTCTTTGGAAATCAGAGATTTTTAAGTGCCGAAGCACAATAGCATCTTCTGACAATGCGTTGCAATTAATCATTGGCAATGTATCTGTTCTGAAAGCATTGCATGATAAACAGGCATTGCCAGCAGGTAAGTTCAGGCTCTAGGTTGACAGTATCAGCCACCAAACAAATTCCCATAACGGCCACAACCGCGTTGATGGAATGTTTTTTTTATGAAATGCGATTAATTATAGACACGTAAGCACCAGATTGAATTATGTCCAATGGAGGTTGTGTGTGCTGCTTATTCTTTTTTACTGACGTCCGCATAGCCATTCATCGTTCGGGATTCGTCTCATTACTGTGTAATCACAGTTACGCTGGGGTCTGTTAGGCAATAGAGTGCTCTGCTGAAGTCGTTTATCTAAGCTGTTGACTTGTGATAATGCAAATGAGTGCCAGTCAAAGAATGTCGAACTCCCCAAGGAGGCCCAGCGGTCGATTCAATTTATTGTCCTCATCTTACACTCACCGCTAAACGGTCGCACCAAAAGTCGTTGAGTATATGCCCAGCTTATCTTATTAGGTTTTATTCCACCTTAAATTTAACATAACGATGATGATTCATATAGGTGATAGTAATGGTATAATGTCATTCTCGTTAAGATAAATTCACACATCCATTTCCGAACCAAATCTCATCATGGTGGCCACAGTCCTACATCCTCTGATGTGGCTCAACAACAAAGCTATCAATCATTGATAATATGTACGTGACATACTATAATAATGCATGTTTGGGTCGGTAGGTGCAAATATAATACACGTAATGTAAACAAAATGTCTACATAATTGCCAGGTAAATCTAATCGCTTCATCCAAATTGTGCAAAACATAGCTATGTTCTATCCCTTAAATTCTGCATCATATAACGATGCAGAAACTCATTAATTGCAATTGCGACCATTTGAACAAAACGTCATGATGTTATCCAAAACTTTTCGCAATATTTATATGTTTTAAAAATGATCTTTTTAGAAGGAATCTCTCGTGACCGCTGCGATTCCGTCTTGTGCTGTTTGTTCCTGCATGCGGTTTGACCCTTGTTGACGAAGGAGATGGCTAAAAGAGATGGACGGACCCTTAGCTGTTGACGCGTTCATCGCTGAACATATTGAATGAATACGTAAAAAACCTCGCTATATATACGACATGTACACGTGAATATTTCGTTCCACGACTGGTGAAATAAAATATAAATCTCGAGAATTATATGAAACAACGTCTGGTTTACAATAACCGCTGACTGTAAGTATCAATGCAAAAAGGAAATGTAACGACCAGATAGGTCTGGCATGTTTATTATAACTCGTTTGATAACACAAGGCTGCCGGCATTTTTATGTTAGCTATCGTCAAAATAACCACGATTTATGTGTTAGTGTTAGTTATGCGACACAATGACTTTGTATCTTAAGCTACATTTACTTTTGAGAAATAATGGAATGGGAATAAGGGAAGACAAGAAGTGTCATGCAAATATGACTGTATTTTTCACACCCTTTGTAGTGCTCAAAATTCAACGTATGTTATTTAAGCTGTTGCTTAAATTGTATATGAATATGACATGCTAGATTTGCCGTTGCTAACACATTTCATCCGTTTTTATTCAATGTATCAAATATCGCAATGAAATTCATCGCATTTCGTAGGAAGTAAAGATGGTCATATGCGCCTTGATTATGCAACGACCTGCAAGCAATAGTAATCGCTTTACTGCTCTAACGGTTTTGCTGAAACCTAATGACGAACATTATGCCGTATATCGTTGACACAGATAATAATGCAACTGCATAAACATACTTCATTCATCAAATTCGTCTACTATTCATTGCAGGTCTTCAGAGAGCAATTAAACTCAAAATCATTAAAGAATTGCAATGGATTCATCAATTTACAGCGACCCCGTGAGTCTGAGAACATAAGTTACTTTGTACGCGTCATTTGCTGCTAGATTTAACCGTTATAACAATGGTTAAGTTAGCATGTTCAATAGAAGCAGGGACATAAGTAATAGTTGTACATTCGAATAAGCTTCCCTGTAAAACAGTTATATATCAATGATAGGGTAGGCTTGTCCGCAGTACCCATTTCTTTGTTGGTGACACAGCTTGCTCTACTTAACCTCATGCATTATTTGTCTGCATCTAAGTATATCTGACCTTATATCCTATATTGTCAACCAATCATGAGGCAAAACTGCAGTCCCTTTTCTGTTAATTGTCACTGTTCTGCTTTGATAACCCCAGATATTGCCAAAACACGAATCGAATGACCAGCACAGCCAAATTAGTCTATCAGTATTCGAGGTGATGTGTTGCATGATTCAATAATGAAGCAGATTTAAAGTTGTCCTTGATAATCCTTTTAAAAACTGTAAATATCAAACGTTTTGCTTTCAAAATTACTAGAAAATGTCAATGTTCGCCAAACGTTGATCCAATTGACGACAATATTTGAACTGATGTTCTACTGATTACAACCAATGATCGAGATTTTGTTTTATCTATGTTACTCTAGTTATGTTGCAAGTTCTTCGAATATGTCAGAAACTGTGATATCGTAGCGTCGGTTGTTCTGTTTACTGCAAATATGTTATTTACTATCGCTGACAATATGAACCTCGATTCACGTAAATAGATCAACTTTACCTAATTCATCAATATTACCCCATGTACCTCAAGTCTCTACGAAAAATAGGAAAATAACAGTTTTAATCGTATAAAGCCAGCAACGGTGTATATGATGTGCACTTGCACTTTAATAGTCCAACGTTTTCCTTGTGCGATAAGATAAATCGTTTCAAGTTATCACTAGATATAGTTTGTTATTCGAAAGACGTGTTTATTTTCGAAACAATATCTGGAATTCACCAGAGAGAGGGGGATACTAGCGGCAAGCAGCCATGTAGTCGCCTAGTGTCTGCTTAATGAAATTTTCCTAGTCAAATTGTCCTGATTAAAGCGCCAGTGGGAAAATACAACAACCATTGATATGTATATGTTATTTAGTACAATAAGTCATTTATTGCAAGTTGTACCGTCTGTGCTGCGGGTATAATCTGAATACTCTCTTATATCGTCACTGACCCACTTGTTAACCAATATCAGCTTATCAACAGGTCCCACATGTGTGGCTAATTCAAGGCCGTATCATTCCGTAAATCATTCCTGATACCATATACGACCAGAGCTCTTGAGGTGCATTAATCGGTAGGGTATCTCAACCTGATAAATAGGCTAAGCTAGAATCCCTTAGCCAGGTCGACCCAGGCGATAATAAAATGAAAACCGGCAGGTCTTGATAAAAAAAATCACATAAGCTGAGTATGTTTTAGTAAACACTGGACATATTCGGAAAACTTGCAATATAACTATATATAAATTCATACATATGTATATGTACATATATATATATATATATATATATATATGCATTTTATGCATAAATATATATAAGACATGTAGCTATATATATATATATATATATATATATATATATATATATATATATATATATATATATATATATATATATATATATATATATATATATATATATATATATATATATATATAAACATATATATATATTTATATATATAATATTTATACTCAAAATCAATTTTATTTTAGTTGTCGGCGCCCAATTTATATAGCGATTCAAAATTTCAATGCATCGACAATAGCAAGTAAACTGTCAATACGTGCTTTCAATTCGCTAATTGTATAACCAACTAGCAAATATTTCGAGGCTTGACCTCGTTCACCCATCATACCCTATTTGCTTTTGCTATATAAAATATTAGTCTTCGGACTCATTAAAAGAGAGATTGATGTTCCTTTAATTGTTCAGTGTATTTTGTTAACGTTCTATTTAAAGTTTGGCAAAATTAGCCCCTCATTTTCGGAGGCTGAAAGTATATGAATCTAACTCACAACGTCATTATGTATCACCATCTGCCAGTTAGTATCCAATAATTTTCGTTGTATTTATTCAACGGAATTCTAGCTTCACCCATTGTTTCAGATTGGGATACCCCGCAGACAACAAAGCTTGCTAAGAAACTTTTGGACTTATTAGTGTAACTTATTTGTGCTGTATTCTCGGATCTGGCAATACTTCATCAGAATCCACTGTTATCTATGTTCTCCGTTAAACTAGCTATTTTTTTCCGAAAGTGAAGAGACTTGGGTCAAATAAGTATTGAGGAATTTATGCGATTGGCAACGGCAACTGCCTGGTGGCTTACTTCTATCCCTCGAATTGTAATTTCTCAAGCAAACAAACAGCAGTTTTTTAAAATTCTCTTTTGGTTGTTTTGTTGTACTATATAACTTTTAAAAACATTAATAAAGGGAAATGTGAGTAACCTCTGGCTTGATCTGGATAAGCGAGCCCAGCAATCATACCCATCCATCATCATTGCGTTATAACCTCATAGTTGAAAGGGACATTACATCGCATTCTCTGCAACCGAGCATTGATCATGACCATACACGCAGCTTACCCGTTTATTTTGCAGCTGCAAGCTTTGTTTTTTATGCATGTTACTCAAATACCTAAACCTGATCATTCCGACTATCAGTCGCCATATGATTTTACTTGGATTACTGTATATTTCATATGTAGCAATACATATATTTTGTTATTCAGATGACATGCACAAAGACGTGAAGAGGATCCATAACTCGTGAGCAACCCAAAAGAGTGAGAAATAAGTTGCGAACAGAAAAACAGTAAGAAAGGAATTTCTGATCTATAGGGATATTTATAATAGCTTAATGACATTCCTTGTTTTTGTTTATGAGCCTGCTATCAATGCCAGCAACAGTCATAATTATCCAGACGATATTTAGTGAAATAAAGCCTGGTATTTTGGGTTTCATCCGGCGGTGTTCCTGGCATAAATGGAATGCTATGAAACTGTCCTGGACCAATTTTTTCATGAGAGCTAATGCAACATTTGCGAATGAATAATAACCGAGCTTTCTCTCTATTAAATATTGTCAAAGGCAAAGTGACCCCTTTTTACTAAAGGCAATTGTATTTGTGACATATAAGATATATATGAGGTGGGCAGTTTCTCAAATTGAATTGTTTCCGCTAGCTACACCTGCACAATTTCGATCGCAGTCTTAAAACCGTTGAAACTACTACTGCACTGCATTTTGTCCTCTTTCAAGGTCGTAGGCTGCCATCAAATGAATGGGACCAAGGCGGTCCGGGTGAAAACATATTCTATAACGGGCGCTGATATGTTTTGCATAATATATCAGACGTCCTTCATGGGTTTTCTTACACGTAATCATCATCAATCTCATAGTAAAGTTCGTTTTTTGTTAGTTCACACAATCTCTGCTCTCGTCCAAGCTCGTGCTGTTGACTTAATGACACGTTACCCGTAAAAGGGACGTTAAGATAGAGCGTCGTACAATAATTGGCACAGGAGGCTATAAGGTCTTAGGCTCGTATATAACACACGAGTTTCTGTCCTTAATGTAGGCCTTGGGTCATCAAGCGACATGGAAAAGACATCATTCAATGTTTCCATTTGGTGTCTGTGTATCTTTTTTTTGGGTATGGATCGTATCTTAAGCAGTGATCCGCACGTCAATCGTTATTTCGTTAGGGTGTGCTTCAATGATGCAGCCGAACCCTTACGGACGAGCATTATGGCGTTCAGTAAATGGACGATCTGTTTTTCACCCAGGCCTAATGGTTCGTTGTCTTCTAGAAATACGAAATGTACCAATGAAATGTACGTCCATGAAAGCGATAGCGCTGTTCCATGTTGAAATATAAATGATGAACTCACTGTCATGTCCGCATATTTTACTTTTCTAAAAATATACGTTTGTCACTTAATGGATTTATCGTGACCGGTCAAAGCATTTGCATACGCAAGATAATCAATTTTATGCCAAATACTAATATGAAAGCGTGATAATAACGATTGTGCATAAGGTCTATTTATTTTAGAACATGTTTAATGTGTATATATCATTACAAATGAAACCAAATGGGTATTTAAGCACCACACAATTGGCGTATAATACGGTGTGAGTAGGTGAATATAACTGTGTACATGTGCTGGTTCAACCATCCAACTGCGAATTAAAGAGCAGTCTTTATGTCTGGCAAATGATTATTATTTGCAAAAATGTAAACATCTGTATACGTTACCGTCACGATGTGATAACGCTGGGAAATCATTAACAAAACGATCATTTTGCGTTTCATAGATATTATAAGCTTTCAAATGAATACAGTGTGATGATAACGCTAATAGCATATATTATAACACTAATAAGAGTTCTAACCCATATCAGCTGAACAGAAAAGAGTTATTCAGATAAATGAAGCACAAAAGGATAAAAAGATAATATAGATTATAATTGATATTCTGTAGGAGGTCTTTGTCGAAATACTAATCATTGTACTACTGATGTCGATTGTTGGACAATGCGCGACTGATTAGGAATTTACGTTAGGTTCGTGCCGAACGGTAGCACGAGAGAATCTAGTCACATGCTTACGAAGATTGCTACTTGTAATGGCTGTCAAAGAGCGCTGTTTATATAGTGAATGTTGTTAATGTCATGCATTGAAACGAAATTGTCACATATATTTTTGATATCGCGGACGCAGTAAGATGCTTTTCAATAGGGTTCGTGGGAACATTAAACGCAATCCACAAAGATGTTTATTAATTTATATACAACGCCAAAAAGACATGACCAAAAAAAAGAATTATGCGATAGAACTAACGTTTCTTCAATATCTCCTGTGTATATAAAACAGTTCTAATTCATTTCCACTTCTCGAGGTAGCGCACCCAGGCATCGTTTGGAAGAAGTTGATCTTCCAGATATTGCTCGAAATATCTTTAACGATGTTTATAAGACATACATTCCTCTGGGATCGAGGTATATAATCTGAATGAGGCTCCCCGATCCATCGGACAAGCCACAACGGTGGAATGTGATACCTCGAGCCAACAACCGAATTCATAAGACATTCCTCTCGGCTCGAAGTATATAACCTTTAATAAGCCGATCGAACATTATGTTGATGACGTTTTTCTCCCACCTGTACTACTAGCCGGATGTGTCATAAATGGCTTGCGTGATGCAGATGTGTTGCAAGATTGATTAAGATGAGAGAATAACTGGTCACACATACAACACGCAACAAACAAAAGCATCGCGGATGCAGCAAGGCCACCTTCGTTCTATCTTACTGTACATCAACTCTTCATGATGTAGCAAGGAAGCGACGAATATATTAAGGTCTATTGTCAATGCCAGTCAATGGGTTGACCATTACCGTAGTGTACTAATGGAATTTTGATGGAGTGAATTGGGCAACTCCAATAAGTTTTTCCGTGTAACTGTTCGGTAGGATAATGGCTGAAATAAGCTGTAGGCGTGATTTGACTTGACAATAACAGCAATCGCAGCAGGTATGCGTGGAGCACCCTTTTTTCACTGACATAATTGTCGCTGTACGTTTACAAAGTAAGAATGTGATCAAGCGTTTCAATTGTGACCACGAATGCTATTCCTGTCACAGCATCTTTGTTAACCATTTCACAGCTCAATCAAGAGCCAATCAAGAGTCATGGTATGTTACTAATTCATCTTCCTTCATATCTTCATGAAGTAATGTTTTATAACAGAAACCGATCAAGGTAAGAACGGTCTGATATGTATTTCAAACAATTAGCGCATAGCAAATTAACCATTTATCACACTAAAGTAGCAAGCTAACGAGATAATGCCCATGCAAGCTGAATGAATTATCTGTATGACTGCTGACTCGGGTTAGAAAATCAGCTGCAGGATGAACAATATTGACGAACAATGCACATGTGAAACATTACAGATGCATTACCAGTCTTCGATTGGTTAGCAACGCAGATGTTATGTCTACAGAATTGATTAACTGGTAACGTTTCAACATCATATTGTTTAGCAAAGAAATGCCACAGCAGTACATTCTTTATACATATTTAGTACGTACATGAGATTGTGCTTTCATTGAAAAAGTTTGGTATATATTGAGTAGGCTGCAGCTGTTACGCCCGACCGATCATGCCTCGTTTACTATGGAAGTTGCGCAAATTGGCAGTAAATAACACATAATGATTCGTACATCAGTGAGTAGTGGTTGTTGAGGTTACAATTCGAACAAAAACTATTAATTGAGCAGCTATAAGATTTGCAAACGATGACATACAGACAACAGTTGCAGCAAGATTTGTATTGATAATTGATCAGCTTAGCCACCAAAAAGGGCTTTCCTTAAATGATTAACGTAACACAAAGTTTTAGTCGGAATATCAGGACTCATACATTAGCAATGTAGATATTGGTAGTTACTATGGAAATGATAAATGTTGAAAGTACACCTTATGGACAGATTTTTGCAAAATGAATCAGCGGTTTTTGTGGGCAAATATCAACCTAGATATTTAAATTGTGAAATAATCAAACAGCATCTAACATAACGATATTTTTCAACCCTCATTTATTATTTAATGCCCTGTAGGATGATAAAAACGGAGAATCTCAGGTAATGAATGATAGCAGCTTACTTCCAATAGTTAATAACGACTACCTATCTACACCCCAATTACCTCCCGTAATCTAAAGTTCATCGTAAATTACGTAGAACCTTTACGTTGGTAAATTAAATATAGTATGTTGCGTAGACATCATATTCTTCTTTATTAAGATGAACATGCTATCATGCAAGCCTAGGTGTTGGAGATCTGTCTAAGTGGCAAGTAATCTAGTTACTGAAGTTCCGAATTAGTGCAATTTCCTCTTTCCCCTTTCCATGCAATGTGTTCATTGGCCCCAAAAAGTGCACATGCTGAAGGCAATGACGAGCGTACCATCAGCGACATTAATTTACACCCGAGCTAAGCTGAGTTATCTACTGAATGCTTGTGCCTTTACATTGATTTATAAGGATATGCAATCAGCCTCACTGAGCCCCCATCGATCAACACTACAATAAAACATAAGCCAGATATCTTACATTGTTTGATAGATAGGAAATATACGGCGCAGACGGGTGAATGAATAGTAGGAGCGATCTTAAATGGAAATATCATCGTTTTATGTGGCCCAGCTCGTCTTGTATAGGCTTTTTGGAAGTTTTTGGGTGGTAAAAAGTGTAATGAACATTTGCTATCTTTTTTACCATTGCCGAATAAAACAAATCTCGCCTTAAAATAGCATCTGTAGCGGTATGAAAATAGTATATAACGTTTATATATTACTTTATTCAATATTTTTTTTTAAAAGTAAAGGGTTTGCGTATGATGCATTACAATTGATAATATTTAGCAGCTATCGTCATATTCATTATAATAAGTTTGGGACTTCAAACATTTACCTGTTTTGAACACAAATAATTGGATTTAATTAAATGAATATTGTTGAGGACGTCATAAAAAGTATAATATCCATGCTATCTTTATAGACACATTCCAAATGTAAGGCCAGACTATCATTAAACATTTGTCCCATACCCTGCAAAGGCAAAAGAGATCGTCCGAATTCACCGTGCGCTTCCTCCGAATTTCTTTATTGGGAAGCCCCTCTACCACACGAAGTCCCGATATTCCTAATTTTGTCGAAACCCATAGCGGAACAATGCGCTTGAGATGAAAAGGCCACATAACCGACCCACACTACTTCTGTAGGGCATATGGTTTAGTATGTAATGCCCAGCGGCTCAAGAAATAGTGCAAATCAGTCAAGCTATTACAAGGTAATATAGCGAACATCTTTTCAATCAACATATTGTTATTTTCACACAGCTAGTGGGCTTTTGTTATGAATGAAATATTATACATTAGCCAGCTGGCTAAGCAGTATACTCAATATGTGATAAGGCCAAATTAATGATTGAACTATAACTCTTCATTGTTACGGGTAAGCCATGCTTTAGTTGAGCAATTGCAGCAAAGAAGGTAGTGATGATTGTTGCTGTCCCTCAATATACAATTATCGATTCTGTGCATTGTACTTACCATGTTAACTACTAATGGACTTGCAAGTGAAGATACACATGGAAATATCGAAGGTATATATTACTTTACGTGAATTGCGGGGATAATAATGTTACTGGTCTGGAAAATAGGGAATTGTGATCACGTTGACTTCAGTAAATGTCGAAATGGATTTAACATTCAACACAACATGTTTTTTAAAAGAAAAGCCTCTGAATATCTGGAAATATTGACTAGCAGTAACAATTAAGAGTTAATACCTTGGCCTTGTAAGTGTCAATTGGGAAACTCATTGTAATGCGTTTGGCATGTGAGAACTGTCAGATGCCACACCCTCACCAAAAACAATAAACCGAACACAGTGCAGACGCCAAAACTATTTCCGATGTGTGGGATGCGACTATTTTATAATAAATACAGGAAAGTCTGTAAGATGTAAAGATGCAACTCCTGTTAGCCATAGCCAAGGAGTTTACCAAAATAAGCCGTTGATACACTGCAACGTTGCTGTATACGAGAACATGGTGCCGATGTTTTCCGGCTAAATGGTGTAAGCAATGGAAGCACAAAATCGGCATCTAGTGAACCACACTGACAAACATCTTCTGTGTGAGCGTATAGTGAGTAGGTAACGTATGATTCTACTGGTAATAAACTAATCAATCACATTCAAGTAGAACCATAAATACAAAGATGAATCCTATATGAAATAAGCCTTTTCTATTCCAGCAAGCAACGCGTGGGTATTATTGTACGTGAACACGTTAAGTCAGAATCGAATCATTCATAGGACCAATGACAGCAGCGAGATCGTCACCAGGATATTATAACATAGCTGGTAATTCCAGGTTCATGCTCTTTTTTGAATTCTAGACAGAGGTCATGTCCACATTTAGAAAGGCTTCAGATAGACGAGGATCACATGCCTTTCATATGTCGTTGTTAAACCTCGATTTCATTGATACACCAACTATACCATCTATTCAAGCATGTATATGTGAATGCACTCTGCTGGTTTGATGTTCGTCTGTTCGAGATCTAATTGCTTGATAGCAGCTACTCACTCACATACAATAACTAATAGGAATTTCCGACGGTTGCTAGCAGAACGTTGGGTGCATTATGTGGACATTATAAATGCCTTAAAAGTTACGGCACATTGCACGACAGCAAATAGAATGTTGAGAACAACTGAACGTATGATAGCCCTTTGTATTTGCGAAAGCTGGTAAGCAGATCGTGGTGAAGGCAATAATTGATTTCTCGTCGGTGCAGCATATTACTGGAACCTTGAGTGAATTGGCTACGAGATTTATAAAATAACCAACCTCAGTATTTATTTGCAATAATTGGTATCATGTGAAAGCATGAAAACACCAACTAAAACTGTCGTATTAGGGGGCAATCTATTATGAAGTATATAAGTAACGTTTATGTACTTCAATAGTATATGCAGGAATCATTTACTACCACCATACCTCATATACTAAATCGACGCTCTACCGGTTATCGTATTCTTCGACAGGATCTGATGTATTTTAAAATACAGTTAACGAAACGGCCTAACCATTTATTGGACATTTAATTTTTTTGCTTGTATAAAACAACGGAAACTACACCAGAAGGCAGAATATAGGCCACATAATTACTGCCATTTTGAGACACTTACCCGCGTACGATTGCGGCATAGCATGACACTGAAATATAATTACTTCAACAGTTAAACTTTTAAGTAAGCAATATAATGACTGCTACAGAAAGATGTTTTGACGGATTGAGCAGTAATGCAGGTCAGAAATTGCATATACAAAGATTGGCAAAGTTACAGCCTGAGCGTCAATGCAGTTAGTGTCATTCTCTGTTAAAAGAGCCATTCCAAAGATTGATTTGGGCGTCAAACAGTTCATGTTTCTGGAATATTTCAAATCCAATAATGCCTTTTTGACACGCTGAAAAATTGATATGAATTTCTAGCTCTAACAAAGCTAACATTGGGCAAATGCAAGTGATTTAAATGTGGGATATTGCGTTAAAACCCATTAGAAACACAGTTTGAAATCATACCCATTTAGCCGGAATACCGTCTCTCAGTCTTCATAAGCACATGGTATGTTTTGCCATACGAAGCTGATTTTGTTAGCTTGTAATAGCATCAGATCCTGTCATTTGGATAGCGTTTTACAACAATTTACTAGTCAGGTGTGATGCTGCGTAATACCTCAGAAGCCTTAATAAATGAGTGATGGTACTATACATAAAAATGCCAAAATGTCAATTACTTCTCAATACGTAACTGAGCAGCACGTCAAACAACAAAATAAAATAGAATTTTATTGGTATGTGGAACGTAATTACAAATGAATTATTCGAAGCGTATGTATTAACCCTGCATTGTTAGTGATTCTCACGTCTATGTTTTGTTGAGGGTGAGTCATTGCGCCTATCTAGATTTGATGTTTGGCATAGAAGAGAAACTTCATGAAAAGCAAATCAAATTTAATAGCTATGAGTTATGTGTGCAGGAGTTAAGAGGAATAACTGACAGAGCTGTCTGCTTACACATGCATATTCATAGCATAGATCCTCCTGATACTTTTTATTATTGTTTGGTTTTTGATTTCTAATTTTGGGGTTGATAATTTTTGGCTTTTTTTAGCCGTGGTGTGTCCATTGTTGGGCTTTTTATTGCGTATGAAATTGATGGCTGCATGCTTTGTAGTGAGTTGTCTAATGTTGACACACAAGTTCTAGAACCTCTATCGTGCTTTTGAATCTGAGTGATTGTTTTTGATGTATCTTAAGTTGGTGCTCTACATATTTATTGTACCGCCGTTATCTAGATAATTCATGTTGCGTGCGTCGCGTTTCGGATATCATTTTTCGACGCAATCGTTTGCGACGCATGTGTTAAATATAAATGAAAGTACGATATCATCAAAGTTTAGATCAATTGGTAAAACAGGTCCCTAATGAAGACATACAAGTCCAGCAGGGTAAGGAAAAAAATCAGTCAAAGTTATTCAAAAGACAATTATTATTCTGCTTGAAAAACATATACGGTACGCTATAAATTTATTTTATATAATCTCGGACTTTTGTGAGGATGAATTTAGCAATTATGCCTGTTACGAAGATCGGAGGGGTGGTACGGTTGTGAGTCATTTACAAATTGGACACTCATTGGTTTGCAGACAATTAGACATTTGCATGTGAATGTGAAGGACGGTTTGTTTAACAAAGAATCATTAACCTTAGGGTAACCTTTTCAAATGTCGTCGGAAATAAATGGTGGATATTGCTAATATTGGATGCTTCTATAATGGCAAATGCTCACATTTGGTTGTGTATCAAAAATTAAGAATATAAATTTAGTATTTAATGCCCTGTAGGATGATAAAAACGGAGAATCTCAGGTATTGAATGATAGCAGCTTACTTCCGATAGTTAATAACGACTACCTATCTACACCCCAATTACCTCCCGTAATCTAAGGTTCATCGTAAATTACGTAGAACCTTTACGTTGGTAAATTAAATAGAGTATGTTGCGTAGTCATCATATTCTTCTTTATTAAGATGAACCCGCTATCATGCAAGCCTAGGTGTTGCGAGATCTGTCTAAGTGGCAAGTAATCTAGTTACTGAAGTTCCGAATTAGTGCAATTTCCTCTTTCCCCTTTCCATGCAATGTGTTCATTGGCCCCAAAAAGTGCACATGCTGAAGGCAATGACGAGCGTACCATCAGCGACATTAATTTACACCCGAGCTAAGCTGAGTTATCCACTGAATGCTTGTGCCTTTACATTGATTTATAAGGATATGCAATCAGCCTCACTGAGCCCCCATCGATCAACACTACAATAAAACATAAGCCAGATATCTTACATTGTTTGATAGATAGGGAATATACGGCGCAGACGGGTGAATGAATAGTAGGAGCGATCTTAAATGGAAATATCATCGTTTTATGTGACCCAGCACGTCTTGTTTAGGCTTTTTGGAAGTTTTTTGGTGGTAAAGCGTAATGAACATTTGCTATCTTTTTTACCATTGCCGAATAAAACAAATCTCGCCTTAAAATAGCATCTGTAGCGGTATAGCAATAGTATATAACGTTTATATATTACTTTATTCAAAATTTTCTTTTAAAAAGTAAAGGGTGTGCGTATAATGCATTACAATTGATAATATTTAGCAGCTATCGTCATATTCATTATAATAAGTTTGGGACAAATAATTGGATTTAATTAAATGAATATTGTTGAGGACGTCATAAAATAATTTATATCCATGCTATCTTTATAGACACATTCCAAATGTAAGGCCAGACTATCATTAAACATTTGTCCCATACCCTACAAAGGCAAAAGGGATCGTCCGAATTCACTGTGCGCTTCCTCCGAATTTCTTTATTGGGAAGCCCCTCTACCACACGAAGTACCGATATTCCCATAACGGAACAATGCGCTTGAGATGAAAAGGCCACATAACCAACCCACCCTACTTCTGTAGGGCATACGGTTTAGTATGTAATGCCCAGCGGCTCAGGAAATAGTGCAAATCAGTCAAGCTATTACAAGATAATATAGCGAACATCTGTTCAATTAACATATTGTTATTTTCACACAACTAGTGGGCTTTTGTTATGAATGAAAAATTATACGTTAGCCAGCTGGCTAAGCAGTATACTCAATATGTGATATTAAGGCCAAATTAATGATTGAACTATAACTCGTCATAGTTACGGGTAAGCCATGCTTCAGTTGAGCAATTGCAGCAAAAAAGGTAGTGATGATTGTTGCTGTCACTTTACTCAATATATAATTATCGATTCTGTGCATTGTACTTCCCATGTTAACTACAAATGGACTTGCAAGTGAAGATACACATGGATATATCGAAGGTATATATTACTTAACGTGAATTGCGGGGATTATAATGTTACTGGTCTGGAAAATAGGGAATTGTGATCACGGTGACTTCAGTAAATGTCGACATGGATTTAACAATCAACACAACATGTTTTTTAAAAGAAAAGCCTCTGAATATCTGGAAATATTGACTAGCAGTAACAATTAAGAGTTAATACCTTGGCCTTGTAAGTGTCAATTGGAAAACCCATTGTAATGCGTTTGGCATGTGAGAACTGTCAGATGCCACACCCTCACCAAAAACAATACACCGAACACAGTGCAGACGCCAAAACTATTTCCGATGTGTGGGATGCGACTATTTTATAATAAATACAGGAAAGTCTGTAAGATGTAAAGATGCAACTCCTGTTAGCCATAGCTAAGGAGTTGATACACTGCAACGTTGCTGTATACGAGAACATGGTGCCGATGTTTTCCGGCTAAATGGTGTAAGCAATGGAAGCACAAAATCGGCATCTAGTGAACCACACTGACAAACATCTTCTGTGTGAGCGTATAGTGAGTAGGTAACTTATGATTCTACTGGTAATAAACTAATCAATGACATTAAAGTAGAACCATAAATACAAAGATGAATCCTATATGAAATAAGCCTTTTGTATTCCATCAAGCAACGCGTGGGTATTATTGTACGTGAACACGTTAAGTCAGAATCGAATCATGTCATAGGAACAATGACAGCAGCGAGATCGACACCAGAATATTATAACATAGCTGGTAATTCCAGGTTCATGCTCTTTTTTGAATTCTAGATAGAGGTCATGTCTATATTTAGAAAGGCTTCAGATAGACGAGGATCACATGCCTTCCATATGTCGTTGTTAAACCTCGATTTCATTGATACAACAACTATACCATCTATTCAAGCATGTATATTTGAATGCACTCTGCTGGCTTGATGTTCGTCTGTTCGAGATCTAATTGCTTGATAGCAGCTACTCACTCACATACAATAACTAATAGGAATTTCCGACGGTTGCTAGCATAAAGTTAGGTGCATTATGTTGACATTATAAATGCCTAACAAGTTACGGCACATTGCACGACAGCAAATAGAATGTTGAGAACAACTGAACGTATGATAGCCCTTTGTATTTGCGAAAGCTGGTAAGCAGATCGTGGTGAAGGCAATAATTGATTTCTCGTCGGTGCAGCATATTACTGAAACCTTGAGTGAATTGGCTACGAGATTGATAAAATAACCAACCTCAGTATTTATTTGCAATAATTGGTATCATGTGAAAGCATGAAAACACCAACTAAAACTGTCGTATTAGGGGGCAATCTATTATGACGTATATAAGTAACGTTTATGTACTTCAATAGTATATGCAGGAATCATTTACTACCACCATACCTCATTTAGAAAATCATCGCTCTACCGGTTATCGTATTCTTCGACAGGATCTAATGTATTTTAAAACACAGTTAACGAAACGGCCTAACCATTTATTGGACATTTAATCTTTTTGCTTGTATAAAACAACGGAAACTACACCAGTAGGCAGAATATAGGCCACATAATTACTGCCATTTTGAGACACTTACCCGCGTACGATTGCGGCATAGCATGACACTGAAATATAATTACTTCAACAGTTAAACTTTTAAGTAAGCAATATCATGACTGCTACAGAAAGATGTTTTGACGGAGAGAGCAGTAATGCAGGTCAGAAATTGCATATACAAAGATTGGCAAAGTTACAGCCTGAGCGTCAATGCAGTTAGTGTCATTCTCTGTTAAAAGAGCCATTCCAAAGATTTATATGGGCGTCAAACAGTTCATGTTTCTGGAATATTTCAAATCCAATAATTTGACACACTAAAAAATTGATATGAATTAATAGCTCTAACAAAGCTCACATTGGGCAAATACAAGTGATTTAAATGTGGGATATTGCGTTAAAACCCATTAGAAACTGTTTGAAATCATACCCATTTAGCCGGAATACCGTCTCTCAGTCTTCATAAGCACATGGTATGTTTTGCCATACGAAGCTGATTTTGTTAGCTTGTAATAGCAACAGATCCTGTCATTTGAATAGCGTTATACAACAATTTACTAGTCAGGTGTGATGCTGTGTAATACCTAAGAAGCCTTAATAAATGAGTGATGGTACTATACATAAAAATGCCCAAAATGTCAATTACTTCTCAATACGTAACTGAGCAGCACGTCAGATGACGCACCAATGCAATATAATTAAGTGTCCGAAGAACCCCCTGAATTTAATCGAGCAAGCACTGTGTAGTTTGGATACTCTTGTAAACTTTCATAATTACTCTTACAGACATTGCTGCAACAAAATACAATAGAATTTTATTGGTATGTGGAACGTAATTACAAATGAAATATTCGAAGCGTAGGTATTAACCCTGCATTGTTAATGATTCTCGCGTCTATTTTTTGTTGAGGGTGAGTCATTGCGCCTATCTAGATTTGATGTTTGGCATAGAAGAGAAACTTTACGAAAAGCAAATCAAATTTAATAGCTATGAGTTATGTGTGCAGGAGTTCAGAGGAATAACTGACGGAGCTGTCTGCATACACATGCATATTCATAGCATAGATCCTTCTGATACTTTTTATTATTGTTTGGTTTTTGATTTCTAATTTTGGGGTTGATAATTTTTGGCTTTTTTTGGCCGTGGTGTGTCCATTGTTGGGCTTTATATTGCGTATGAAATTGATGGCTGCATGCTTTGTAGTGATTTGTCTAATGTTGACACACAAGTTGTAGAACCTCTATCGTGCTTTTGACTCTGAGTGATTGTTTTTGATGTATCTTAAGTTGGTAATCTACAAATTTATTGTACCGCCGTTATCTAGATAATTCATGTTGCGTGCGTCGCGTTTCGGATATCATTTTTCGACGCAATCGTTTGCGACGCATGTGTTAAATATAAATGAAAGTACGATATCGTCAAAGTTTAGATCAATTGGTAAAAAAACAGGTCCCTAATGAAGACATACAAGTCCAGCAGGGTAAGGAAAAAAATCAGTCAAAGTTATTCAAAAGACACAATTATTATTCTGCTTGAAAAACATATATGGTACGCTATAAATTTATTTTATATAATCTCGGACTAATGTGAGGATGAATTTAGCAATTATGCCTGTGAAGAATATCGGAGGGGTGGTACGGTTGTGAGTCAGTTACAAATTGGACACTCATTGGTTTGCAGACAAATATACATTTGCATGTGAATGTGAAGGACGGTTGTTTAACAAAGAATCATTAACCTTAGGGTAACTTTTTCAAATGTCGTCGGAAATCAATGGTGGATATTGATAATATTGGATGCTTCTATAATGGCAAATGCTCACATTTGGTTGTGTAACAAAAATTGAGAATATAAAGCTTCAATCTGTTACGCAGTCAGAACCTAAAATAATTATTCGTTTGTTCTACTTTATAAGTCCCCGTAAACCAGTAGACGCACTCGTAAAAGACGGCATATCCTTTTAATATAGAACGTGACCCGGTGACGGAGTGACGGGACTATTAATGGTAAATATTCACAAATAGATCATAATTATACCTTTAAGCGCCATATATCAACGCATAAGAAACGCAGACCGCTAAGGATGTTTTTCGCACTGAACACACATTCAATTCCAGCTTTACATGACGCATGTGCCAACCACTCGAGCGTAAAGATAGCAACCTCTTCTCTACTTCGAATTTGTGGTCTGGAGAAAACATTTACGGTGCCTACACTGTCCATTGAGTGTCAGGTGCGTCAGCTATACGCACACACACACAGGCACACAGACAAACACGCATATATATATATATATATATATATATATATATATATATATATATATAGGATATATATATATATATATATATATATATATATATATATATATATATATAAATATATATATGTATAGCTATATATATGTATATATATATATATATATATATATATGTATAGCTATATATATATATCATATAGAACATATATATATAAATATATATATATATGTATAAAAATATATATAGATATATAAATACAAACATACATAGTATATATTGATATGCAGTTATATAAACATCAATATATATATATATATATATATATATTTATATATATATATAAATCGAAAATATATGTTCGAAAATACGGATATATACGAATAAATATATACATATATATATATATATATATATATATAAAATATAGAGATTATATATATCTCTATATATATATATATATATATATATATATATATATCTCTCTCTATCTATATATATATATATATATCTCTATATTCTCTATCTCTCTATCTCTCTCTATATATATCTATATCTCTATCTCTCTATATCTCTATCTCTCTCTATATCTATATATATATATTATATCCATATATATTAACTTCTTGGAAGCAGGCGCTATTAAAATACATGGTTAATACATTTGTTATATGTTAAGATAAGTGTTTGCAATGACTGTTGATGTTTCAGGCCTATAAATTCTTTTATATGGGTGCTGCTATTCAATCTGTAAAGACAGAGAACGTAGGACGTTTTGAACTTATCTTCTTAACACGAGCGAATCCTGCCGAATATATAATGACACAATACGCGTTATTATATCGCTCATTATGTTTAACCATGTTGTGGGATTAGTTATGGTTTATTGTAAGTTTACGCTGTGTCAGATTTGTGATAATTGAAAATAACTTAGACCATAAATATCGCTTCACCTTATTGGATAAATGCGTGCATGCATTCTAACTTAGGCTACATTGAGAATGGCCATAGATGTCCATAAACCGATGAGTCTAAATACCGTTTTGATGGATGCATTGCTTCGATGTCGTGTTTTCTAGCTAACATTCAACGTCAGTATCTTAGTAATGTTAGCTAATTGAGTTTGCTCAATCTCAATTTTGCTTTTGTCCAAGCTGTGGCTGTTTAATAAATGGCACGTAACCCGTATACGGGACGTTAGGATAGGTCGATTGTAAAATATACGTCGTCATAAAGTATTTGCCACTAGAGGCTAGAAAGGCTTAAAGTCGCATACAATACCCCAGTTCATGTCCTTTACGCAGGCTTTTGGGCCGTCAGGCGATATGTAAGCGACGTCATTTGGTGCCGTTCAACTCATTTTGGGCAAAGATCACCTCTGAAGCAGTAATACGCCAGGGCGTATTTCAATGACGTAGCCGAATCATTATGGACGTTGCTTATAGCATTCAGTATATTGACGATCTGTATATATGTATATATATATATATATATATATATATATATATATATATATATATATATATATATATATATATATATATATATATATATATATATATATATATATATATATATATATATATATATATATGTATATACATATATCCCTATATATATATATCTATATATATATCTATATATCTATATATATATATATATATATATATATATATATATATATATATGTGTGTGTGTGTGTGTGTGTGTGTCAGCACGAACGCGACCTTTAGTGGACAAACAGCCGACCTGTCGTAGACTTGGGTCCCCATAAAATCAACGCACATTTTCTTTAAACATTATTGACCATTCGAGTATGAGAGTCTAATGTAAGTAACATACAAAGATAATTTTTCAAGGGTGATTTCTGTGAATTTAGTTAAATTGCTGTAAAATTTTGACCGGGAGATGTCTACCCTGTGGAGTGGCAATGCGGTAATAACAGACCAAATGACTGTTAACCTCAAGTGCTCGACCCGATGGTTATCGAGGTAAATAACTGGTACCGGCGGTCAAACGTCACGCCGATTTTTATTGGGCAAGCCATTTTTGTGCTGTTTGGTGCTCTAATGTAACTGGTAATGGGTAATGAAAGTAGGCCTATAATCAGACAAATGAATCAAAACACAAAAAAACCCAATTTGGCTGTACAACCTAAAATAACTTCAACCATAATGTTATCTGTTTATAAGGCGCCCTCTAACATGCCATTTGATATGCAACATTACTCAATAGTGATGTATTATAGATAGAATGGCAAACCAACCCTGCCTCATGTGAGTAACAGCGTGTCAAGTGCTTGTCCAAATTATGTGCCATTTCTGGATGATCAAAATCATTACAAAATCTTTCTGACATATAAAAAAATAACAAAATTCTTGTGATGCCAAAAGTGAGACCTTGCAAAGAAACTAAAGGCATATTTGATAAAAGCATTTAGACATTTTGATTGACCACTCTACCAATGAATATCTGTTCACCTGTTTATGGGTCGTTTTACAATTAATAAATCCAATTAGTGCAAAGGACACAAAATAGGCCCTGACATTTTATTCAATCGGTGACATTTGCACCAAGTCTACTTCGAGAAGCCGAATCAACAGCAGGATCATTCAAATTATACAATTACTTACCTGCTTACATGTCCATCAAAATAAACTTCGCAGCTTCTAACACCTCACTTCCCTGAACGCTTCCCGTCTGGCAAACTGGGTCCCCAAAGAGACCTTCGTGCTACACAGCACTTGGTCTCGCTCACGCTTCCTTCTTTTGATTGTTGAATCTGTTTTTAGCTTCTTTCTCTCTCCACCTTTTTCTTCGTTTCCTGCGTTGGTCGACCATTATTGCGATGAAAATAATACAAACTAAACATCGGCCGGCGGCAAACGGCATAGAGAGATGACGTTTTTGCGCTTCCGGAATTAATTATTCATGAGCTTCTAAATAAGGGTTATTTTTGACGGGACGTGAAAAATAAGGAATTGAAAGTTTATTTAAGAACAACAAGAAATATATACGGCGATTCTAACTTGGGAATCCGGATATCAACACCATTTAGGATACTCTTGCAGTTAGGAACTTTTTTTTTCGTTTAAAAATTCAATGATTTTTTGATGAAATGCACCTTCAAATACTAATTTGTATTGGAATATTTTTTAGCGGAATTGTGTGACCATTATTTATTCACTAATGTGACATTTTCTCGCAAGCTAATGATTATCCGCTACTAGTTCTCTAACGAGTCTCTGACGGCTTTTACCTCATCAACACAGGTACAGGATGAATAAGAGTAAACGAACATTTTGATCTAATAGCAATTGACCGCTTGGTTCGATAATGGGCGATCTTAACAAGATACGTCCTGGGATAAATAACGGGATTCTGATATCTCATATACCAGACAGCAACATTTTAAGTAGCGAATACAACTTAATTTCATATTGTAAATGGATATGACAGCACCAAGCCATTGTTGGGAGGAATACAAAAATCATATCTGCTATATCGATTTGCTACAATAACGATGAGTTTGACAAGACGCATTAAAACAATGCTGTAAAGCAGTGGCTGTGTACACAAAATATAATTGTTAAATGCTATGTAGCCAACACTGAGCCTAAAGAGCCATTGCGGGTTGAGGTATGGTCGTGAGTCAGCGGCCAGTAACTAGATGGAATTGCGATTAGATTAGGTGAGGTTGTCAAATAGCCTCTACCTGTCATTCATTGGAGAAATGCCTTGAGATATAGGCTATATACATTCGTCAATAACTCTTGTAACCCAAGCCGACAACCATATCAAATGCTCAGATAAAATTTGAATGCATTAGAGGAAACTATGTACGCCAGCATGTACAAGTATAATCTTGTAAATTAGACTAATCGCATCATAATGACACGGTAGCCCTGTTTGTGCTACCCTACCGAGTTTCATCGGAGGCTTTATATTACAATTTCTAGCGGGAAGCACGAGAAGTGTTGTATAGTATCTGCAGAACTAAGATCCGGTTAAATTGCAAGCCGTAATCTCGATGTGCAAGTGTTTTGTGGTTGAATGACGAATGGTGTTATTTTTTTTGGTTTATGTGCCTTATTGGTATGCTAGCGTGTGTAGATAGATGTCGATCTCCAAATTCGCTGCTATGCATAAGACAATATTTGCCAGAGCACAGATATTCCATTAGCGATCGTAATTATGCAGCAATATATCTTGTCGTGATGCTCTACACTGCGTATCATTATCAAATAGATTTGATTCCGTTTCCTTTCTAGTATTCTCATATATCTATGCACATGCATATTAGTGAAAAACAAGCACGGACTAAAACCATCAAGTTGTCAAAACCGGTGTCCAGTATCAGCAAGCGAAAATATAGCAGTGATTTGGTGTCCATTAAAAAAACCAATATTTACCAAGATCATACTTTTGACACTTCCCGCCGACATGATTGGGGTGCTATGCGCAACCACTGCGTCAATCTCACCCACACATGATATTATCAGTCTCCTGCCTTGCAAAGAAACTCTCTAAAAGCAGAATTCTTTTTGGTTCATGGTCACATTAAACTGATCTTTGCTGCTCTAAAGCACAATCTAGTTTAATAACACGACTGATTGCTAATCAGGAAGATTTGTTAAATATACATTGACATATTGTTTGTATAACCTTGACAATGTTCGACATGTACATAGCAGTTGTTAATAAAACAGCATTTATAGCCATGCGTTAAAATCTTCATCATGAGATTTAATAGATATGTGCCAAAATAGTATGTTGTCTCGGTGAAAGGTTATAATACACCTCACAAGGAAATGTGCCAGATCTGTTCATGGTATATTTTCGGTGCACTATGATAGGGAGGTTGTTTGATGTACATTACGGATCAGTGCAACTTCGTGCAACAATTTCGAGTTCAATAGCAAAGTATGCACAGCAAATGTGACATAATTGAAATAAATAGTTTGATAATCATAAATGATTTTGTGCTCTTTGAACTAACTGTATAGTGTAAGCAGAGCAAACAAGCGGTTTGTTATTGCTCAGAGTGAGCTTTTAACAAAGTGATGTATACAGATAGCTAGACCTACTATGTAATCGAAACTGGTTACTTGCCATCATGTATGTGTATGTATTAGTCTTGCACAACACATCCATGACCTCAGGTCGTTTAATATTTCAGATACGCGGCCACTACAGAATGGTGGGTAGAATAAAAACATAACATTGAGAATATCGGGTGTTCAATCTTGTATACGAATGCAAGCGAACATGCGGGTGGTATGCACAGCTAGTAGTGTGAAATATTCACTTGGCGGCGGAGGACTGGTATGCACTCTATTTTTTATAGCTATAGTCGAGGCTAATGATACACAGGTCATCCGGTCGTGTGTTTAACACGTGGACGGAATGATAATTACAAAGGTGTTAGGCTATGCTATCAGCATCTTTGGAATTGGCCCACATCCAAACACGACTATTTAAATACATGAGTAGCCGATATATACTCTGTCATTAGCCATTAGTAGTTCACATAAGACGACCAATCAACCTTGTAACAAAGAGGGCAAAACTCATATAATTCATGACGCAAACTAACCATGGTCGTTGCCATTAAATCATTGACATATAACAGTGTGATAAATGGTTTTTTCAATGTAACATGCCTCAGCAACGGCAAACTAAGTATATCTCTTTCAGATCTTTCAATGATATTTTGCATTCGTAATCGGTATATGGTGCATTATCCACTGGGCATCTATCACAAGACGATAACATGATTTGTATGCGATTATTTTGGATTCACAAGCAAATGTTATGCTGTCATATGCTCAATGGTCACGTATGTTTGGGTTATTTGCAAAAGGGCTGGAGTACTCCCTGCATGAAACCCGAAAGCGCCAAAACGTAGAATAATTCCCTCAAAACACCATATTAACCCGCTTCACACTCAATTAATTAACGATCTAGTTTTCTATAGCGCACGATGTTCACATCTTTATCTTCAACAGCCCTTTTGATTTTATTCAAATGCTAAATATTGCTGTCGATTCCATTTAGCAATTTATGTTTCCCTCAACTCATGTCATCGGTTATTGGTTGTCAATATTTCCGACGTTGACAGCAATTTGCGCATATTATCACAACTTCACCAACTGCCTCTGTAAAAGCTTCATTGACAAACGAATCAATCTTATTTCTGCAGTTCTGTCTTTGAAGAGTACAGCCTGCAGTCATAAAAATGTTTCGTTCAGCTAAGCATGCACAACTGAGAACCCAAACATGTCTAAATCTTCTGGAAAGCAGGCACTACAATCATTGCAATAGTAAAATGTTTGGTGAATTCCCTTGATCACTTCTGTCAGAGAACTCTGATAGGTGGATAGAGTTGTTGCTGGGTTGAATGCATCGGCAGTTCAGCAGCGTCTGAGCTTGCCCATCCAGTGAGGTTGTGACACATGGCATACGAGAGTAAAGCATATGTTTTCAGCTGTGAGGGCGATAGCGCACAATCATCCTCATAGTGGTTCCTTTCAAATTCACTTTAAGTATTATCAATGAAAACAGTGTATTCATCACGAACGTTAAACAATAGCGTACCTTATTTATTCTCCATCGAAACGTTAGAACGCAAACAAAATGATTGACACACACACACGCACAGACACACACAAACACACACACACGCACCATTTGCTTACTTTCGTCAGATGTAAACAATATTGTGCGTATCATAGACATTCCATTAATATTTCGTATTTAAAAGTAAAATATGTTGCGTTTACGCTTTCATCACATACAGATGAACACGAATACACATGAAGAATATCGTTGAAAAACGAGCAAATATTTAGTATGCCGGCATTACGGAACTGTTCATACAAAACTGCGTATTACCTCGATCCCAATGATGCTTCAAATAGCTACGGTTTTAGGGTGATAAATTGACCGATAAATGCCGAGTGTTGACATGTATTTGAAGTATGATCTATCAATACGGTATTTTCGAACAGAACAAATATTCTTTGGAATGATTCAGTGGGGACTAACGTTGCTTGATGCATTTTTTGACCTGACTCGGGAAGTACGCTAGGTGTAAGATAAGTGGCCAGTTTTCATAAGATCGCATGTATAAAATTGACTGTCAAATGAATCTTTTGGCTTCAATTAAGGGTAACCAGCGGATAAGTTACTTATTACTGCAAATATAGAACGACCCGACTATGATCTGCGGAAACCTGAATTGTGAAGAGCTGTATCGCTCCAAACAAGCTGTTCGGTCCGAGATACCGTATTGGAATCTTTGGGGGAGGTTATCGACCCCTGTTCATGTGCTGTACCTTTGACAGTCATGACTGATATACTATACGAGCTATTGTATTGAGAAAACAAGTCATGATAAGTCAATAGCAGCCTTGATGAGTAAATCAGTTTTCCAATCAATATTCACAAAGCCACGATTCCAAAAAGCAGCGCTTAAAATATCATAAGTATGATACGACCTGAAAATATTGAAAGCAATTGGAACAATTGTGTAAATTATCTCAAAAATGTCCATCAAGTTGCTTATTAATCTATCCATGAAATAAATGGTGATCAGGCGACGACAATGAATACTCATTTAGATGACCAGAAAATTCTACATAGTGTCCTAGTCGAGGTCGTCCATGAATCATAACATGTTGTTGCGCACATAATTAGCTCGTAACCGACTGATGACCAGGCATCCAAACACGCACACTTTGTCCTTTTGACACAATCTGATGGCAGCTGTCAATAATACTTTGATTTGCGAGAAGAGGCAACCAGTTTGTAATCCTCACATATGTGACAACATTTTGGGTTAATTATGTTATTGGGCAGTTGACAAGTTTTGTTACCACTCCGAATCTGCATTCTAGCTTAGCACAAAGGAGTGCATGCATAAGCTTATGCTGCACAATTAGCATAGAAAGTAACGTTGTCGCTGCATAACAATGCGTGTGATGCGGGGTGGATTAACTCATATCGCGACAATAATGTGCGATTGTTGATGCGTGTTTTGGGCTTGGTTGTGCTTCATGTCAATATTGCTGCAACAACAGAGCCTATATTAGCGTCTTTGGCAGCGCGCTCATTATTTATCCTTATGGTCAAAGTAAGATGTGGTATCTATAACAACAGTGTGTGTGAAGATAAATATTGACTGCTATCGTAACGATTTGTCCTCGAGCCATACTACGACGACGGGTACCGATTAGTCCGATTCTACAATATACCATTGTGAATCCTTTGCCGCGGTATGGCACTGCTTAAGCCGCCCCTGCTTACGGGCTAACCCATTGAGAATAAAACACCCACTGTAGTGCAATATGGCATATAAAACATACTTATGTCATGGGCATCAAAATAAAGATTGTTTTGTGATTGGTAACTGCCTAATTGTATAATAACCTCGATTACCCTGACTCATTGCTATTTTGCGACAACAGTTTCATCGACCGCTACAACATTTGCCTTGGGGTGTTCTGAGCCCTTGTAAAACTTAATTGTGTTGTCTTATACTTCATGTTGAATATTGTCTTATCCGCCATTGAGGCTACGCAAATCTGGTTCAAAAGGGGTTCGTGACTGCCTCAATCGTTTTCAAACACAACGATTTATATTTACAAGTGTTAATATTGAATTTTATCGGAGAGACTATGCAAAATACCAGTGTGTAACTATACATTTTTTACATTGATAATTATGAAAATAGTGTTACAAAAATCTATTTGCTGGAGCATGCGAGAGTATCACATTCCTAGGCTTTGCGCTGTGTCAGGATGGGTTTTATTCATCAAGCAAACACACCCCTGGCAAACGCATATCGTAAAATAAAGAAATAATTTTAACAATAATATGCCAGTAATAATATTAAAAGCAACTCAATTTTACTTTTGCTAGATTCATTCCGATACTTACGATGGTGTGAGTGCGCCAGCCTGTGTACGTCATATTCGATTCTGAGGTTTACCTAGAAGAGTACAGTAGCAAACAGTTGTAAAAAATATAGAAATATCCCATCATTCGGATTCAACATCGGCTACAGTCGCAGTGAAATGGCTAGTGATTTTGTTTTGCTGTGATATCACATGCCGTAACGAAATTGTCCTGATAATATTATAAGTTAACATTGATTACATCAGAAGACAGTAAGCAAATGATGTTTGTGTGTTGTGTGTGTGTGTGTGTGTGTGTGTGTGTGTGTGTGTGTGTGTGTGTGTTTGTGTGTGTTTGTGTGTGTGTGTGTTGTGTGTGTGTTGTGTGTGTGTGTTTTTTGTTTGTTTGTGTTTGTTAAACATCGGCTACTTGCGTTCTAAAGTTTTTGCGGAGAAGAATAAAGTTATGCTGATGTTTAACGTTCGTGATGAATACAGTGTAATAATATCGGTTTGATTAACCTTTAGGCGCTAATGAGTGGCTCTTTTGCATTTGTACAATCCTTGTATATTACAAATGCGCTTTATAGAATTTGCAACTGTGAGAAATGCATATGACAAAGGTGAGGTGTGCCCGTGAATTAGTTGCAGATGTGGCATCGCCTGGCAAGCTGAAATTGGTCGAGGATTCGAAGAACATGTTTGGCAGTTTTGCAAAAGCCGAGCTCAGGTATCAGGGTCAAAACTACCGGACACACTACGTTTCAAAATGAGAGCTGAATACCATAAATACCTGAATGTAATTGTATTGGAAAAAGCTATTCAACACACTGATTTGGTCTGATTCAATTTTATATGCCAGCCTGGACTATAATTGCCGTAAATGCGAAATGAATGCTTTGTTTTGGTTCTCAGTTGTGAATCCCTGGCTGAACGAAACATTTTATTGAAAGCAGGTCGTAATCTTCGAAAACAGAACTGCAGAAAAAGATTGATTTGTTTGTCAATGAAGCTTTTACAAAGACGGTTGCTACTGTGGTGAAGTTGTGATAATATGCGCAGATAGCTGTCAACGTGAGAAATATTGACAACGAATGACTGATGACATGAGTTGAGGGAAACATGAATCGCTAAATAGAATCGATAGCAATATTTAGCATTTGAATAAAATCAAAAGGGCTGTTGAAGATAACGCTGCGAACATCGTGCGATACAATTAGGTAGATCGTTAATTTAATTAGTGTGGAACCGGTTAACATGGTGTTGGAGGGAATCTTAGTTCTGCGGAAACGGATCGTAGTTCTGCAGATGCTATACGTCCTTTTTCGTGCTTCCAACTGGAAATTGTGATATATAGACAGTTTGTCGACAGCTAATGACAGGTAGAGGCTATATAGAGTCCATATACTGTCGCAGTATGTCAACCCGTTGAGAATATTTGTCATCATAGCTCCCGATATTGCGAATATTCGTCAGTGCAAGCAACCGTTTAGTAGGGAATACTAACAACTCGGTTCACCCAATCTAATTACACTTCCATCTAGTTATTTGCCGCTGATTCACGACTATACTTCAACTGCCAATGACTCAGCTCTTTAGGTTCAGTGTTGCCTACAGAGCATTTAACAATTATATTTCGTATATACAGCCACCGCTTTGCAGTCAAACACACCGTTATTGTAGCAAATCCATAAAGCAGATATTATTTTTGTATTCCTCCCAACAACGGTTTGGCGCTGTCATATAACTTTACAATATGGAATATAGTGATATTTGCTATGTAAAATGTGTTAGTTTATAGCCGAAGTAAATGTCCACTAAAGAAATAATTTACCATCATTACTTAATATGTCATAGAGTGACTACTAAAGCAAAGTGTCTACCATTAGTTTTTCCATGAATACACCTGTAGAAAGAATTTTGCCCATATGACGCTGCTATATGTCGTTTGAATAGCATACTACAACCATTCATTGAGTATCAATCCTTCCGCGCGTAGGCTTACGACGCATTTAATATTGTACCTGACAAGCAGATGACATTGCAGGAACAGTTGTGCGTTACATCATCATAAAAACATTTAGGACCTCAGCATAGGTGGGAACACAATTTATGTAATTGGTCGGTTAGTTGTGCTAAGTATATTCCCTGGAAATTTGCCATCGTACCAATAATGTCTTATCCTTTTAGACAATAGATTACGCTTTAAATACAGAATATTAGATGTGTTAGAGCATAGCGTACTAAATCTTGGTTTTATAAATTTACGAACTAACATATTTATCCGTCGCGTAATAATGGGCATGAACAACTGCTTTATCACAGTTCTTTGTATTTTGAGGGCATTTCCAGAAAGGTCATATAATGTAACGAAGTAATTTAAGAGACACAACTACGAATGCCTTCCTTCAAATAGATAAGGATTCAAGCAAAGTATAAACAACCTAACGGGAACAAAATGGCGTTGTTTGGTAAATGTATCTTATGCGTACACACGATAGAAAAGCAATCATTGGGATGCAATAATCGATTTGCGGTGATATTTGTGAATAGGTTGAACAAAATTAACCCACGATTTTACTTTTCTCGATAATCAGCATTACAATATGACGCATGGTTACTGACGAAAAACAAACTATCAGTATTCATTGTAAAGCACACCAGATCTTTTATACATGTTTAGTTTAACAAGTGGTTCCACCGACCCGCTGCGTATATTACTACGTACATCATCTAGCCTATTTAGCAGGATTGTTATTTATCTATATATGGAACAACATCCACAATATCACCAAAGCATCGTGTTTTGGGAGCGTAGAGATCTTTGATTGCCCCATATCCCCTCTGTATTGATTGATTTACTATCACTTGGGTACCAAACATCCATTGTTATTTGTCTTCAATTGCAGCTGCTGCATAAGTCTAAGGGATGATTGACTGCAGTTAAAGTTTACAGGACCCAATGATTTATTATGCGGATGCGAGCACCATGCCCGGTGTCTTATTTAGCTTTGACAAGACTCAAGACGCGTCCTCGTTTAGTGTGCTATCATAGTATGTCTAGGCAGGCTGTTCGGAAAAACATAGGTGTTTGAAAGTATTGACACATTATCTCTACTCAAATGGATGAAATGACAACTGACCGCGAAAGTCTTCATAGATTTGCCATACGAAATATTGCCAAGTGTAAAGCTACTATACCGAGTCGGTTGGAATCCTAATTGATACTTGAGTTAATCCAACGTTAGTTGTATCTGTAAGTTGCGAGCTATATAATAGGCTTAAGAGAGGATTGTTGGCAAGGATATTTGCCTGTTTAACCGTCTCTCAATCGGACGTTGGCCATTTAAAGGGCCACTAAAATGAAAATTTCACTTTCTGTAAGATTACCACAGTAGCAAATATGCATCAATCTACAACCTTCTGTGCAATCCGTTTTCAAAACTTTGAACTCTAAAGTGATGAAATTCGCCGTCTAAATCGGATAATCTCGAGTAAACGATCTCCAGCGCGGCCATTACCCTATGACTCACAAAAGGAACCGCTCGGGAAGCCAGCGAGGGCTGCTGCGTCTGGAGAGGCTGGCGACCGAGACCCGCGTGAAGTTATGCTGTGCGAGGGTGGTGGCACTTTAATCGGCAGCTATTATTTTTGCTTTTGCTTCGCAGCGCACCTTCGTCGCGCATTCTACACATCATCAGATCGCTCCGATGCGCGTTCGCTGTTAGTACCCCCCACCCCCCCCCCCACTTGTCAGACGACTCCGCTATCATTTTGCGTTCATTTCAGCATCTTGTTGCTTTTTTCAGTCGAGCGTTGGTTTTGTGGAACTTTCAAACTTTTTACCTGCGACGATAAATCTACTGTTTTGAGATACTTGAGAATATCACTGTATGAAGTTCAACTGTCACCTGTCATCATGCCAGATAAATGTGTTGCCAAATGGTGCTGTAACACAGCCAGTAGGGGTGTGTCAGTGTTCGCATTCCCTGAAGCAACCCACAGGCAGTGGTAGCAGTTCGTTTGTATCAAGCAAAAATGGAACCACACATTAAAAGATATGCGAAAGCCTTTCTTATGCTCTGAGCATTTCACTGGAAGCTGCATCAAGACTCAAAGAGTGCAGTGAACTCCAGCCATGGATAAAATCTATTTCCAACCACCTGTACTGGTGTGCTAGGTCCTCACTTGGTCATGCTAGTAAGGAGCTATCAGTAGCCAAATGGCAATCTGTTGCCTACCATGTACAGGATAAGCACACTGGTTATAGTGATTTATACCCTGCATGTGAGCATGACACACTTGATCAAGAGACCAGCAGGAAGATCCAATGGATTAAGCCCAGTAAGTTAATGTCATGTCAATGAAAATTAAACATTGAAGGTAGTACAAACTCAATGAACCATACTAACACTTACTGCTGGCTTTGTGTGATCAGACACCAAGGCAGCTGAGAAATTGAATAGGAGGATATCATCACCAACAAACTACTGTGCCGTGACTTAAGGAAACTTAGCCCCCTATATCAAACATCATCAGTTGAAGCATTTCATTCAACCATCCTCCACTTCTCCCCTAAAATGATTGTATATCCTTACATGGGTATGCTTATCAGGTAAAGTCATAATAATAACATATTTTCAATATGAAGCCAGTACCAATTCAAGTGGATGTAATTGATTATGTTTTGTTTCAATGTTTGTAGACTCTATTTGGCTGGGATGCATTTCAATGAGAACAGTTGTCGAACACAGGCAGTTAACAAGAAAGGGGAGCCAATTTATCCCATCAAGTATCCCAAGTACAAGAAAGGAGACTACATTGTCAAGGCCAAAAAAAGAGAACAAAGTATCGGTAAGAATTTAACAATTTACTTTGTATATATATACTTACAGATCAGAGACACTAATAATGAAATATGTGATGAGTAAGCATATAATAATATAGAACTGTATTATATTATTTTCAGACTATGTGAACATCTTGAACAATTTCTTGTTCGATGAAGTTGCTGTCAACCCAAAGAAGTTTGCACATCTGCTTGATGAGTTTGATGTTCCTCCACCAATGTGCTCTTCATATGTCAGACCTGACAAAGCCACAGCTGTACTCTTACATAGTTCAAGATTTAAATGAGGAATTCATGGTGTTCACGATAGATCAGGAGGTTTAAATCCTTTATATTGTGCCACTTCACTGGGGAATCCCTTCCTGATCTGTGCCACAGCACACGCTGGTAGTGGAACTCTGATGTGCTTCCCGAGATATCCCAACACCATTTCACCAGTTGTTTGTAAGCTGTATACCTGTACCGCCTGAAATCATACATTTGGAAATTATTGGAACATATGTTCAATAAACCAAGCTTAGTATAAACAACTTTAAACTTGATAAAGGATCAATAATCCACTCACTTGTGCATAGCTTGTTCCCCACCATTACTGTACCTTTGTATATATGACTGATATGCAACTCTTGAGTGCCCAAGGATTGAGACACACCCCATCAAATCCGGGGTGATGTATGATGCATGTGACAGGAGTGTCATGCAGTTCATTTGATTCATTGAGTGTCAGCCATCACTTTTTTACCTGAGGGATTTCCTGACAGCACACACATTCTGTGGCGGTGAGCATTTGCGTGCAGTGAGAGCAAGTACACCTAAAAGAATACAACAGCATATGTCACATTATTATGTTTCAACAGTACTTTTTCAAATATTTTAAGATTTTTCAAAGTGTTCTGATATAACATCTTTGTCATTGATGGAATTTAACATGTCAAATGGTCTTAGCTATGGATATTTGTACATACTTTAATAAAATAACCTTTCAGCATTTTACTTATAGCAACGCGTAACCCCTATCTAAACGGTAAACACCGAAACGTGAATGATTATCTAAACAAAATGCTCGGTAGCTGAAGGGAAAGAGCCCAGTAAAGCTGTAAATATCAATAGACTATACCGTCTATCCATGTCGTCTTTGAATATGATGCTAACCGATAGTATGTAGTCAAGGTTAGAGACGGGCGCTTAATGACCTCAATCAGGTTTAATCAAATTACAATGTGTGATAATCGCGTGATCGGATCAAAATTGTTTATTTACCAGGAATCGATGCACAGCTGCAGTCGATTTTCTTCTTGTGGCTCTTCCTCTGACGGCTCCGCCCACATCAATGCGCCGGGATCCTCTTCGTGCTCCGGTTCAAACTGATACGGTTTAATCTCAGGTTCTTTATCAATTTGATCTGTTGACTCTGACGGAGCATTGCAGTCGATTTCATCCTCGAGGTAAACCCAAATTCATCGAAATCGTCGTTAAAACTATCCGTATCACTCAAACACTCCTCTGCGGACGCCATTGTCGCTGTGAACTCGGTCAACTCCTTTTGTGATGTCACACTCGCGCGACCTTGACCCCGCCAGTTTGCGCAGCACGGCGCGACAAGTGCAACTTTAAACTCTAATAACTTCGTTATTTGTCCGACTACACACCTCAAACCTTCACCAGAGCATTTCTCAGGCACGAATCTTTCGGTATATGGAAAAAAAATCGTTTTAGTGGCCCTTTAAGTTCCAATAAAAGTTATGCGCTTTTAATGTCTAAATAAGCCGATTACATTGACAAACAATTTAGAAGATCCTTTATCGCAGGACATAACTTGGGCATTAGAAGCGCCATGCCCACGACTAGCCACTCGCATCTTACTTCGTAACGTCAAATTGCCAATGAGGAGAAACTTGTGCTTCCCGACGTTTTCCTTAGTAAAATGCATAATAATTTGCTAATATCCTAGCAGTTAAATTGGATACCTCGTTCCATTATTCGTCCGCTGTACGGTAATAATAGGGTTGACGTGGTATGTAGGACAATGGCAGTTTGCTACACTAACAGCACCACATTCAATGAGAAAGTCATCTCACAGGAACGATCGTGCACAGCGCAAAGTAAAATTCGATGTTGTATGTATAAGAACGGATATATTTACCGGCTATCAATCAGCATGCATGCACTTAATGCACTTTATTCGTATTTCTAAAAATACCAGTATGCAGTATGAGAGTACCACATCACGAAGTATATCGTACTCCATACTTCAGTTGCGTTAACAGCATACTATGTGAATTATTGGTTTGAGTAATCTTGCAATAGCTAGAAATATATCCACTTATAAATCATTCGGGTTCTAAACATATTTTGCAAATAAGCAACTGCGAATATGCGTATACGTCGAATAACACAACTAGAACGTATTTACCTTTCATTTAATGTAATGTATATGTTTTAATAAATAATCACGTTTTGGTGTGCACCAAGATTCAGATTTCAAGTGAACGGATAGCGATTAATATATTATGAAACCGTACAGCATCACTTGTATACGCATTAAATACTCAGCGTAGGCATTTTTTCGCATTAACGAGTGATGTGTATCACTTATGCAAAACATTACACCTTATAAAAGAAACAAAGAAGAATCAAGTTGAAGAATCAATAAATCAAAGACAACACCACAGCCAATAGCCGGCCCACAGCAGATTACCTCATTCAATTGGTATTTTGAAAGTGTCAATGTCTAATGCAATAAGCAACCCTTTCAAAGGCATCTGATTGTTTTACCTCGGGGTTTGGTTAGGACCATTATCAAAACATATTTGCATACATCTATATTCATCGCAAACCATCTTATACGTTCAATTCTGCGTCCCACAAATATGGTTTCCATATTCTGTCTACAAAACACTATAGTTTTATCTATACGTACTCAATCTAGTAAGCGATTCTTTTCATTGATTGCAAGTACCCCGTCATAAGTGGTGCCATGCTAAGGAAAAGATAACCTTAGCTGTGTCATCGAAACGAAAGATAATTGCATACGGTGACTGGGGTGGGTACCATGCTGCATATTTTGCTTGCTGATATTGCTTGTGTTCTATTCTCGACATACCACCAGCAAGGTTTACATATATTACCGAGTGGATTCAGTTAACGGAGCGTCGAGGTCCTTGATTACCAAATCATTGATTGATTTGCTTCGCTTGTAGGACAAATATTAGAGACTCGATGGTAACCTATAGCCGTATTTCAATTATCAAGCCTCTAAACGCGTCCTTGTGTAATGCTCCCTAATGCACCCTAGGCTAGCGATAATGTCAGTGCACTAACAAGGTATTAGAGGGAAAATTAATAGACATTAATAACGACATAAAAAACGACCATGGAAAAGGCGGACAAGCCTCTAGACGCGACCTCGTAGGGCGCATATCTATCATTACGTACGTATTAGACTAGATCATCAAGGTGAATTTTTTGGACACATTCTTGTACAGTATTATGAGAATAATCTGCATATGATATGTTCAGACACTAACAGCGGAAGAGATCAGTAAAACGAGATAAAGTGCCAACGTTGTACGTTTGCACACAGGGCATCAATTTGTACACGATGACTGTAGCATTGCACCGCTGTAAACGTAGCTCAATCAGTTCAATATTATTTAAACGTGAGGACATTATCCGATTCTACATTGATTGCATTATACTTTGCTCGCCACTTTGCACCTTACAAATATTATCGTGAAGGTACAGGTATACATCTCCCGGCGTTTATATTCTAGTGAGCATGCAGTGGCATAGACACATTCATTATTATTAATAGTCGCTATTCCATAAACCAACAATCCCGTCGGCAGTGGCATTGGAAGTGATTGATTTGCTTCGCCCGTAGGACAGAAGTAAACGGCTAAATACCTCTCGTGAGAGATTGGCTATAGTTGAAACATTCAGAACTCATTAGTTTACTATGCCCGTATTTCAATTTAACATGCCTCTATACGCGTTCTTGTGTGGTGTGTTTTTAAGGTACGGTAGGCATAGCATGCTTTGGGGAGCTGCTCTAAAATATAGGATTCTGCAGCGTTATTAACGCACCATGGTTGTTCGAATGGATCAAATGGCAAGTGAGCTTAAATACCTTATTGTGTTTCCTATACGATATACGTGCGGTCAGCTACCATACTGATTGAGACAAGGAGAGCGTTGGCTGTGCAAACTCTCTATATATGTAAATAGGATGGGGTATTGGCTGTCCTTGAAGATATACTGTATTAGAAGTAAAGAACGAGGCATGAGATGTGGGCAGAATCTAGTTAGATAATGATCGCTTGCGATCATGTCAGCTCATCAGCAAGTTATTAAAGGCATGTATTAACAGATATTAACAACGACAAAAAAAGCATGGAAAATACGATTGTTATTGAATCGTCGAATATAGCAACCTAACTCAAACCCCAATTTTATTTCAATATATTGCTGATGTTATATGAAAACAGTATATCGGTGCCAGTATTATCGGCTCTGGCCAAAAGTTAAGTCACCAATGGTATAATTACATGCCTAACCAACCTATCGAATTAATTAAAGGCTTTCGGTCGTGTGAAATATCTTCAAGCACCATGTAAACTAAACTAATTATATTGAAATAACATGCGTTTGCCGATACCTTTAAGTGTATGTCGTTCGACTCAGCATATGTTATATGCACGCTAGTTGCCTTTGAATATACCCACTACTGTGCTCGTGCTTTTCCGTTTGCTTTATTTTGCAATCTAAGCACATGTAACCACAGCTATTTATTTAATGCTGCAAGTAAAACTTAAGTTCAGTTGCTACCGTCGAAAACGGGAAACGTTGCTTGGTAGATTCAGATTTAAAAATTAGCAGATGATCGGTCAAATATGTAGAACAACACTAATCGATGCACTCAATGTGCTATTCGCATAAGCTAGTGCTTTTAAAGCTAATATAAAACAGTAAATTACATAAAAGTACGAAAAACTTAACAGCAAAAGCAGCAATTCCTAGAAGACAAAACACATTCCTCCTCATGTTTGATTGTTGCTACTTTTCATGTCTTCATATAGCCACATTGCACTGTTTCCTTCGTAAGGGGCCTACTGCTATTTAAAATGCTACGTTCAGTGAGGCATACAAAACTTTGCAAATCAATAGCCAACCGCTTCTAAAATTTTACCGCTAGAACTGTCACACTGCTGGCTTGCAAATGTTATTCAGTTCTCTTGCGGCAACCGGTGGAATAACGAGATCCAATAAAATAAAATGGGTCGTAGATGGCCGTCAATTCTTACTAATGAATCTTTGGATATTGCTTACGTTGATTGTGATTCGTTTAGATGTGATGTTAAAATTTTGAGGCCAACGTTCTGTTGCAGAGATATCTTCAAAACAAAACAACTTAATTTTTTTTGACAAATTGAATTCGCCAATAGATATCACAATATGGTCTGATATAACGATTGCTCATTTTTTTATATAAAAGCATGTTCTAGAAAGAGATTTTGCAATCACTGACTATTAGATTACATTATTTTACCCTGAAGAAATTACCAGGCTACGACCAAACAATTACAATTAATTTAATCATGCACCTTGTAGCGGTTCATGCTTGCTGTTTTCGATCATTTTCGATTCCTATGAAAGAGATAAGCATCTCCTTACGTTTGCTCTGGTGACCTTGTTACCAAGAAATGCGTTCTATATGCCACTAAGACTTGTCATTGTATGGTCATGACTTGCATTATGCGCAGACAGATTTGAAAATGCATGGCTGTTGTACTGCCTTTACTTCTTATTGCTACTACAATGAGATGCCACTGCAAATGAGAATAAATGGGCTCACTGCTATCTCACGACATACATAGCCTACGGGGCGTATATCAACAATGTAGCCGGAGAGGATCACTGGTAAGACAGGTCGGCAATTTGGAGCTGCGATACACAGAACAGAACGTGTCCTGATAATTCGAGTCCAATACACATATGTATGTTGGTGGAACGGGAATAGCTTTCATCGCTATTTTAAGCTTTTATAGTTCTAAATCTTTTTTCAAACAGTGGCGCATAATGGGCGAATCAGGCAACTAGTTGACTTATGAAGTGGCGTTTGTTTTCGAGATAAACAACACCATATTGTGACATGCAACTTTATTTGTGTGACGTCATTACGTTATAAGAAGTTGATATTGTGTCACACTCAATGTACACCCATGTATGTGCAAATATCGGCCACTTATTGACACAACAAGATGGTGATTCATCAAAGCGCCGTTGCAATCATTTCGATAGAGCTAATACATTACCAATGAGTGACTAATACATGGTCGCTATGAACTGGGTGTTGATATTGTGGGGATGCTCAAACATACCAGTGTGAGATTATGCTATCAGATTTTCCTGCATTAGCATTTTGCTTCTTGAACCCATTTTTGATATCTAAATACGCCATAAGAGAAATAATAATTACTCGCTCTACATAAGCGCAATAACTGAAATCATGTTCACAGACCGCTTTTGGTAAGTTGATTTGCCATAAGAACTTGATCACAGCGTATTAAAGACGAGAGGCAATGCTATTTTGTGTGCCTTTCACTATCAAAACAGACACACGGCGCAGCAGCATTTACACTATGGGTATTGGACTACCTGGACAGTAGATTTTTAACGCGTGTTCCATTATGGAGAAGTCAATACTTGCATTTCACTCACATAGATGTAAATCTGTTACTTTGTCATCTTAGGCTCTGTTTCAAGTCATTTCAAAATGTTATGTCTAATGGCAGACATAGTTTCAATCACAATATATTCTTAACAAACCAGTGAGCGGTAAAATTGAATGAATGCCAGCGTTTTACATTTGCACAATGAGAATGAAGGCGTAGGCAGCGACAAGAGTAATATACATGACACATGATGATCAGTATCAACCTTAGTGTATAATCTGATATATGTGGCATATACATAGCTAGCGGCTGACATACACAACATTAAAGATCCCTCGGTTCACATTTCCATGTCGCTAGTGAGCAAGCAGAGAAAACACTCCCCCAATATCAACAAAACTCAAATTCACATTTTCTTTATTTCAGACAAAAACAATATTTTTTAATACGGTCAATAGCAATTAGAAATCTAGTTTGTTCTTATTCTTGAATTCCATTTAATATCAGATCTAAGAACAAATGAAAAATTGTGTTGGGTGATATATCACTCCTTAGCATAAAACTGAAAATGAGATTCTTGATTATAGCATGGGAGCTTCGCACATTATTACGAGCAAATATTCCACTAGCATTGCAGTGGCGAGGCAGTCTAATCAATATCCTAAATGCATTAATATAAGCAGTATGAAATTTAGTGATAGCAGATTGTCTGTAGTTCTACCACAGCTGACATGTATTAAATAAGGAACACTTATAGTTCATTGAGACACTCACTATATAGTGGTAGCGCCAATGTACATCCCAATTCACTCATATTCTTCTGACAGATTGACAAATATATGGCTGTGTAACCGCCTGTGCGTTTTACTAGCTGTTCCAATGAGATGTCATTGTAAATGACAATGTATGCGCTCACTGTTATCTCCCAGTAATTGCAGCTCACAGAACGAATATACAGCAAAATACGGCCGACGCGTACAGCTTTATTTGTATACGCTCTAACATCATTCTGTGCGCGCTTTTAAGACTAACCAAGCGTTGTGCAGTAAGTATGCATTATACTGCCACCATATAAAATATTACTCAGAAGTTCAAGAATCCTTTTCACAAGAACCGAGAGCATTCCTCGCCAAGTCGGATATGATAGATATGTAGAAGATGCTGTAAGCAGAACCAAAGGTTCATCAGTTCACGAATCTATTCCTGAAGCTTCGATGGGACTATTATTATTCATTTTGTGTATTCACAAAAAAGGCTACTCCTAACATCTATACTTCCGTTGACTATGTCATTGACACTACAAAACATATACCACTGTCAATGACATAGTGTCAGTTTGTAATTGGTTCCGGGTATGTTCACAAGCAACGATACCGCCTATGTTGCTCTTTAGTATACATTCCTGGTTCGCCTCGAAACGACTATACTCGCTAAAGGCATCATCCAATATATTCGCACGAACGTAGTGATATGTGAGATAGCCATTTGTATTCATGGTGTCTTCAAAACAAGTAATACGTTGACATCCAAATACAATGATTTGTACATAACATACGGATCTGATAGCAACGCGAGCACAATATATAAGCGATTCACTAAATAAATAGTTGAGTCCTTACATATTTTCAAACAAAATAACGTTTGTGGCTACCATTGATATACTTAAATGAACACCCGACCTATTTAATAAATATGCAGCTCGACATACTTTCGCAGGACCGTCAGAAAAGCAATGTAAATGGTCTTTTCTGTTGATTACGAGTCCAGATTGGCGACCAGGGATGCCGACTAATCTGTTGCTATACATAAAGTGAGCTATAAATGCTGCGAGATATCTGTGAGCACATTTATTCTCATTTTCAATGGCATCTCAATGGAACAGCGGTAATAAGTACAGGCTGTTTAACAGTCATATATTTGCCAATTTATCAGCCCAACATGCTTCAAGTAGAATTAACAGTTACGTGCCGTTATGATGCATAGAATCCGTTTCCCAGTACTCAGATCGCCAAAGCAAATATAACGAGGATTGTATGACTCTGATGGAAATTGTAAATACTCTACAGCAATTAGCATGTTGCGCGATTAATCATTCTGGTACTTGTCCCAAAAGCATGGCAAATCAATCATCAGCATTGTAATCTTACCAATCAACTAGTCACGTTGCATTGGCGTAAGTTACAAAAGAACTCAACGGCGCATCAATTCGAAATTTGAAAATCTGCATATCATAGGATTGTGGATTCATTAAGTAATTCGCCATGTTACAAATGCGCGAGAATTGATCGATAAAATTCGACGGATGTTTCCCTGCACAAATAGGTTATCAATGATATGCCAACAACTGACCTTTTATGCAAAACCGTACAAGCGGTTCCATTATCCAGATGTGCATTTTATTGGTTACATCTTGTAAACAAATTAGTAACTTTCACGCCATACAATAAATTAACAACTCAATAAACAATACACTAGACTCAACAAACAATACACTAGATTCAATTATCTCGATCCGTGAGTGCTTGATATGCATCATTTTTTTTTTCAATATTAAAGGTTGAAATTTCACGTAGAAGCAGAGCGCCATGAATCACTCATATTTATATTTAAATGGCCCAACAGGGACTAACTTACTGTCGGACTAACAGTGCTAAGATGTTCAAACGCGTAAGCTTCATGTTGGTACAATCACCTGAATCAATTAAACAAATTCATTCGTTATAAGCGCTGACAATAAGCAATTAACAAAGATGCCAAGATCCATCTCACTTCACTACATTATTACAGCAGAACATTAGCCACCTGCGTTTATTCCGGCGAACATGGAACAATGTTTACAATGTCGCCATACTATCCGGTCTTCTGAGCATCGAGATCCTCGATTGAAGTATAACCTTTGCATTGATTAACTCGCTATAGCATTGACATAATAACCATAGTAATTCGACCTGAAAGGCATATGCCAGTGTAGTACTTGAAGTAGACCGCTTATGATAAATGTTTTCGTGGCCTCATGAATTAATTTACCAACTGCTCTGTACTTTCCTAAGAAAACGGTCGAGTATCCCACCCTTCCCCTCATAAGAGTAAATCGCTTCAAAAGAGTATGTCCTGAAAGAATATGTATGGCACTCAGCTGTTACCGCCAAAAGGACAAAGAATGACCTGAAAAAACATCATCCGCCGCCCTCTCGGTGGTATGGCATAAACCATTATGATGTGGACATTCACTTCAATCAGAGAGGACTATCATTGTGGAGAGGCAAAATGGACTAGCTGAATGGACCTAACACTCTACAATCAGGCCGTATCTGTACCTCCCAGGTTAGGTCTTTGAAAGTCATGACACAGTTCACGTCGTACCACATTTATGAATAGCTTTAAACAAGACGTGGTAAAGCCCAAATTACGACCCCGGGGTTATTTTCAACTGTCACTCTGTATCTATAATTGAAATATATACATATTTATCCAGGTAGGTTGGCAAGGTTTGTACACCTCGTTTTCATGCAAGTGGCTAGTTCGCCGGAACAACGCATATGGCCGGAAATCATTAAATACTGTGCCGGTAAGCATGCTGTATTCGGTTTTGGATATATACAACATATTGGGGGTTTTTTTTAATTTAGGGAGCAATAACTGCAGTAATGACGGATCAACGAATTGTACATTAGGATAAGTATTTATAAATGTTCTACTGCATTTGTTATCGTTTGAGAAATTTGAATGAAACAGGTGCTCCGACAGAATAACAGAAAATGGCCCATTCAATTGGTTTTCCCGCCATTTGATTTAATGTTCCAGATTATGCGCCAGTTAGCGCGGCAAATGCTTACGCCAATTTACCTTCTTTAGTCCCATTTCCGGTTTGGATTGCACCGCTATGATTAGGACAGTTCGTTTGGATTATCTTGTCATTACGGTAGTAGTAAAACTTATTTTAAATCTGATGATTACATCGTAATTTAGTTTTAGCTTGATTTCTTGATTTAACGTGAGTTAGCTTCTTAATAAAATAAATTCTATTTTGCTGGCGATAAGGTCGCAATTTGTTCAACAATTTCAAAGTTTGTTTTAAAAGGTCGGCAACAATATTGCGCAGAACCCAGACTCTTTTTGTCGACCTTTACTTGAAACTCAGGTCAAGGTCTTTGAAAATGCGACAATCTAAAATATTGATTATCTGCGGTGATTATTATTCAATCTTTACTAAATTTACACCATTTTTCAGCTTAATTCAATAACAAATGTCTTGGGATGAACAATCTGGTGTAATGAATGAATGGTTTTCCCAAGCGCCTATAAAAACATCAATTGCCTATGATACCATTTATAATCGCCCCAAAGTCATTTTTATCGAAGGATGTCAGTGACATGGTTAGCTGTTTTGAATGTGATGATCGTATCGTAATATGGTTTTAGTTTGTCGCCAAGTTCATAATTTGGTAAATTGAATTATTGTTTATATTTCATCAAGACGCAAAATATGGTCCGATCAACCGCTGGTATGACAGGTTATATGTTGTGTTAATATCTCGAGCACACAGACAACAATTTGTATGACATTCAACAATCCATGCACCTTCTGTCATTGGGTCGAGTGGGGGCTGCTGATGCTTAGAAAACGTTGATATTTATTAACCATATTCACACCTCACCAACAGTTCTAATGTCCTTGCAATGGTCGGTTATTGCCTCAAACCCGCTGATCAGGATTTGTACATAGCTCATATTCCATATGTTCTGGCATTGTTAGCGTAACAATTAATGCCCTTCAATACACTGTTGTATCGCTGCATTATTTCTTAAACTCTACTCCATTTACAACTGTTAGACGTTCAAGCCTTGATATCGATCCATACAATTAAGGCTTCTGATTTATGTTTTATTGTTTCATTCGATGGCTTAAACTTAACAAAATTAACGTCAAATTGGTTTTGAATTAAAATTGCTTGATTCGGCATCGCGCCCGGCAGGTTTTATGCCACTAAGTATATCTCAGTCCGAACGCCGGTAAAGAGCAACAAATTATAACCACGATCAACAAGTCACGACTCAGGCAGCGGTCGTGCATAATCTCATGTTCTCGCAATAGCATGGATTATTTCATGGCCATAAGTATTATCCGTACAAGCTGAAAGAGAACTAACGTTTTGCATAGCGTCATCACCGACTCTTTAGTATTTTTTATCGCCATCGAGCAAAACCCATCTCGATTCCGACGGCCGAAAATGTGGCGACTTAAGTGTTAATAGAGGCATTTTACCTATGTTGTGACAGAGTGAGCAGAACTGCCTACTAGACAATAAATTAGAATCCACATCGAGTGAACCTTATATGCAAATATCGTTTAGTACAGTGCTCATATGTGGTTTTCATGTACACTTTGATGCTAAGCTAACGAGTGCATTGCACTTACTATCCTTTTATCTGTTTCGACAACTTTACCAACAAGTTCATTTAGATTTCGTTTTATTGCCAGAAAGCATATCGCAACAGTACAGGTGGATTCATCGGGCAAGCATCATTATGAGTATACAATAGAAAGCATAAAAGTCACTGAAATTGTTGGTCATTAACTTATGCTAGTTGTAAATTTTCGATATCTTTTGCTTTATGCTAAACATTGTGAACATCAGAAGACTCGCTGAGATATTCTCCGTAGAGGAATTACTTCATTGCCGCGATGAGGTCGATAGCTGCCATCTTCCAAGCGTAGGTCGTTATGGTGTCAGCATCACACTCAGTGTGCATCACGTCTCCAATCAACTTCAACATTTTCTTAAAAAACGACAACCGGCTAAAGTAAATGTCATCATAGCAAATGAAATATCTTCACATCAATAGTTCAATCTCTTTAGATAATCATGTACAATGTTTATCTTATTATTGTTATTATATTGTAAGATATTAAGACTACCTCGAGATGCACGGTTGTGACTCCCAGGGGTTCATGGGTTATTATTTTGGCTTTCATCATCTCTCCCGCATTTACACCAAGAGCCTCTACCACTTTATCCAGGTAGCTGATCACCGTCAGAGTCTGTTTGTTGTATTCTTTGTCGGCGTAGAACAAACATGGACAGATGGAGCTGAACTTGGGGAAGACAGTAATGTCCTCTGGGTACAGGCTCAGGTATCTGAATACCATACATAAAGCATTATGTATCATGAATGTTTCTAATGAAGAACAATCGTAAAAACATGTACTTTTCAACATATTGAGCTTTGAACACCAACTTGCAGAACATAGCATTGCCGGCCTTCTGCAGGTCGCCCTTGACCTTGTCGAACCAGTGAGCCTTGATGGCAGTAATCTGGGCGTCGGTAAGAGTCATGGTGCTCTGAAACATTCAATGAGATAGTGAACCGTCATTACCAAAGGGTAAACATACATGTTCTACAAGTCGATGACGAGTCAAATCAATACTTTTGTGAAGATAGATATAATCATATGTCGATATTGATGTGTCTCTTCAATGATGCAACAATAACTGTGTATCACTTTTACCAAAATAACTTTCACCAGGATGTATTAGTTTCTCGACGATGTCAATATTCTACGCAACAAAGCGTGCAAATTATAGACAAAGGCATTATTGTGTGTTGACCCTGAATTTATAATCGATCAAATAGACGGTAAATTCCCGCAAAAGACTTACTTTATTTTGTATGCAGAGGCTTTGCAAGAGGATTGCTTCCGATGCTGCTACCGTCAAAGATGATGTGAGATGTTGAACGAGGCTGCTTATATACACTACGACATGGGAGATGGTCATGTTTGCCTTGTTATTGTGTTACATATACCTTTACGGTTATTGCAGACAATATGATATAAATCATGACAACATTCAGACGGGCGGAAGACGCTGGTTGGTCATGTCTACGCGTCACAAATAGATCTGGTCACTAGACTACAGACTCTCTGACCCTGATGAACCTGCGTTGGTTACACGTACACAAACATGTTGATTGGTGTAGTGGTGAGAATGGGTGCTATTATGTGACATCATTTCTCTTGACATGATATATACTGTACCATTGATTGCGAAAACATGAAGTCAAAGGCGATGTAATCCGGCCAGACAAATTGTGAAAAGTTATTGTTTATTTTGAATGACAAGATCGGTTGCTGCGCACACGCGCAGACAGTGTTCTACGCAAGCGAACTTTTGCTTTCCGAGTTTTATTATTTAAGTATATGCGTCATTTTATCTATTTTTTTGTGGGGGGGGGGCAGTACCTACATTTGAGGGGGAATATATATTCAACGATATCGCATTGACAATTGTAAAAATGGCAACACTTATGGAACCCAGCAGCCTAGAGGGGGCTCCTGGCCTTGTCCTGAGTACTGGTGTGCCCCAGGATCTCGAAAACCCGTACCCGTCATACAAGGTGAAAATGGCCAAAGCATACCCCGTCCTACAAATATGAGGCCCAACAAATCCCGTCGGGAGGCCGAAAAAACATACCCCGGCACCTCTATATACTCAAGTGAGTCCCCCCCCCCCCTCTCCAAGAACCTGCAGCCACATGGCGAGTAAAACTGAAACTGCGTAATGTGACGTCATATGTCCAAAACGGGGGTTGCCAAAAACGAAAGTTGTGATTTTAAAAGTGTATTTGACAATTGCTAAATAATCGCGAGGCAGTGAGTTACCAAAATAGTGTCGATCAAAGGATATTCATCTCAATTTTCGACTTGTATAGATTCGTAAGTACATAACATTGATGAGAAGCTACATGCACTCGAAATAAAACGCTCACCGCACGACCCACTTAGCCTCGCACATGACGGTATATATTTATATTACCGTCGTTCTCGGCTAGGTTCAGCGTTAAACTCCCATTTGTCCGAGACCAAGATCAGGGTCCACTGAATATTATCAAAACTAAAAATAAGAAATCTATCAATCGTGATGAGTATGTCACATCATCATTCAAAAGTTCAATTTTTATCATACACTCTATGCTGTTTATAACGTGTATATGCTCTGAACACATAACATTTAACTGGATCAAAGGATGTTATCCTGGCAAGACTCTTCCTTACCCCCCCCCCACCCCCTAGCTCTTGCAACGAGTGTCTTGACAGGCTTGTCGTATTCTTTTGCTTGAATATATATTTTCAATGCATTATATCGGCTTGTTGCAGCGTAAATAAGGCGCGCGAGATAATTAACTCGTCACAGCTGGTGCATGCGCCGACTGCCAGCCTGTGACTATTTCTCTGTCCTATGATCGAAGAGGGGCGCTGGGCGGTTCATAGCCAATACATGTAGTCAAAACCCACTGGCACGCGGCGTCCAAGGGTCAGCCGAGATGTTGTGTTCAGAGTAACCCATTTATGGACTTCGGTTAGCGGGTTAGACAGCTGTCGTTGAGATCAAATGTCTCGGCCACCATCAATCTGATGATATCATAACTGACGAGACGTTATATATATGGTTGTATATTTTGACGTGTTATATATATATATATATATTTTACATATATATATTTTATATATAGAGATATTAATAGAGATATAGATTTATATATATATTGGTTAATATACAGGTATATATATATGCATATATATATAAATATATATAATATCTAATGTATATATATAATATATATATATATATATATGTACATAGTATGAGCTGTACTGTGCATTATACCGTACACAAATCCAATATTAGGTTTCACAACTGGTTGACGGTATTGGAGGCATCAGCATATTGGCCCGGCGGCAAACATGAATCACAAATTGTGACAGCCACCGCATAACATTACAAATGATGAACAAGTTAATGTCCATGCGCTTATGATATAAACACCACACTTGACACCTGGCCGTTAACTGATCGATTAGACCTCACCATATTTTCACCTATATGAAATATCGACGGCCGCGTTATAGCTTGATATTGCGGCATCACAACGATCGCTTATATGTCCCATATGCTATGGTGTCGCGAACGCTTGTTTGGCAGCGCCCTTTGTCAGCAGCAATGCAACTCACGTCGCTGACAAGGAGAACAAATTACGGTTTCTGTCGAAAATGCTCCCACTGACGTTTAATCCATATCTATGACGATAATGATAAATCTCATCAGCAACGCTTTCACTTGTTAGATTTCATTGGGGTCGTATACAACTATCCAAAACATTTAATTAATTAACTAATGTTGGTGGTATTTCTGATTGTATTTTCTTCTAGGTACTCAGTCCAAGAAACTCAATACTGCGAGCACATCCGCTGATAGAGCTAGGTTATATATATTCCATAATAGCTTATCAAATCGAGTTTTAACCCATTTGAAGCTTCTTATCAACCACGATAACCAGATCACCAAGCTGATTCAAGAACCAACTCAAAGTTTGAAGTATTAATTTAACCGGATTGTGTTGCACGATGCATTATATTGAAAGTATGTCTAAGTCTTCTAACCCTTCACCGCAGATCCACTCGAAGTGAGCCCTCTTAGCCTAGCTATAAACTGTTTGGTGTGATGACCACATGTGAATTACATATTTCAGTTGAGACAGCGGGACAAGCATCATCAAGTCATCCACAGATCCACAGAATCCTGCTAGTATATGTAGCTGCTGCTCAGTATGAGAAGCCAGGCTTTAGAAACTGATCTGTTATGACTCCATCATCTATTGTCGTCAAATGCCATGTCGCTTAGTTAGGTATCAATTGCAACCAAAAAGCCACCTGGTGGCAAATATGAAGTACATCGGCGTCACATTTGGTCGTGTAGACAAGATGAGGACAAATCTATTTGACAAGAAACGGATTGAAATATGGCACTCTTGTATATTGTCATGATATAGATACCTGCTTTGCTTAAGTATGAACTGATTGATTATTTGGTATTGGTTAATCAATCGATACGTTGGTCTGATCGAAGTTTGCTCCATCTCAAAGTTTATCGTTGATCAGTCTTTCTTTGAAGCATGCTTATATTTTACTGCTGATGCAATGCGCCCTAAATGTTGGGAATGCCAATATTAATTGTGCACTTTTATTGTCATAACGCATTGACAAAAAATTCAGAAGATGCTCTGTAGTAGGACAGACTCTTTTGAGGGGAATTACTCTTGTGTGTGGGACTCGACCGTTTCTGTAGTAAAGTACAGAGCAGATGAAATGGAATTCTCCATCATTTATCCGATCCCTATAATCATAGGATTGTCGTGGAATGTAGGACAGATCATTCCTTCGAGTAAACTCACATAAGTCGGGAATTTAACAATTTTCAAATCATGAGAATGTCGATATTTTTGCCAATTGTAGCTGCGAAGCTGCTGATAAATCGACTTTACAACTATCAAGTCATTATCCTTCAATCTTTAAATCATATAAATGTGATGTCATGACCGATCATTATACAATAATGTGAGTAACGCATGCCCGTAACTAATTAAAAATAAAACTATTGTTTAGATCATGACGGGAAACAAACATTTATGATTGCAAATCAATGCAAATGTCTGCAGTTCATGCTGAATGCCATAAACTCTTGGCACTTCCTTTTGAGTCCCACACCAGCATAAATTAATGAACTTCACTCTGTTAGTTCAGCTAAGGCTAGACAGTGTATGCAAACATATGAATGCATGAACCCTTTCTGTTCATTATCGCTACGTCTCGGAATTCCATTATCCTCTATCCAAACATTGGTCAATAATCTGTCCGAAGAGATATATAACAGAAGATTGTTGACAATGGCAATGCAATAGATGATTTATCTCTTGTGTCTTGTGTGCAACGTAGGACAATAGCTCCGGAATCTGAGAATAAAGGCTCACTGTTGCATTGGGTGTGTTAGGCTTCCCCATCAGCATATTTGCATAGAAGCGTTGTTTGAGAGCGAACTGTCGTTTCGTTTCATGGGAGAGCATTTATTTTAACAATGAATTTATAACAGGCTCCTATTAAACGAATGCTTAATTAAACTTGTAATTGCTCATGTAAATCATATGAATCAGACGTTGTGGTTTGATTTACTTTTGATTGGTCAATGGTCACTGGTGTGCTAAGATGACTTAATTATTACATAATCACACATAGAAGATATGTTGTCTATTTGTGACCGTTACAATTGAGTCCTAACTTGGTGTCTGACCAAATTATGTATACAAAGCATGTTCAAGAGGGTGGCTAGATGCGATTCGTATTTTCCCTTAGCAATGAGCCTGATGTTGGTCACACGTCACACATGACCCAGCTATCAATGAATTTACGTTCAAAATAAACAAATAACCACATCGGATTCTCAGAATACCTGTAGTAAAATAAATATAAAGTTAACCTTCATTTATTCAGAATTTGATAGAGGGAGATATCACTTAAATAAAATGAAGTAACAACATTCCACTTTGCAGGGATATCATCAATATATAGGCAGCAATGTTAGCATTAACCTGGTGTAACATATTCCAGTCAATGTCACATTATTACTTGAGGGCAAAATCGTTTCCATTATATAAAATCAGCTGTCTTTTGCCTGCCTGATGAATATGAACTTGAATAAACCTCTCTCTATATCAATCAATCAATCAATCAATCAGTCTCGAATCTAGTGATCGAGCAGTGATACACACACATCTTTTGATATTCTGTTCAGTACTCCCGAGGCTTCTTTTCCATAAAAACGTAATCTTTTTGGCGCTGCCATTGAAAATGAATTATTTACTACTATATGTGACATTGTGTTCCTTCACTTATGAACGGAAATAGGAACAAAGCTTGTCAAATATATGCACTTGCTAAGTATATTTCAAATAGAGTTTAACATTCATAGTATTGATTGCATACTCCGACCGCGTACTTTTCTTCAATAGTTCATAGGCACAACGTCAGCTTAGTTGTTTAGGCGTAGTTTACTTAATACAACCGCTTATTGATCAGAAATTTAAACATGTACGTCTCATAGTAAAATGGATTCCAAGGGTTATTCTCCATGTTATTAATGCATGGGAATTTAGCTCCACGTTTCGATGCATGATTTCGGTCGAAATGAAATTGGTCAATATACTGCCTGCAGATCATATCTTAATTTACATATGCTAATCTTGTAACCAATTAAGACATTATTTGTTATCAATGTATATTTATCATTTACAAGGCCGTTTTAAAACAACTTGACTGTAGTTGTACCATCGCAACGAACGATTTATTACAATCGGTGACAGGTTCTGTTC
>CM067356.1:39309954-39327454 GCA_034190875.2 Urechis unicinctus | reverse complement strand
TATAGTGAAGACCATCGTTACAATGGATCACCGTACATTTAACAATAAATAGCGTTACACCTGCAGACAAATCCTGTCCATATTCTTACCTAGTCTATCACGTTTTGGAATATAAAGCGAATGAAACTTGTTTGGAGTTTTATCATATGCCATTTTCAGTCCAGTTGAATTTTCCTGAACCATGTGTTAAATTGTATTATAATTCAAGACGTTAGGGTCGCCCTCAGGACGTCTACGTTATAATTAAGTGAAACATCTGCGCTAGGAGTTTGGGTTGGTACGTATCATCGTGTGGGTTGGGTGGGACATGGGACAGTAGACGGGTGTGGAGGTTTTGGTTCTGATTTGTGTCATTTTAGGCTGTTTCAACCCACACCAACTTTAACACCATGCTGGTGTTGTAGAAGCCTCGGATAGCTGAAATAAATGGTGTGAAATTGGAGTGAGAGATGTCTGAGGTGACCTTAAATCTGTATAATTTACAAATTGTTTAGCAGAGTATATCAATTACCAGTTGCCTAGGATTTTGGATCAAACACTGTAATAATTATAACATTATTAACTTAATTATTCATGCGATGTGCATTCATCGATTAAATTGAGCCACTTTCAAATTTAAAGGAAAACCAAACGTCAAGAATGAGATCACGTAGTGGTGGTGGTACAGATTATGACAATCTGTGTGGAACTGAGGTTGGTTCCTATATTATTTAAATTGGATTCTTATCACGGGTATTTTATTGAACTCTGTATATCTGTTAGGACTGGGAAAGATGAGCTTAATGCTTTGAAATTGCACATCATGACAGGTGTCGGAGACACAAGAAGAAGGTGGAGGTTGCAGACCAGCATAAACAAGGTACTACTGGGCTTGCTTTACCTCATTGAATCGCTAACCTTTTCAGTAAATAGGGGGTCCCATGTGCGGCTATATTTCTACTGGTTCTTATTATTTTGTAGACTTCGACAGGCCGAAAGCGAGTTAACCCGGTTCGCAGATGCTTTCATGGCAACACACCAAGAACTAACCAGGCCCTACAGCAGAGAAGAGCGTCTGCTGAATCTTAAGACCTTTCAACCTTTCACGGAAAGAGAAATTGAAGGTATTGAACAAACACCGTCGGGTACATCTGGTCACAGAGAGTCATTTGCAAATTGGTGCATCTGCCTTCAATGCAGAGAGATGCCTACCCTGTGGAGTGACAATGTGGCAATAAAAAACCCGATTTCAGCACATCGGCATAACCTCAGGTGGAGAGAGTTGTGCTCGACCCGATGGTCTTCGAGGTAAATAACTGGTACCGGGCGTACTTGCTAGGGGAGTTATTGAGGACCAAAATAAAATGCTTAGACATGGTGCCTATCGGCAAATTGATCCCTGGTTTCATGGCTTTTTGGGGGAGGGCAACTACCCTGACCAGTATGGACAGTATACTGGCTTTAAACAACGTAGATTTGGGTAATATTCTTAGCTTAAATATTTTAATCAGTAATTTAAATCAGGAAATATAGCATTCTTCTGCTTTTTATTTTTGTGTCGATTATATTGTTCTCCCAGTATTGAAATTGCCAAGTCTCACAAAATGTGTGGTGTCATTTGTACTGAACATGTTTATGTCTATTTCGTTTAGTATAATGTAATGAGCATTCATATATCAGTAATTTGTTTGTCTCACAAACACAAAACAAAGTATGATGGAAAAAATAATTACCCATGTTTACCACTGTCAATTAATCATCTTCATATTTGACTTTTTATGACCACAATTGTAGTGAAGAAAAAAGAAGTGACATTAAAATGGGTTTATATATTAATTTTTTGCCATTTCCATGAGTTTTTAACTTTCAAGCGCTAACGAGAGGCTCTTTTGCATTTGTACAATCCTTGTATATTACAAATTCGCAGTATAGAATTTGCACCTTTGAGAAATGTTTATCTCCGACTTGTTAGCAAGTAACAAAAATAGATACACAGGATTCATGACACTGGATTCATAACAAACATAACATTAAGCGACTAAATGCTATTTAATAAGGTTACTTGACATATCACCATGATTATGTTAATCGAAATATAATAATATAATAATTGTATTGTAGAGACTACAACGCGAACAGTATTGGTGAGATACACCCCAAATAAACGTTAAGGTGATGAATGCTTTTTGTGCAATACCGAGCCTATTGAGCAGCGCCATTGCTAGACAAAGGTGAGGTGTGCCCGTTAATTAGTTGCAGATGTGGCATCGCCTGGCAGGTTGAAATTGGTCTAGGATTGGGAAAACTTGTTTTGCAGTATTGCTCACGCCGAGCTCAGGTCTCAGAGTCAAAACTACCGGATACGCTAATTTTGATAGTGAGAGCTGAATACCATAAATACCCAAATGTAATTGTATTGGAACAAGCTATTCAACACGCTGATTGGGTCTGATTCAATTTTGTATGACTGCCTGGATTATACTTGCCATTATATGCGAAATGTTTGCTATGTTTGGGTTCTCAGTTGTGCATGCCTGGCTGAACAAAACATTTTTATTGACAGCAGGCCGTAATCTTCAAAGACAGAACTGCAGAAAAAAGATTGATTCGTTTGTCAATGAAGCTTTTACAGATGCTATTGCTATTGTGGTGAAGTTGTAATATGCGCAAATTGCTGTCAATTTTCAACGAATGACTGATGACATGAGTTGAGGGAAACATGAATCGCTAAATGGAATCGACAGCAATTTTTAGCATCTGATTAAAATCCAAACAGCTGTTGAAGATAACGCTGTGAACATCGTGCGATACAAATAACAAGATTGTTAATTAAATTAGTGTGATGCCGGTTAACATGGTGTTGGAGGGAATTATTCTACGTTTTGGCGTTTTCAGGTTTCATACAGGGAGTACTCCAGACTTTTGCTAATAACCCAAACGTATATGACCGTTTGAGCAAGTAACAGCACAAAAATCCCCTTAAAATACGTATTTCATTTTGTTTGTGATTACCAATAACGAGATACAAATTAAATTTAATCGAAAGATCTGAAAAGATATACGTAGTTGGCCGTTGCTGAGGCTTGTTAGATCGAAAAACCATTTATCACGCTGTCACACTTCAATGATTTAATGGCAATGACCATGGTTAGTGTGCGTCTTCGATTTTTTCAGTTTTGCCCTCTTTGTTACAGGGTTCATTGATCGCCTCAGGGGAACTGCTAGTAGCTTATGACAGAGTGTCTATCGGCTACTAATGTATATATATTTTCGTGTTTGGATGTGTGCCAATTACAACTGATGCTGATAGCAATCCCTTTACAACTTTGTAAATATCCTTCGGTCTACGTGTAAATACATGATGAACCACAACCAGATGAATATTTATCCCCCGTGCATCATAAGCCTCGACTATAGATGTTGAGAATAGAGTGCATCCCAGTCCTCCACCGAGTGTACATTTCACACTACCGGCTCTTTATGTGCATGCCAGCCGCATGTTCGCTTGCAATTGTATTCACAATTGAAAACTCGATATTCACAATGTGATGTTTTTGTATTCTACCCATCATTCTGTAGTGGCTTGTGGATCTAAAATATTAAGCGAACTGCGGTCATGGATCAGTTGTGTAGGACTAATACAAACACACACATGATGGCAAGTAAGGCAGTTTCGGTTATAATCATAGTAGGCCTAGCTATCCGTATAGTCACTTTGTTGAAAACTCGTTCTTAACAATAAGAAATCGCTTGTTTGCTCTGCTAACATTATACAGTAAGTTATAAGAGCACAATATCAATCATGATTATCAAACGCTTTATTTCAATTGTTTCACATTTGCTGTGCATTCTTTGCTATTGAACTCGGAATTGTTGCACGAAGTTGCACCGATCCGCGATGTACAACAAACAACCTCCTGGTCAGGAGTTGCTCACTTTCAATATCAATCCTGATGAAAACTAGGATGAACGGAATTAAACTTGAAAAATCAATCAATATCTCAAGTCTACAGCCCTATATAGTGCTAAAAAAATATACCATGAACAGGTCTGGTACATTTCCTTGTGAGGTGCAGTATTTCCTTTCTCCGAAACAACATATTTTGGCACATATCTATTAAATCTCATGATGAAGATTTTAACGAAAGGTTATAAATGATCTTTCATTAGCAACTGCTATATACATGCCGAACAATGTCAGGGTTATACGAACAATATGTCAGCGTACATTTAATAAATCGTCTTTGTGAGCAATCAGTCGTGTTGTTATACTAGATTGCGCTTTAGAGCAGCAAAGATGTTTTCAATGTGACTATGATACAAAAACCATTCTGCTTTGAGACTGTTACTTTGGGAAGGCAGAAAATTAAAAGTATCATGGGTAGGTGAGATCGACACAGTGGTTGCACATCACGTCGGCGAGAAGTGTCGAATGTTTGACATTGGCAATTATTATTTATTTACTGGAAACCAAATCACTGCTATATTTTCACTTGCTGATACTGGACACTGGCTTTGACAACTTGATGGTTTTAGTCTGCGTTTGTTTTTCACTAATATGCTTGTGCATAAATATATGAGAAAACTGCAAAGGAAATCTTTTTGGTAATAGTACGCGGTGTAAAGCAGCAAGGACAAGATATATTGCTTTACAATTACTTTTGTTAATGGAATATTTGTGCTGTGGGAAATATTGTATTATGCATAGCAGTGAATTTTGTGATCGTTATCTTTCTACACACGCAACATGTTCCTGTAAGGTAATGATGGTCCAGGATTAATTACAGGAGTGTTGCTAGCTTACTAACATGGTTGTTGCGTACGGCACTTGCATTTCAAGTCAACAGTGAGAGTTAGTGTGAAACGTTATGACTTATGGCACCATCTGAACTTTATGATAATGTTGCAAATTTCTGTGTGCTGCGGGTTTTTGTTGTCAATTTGTTAATTTGTATTTTTTGGGTATATCCTTGTTCTGTGTCATTTTTGGAAGTGCATATGTACAGTGTGGTGGATTAGTTTGTTTAGAGTGAAGAGTTGAATGTAATAAAAGACCGGTGAAGTGAGCGGTTTACGACACCACGTGGTTTTGAGCTGCAGGTTTGACAGTTGTCAGTGAATGACAGAAAAACCTCAGAAATACCTGTTTATTGTCAAGTGCAAATGTTCCCAGCGTGGTAAGAATATTTTAGAAGTGTCCGCTACTGAGAAATTCATTTCATTAACATCTGTGGTAGATTTACATTTGAGATTAATGTTCTAGTTCAGATACCTTCTCTGCGGTTCTAAATCAGTGTGCTGTTATCGTAAGGTCTGGCATTTATTTTTTGTACACCTCAGTTTATATCAAAGTACATGAGGACAGGGTTTGCTAGGAACCCTTTCATTTGGTAAATTTATTGACTGTGTCTTCATTATGTACTGTCTGGTAGTTTCACACACTATGGCTTGGACCCATGACAGATATGGGACAGTTAAGTGACACATATCTTTGTATTTTGTTTTCAGTTTAACCGCATGGTATGCGTGTTTAGCACAAGGGAAATCAATAAAGAAACAGAAACAACAGAAACTGCCTAATGTTATTTTTGACATTGAGGGTTAATGTTAAAAATAACAATGACAATTAATCAAAACTAATAACTCAATTCGTCATTCAACCCCAAAGCACTTACACATTACAAGGAAGGGGACGATCCTCGATTGAAGTGATGCACTGCGAACGAAGTGAATTCCCTTCGATTAAAGTGATATTCGAGAGTGTAAACATGTGTCACTGGCAAATCATACCCACTGTTATAAAATGGACACTTACACATATGTGAGGTATAGACGGCAATATAAAAACCTTACTTGAGGGATGTATGCGTCATCACCGTGTCATTATACTGTCACTGATATCCGATTTGCATATATGATCAGGAATAGATTGCAGGTAGGTTTTTTTTGTGAGTCTGTTATATCCAATAGCATATTACAAAGCAAATCTATCGCACAAATGTCATTATTGATATGCTGTCTAGTGCTAGAAATAAGGATTTGTTCTCTAACTGGATTCCACCAACATCGCTGACATCAGAATATACAGCTTATTGGTAGTTCGTTTTGATAGCTTTGTTATGTACATGGGGATTGTTTGGAAGGAATTAGCAAGATCCATTGTTTGCTTCATCTTTCCACATAACCGATTGCAATCATATTAAAAGTAAGTAAGGCTTAATAATAAGATTAAGAATACCAAACCATGCATTGCACATTTGCCTCGGCTTCAAAAAATAATAATTAGCAACGGTCATCATGGAACCTCTAGTTGGTTCTAGAGCTATTATATCATTTATGAATGTGGAGTTACATTCCCGCAATCATTCAGTCAACAACTTGTCTGCGAATCAGCTTGATATTGATTGGTATATTAATAATTACGAGAACGGAAGCCGATATTTACCTCTGCAAATATAGCTTAGGGATTATAGCTAAATACGTCTTATATAATTATGACCCCTAACATGGTCGATTAGAACCTGGAAATCATATTTAGGACAATGATGCAACTGTACCGTTAAAACACTGTACTGCGAGTATTGCTGAAAACATTCATCAGTGAATATAATTTTGAGAAAAACATCATTGCAGAATTCCAGTTGTTAAAATGCAGTGAGCCAAAACATCCAATGGCGTAATGAGAAATATTGGTTCGAAGCATTCTTCTGATACTGGTGCTTCATGGATGGCCCCATGAGGGAGGTGATGGATATGTGCATACGTGCTGGCCACATCGAATGATTTTACATTACCGTTGTAATATATGTTTTTTATAGCTGCAGGCAATCAAGTCATGTTTACTCGTATACTCATAGTTTGGATACTGGCAGCGAACGAAGACTCTCCATGGGATGCTAGATAAATACAGAGGTGATGACGCAAATGAAGGTAGTACAGTATTGCTTGAAGCATATGTTTTGCCTGATAAAAATCGCAATCGTGGTACGCAATACTATGGAATGCAATCGGATCAATGTAAGCGCGTAAATGTCATTGAACATCCGTATTATTCTTCACAGCTAAATCATGACAGCTAAAACAAAAACATCACCCCCATTGAAGAGGAAGTCCTGTGTGGCATATTTCCGTATTCCATCCTAATCAGGTTACATATCCGAGAATATCCTCTCCCTTAATGCGTAAATTATATTGAATAAAGATCTACTTAGTGAGCTAAACAAAACCTTACTGCAGGGCGTCTAATACTTTGATAAAGTGTGGAAATCCGTTTTGTGATGTAGAGATATAGCTGCATGCTAGACTACAGAAAAGATTATGCCATACAAAACTAGAGCAGTTCAAGAAGAAACTGGAAAACGCGGTGGGTAGGTCTGATTCAGATTAGCGACTGAACGGTTGGTCAGTAAAAAATTGTGGAATTGTTAAAGAAATACGCATTTCATACACATTGTATGTTTTTTTTCTCATGACCAATAGTGTAAAGTACATTACTCTATATAAAAGAAGCACAGACTCGAGTTCGAGTATCTATTCCTAATGGACAGACCACATGCCTCACCAAGTTGGACAAGGTTGAACGATATATAAGGCTATAACTTTACCATTTTCTTTTCGTGCATGCTGCCAACGCGTCATAACAGAATATTATTGTCATGAAACACCATGTCTTAATACCAGCTTCCTTCGTTTGCAGATTTGCGTTAATGCAAAGGTTCTCCTTAAAAAGCTTCAGGTAAGCGCTTCAACCAATTAACACATGAAACTGCTCTAATGTGATAATTCATCTGCAATTCATTTCTCGCGAGACATCCGATCAAATAACGCGTCCCAATGTAGTAACAATAGAGCATTTACGGCCGACAAGGCTCACTTAACAATCACCCGACATCGCTTACATAAATTGTGGTTCTGCTGGTCATGGCGGGCATTTATATAGGCGAAATATCCTATTATTTTGCAAATGCGTTTTCTCAATTCCATGGCAATTAGTTGTTATAAATAATAAGTACCAATCTTGCACTGTCCTTTTTTCCGATGGATAAGGATGTAACTGTAACCCATTTTAGCACATGTGTTTCGACATACTGTTCTTAATCTTTACTCATTAAGTTTACCAGCTCCAACATTTTTACCAGCAGCGTATTTTGTGGAAGAACGAATGTTCCTTTATAGCGCTCCGGATTTGCAGTGCATTTTAAAAAGATCATCTGATATAATGAAGTAATCGAAGCGACACGAATTCGATTAGAGATCGAACAAAACAAAGCGTGTACCCTGGCTTAGCATGAAACGAAATTGCGAGATTTGATAATTTGATATGCTTGTAAAAACAATACAAATACCATCATTTGCCTGCAATAATCGATTTGTGGTGCTAATTGTTAATACAGACAACCAACGATTCCCCAAAATACTTATTTGAATTTGCTTGATTAACAGCAATACTGAAAAATATTGCCGTATGTATTCTATGCAATATCCTCCTTTCATCTCGCATATGCTTTGTCTAATAGGTGATTACACCGACTGTGTATATTCCTGCGTATATTGTGTAGCCCATTCTGCATGATTGTTTGTCATCTATTTATGGAACAACATCCACACTGTCACCAAGATATCCAGTTTTCGGAGCGTAAAGATCTTTGATTGCCCCATATATCCCTTGTATTGACTTATTTATTTAACATTGGAACAAATACCACAGTAATTCGTCTTCAATGGCAGCTGCTGGACAGGTCTGAAGGGTGATTGTCTGTAGTTAAAATTTCAAGTGCCCAATGATTTATTTTACAGATGCGAGCAGCATGCCCAGTGTCTTGTATAGACTTGACAAGCCTGTAAACGCATTCTCGTTTCATGTGCTATCAAGACAGGCTAGGCATAGCATGTCTTGGCAGGCTTTTTGAAAATATATTGCTGTTCGACAGTATTAACATAATATCGCTTCTCAAATGGAGAAAAAATCCCAAGTTACACTAGTGCCTCCGCAGTTTGTCAATACGAGATATTACCAAGTGTAAAGATATAATACTTATTGACACTGAGACGTAAAAGGAATCAATAGCCATCCAAATTGACACTTAAGTCAATCCAACGTTAATGTCTGTCTGTTAGTTGTGAGGTATAATAGGATTAAGTGAGGACTTTTGCAACGATTTTTGCCTGTGTAACCGCATCTGTATAGAACGTTGGCTATGTAAGTCACAATAAAATGCGCTTCAAATGACTGAATGGGTCGTGTACATTGACAAACAATTCAGAAGATCCTCTATGGCAGAACATTTATATCATCGGAAGTACCATGCCAACATGTGTACGACTAACCACCTGCATCTTGCCTCGTTATTTCAATTATCTCATGCGGGAAAGGTTGTGCTTATCGACTGTTTCTTTAGTCAGAGACAAATATCCTAGCAGCTGAATCACTCAACTCGCCGCTGGACGGAAAATGTGCCATATGGGACAATGCCCGTTTGACTTACTTCCGACGCCATATAAAATGTGAAACTCATCTCACAAAAACGGTCGCGTACAGGGTTAAGTATAATGTGATATTCTATATTAGGGACAGCATAGATTGACTAACTGATATCATTCGGCATGTGTAATGCTTATATTCGCATTTTGAAGAATAGTAGTACCACAGCACTTACAACACCTCCAGAAATTCAACCACTTTTAAATCACGCAAATACATTGCGATATATTATGCAAATTGTAACTGCGAAGATGATCATGCATCGAATATCACAACTAGCAGGTATTTATTTTGAATGCTTTGTGTGTGTTGAATTGACAAGCCATCATACAATAGAGTAGGGAACGTGTAGGCGTAGCTTATATTTAAGAAAAGACATCATCACAATCTTTTTGTTCCTGAATTGTGGTGCCATTGCATAACCCCCTTCTATGATTTCATATTCATGTTAACATTGCTCAATTGTGGGATGCATGCCAGCATCATTTTACCATAAAACGAATGCAAGTGATTTTGTGTGTTACATGTCCGACCAGATGAATCATATTGCTTTACGGTACAGCATGCTGAGCTCATATCAGACTTATCTTACAACATTCATTTTGAAGGTTCGTTTAATATAGTGTGCGCCAAGATTCAGATTTATGAGTAAACAGATAGGTCAGTTACATATTGTATAACTGTAACCATTAATAGTATACGCATGAAATACACACGGCACGTGCTGTCTCACGTTAACGAGTGATGTGTATTACCTATGCAAAACATTACACCAAAACAAGACAAGTTCAAGAATCCAATGTCCATATAAAGGGCTATGAGCAAAACGACAGAACCATATAAGTTTAAATGTCTCTGCAGACGCGTCATAACCGAACTTTATTGACAATAAATACCATGTCTTACTAATAGCCCCTTTGTACTGTTTTTGTCGTTTGCCAGTCAGATACATTCTCAAAAATCCGTAGATAGCCGCTTCAGTCAATTCACACATAGAGCTACTGTATATGTCGTAATTCGTAATTCGTGTGTGGCGCGTTCCCATGTCATTACAATTGGTCATTCATGGCGGAGAATACTTATTTTAAAATCGTCAAATATCGCTTACATTAATGATTATTCTGCCTGACATAGTTTTGAAAGACAATTTATCATATCTTTGACAAACTAATTTGTCACATGGTTGTCACAATTTCGACTGGCGTTTTTTGATTACCTTTAAACGTATATTTAAGGCTACGGGCACATTATAATTGTTGAGTTAATGAAGGACCTAGTAGAGTCTCATTGTAGTTATTTTCGATTAAGAACGATTCCCATGAGTTAGATCAGTACCTATCAAACGTACGTTTACCTGCCTAACGGCTCACAACCAAAATATTTTCTACTTTAACATTGCCTTTTTAATACCTAACTAATACACCTCCACTCGAGCCAAGTCAGTTTTGTGTCAATTTTTTTGTGGTTTGTAGAGAGCTAATAATACACTGCCTTCTTCTTAATTCCGTGTAATTCAACAAAGCGTTTTTAATCTTTGAATTTTTTCACACTTCAAATTGAATCCTTTTAGCATCTTACGAGAGAACAAATGTCATGATACATTAGTAACAACGATAAGCGACATTGAATTTAGTTTCAACAAGATCTCCGGTCGATGGCCTTTGTTACAAATACAAGAAAGGACGTAATGAACGTTGTCATAACGTTACATCATGATGAGAAATTAACGTAATAACTGCAACAAGACTCCATGCGTTGGCACAGATAACGAAATATAGTACATATTTCAAAAGCATAATGGACCACCTTGTCTCTGCAACGTTTTACGTTTGCATAGGGGGCATAAATATATACACGATTACGCTAGCATTATCCCGTTGTACACATAGCTCAGTCAGTTTAATATTATTTAATCGTTAGGACATTATCCGATTCTACATTGATTGCATTATACTTGGCTCGCCGCTTTGCGTCTTACAAATATTAGCTTGACAGTACAACTATACATATCCCGGCGTTTTGATTCTAGTGAGCATGCAGTGGCATAGACACATCTATTGTTATTAAGAGTCTCTATTCCATAAATCAACACTCCCTTTGGCAGTGGCATTGGAAGTGAACTATTTACTGCTCTCTGTGGCACGTATCAGTGCACCGATCGTGCATCTGTGCTGTGTTATACGAGGCAAGGTCATCTGTGTCGACAGCTCACCAATTGCATGCATCGGCTAACCATCTGTGGCATCGAGCCAAATATTCGTAGTATCGGCTGTGCTTTGATCTGTTTTTGTTTGGTATTGATATCTAATATGCATGGTCCGCATGGTTATCACATCCATAAAGTAGCCAGGTATTATGAGCAGAGGCTATTAAAGACAAACCCCTTTTTGTCCAGGGGGTAGAATAGGCCACCCGATCCTCTAGCTTGTTATACGAGGTGACTGATATGGTAGACCTGTTTGTTATGGTTTGCCATTCGCGTCCGAGAGCCATGGGGTCAAGGTAGTGCAGCGACACAGATGCATCTATTGGTATTCAGGTCAGCACCTCTATTCCATAAATCAACATTCCCGTTCGCAATGGCATTGAAAGCAAACTCTTTACTGCTCTCGAAGGTTGATTGGTCCTTCCTTTTATACCACGTATCACTTCACAGATTTTGCAACTGTGTAATGCAATACGAAGCAAAGATACTAGTTTGTGGAGCAAATTTGCCAAATACAAGCATTGGCTAAGCATCTGTGATATAAAGTTGGGTATTCTTAGTATTGGTAGTGTTCAGAAATATTGATGCTATGCATCAATATTTATTTTGCATAGCATCCAAATTATATCAAAATATTTGCTGCTACATATCAATATTTTGTGTACAAGGTACCATTTCTTTTAAATATTTATTTTCAATCTAGCAAGTGTTTCTATCCATTAGCTACATATACTTCGTCCGACGGCGTGGTATATGGTTAACGAAGCGAAGCACTCCTTGAATACCCAATGTACCCCTCCTTATTGATTGATTTGCTTCGCCCGTAGGACACAGTAATTCGTCATAGAAGTAAATAGCAAGATAAACCCGTGAAGTATTGGCTAAAGTTGAAGCTTTCAGAACTCGTTGGTTTACTATGCACGTATTTCAATTTAACAAGCCTCTATACGCGTTCTTGTGTGGTGTGCTTTTAAGGTACTGTAGGCATAGCATGCTTTGGGGAGCTGCTCGGAAATATAGGATTCCGCAGCGGTAATAACGCACCACGCTTGTTAGAATGGATCAAATGGCAATTGTGCTTAAATACCTTTGCGTGTTTCCTCTACGATATGCGTGTGGTCAGCTACCACACTGATTGGGACAGGAGAGCATTGGCTGTGAAAACTCTCTATATATGTTAGGAAGATGGGGGTATTAGCTGTCCTTGAAGATGTACTGTATTAGCAGTTAAGAACGAGGCATGAGATGTAGGCAGAATCTAGTTAGAAAATGATCGCGTGCGATCATGTCAGTTGATCTGCAAGGTATTATAGAAAAAATTTAACAGACATTAACAACGACAAAAAAAGCATGGAAAAGGCGTTTGTTATTGTATAATTTAATATAGCAAATTAACTAAAAACCTCTATCTTATTTCAATTTATTGCTGAGGTCAAATGAAAACAGTATATCGATGCCAGTATTATGGGTTCTGGCCAATGACCAATGGTATAATTGCATGCCTAACCACCCTATCGAATACATTATAGGCTTTTGGTCGTGTGAAATAGCGTCAAGCACCATGTAAACTTAACTAACTATATTGAAATAACATGCAGTTTCAAATACCTTTAAGTGTATGTCGTTTGCAGTCATTTTTTCGACTCAGCATATGTTACATGCACGCTAGTTGTCTTTCATTATACCCACGACTGTGCTCGCCAGACAGACGACAGTTATCAAGCATAGACCATCCGAAAGCGCAATTGCTCCCTTAGCATATAGCTATATGCTGTCAATATTGCTCAACAGTACAGCATCAAAGAGCATAATAAGCAAAATGTCATTGGCAAGTGAAAAAAATACTTTCATTCCCGTTAAAATATAATGTACAAAAGATATGATGCTGTTACCGCTAAAATGACAAAGAATGACAAACCGCCGCCCTCTCGGTGGTATGGCACAAACCATTATGATGTGGATATTCACTTCAATCAGAGAGGACTATCACTGTGGAGAGGCAAATTGGACTTAACACTCTGAGCTGGAGAATGACTCCGTACCCCTACAATCAGCCCACTGTCCCGTATTTGTTCATCCCAGATTAGGTCTTTGAAAGTCATGACATAGTTCACGTCATACGACATTTATGAATAGCTTTAAACAAGACGTGGTAAAGCCCAAATTACCACCCCGGTGTTAACTTCAACTGTCACTCTGTATCTATAATTGAAATAAATACATATTTATCCGGGTGGGTTGGCAAGGTTTGTACTCCTCGTTTTCATGCAAGTGGCTAGTTCACCGGAACAACGCACATGGCAGCGACACCGTCGCTGTTTCCTCAAAGTGAAACATCGCATCATAGTTTGTATGTATGGAGTTTGAGTATGTGTTATATCTGAAGAAGCTGGAAGTCTTTAAATACTGTGCCGGTAAGCATGCTGTATTCGGTTTTGGATGTATACAATATATTGGGTTTTTTAAAATTAAGAGAGCAATAACTGCAGTAATGACGGATCAACGAATTGTACATGAGCATAAGTATTTATAATGTTCTATCAATTTACGCATCCTGACTGATTTGTTATCGTTTGAAAAATTTGAATGAAATAGCTGCTCCGACAGAAGTGCAGAAAATGGCCCATTGAATTGGTTTTTCCGTCAGTTGATTAAATGTTCCAGGCAATTATGCGCTAGTTAGCTTGGCAAATGCTTTCGCCAATTAACCTTCGTTAGTCCTATTTCCGGTTTGGATATCTGTGAAGGTAAAAAATACCACTGGTTTAACTTTCAATATTGCTGTTTTTAAGGCATCGATTTTAAAATGTTTACATATTCTGAAGTTTCATTCAATTGCAAACTATTTCTTAATATATGAAATTGTAAACATTGCATTAATAATATGATTCTAGCATGTCAACATTTTCGTCTTGCAAAAACAGGTAAAATTCTTTCAATTCGAAATTGACAATTATCGTCAAAACTGAAACAATTTAAAACTTTCTGATGGCTGAAACTAGCAGCCAACTTTGATATCGACATATTTTATCAAAATATTCGTCGTTTTTACGTGCGTTGAGGTGAATTTTGTTTTTGCCCCGGAACAACTTCCGTTAATATTTCAATTGCTTATAAAACGGTAAATATCGGTTAAATAGTTATTTAAATTGTGTCAATTGCTGTCATTGACAGCGCAAGTTGAATCTTTAAATCTGATGTGTGTGGATGATTTCAATTTAGGTGCGGAATGCATTATTGTTCCAGCGGAAACGAAATCGGTAATGATTGTCATATTAGCTATTCACCCAGAGCCGCGCTATGAATCGGAGAGTTCGTATGGATTATCTTGTCATCACGGCGGTAACAAGACTTATTTTAAATCTGATGATCATATTTTAATTTGGTTTTAGATTGATTTCTTGATTTATTGTTCAATCTGTTCTAAATTCATAACATTTTGCAGCTTAATTCAATTGCAAACGTCTTGGGTTTAAAAATGGGTGTAAAGAATCATTGTTTTCCTAAGCACCTATAAAAAAACAATTGCCTATGATACCATTTATAATCGCCCGATGGCAACAAGTTTTTTTTATCGAAGGATGTCAATGACATGGTTAGTTGATTTAAATGGGATGCTCATATCGTAATATGGTTTTAGTTCGTCGCCAAGTTCATCAATAGATAAATTGAATTATTGTTTATATTTCATCAAGACGCAAAATATGGTCCGGTCAACCGCCGGTATGACAGGTGTCATATCTCGAGCACACAAACACAATTTGTGTTCAATATCACCGTCGTCATTGGGTCGAGCACACAATTACAACAATTTGCCATGACACCTATCAATCCATGCACCGTCCTGTCATTTGTTCTGGCTTATTGTTAGCGTAACAAGTTAATGCCCTTCAATACACTGTTGTATCGCTTTATGTTAACAAGTTAATCCCTTCACACACTTTATATCGATCCATACGATCCATTAAGGCTTCTGATTAATAGCTTGATTTATTGCTTCATTCGATGGCTCAAACTTAACGATAATTAACGTCAAAGTGGTTTTGAATTAAAATTGCGTAATCTCATGTTCTCACAATAGCACGGATTATGTCATGGCATTAAATATTATCCGTACAAGCTGAAAGAGAACTAACGTTTTGCATAGCGTCATCACCGACTCTTTAGCATTTTTTATCGCCATTGAATATAACCCATCTCGATTCCGACGGCAGAACATGTGGCAACATTGAGTGGTAACAGAGGCATTTTACCTAATGTGTGACAGAGTGAGCAGAACTATCTACATGACAATAAAATTAGAATCCACATCGAGTGAACCTTATATGAAAGTATCGTTTAGTACAGTGCTCGTGTGGTTTTCATGTACACTTTGATGCGAAGCTAATGAGTGCATTGCACTTACTATCATTTTCTCTACTTATACCAACAAGATCAGTTAGATTTTGTTTTATTGCCAGGTAGCATATCTCAACAGGACCGGTGGATTCCTAGGGCTAGCATCATTATAAGTATTCAATAGAAAGCATAAAAGTCACTGAAGTTGTTAGTTATTAACTAATGCTAGTTGTAAACTTTCGATATCTTTTGCTTCATGCCAAACATTGTGAACATCAGACGACTCGCTGAGATATTCTCAGAGCGAGGAATGTCTCCGTAGAGGAATTACTTCATGGCCGCGATGAGGTCGATAGCTGCCATCTTCCAGGCGTAGGTCGTTACGGTGTCAGCATCATACTCAGTGAGCATCACGTCTCCAATCAACTTCAACATTTTCTGAAAAACGACAAACGGCTAAAGTAAATGTCATCATAGCAAATGAAATATCTTCACATCAATATTTCAATCTCTTTAGATAATCATGTACAATGTTTATCTTATTATTGTTATTATATTGTAAGATATTAAGACTACCTCGAGATGCACGGTTGTGACTCCCAGGGGTTCATGGGTTATTATTTTGGCTTTCATCATCTCTCCCGCATTTACACCCAGAGCCTCTACCACTTTATCCAGGTAGCAGATCACCGTTAGAGTCTGTTGGTTGAATTGTTTGTCGGCGTAGAACAAACATGGAGAGATGGTGCTGAACTTGGGGAAGACAGTAATGTCCTCTGGGTACAGGCCCAGGTATCTGAATACCATACATAAAGCATTATGTATCATGAATGTTTCTAATGAAGAACAATCGTAAAAACATGTACTTTTCAACATATTGAGCTTTGAACACCAACTTGCAGAACATAGCATTGCCGGCCTTCTGCAGGTCGCCCTTGACCTTGTCGAACCAGTGAGCCTTGATGGCAGTAATCTGGGCGTCGGTAAGAGTCATGGTGCTCTGAAACATTCAATGAGATAGTGAACCGTCATTACGAAAGGGTAAACATACATGTTCTACAAGTCGATGACGAGTCAAATCAATACTTTGTGAAGATGCATATAATCATATGTCGATATTGATGTGTCGCTTTAATGATGCAACAATAACTGTGTACCACTTTTACCAAAATAACTTTCACCAGGATGTATTAGTTTCTCGACGATGTCAATATTCTACGCAACAAAGCGTGCAAATTATAGACAAAGGCATTATTGTGTGTTGACATTGAATTTATAATCGATCAAATAGACGGGAAATTCCCGCAAAAGACTTACTTTATTCTGTATGTAGAGGCTTTGCAAGAGGATTGCTTCCGATGCTGCTAACGTCAAAGATGATGTGAGATGTTGAACGAGGCTGCTTATATACACTACGACATGGGAGATGGTCATGTTCGCCTTGTTATTGTGTTACATATACCTTTACGGTTATTGCAGACAATATGATATAAATC
>CM067356.1:39282880-39309854 GCA_034190875.2 Urechis unicinctus | reverse complement strand
CCCGGGCTTACACTATATGAGACCAATATACAAGGCAAGACCTGTATCTTGGAGAAACCCTTTACACTTGCAGCAGTAAGCTGGGGTTGATATCAGCAATGCGAGCAAACTCAAGGGGTCTTTCTGAAATAGAAAAAGACGACAGTGTGGTACGGAATGCTGGTTGTATGATATCTGCGACTTTGCGGCTATATAGCTCAGAATGGATGCGCTAATGGTACCGCGGGTTCACAGCTACTATATTATTCAATGATTTGTCAGATAAGATTTGTATATGCATTTCTTCGGAAGGATTATAGCTTACGATCTCGGTAATAATAACTGTAGTGCCACATTTGTAACGACCAATGAAAAATGCAATTAACATATTCCATTCGCCGCAACTTCTTGACCGAATTACACATGTACGCACACACCCAAAGACACAAACACACACACATTGCCATTGTCTGGTATGTGGACTGCTTGCAAGTATCGGTCTGAAACTCCCCATAACTGCTTATGAGTATCGCTAAATCACTCCACTTCACTAATCGCCATCACTTGTGATTCTCACTATCACTGCAATGGATTATCAGTCTTTAACTTCTCATTACTGATTGTGTGTATCGTTCTATGAGTCCCTCTCTTGCTTGCGTGTATCATGTTATAACTACCCCTCCTTTATTGTGATTATTAGCCAATAACTCCTCTTTACTGAATGTGTGTATCCATCTATAAACCGAGTTCATTGCATGTGGGTGTATGTCCATATCTCCCCTTTACTGCACGGTCTGTAACTCCCTATCACTGAATGTGAGTATTTGTTTATAGCTCCACTTCACCACTTGTAAGTATAGACACATAACTCCATAAATTTTAAATACCGCTCTATATCTCCAATGCACTACTTATGAGTATCGGTCTATAACTCCATTTCATTTCTTAGGAATTTCGCTCTATAACTGCACTTCTTAACCTCGGAATGTCGCAATACAACTCCACTTTATTACTTGCGACTATCGCTCTATAACCACACTTCATTACCTGTGAATATCGCTCTATAATTCCACTTCAATTGTGAGTATAGGTCCATGACTCCACATCATAACTTGTGAGGATCGGTCTATAACTCACCTTAACTACTTGTGCGAATCGCTTTATAACGCCCCTTTACTACTTTTTAATTTCGCTCTATAACTCTACTTCGTTGCTAGCCAATATCGCTATATGAATCCACTTCACAACTTACGAATATTGCTATATAACTCCACTATGATACTTGTAAGTATCTGTCTATAACTCCCAATCACTGATCGTGAGTATAAATCAATAACTCTACTTGGCCACTTGAATGTATCACTCTATAACTATAATTACAATTTCATTTATTGTGAGTATCGCTCTATAACTCCATTTCACTAATATCTGTCTCTAACTCGTCATCACTGCTTTTGATGTCTCTAACTACCATTGACTGCTTGTGTATGTCAGTCTATAAATCCAGTTCACTGCTCGTGGGTATCAGTCTAGAACTCTCTTTTATTGCATGCAGGTATCAGTCATTAACTCCCCACCACTACTTGTGTGTGTAATGGTTTAAAATGTTACTCCATATCCTGTGAGTATCGGTCAATAACTCCCCTTCACCTCTTGTGAGTATTAGTGTATAATCCCCAATCACTGTTTTTGTGTATCCATCTATAAATCATGTTCGCTGCTTGTGGGTATCTATAGCTGCGCTTCACTACTCATGATTATCAGTTTATGTCTCACAATCACTAGTTCAGGGTATCGGTCCATAAATCCAGTGCGCTGCCTCTGTTACCATCAGCGTAGGTGCGGTTATTACGACATATTCGCGCTCCATGGCTTCCCTGCAATATGTCATCATTATAATAAAGGCTAATATAATAAGATATCGAGAGGGAGAGGGGGGGGGGGCGACTCGCGACTGCGGCGTGATAGCAAAATGAACCAAAGCCAACCTAATGGCTAGTCGAGCGAAAACAGATGCTACAATCGACATGGGCTAGCTGCTATATTATATCATTGGCATTACCAGTGGATATGTCATCACACATAAATATAGGCTTTTTGGATCTAAATGGATATATATATATATATATATATTATATATATATATACATATAACTCATAAATATATCTAGACATACATATTTATATCTAGTTATATTTGTGTTATATGCATACATATATATATATATATATATATATATATATGGATATAAATGAAATATGTATATATATATAAATAAAATATATATAAAATATATATATATATATATATATGCACATATATAAGTATATATATAGAAAATACATAAATATATATATATATATATATATACATATATGTATATATATATATAGATATATATATATATATATATCTATATATATGTAAAGCCCTAATGTAAGGTCAGTGGTGTGGAGTTATGTTGATGCAGCGAAATTACCTCATTAAGTAGCACGCAGCTAAGCTTTCGACAACCTGTGCTGGAACAAAGTGGGACAATCGTACGTTCTTATCTGAACAAGTACCTATCACGAGTACATGATAAATCCTGCAATGAGGCCAAACGAGCTATCGGATGATAATCATGAATCTTTTCTATATATAAAGCCGACGATAGTACTCTCGAATATGAATGTAGTATGGCAATATTGCGGTGTACACGAACAAAATGTTCCTGATGCTCATTGATGGAAACATTGAGGATATTTACTGTGGTGTAGACAACGAATTTACAGATCCGTTTTGGAGCACTACTCCAATGACCTGTTCTTCATAATGATGCTGGCCTGTATTCTAAACATGCACGGCGCTCCACAGCAAAACATGTGCAATGTTAGTGGCTGAGGATACTGGACGTTTAGTACTAACGACAGGGTGACTTCTTATACCCATGGATGTTGAATTCGTGGATAGAACATATAGTTCCAATTTAAATCTTCATTACGTCTACAAAAGCCCTCACGGCAGGTTATAAACTATTCGGCTTCTGAAACGAGACAAATTGTAACTATTTACACTGCGAAGCCGTAGGAAATGATCTTACAATGTACTAAATCTATCAACAACATGTACCTAGTCTAGTTCCTGTTACGCTACCACCAGATATACTCTACAGGGAGATGGCTGAGTGAATATCACCATATTTGCAGTCTAAACCATCTTCCAGAATCACTCATGTCTAATGATTGATTCCCAATACTTTTTGAGGGCTTTATTGAACTTAAATGACAATGCCTTAGGCAATGTGACGTACACTTCGTTGAATGGCGAGTCTGATGTAGTCGGCTTGAGAGAGAATAATTGGAGAAATTCAAGCACTTTAATCAGCGTGCTGCGCTCCACCGGCTGTCATTAGAACTGTGTGAATAAAAGCAATGTTGAGGTATGGACTGCTGTCTTTTGCATGATTCGCTACAGGGCACATATTGTCAGACTGCGCACATTATGATGCATAACAGGCAGTGGAGTTACCAAGGCAGCAGGCTTTAGTGCGTGCTCATCTCACTATGTAGGATGTATAATATACGGCAGTTTTATCCCTGAGCGATTGCATATTGTGTATGTAATTAATTATCTTAAAACATACAAGGAATGCAATAATGCCTGTACAGTTAAAGGGACCTGCTTACCGTGTCCAAACATGACCGATACAAACGGAGCCGCTGGCCAATCTCACAATACTCATCAACGATTCAGAAGCCAGATTTGCATTCGTTACAGTTTTTACTGTTGTCAGAAGACAATTTTGTTTGCATCGTTTGAGCATTATTTATACTCAAACACTAAGACAGCCCTTATTCAATATTCAAACGGCTTATGAGACTGTCAGAAAAATACGATTTGCAGAAATGTAATATTAACAGTACAAATAGATTATCAATAGTATCTATAATTGAAAATGTTATGCAGATTCTAAATAGAATAATATGATATGACGCCTCATAAACACAAAGCTTTACAGCATAGGCTGCCAAAGCTAAGGTTGTCCGCCCTCGCCTCATTCTCAGCGTTCAGCGTTCTGCGACATTAAGTGAAACACGATTTCCGTATGTCAACAGGTCATGATGACGTCATAAACCAGCAGCCAATAATTGCATAGGGTAAGTGTTGAAGCCACACGGCTGCATCACCATATACACAATCCGTACATCTCCAGTTGTAGGCGTTGGTAATGAAAATGATTATAATAATAACAATAATCCATGACTAGGACTGCGATTCATGATTGTCGTGGCCGCTTCGTAAGCAGCAATAACCTGCTTGCTTCATCGGTTCTCCAGTTGTGGTCCTGAGTGGAAATTGCCACGCGTAATGGGTTGCTCAATAAGAATGCTGGCCTCGGGTTGCTCAGGTGCACATACACAACAATCCATGAAAATATTCACTCAGAAGCAAACAAAGCGTCTGTCTATGTTAAATTGCTCCATCGCCTAGTTAGCTGAATCAACATTGCGTGTTGGTTGTCATTAACATGCTATGTCACTAGTTGGTACCATTCAATGTGCTTTGGGTGTTATGAATTTATAAACCAACAATATTGTTTTAGACAAAGCGACCATGTTCCGGGTCAGAGGTTCCAAGTAACAGGATACAATCCATCTCCAAGCCAGCACGCTGATTAAAGTTACAATTAACCACCCCTTTGCATGGTTTTGGCCTCCTACTTCTGCGACATGCTTGTATTCTTTGCAAGTTTTTCATATATTTCCCAAGATACTGTAACTTTTCAAGTCATAAGTAATATGCAATTCTCATCTGAATTGTTTGTTCTACCGCTGATCATCTTTTCTTTCCGTTGTTAACTTTGTAGGTTTCCGTCAGTTGATACGCTAGCGGAATCAAAATGTCCGCAATAAGTGAATGCTAACGGTGGTATAACGCCACTAGAAGTCGGTAATTTATGAGGAATCTATTATACTAGGACATAACAACAAATAAATATAAACATAAATATGTAAGATACACCGACTCACACAACACAAGTTCGACACATTAATGGAGTACCTTAGCATTACGGGAAAGCATAAGTATAGCAAACATCTACTTAATGAGACGAAGGAATGCGCAACCGGGAGCTTTTATAGCTACGTTATACTTGCAAAAGCGGTGCATTTAGTGTCGACTGTTTGGAGGTAAGTCGATATCAAGACATTGTGTCGTAAGGCACGCAACGTCCAGCTTCAATGTTTAACATGGGACAATGTTTCAGCAACCAATGCCTAAAAATGATGTAACGATTATTTCTTCTAACCTGACCAAGAGTCGATTCTGTGTCAATGATCAATCCAAAAACAACGCATAAGGCGCTATTGGTTGACATTCCTGAAGCCTTTTTGTGTATAAAGCCGTAGATAGCACTATCGAGCTTGAAACCGAGGATTTTCTGGTATATTCGCAGTAGTTGAGGGTTGTACCAGTGTGACAACAATCCAATAGATTGACTACTGGAAACGAAATTGTCAGGCACTTCAAAGGTTAACATCTAACTTCAGAAGCGAGTGTATTTCATATTTGTTTGTATGATGAACTGCGTCCCGGTATGATTGCCTTCGTGATGACAACAACAATAATCGCGAATAAATCAGCGATCATGATGACGTGGAAATCGATTTATAGTGTATCACGTACATTAAGCCAAGGTAGAGCTAACATTGGAAGCATTATTCATGTGGTAGGAATATGCAGCTGCTCTTCAATTTTATAGATTGAATTATTTTTCGCATTGGTTGTTAGAGTCATGATCGTGTCCAATGTAGCTTGTTTCTTCGTTATCGAATGATTATTGACATACTTATTCACGGGTATGTTATTTCACAAGTTACAGAACTATTGCGAGAGATACCCAATTACAAGATAACAGCGTTTGACATATGGGTTATGTACATTTGGCTATGCTGCTATTGTGTTGACGGATAGCACCTATTTTTCTTGTTATTCAGGCTTTGTAGCACTGAGATGGAAGGGAGAACGAAGCGTTTTTGACTCTCAATGATCTACACATCCGGGGTATTTCACTGCGGCATACTCAACGAATTGGCACATCCGAGCTATCCCATTACGAAGATATCCAGCCCCGCATTGTTATGCTAACAAGTATGATGCACACATATAGCGCTATATAGCAAAACATTAGCAACAACTGCAACGTCAGTGAATCAGGATCATATCAACGGTGTGTTTTGTTTTGTTTCTATCGATTATGAAGTCTGACCAAATATATTTTACGGGCTTATTGTGGAAAGTGTACATCAGACGAACTTTTCAATGAAAGTTCACTAGGTCAAAAAAACGGATCACCGCATATAAACACCACAAATCCTGACATATAAAAACATCGGGCGGGCTACATGACGAATAAGAATGATTTGGGGCACCAATTCCTCACATCTAATAATTAAAGAGAGGTTGAAACGCTTACTCCCCATTACCTTATGAAATATTTTACTTTTGAACATGATAAACAATGTGACAGAGGCTAAATTTCCTGTATCACTATATGTCTATTTGGATTTTTTTTTTGTGTTTTGGAAATATTCTTTTCATAGAGTGCCAATTTCGTACAACACATTACTGCTTCACTAAAACAAACAGGAAAGACGTTACGCAATGCCTTTAAATAATGTGTGATGTAATAGAATGTCGGCATGGATAGCGGTAGTCGCACGGGACGACCCTTTCAACGATGAATGCATTATACTAGCGCATATTGGGCTAGATGCATTTCTTAGTCGTAAGTCATGATCACGGAAGGTGTTTATCTCTGGTCCATTAGAAAAATTGAGTATCATGTATATGCAATGGTAGTAATATAGACTCGATTATATTCTGAAGTACCAACTACTCGCCATTATCCCGCGATACTTTGAACATGGTAGGGTGTTCTTCATGACTTTGAATGATACCACCATGCCCGTGTATGTTGTTATGTGCCTGGCTATGCTTGTTTTTGTGTATGTTGTTTGATGGTTGCTCAGCGACGGAGACGAGAAAGGTAATTTCATTTCTCCTGTGTCATACTGGCCATGCCAAAACATTATCGCTACAGGCAGAGCCGCTGGTCAATCTCACTGTCCGCATCATCGTCTGAGAAGCCAGTGTTTGTTAGAAAACAATATATTTTCGTTCCTGGAAGAGGAATCATAGCCTCGTTCTGCACATTCAACGAACTTTGTGGTGTCATAAATGCATAGCAGTTTGCATACTTAAATACTCATACAGCTCTTTCGCAATATTCAAGCGGCATATGAGATTGTCATAACACGCGTATTGCTTATATGTAGCATTAACGTTAAAAAGACTATTATCTACAATATCTATAATTACACAGGGTATGCAGATTCACAATAACACAAAATGATATGACGCCTGTTATACACCAAGCTTTACTTCTTGTGCTGCCGATGATACGATTGACCGCCCGCACCTCATTCATTCTCGGCTTCAATCGAACTGCGTTAGAAGAGACCGTAAATAAGACTGTAAATAAGACACTAATAGGGTTTCAGCATGTCAACAGTTCATGGTGAATAGTGAGGGGTAGATAAGAGGGTTTAAATTTGCACAGGTTACCTTCCCAGTTTTGCATATTGTTTGATGATGTCGTTTTACACTAACCAATGTCAAGCAATGCATCGCAGTTACGTCATAAACCAGCAGCCAATAATAACGTCGGGAGAGTGTTGAAGCTATACGGTCGCATCACCATATACACAATTCGTACATCCTCATGTGTATGTGTGGATAATGGAAATGATTTTAATAACAATGACCCGTGCCTAGGACTGCGACTCAAGATTGTCGTGGCTGCTTCGTAACTAGTGATTACCTGCTTGCTACATCGGCTGTCCAGTTGCGGCCATGAGATCTTCAAATTAACTTTGCTGCTCATTTAAAATGCTGGCCTCGGATTGCTCCGATGCCCGCACAAGGCAATCAATGAAAGTATTCTCTGTAGCCAACAAAGTGCCAGTCTGTGTTGCATTTCTGCCACACCTACTTAGCTGAATCTACATTGCGTGTTGGTTGTGATTTACATGGTATATCATCAGTTGGTATCATGCAATGTGTACATTGGGTTCTATGATTAGGTAAGCAAGCATGTAATTTCGACAAAATGACCCCGTGTTCGTAGTTGCAGACATGTTTTATTTTTGTATCGCCGTGCAGACTATTCATTTGCGCTGCCTGCTCTAGAATTGTTAGTCTATGCAGAAATATTGTTCAACGTGCACATTGAACAGCATATCGATAATATGAAAGATGGTGTCATGTCCAATTAGTTAATGCTTGACCGGAAGTAGATTGCTCAAAATGAGAACGTATAAACTCCATCAAACCATACAGGGGCATAAATTAATGAGTGATGCAAATGCAAATATATACCACCACTAGATGCTGTGCTAAAATATTACAAATCATATGCCGGTTGCAATTGATATTTCTCAACACAATAGGCATTGATTCCTTTATGCATGAAAACTACCTTTGCGATTGAGAGGAAGGAAGAAAGAAAGCGAATTGGGCCAAAGCGCTGTCAAAAACTCAGGTAAATGGATTCATTTAGGCTTTTGTACCCTTGAATTCGGCGCGGAAAACCAATTGAAAGATTTTGATATTACCCTGGTTACCGGTACTGAACAGTATTGCAGACTCTCCAGACGGCGATATATATATACAAACATAGGCAATGGCAGCTCATGGGGAGGAGGATCAGTACCTACAAAAGGATAAACTTATAAGCATAGGGCTGCGGTATTTGCTCATAATAATTTATCTGAATAAATATGTGTGGAGTAGGTAACGGTGGCATTCAGGCAGGACAGAGTGTGAAAGAAACTCTGTTCAGATGTGAAGTTCAGTATAGAGCTTAGTGAAATGAGATTGACATTCTCAACAAGAATCTAACAGGAAAGCAGAATATATCACGCAACAATGCCAACCAATTGATATCATCAAGTCCCTTAACGGCACCCTTGCTCGTTCAAAGCGAGGTTTCCTTGGGGAATAACAAAAGAGCATTCCTTATTTCTCGGTTATAGAAGCTGGGTTCTTAATAGGCAATTGGCAAACCCTCTCACACAGGTGTATTATAACGTCAATTGGAATCTATGGCAACCCCTTTGCTGTGATGAGAACCGCTTCCTCTCGGATCGATAGTGATTATATTCATCGAAACTCGATGACGACCATAATTGTCGAAGCTGCAAATAAAGGTCGTTATGTATGAGGATGTCAATGTAACACTGCCCTATTCAGATCAAACTAATCGTGTCTTGGTCTCACAGAGCATCATTCCATGTAAACTATTTCTTCCTTCTTCTAATTACCCGTATTCTCGCAGCAATTGGCAAACCCTCTCAAAAGGCATATACGTCCTTCATGTTTTTTGCAACACATACATTAATCATCACGACTCCGGTGGTTCAATTGCGATTTTCCAAGATCTTTTGATATATATGTATATATATATATATATATATATATATATATATATATATATATATATATATATATATATATATATATATATATATATATATATATATATATATCTATATATATATATATATATATAGACAGAGAGTATATATACATATCTCTCTATATATATATATATATCTATCTATATATATATATCTATATCTATATATATCTCTCTATCTATATCTATCTATATCTCTATATATATATATATATATATTATATATATATATATATATCTATCTAGGGCGGTAACTGATGCTTGGATCTTAAATTGTGCAACAAAGTGAGAGCACGATTTTGTAGATTAGTGATAGATTGCATTGGATTATTATGTAATGAAGCATCCTGAAGCCAATTGCAAATCATCACTGCACACAAGTCACTCGCTGTTTGTCACTAATGTTACTTACTTCGCAAAGATTCGATGCAGGTCTGTATGAAACCTGCAGTTGCAATTAGAACGGTGAGGAAACAACGCATAATCACCCACTCAGCTGTGTTAAAATCCAACGTAAGTGGATTCAATTAGGCTTTTTACCGTTTCGTGCAGCAAGCAAACTAAAATAATAGTAACAGGGATCCAGCATTTCCCTAATCATCGGCGCTGAACAGTATTGCAGACATGTAGCATGCACCCTACAGAGCGCACCATATCGTAACATAGGCAGGACAAGAGATTGCGGATTAATGGCAATTATCCTTGACTTATATGCATCTGGCTGTGGTATTTTCGGATAACGATATACGCGAGTGAATGGACGGGGAAATGGAAAGCAGGTAAAGATGTAAGCTAATAATGTACACTGTGCATCAGTCAGTCGGCAGGGCTCAGGAATAATTGCCATTGCAAAACTAAACTAGAATATACAGTGAACGCAGAATACATCACGCAATACAGCCATCCGATTCGAACATCTGCATATCAAGCAGTCATAGATTCATAACAGACATTGCTGTTTTGCAAAACGTGCCGGGCGTGTGACAAATTGTATGTCATTTTATCTTGCCGGCTTTGTACCATACATTATTGGTCTATGCAATAATATTTACCGCGTTATGCCTTATCCGAATGCATTTCGATTTGCTTACAGCAGGAAATACAATGTCGAGTAATATGGTTATCAGTTTTGTGTAGATGTGAATCTAGTGATTAGCTGGAGCTAAAGAGGATTGCGACCTCAATATATGCATTGCCTGTTTTGTACAGAAAGTGTCATACGCCTTATCAAGACATCGATCAAAATACATTGAGCGAGCCCAGCAGCCTTAGTAGACAGTTATACACATTTACAGACTATATCTTTACAATACCTGAGCACCTTGTTTATTGGTGAACGAATGCAAGTCTAGCCACTTTGCGAGTAAGGAGATACTTAACGACCGATGGAGTGTGCATCATATAAAGAAATCTTCTTTTGGGCAATCCGAGTAGCGTAACATTAGTGAGCATGTGTGACGCCTTAATAATCGGCAACAAATTACATCATTTTGTAGCAGGTGCCATTTCAGCTGGCTTGTCAATTACAGCCGCCTACACATCGGGCTGTACAAAGGTCGTCGCTGCTCGCTGCTTGCCTCACCGGCAGGTTCTTAAGTATGCCACGCGGTGCAAAATTGAAAAAAACTAAAATTTCCTTGAGTAGGCCAAATCATGGTCAATCTATCATGGTACAGGACAGCATAACTTCTTTCATAAATTTTAACGGTTGTAAAATCATCAATATACGAGCGCTGGTCATAATAATGTGTTGAATTGTAGCCGCCAAAAGCATACATCCTACTAACAGCGCCATCGGCTACAACAAGTTTGTGCTTCTGCAACTGATTACCCCAGGTATTGATTGCCAATAGCATGATAACAAGCATCATCATATATACAACAAGTAATTAGTCATTTTTACTTGCATACCACGAGATGACAATAAATCAAAGAGACATCGATATAAACCATGGAAAAGTCTCCTACCAATGGTATCAGTGTCGTGTCTAGCTCCTATGCGATCGCCATCTGGGCCTGATGTGCAATGATTATTGCGTATAAAGATATAATACACTGTGAAGTAAATCTACGTCAACCATTACAGCGCTTTACACAAAACACTGTTTGCAAACGTTATATTAACCCTACGAAACGCATCTCACACACAATGTGCAGCAAGACCGCCACGCTGTAATTCGATATTTCACAACAATCATTCACTGCTGTTTTCGAGGTGGTGGTGTTAACGCATCAGTGTATTGTTGAGCTGTAGTCAGTCGCTAAACCCGGTCACGTTGCGATGAATTAAGTTAAATAATCACAAATGGCATATTCTGTGAAGAGGCGCGGATATACCTAGATGGTTGTATGTTTCCGCTACACATGTACCTTGATACATAATATTTAATGGAAGTTGTAATGCTTCTACCAGCCGATTCGCGCGTGTCACTTAGTATACAGCTGGGCCGTATATCCTATTGTTTACGATCTCTGGAAAACATGGAGGATGTGGAGTGTCCCATACGGATATCAATATACCATTAAATTTAGTTGATAGGAACAATCAAACATATATGCTTGCATGTCGGTAACGAGTCACCTTATATATATGGCAAGGGATAATCGCGAATAGGAGTGTGGATAACGTATTTCCTGGTGGAGCAATTGTATTTTGAACTTTAGTTGACTAACAAAGCATGTGTGCATGTATTCGCACAAGAATGAGGGGGCTGTTAATCCACACGCCATTGTGCTGCAAATTGTGTTGTGATAAAATGACAATGATAAACAAAATGATTTGTCATTTATTCTAAAAATGATGAAACTGGCGGAATATGGTACATTGAAGATTGGTGGGCAATCAATGAGGTTTAATTCGCAGAATATTTGAAACACCCGCTCACTTATTTATAACACTTGACTTTTGATTGCCACAAACGATGTCAATTCACGGTTCAAAAACCTTAAAGTGCAAGTAACGTCTATTTTCGAATCCCTAATCAAAGTTGAATAAGGTGTATTTCAGCCTGTGAAAGACGTTTCCGACAATATTTTCGTCCATAGATGTCGTTTTGTGTGTTTTTTTTCAATATTTCCATCGATTTTTCGGACCGTTTTGGCATATGCGCAAAAAACGACGGCCATTGGCTCCTGAGTTTGTGACGTCATATGTCACCGTCCAGCCGGATAGCGCAGTCATTTCCTCGTTTGTTTACATGGGAACTGTGGTAGGTGTGAGCATAATCGTATTTTATACTGTCATCATGTTCATCATATACCGCAACGAATCACATCATTTAATGTGGAATGGAGTACTTGTTCGCCTAGAATACATTAAATGGTGATCAACTTCTATTATGTTGGTTGAAAACGTCAACCAAAGGGGACCGAGCGATAATACAGGCAGTACTGGAACAGAGGTCTGCACCTCGATTTCAGGCCCGTTTAATGGTTATCAATGATTGATTCACCATTTGCCTGTTCTGTTACGGAGAATATCTTTTCTTGTGCTTTTATTTGATTTAATCGCAAATGAAAACTGATACTACATTAAATGGGGATTTCACTCGATATTTCGTTTTTGCTATAAATTGAATAAAATTTCAATAATTTATATTCTCCTTGACAACAGAAAATATCAATTTTATTTTAAATATTGGCACTGGTTTTGGGAACCGAGACCTATCAGGGATAAGCTGTTACAATTGAATATACCTCTCCAGTGAATTGTACAGGATCCAAGTTCAGTGACATGTTTATGACTACATATATCATAGGCCTTTAAAGAGTTCAAGGCCTTACAGTAGTTCTTTGAATTACCTGGGGTACCAACCTCAATAATACATACTTTATCTTGTCCTTATTAGTTCTATATATATTACTTACACCTAGTACAGTGCATAACTGCCATTATACTTTGCTTTTATTATATGTCAAGGGAGCAAAATGTCCTCATCTTCCTCATATACAGACAACTCCGGAAGCGATGAGCTGGATTACAGCAGTGAGTGTTTGTCTCACCAAGAAGAGGAACTAGGAACCTAAGGGGGGCATACAGATTTGAACCTCCAGCTACGACAAGGCCTGCAAATTCTCCTAAAAAAGAAGAGGACTTGAGCCGACTGGGTAACAGCACTTGGTATTGGCACATTTCAGTCCAAACAATCTATGCAGATATTTTTCTCTTTACTTTACAGTTGTCCTTAAGTCTTGCTTCAAGTCATCTTCTTATTCATGTTTTATGTCAATTTTTTGTTTGCTGAAAAGCTAGTTATTCATTGTAATTATGTTCTGTACTAGGTGCTCATGTGGGCCAATGATTACAGTAGCAGAGAGTAAATGCTGCCAGGAAATTCCACAAGTTCTCGAGAAAGTAAAATCTATGGGTGCGTCCTGTATTACAGCACACCCAGGATTTGTCTCAGGGTTCCTGCGTCCCTCGACACTAGAAATAGCATATAGTGCTTATATCCAGAGGTACAAGAAGAAAGTTACTACTCAGCATGAGTGAATATACTTAAAAATGGTCTGGTTCAGATGATAACTGATGAAAAATATTCATGTACTCTTTTTATTGCAGGTTATTCCGATTCACTGCATATCGGCAGTTGGTACAGTGGTGATGGGGTAATCTAGGCAGACATCATAGAGTGCCACTGCCAGCTTGTTCTGTACTTAAAATTAGAGATGATTTCCCAAGGGTGAATCAGTTTATGTTGGTTTCAAACTGCCAGCATTACAATAATAAAGGGACAAAAAAGCATTATGTGTCTTATTCTGTTATTTACATTCAGCTATGATGATACTACACGCTGATGACAACCAGCAACAAAATTCAGTTAAGGCCAGTCCACCTAATTTATTATACCATATGCATAAAATGATAGGAAGCATCAATTCCAAAATCATGACATACCTGCAGGGCATCTTGTTCCTGTATCCTGTATCTCGTACAAAAGATATTTTATCACTCAAATAACAGTATGTTAACAGTCGTTTTTTTTGCAGGATATTTTATATATCCTGTGCCATTGCACATCAATCATCATGATTAAATTTCGCGGGCACATTATATAAATAATGCTTATGCAATTCTGCTCACAATACCAACAATGTCTGGTTCTTATTCACTTGTCTGTGATAATAGAAATGGCAAAATATATACACCAGTCCAACATATATATTTACAAAATTAATTCTCAAAGAGGAATCATATAACAGTGTTTGAGTTTCACAGCTTAGCTTACCTTAGACCCATTTAACATTCAAATTAAGTCATAAAGCCATACACATGCTGGATGATTTGAAAATAAAAATGGTTAATATTGTTGTTTAACATCACTTTCAACATCAGAGGTCATATTGTGGCGGTTACCTCACCAATGATGTTTAAGATGATAGGTCCACAACTGTGGTCTAGCAGGGTGGGTGTTTGTCTAGTTTCCCAAATGTGGCAAGTTCAAATCCCACTGTGTGCTATGCACGGTGGTGCCATTTGGGCGATAGGATCTTAAACTCCAATGTTTGATCGTCATCTTACACCACCAGTTTGAAATGACCTTTGATGTTCAAAGTGAATTTTAACCCCAATATTTACCATTTATTTTGTAAGTATGATGATAAGAAATAGTTATGTCCTTGTGCACTTGTTAACAGATAGGTAAAATTAAATGTTACAAGCTTGACTTAGCTGAAGCCAAAGCTGAAAAATAAACAGAGCTTAGATATTACTTGTAAACAAGCAAATATCAATCGGCCAACCACCAATATAATGCTTAGGCCACCACCATCAACTCCACCACCACCCCTCCCCTACCCCATCACTACCACCACCATCATTCATCATCACCTTTAGATACCTTACTACATGACTCATCTAAAGAAGAAACCTCTCCATATGCTGCCTCTCAGTCTCCTCCTTGTCAGGGTAGTCATACATTTCAGCAAGTGCACCTGGTTCATTGGTCATCACGGATGTACTTATTGATACTCGTGTGCATATCGGTGATGATGCAGTCCAACTTGAGTCCTTGGTCATCCAAACGAAATGACATGCTTCGTTTGAGGCCCTAGATGCGAATTATTGCAGTACTGGTACTCACATATTCGCACAATGATGATACAGACTGGAAGACATAAGAGTAAAGTTATATGAAGCAAATTTGACAGTAGGCCAGAACTGACTCACTGAGCACTGGGCATCGTCCGAGGATTGTTTAGGACAAGTGTAAGCTACTGTCAGGCTAGCATACATCTACATATTGCAGCCTGACGAGACAAATCTATATGTTATCTGTGAAACAGCCTTATAAAACTTGAGCCGCCCCACACTGATCACTACCGGCCATGTCAATTTTGTCAACGGGCAAGTGCAAATTCTGTTTTCAAAATCAGTACGGAAACATAACTAATGAATTCTAATTCGACTTTCATATGGGAAATGTAAGGATGAGTATACTTACAGATTCTCAAGAAACCATGGATAGAAAAACGCTGATGAGTTTCTGTAAATAGCGATAAATTAGTACGACAGCTAGTTCGCGAATAGAAACGGCGTCCGTGGTAACATAGATCTTCTGGTGACATATGACGTCACAGCGCCTTCGTTCATCTTCGGTGTGTGGTCGGGAAGTTCCGGAATGTGTTGTTTGTTTTTGCTTATTTCTTGTTTACTACGCGTCGGATCGAAAAAAGAACTGCAAATTATTGATCAGAAAATCGCGTTCTATAAGATCCCGAAAATTCATATTTTACCCATTACTTGCACTTTAATTGAATTGGTTGGCGCATAGGTATATCATTTTATCATATTCAAAGAGTTTTGACATATTGCTGTATTATTCAATCAACCATGGTTCAATAATGTGTCCGTTGCCCTACAGCATCGGTGGTTCCTATCTTCTGTTATTCTTCGCCAACTATGTCTGATATTAATAGCCCCGGAATGGAAAGAAATTGAGCGTTGTCGTTCACCGCACGGAATACGTTTGTTTTTCATCTCTCGAGGCTCAACGGCAGGAAATTAATGTTGATCATGCCTGTTGAACAGAATATCAGGGTTGAGAGGAATAAAATGTCAGCTGGTGCAACAGGGTCACAGAAATGCCAAGTTGTTATGATCGGGTGGGTCCATGTCAACAACCACGCATGGGAAAACGTTTATTATTTCCTTGATCAGTAAATATTTGTTCCCCCCATCCTTCTGTATGCATCAAGTCTGTGTAGATACTACTGTGTGTTTTAGAGTTAGTAATTTCTATCTTTGCCAATATGTTGCTCAGCAGCGTAGTCACTGTAAAAAATAGCGGGTAAGTAACTAACAACGTAGAGTAACATTATTCCATTTATTGTCACAATATACAAATTAATAGGCATTGATACATCGTACAGGTAAAAGAATAAACGTTATGAAACACGTTAATGGCAATATGGTAGATTGCATTATGCAGTGTTTATGATCGCGTTGATCCGCAATACACAAGTTACCTATGTACACCCAATGTCTCATCCATGTAGAGTAAAGCTAATTGTAATGTGCGCACGGAATATTAAGAAACTCTCACAAGGCAATCCGTTCAAGTAACGGATTTACCGACCCCCTAGCAGGTTGGAGAAAAAACAGTTAAACTTATAATGCTAAGTGCTGCAGATGTACTATTTTGTGCTTCTAATTGGTCACGAAGGGGAATTTTTATCAGCCATATTGGCCATATGCCACTGCCTTGAAAAAGAATGTTTAATTTTAAAGTGTTTGATATACAAACACACCAACAATATTTACTCTCTTATCAATCATGTATGACATATGCAACATACGTTTCACAGCGACCATCATGGATTCAATGGCACAGAAAATGAGATTTCATTACATCACATCGATGTGAGGAACATATAAAGATTAAGATATTGTTACTAATGATGCTGGTGGAGATGATGATGGTGAGAATTATGATGATGGAGAGCAGGAGAGGGGGTAAAGCACAATGATATTTTTGGAAATTCTGATATTTTATAAATCGACCGCTTATGTCGGTATATAGCCAAGAAGGACTATTGAACAATACAGTGAAGGCTTAACAGTTCGACAATTACAATGCGTACAATATAAGTAACGCGTTCGTCTGCAACATGACGAATCTCAAAAGAAGACATTTTTGATACTATAGGGAAGCATGTGTATTGGAAGCCTAACAAGATGGCTTGGGTGCATTTACTTTAACAAACTGGACAGTTGCAATCAGGCGCTGATGAATACATTTTCTCAGTAGAAATACAATTAGTGTCGCTTGTTTGGACGAAAGTCGGGGAAGCACAATGACCTTATCACACACGTAGCACCCAACTACAACAATGGAGAATCTATCTGGATAACAATCATGTAGCGCTATTCCTTATATAGCTGACTATTACAATATGTCTTATCTCAGTCATAGCGGGTCTAATTCATTGGTAGAGCTGTTGACGCTTTATACCTTAGCTTAAAGAAGAGAAATAATTCAGATCTACAAATACACTATCTCACAAGAGAAGTGGAAACAGCCACTGTGTTTGTGTTATTTAACTATGCACTTGCGTACTTGCTTTAATCTGGATAACAATAATCTCGGACGAGGCAGCAATCGTGGAGACATGAAAGCGTGTTCGCGGTACTGTATGTGGATGACAAATTATATAATTGTACAGCCAACGTTGAGAAACGTGAGGAGCAAACTATTTTTAAATATCTCACAGTTTTATGCATGTAATAGTAATAGACTGATTCTAATATCCCCATGTAAGTAGAAACGCATTCATTTAATGTATGTCCTGACTTTTGCTGTATTCTGCATTACCCTAAACAAAATCCTCCTTTTAGTAATTTTGTTTTCATGTACTAATTGTTGAGTATAAACACACGACAACAGCGATGTTAGAGGCGCTTAATTTACATTTGGTTATGTTGCTGAATTAAAAGAAGATTTTGAAAGAAGATTGAAAGTTTCGGATTATTCTCTGTATGTACCTCCATTTGTTAAGAGTTGCAAATGCAGTCTCGAGTAATATTGGATTTATATCACCATATGAATAGTTTGGCCAACATTATTCAATATTTGCCAATTAGAATAACCTCATCGTATTACGACGGCTTTTAGCTATTGTTGGTCGAAACGCAACGTGCAGTATCTCAACCGACTCAGATGTATTTAACACAAAACCATGAAGATAATAACACGAGTAGAATTTTTGGAATAAATATTCTATAGTGGCTTAGATTTTGCTGCTTCACGGTAACAAGTTTATTTAACAAGGTATTGCGATGAAGCGTATGTGAATAATTGGTAATGCGTTCCGATGCTCAGTAATGAGTCCTTCGGATCTCCAGGCCTTGGGGCCTGTACACATAAATATATGTATAATTGCTAATACATGCGGATTTGGATATTTTCTGTTATGGACATTACAATTATTGCAGCTCTTATTCGTCAAAAGGTGTTTGGCCTTTCCAGTCAAGACAGTGTCAATACACTTCATGTCTCACAGGGTTCGTGTCACTTTAATGTCGCAAATAGAGAGTGATATCAATAATGTCAAACACAAAATTGTCCACTTGTATCATTCGGGAAAATAAAGCACTCCGTAGCCCCTCACCACACAATTGTTTTACTATTAGAAAATGTATTCCACTTTGATGCTAGGTTTTTATTCAGTGTCGTTAACAATGCAGCATGCACTGGTTTAGTGACATTAATGTATCATAACATCAATTGGAATTGAAGACACATATTGTGCCTTGTTACATTAGATTCGAGCTCTTATATGTCTAGTGGTACGTTTACTTAAAAATGGTAGGTTTTAGTGCTCTTTCAGCGGAAAGCGTGAATATAAATGATTGATCATTCTCTCAACGTGATAGAGCATCTGTCTTTTAAAGTGATATATCTTTCGCGCATTTTCTACCCTGTTGTTTGAAAAGTCAGAGTTGACAGAAATTCCCGGCCACTGCTGTTGCTTTTTTAGAACAGTGCTGAGATAACCTAGCAATTGCAACAGTCATTGTGGTGGCGCTAGTGAAGGAGGACAGCTGTACATTAGTGATTGATTCAATACTAAAAATAGCATGGTTCAATAATTGTAACAGGCATGACAATTTGGTGAAGTGGACCAGTCGCGACGAAAGCGCAAAGTGATAATCTGTCACATGAAGAAGAGGTTGATTAAATACACTGCCTATTTGCTAACTTCTGCCAGCGCTTCAAATTATTAGCCAAAGCCTATTTAGATACCTGTTGGTTTATCTTAACATCTGATGCGCCAGATATGATGCATTAAAGTTGCTTATTATCCTAACCAGAGGGATGATCGCCGATGCAAATGAACACTAACGAGCAATCTTTAGGCTGACATCCCATTTGCTGCCCATATTATGCGTCAAATAACCTGCTGAAAAAAGTAGGCATGATATTTTCTCTAAAGTGTATGCAATGAGCAGGGAGAACGGACGTTTTTGTTCTGTCAAAAAGTATGGTTCGCCAAATCATTATCTGAATATAAGCGCTTCATATGGATTTTGAACGGTCATTCGTATAGGCACGGACTGTTAAGAAAAGACATTAATCTAATGATCCTATGTCAATGACTTTGAGCTAAGGAGGACTGAGACCTCACCATGTACATTTATGTTTTGTAGCCTTTTAAGTCTTGCGACTAAACCTGAATTACATACTCAGATGTAGTGCTATTCCTTTATTGAAATTCATATTTACTCTATCGAATCGTAATACAGCCATCGCTATATTTAGCTATTTAGATAACATTTCATCATGAAATGTCATAACGTCTAACTCATCCAACAAATGTTCATATCTTGTTTTGACTATACTGTGAATTATGGCCAGAATTGCCAGGCTTTTAGGGGGGGGGGCGCAACTGATTATAATTGATAATTATTTTTACTCCTGAGCATCACTTAGGGTGGTATCGACAGAACATGCCCGGCCACTGCCGTAGCTTATTCCAAAAGGCGAGGAGACTGATGAGCATTTCCATCAGTCATGGCGGTGACGCAAATAGAATGGGACAGCCTAACAGCAGCAATTGGTGGAGAATGTAGAGAAGGAAAACTAATGGTTCAGCCAAACAAACCTTAAGGATCGTCCAGGTGTTACAAGCATGACGGATTGGTATAGTAGGTCGGTCGCTAAGAGTGACAATATAGATTGAGTGAATGAAATACCAGTTGGCTACCCTTTGTCAGTGTTTCACATATAAATACCGATTGGTTAATCTGAATTGTTGATGCGACAGATATGTCTATTTATCTCATGGAAGGGATCATTCCCAAAGTATACGAATGCCAATGGTCTATTAACCCGCTGATAATTTTATATAGCCCATCACACGTTTGAAGGTACTTCGCGGAAATCAATTCATAATGTGATAAAAAAACTCAAACCGGTTCAATAACCTTTTTGCATATTTGATCGTTTTCAGCCATCATGTGACCGATTAAACACGATGTTGGGGGCTGCTCGCGTATCAGTCTTGACGGCGTGAGGTTGTTCCAGTTTTCTGATTAGGACGATTAAAAGAAACACTGGAGCCGCCAGCTCCTACGATCGCGAGACAAATGCCGGACGCGGGCAAGTACTCGTTTGTGTGCTCGGTTAATTCAACCGAGGGATGTTTTGAACAGGCACCTAAACTTAAAGAAGAGCTTGCCTAGATACCACGTTGTAAGCTGGTCTTGATCACAGATGCTGCGCCTACTCTTTTTGCGAAGGCCACTGCTGTCAGGCAAGCAAGAAAGGGTGGTTACAAGTGATCCTCTACCACCCCAGTCTAAGACTAACAGACCTGCATCGGTTGAAGCCTTCCATAGTTTGATTAACCTATTCGCCCCAAGATGCTGGTCGTCTTACATGAGGGCATAGTTGCCAGGAAAATATCATTCTTTTAGTATATTATTTTGCTTTTTACAGTGCTCCTTCATTTGTGGTGTTTGCATGTACTGATTTGCAGTGATTAAGTTTGTTATCTTGTGATGGCATGCCAAATAAATGTAGGTCACGTATTATTGTTTCATTGTACCACAGATTAAGACTGGCTGCCCTCCACTTCAAAACAAATGGGAAAAGTGACCAGGTGACAACAGAAGCTCAGATGCCCCAACTTTAAGCTGGGGCATGTTGTCGCAAAGGTAGCAACAAAGGCAACATTTGGTGAATATTTTTACTGATATGTTAAACGCAAAAAATAACAAATTCTATTACTATGGGGATAAAAGGTTATAAGTGACCGTCGGTTAGTGCAAGCTGTGACTTGTCAGATTCCTGTTATGATTCCAGAGTATGTGGAATGCCTGATGGCTGAATTCCTCCTGGTTTGCTGTGAGTCAACCCTGCCCAAGACAGAGGCATCACCTCCAAGATGTGCAGATGCGGTGAAACCAGATGAACGACAAGCAATTGAGGCATACCTATGAAGGTTATGCATGTATCCAGACAAGTTCTAAGGGAGTGGAGGGAATTGGAAACTTCGAGAGTCTGGTGCTAGGAACTTATCTTCTACTGTTGTAACAGCACAGGCTCGAAAAGGAACTCTTATCTTCTGCCTAGCATAATGGAACTGTTATATGCAGTATATTTGTGACATTGTTGATTCATCCATGCTCAAATGTTTTTGTGTCATACCAGTTTCAAGTCTAATGAAATTGATAATAATGACTGTAAGGCTTTGTACATCTGTATGTGTTGGTAAATAAAAGTGCAAATCCTTCAGCTTTGTACATCTTTCCATGATATGTGTCCATGTTGTTGTCTGTAGGAGAAATATGCCACTTGCAAGGTCAAAGGGTTCACACAGGTTTGTCTGAAACAAGGATGCTGGATTATGCAACCAATTGAAATGGGGTTGTGCTCTTGGATCATACTGATTCATCCACCCCAACACTTGCTTGACAGTAGCCACACAAAAACATGATGAAGTGATGAGGATATTGATGTATGAAATTAGCGATGACATGTAGTATGGCATATATGTTTAAGCTGAGTTCATTCATAGAAACTAAGATGTAACACTGATCATGATAATAATACCATAGCCTTCGTTTCCTTAAGTCACGTTATGCATTCATGTATGGCTAACTGATATTCCTAAAAAATAGCTGTTGTACTTGCTCTCCTTTATATGTTCTAACTTATAATTAATTTACATCAACATTAATAAGGTCTACTTTATACCTAAGTGCATCTCTATTTATCAACAGCAGCTAATCCGAAATAAGTATTTTGTTTACAATTTGTGTCAAGGAGCTTTTGCAATTCTGTAGTACAACTTTGAAACCATGAATCCTTACAGCCACTATATCAGACAAGAAAATATTTTTACATCTAACTCTGATGTCTGATATGGAATAATCTTTGCTGCAAAGCTCTGTTGTAAGGGTTTTGCTTTGTGTCTATATGAGGTGAGATTTATTTCAAGAATCATGTAACTGTGGTCAATAAATGGCTTTGGCATTAGGCAGGCTCCCACCAACTCAATGGTCAATATACATATATGTTTGAACTTATATAATCCAATTGATTACAGCAGGTTTGGAATGTTTGCCTTGAAACACATAATAAGAGTAAGAAAATATGTTCAGGAAAAGATGGTACATATTTGTTTGTACAATTAATGCATTAACATCTCGCATATATACGATGAACTGGTGCATAAATAACCACGCGAGTGAGACCCGCAGACGCAGCAGTGGCTTCGTCGACGTTTTAATTCGTATATTTTATCAATGATGTCTGAATTCTCATTTTTGGTTCGAATCGATATGACAAAACAATGCCCTGCAAAATCAACGATGGTCCGCAAATGATTTGTACCATCGCATGTCTATATCGCTCTTCAGAAGTGGTGCAATAGCAAACCTATTAGCAACCATGCAAAATCGTAACGAGATGGGCTTTACAAATGATATGTTTGACCATCGCGATTAATTATTCATGAGCTCGTCCTTTAGGTCGCTCTCGATCCGAAAGCGCGCACTTTCACGGCTGATACAAAACACAGAATAGGTACGTTTGAGTTAATTTCTATTGGCGAACGCCAGAATGCGATAGCACTTGAAGTGCTACATTGTCCCAGCTCATCTTATAACCCTCAAGAGAAATAGGGGCATTGCATAACATATAAAATGTGTACACAGGGGATGACTAGCTATCATTCTACCACCTGATGTTGGTTGATTTTGACACACGGCCAGTTTAAAGGATACTTTCTGTTTTTATTTGATTTGCTATTAGGTAAAGCCACATTACCCATCATTGGGCAAAGCGGGATTCTGCACTTCGTGAATACATTTAAGTCCATATGCAAGCTTGCACAGGCACATATTGTGTTGCATAATAATGATGCTCTCCTCAGGTCTAAATTTCAGTTGACCAAATCGAATCAACCCTTGACTGCGATTACATGGGCATGAATTAATCAGTAATGCAAATGCACCTAACTAGTATCTAGTTTTGAGGTTGACAAACCCTTCCCCTGTGCTACTGGTATTGCTCATTCAAATAAGCATTGATGCAGGTCAGTCAGTGGTGTTCACAACTCGAGTTAATGGATGTAGTTAGTCATTACCACTGTTCAATGCAGCACGCAAACCTAATTAAACGCCTTCCTGTTCGAGCGTTATTCTGATTACCGACCTTGAGCAATATTGCTGACATATATATTATACTCCAATATACAACAATGCGGAACGGTACCTTCAAACGGATCGACTGATAGGCATTGGGCTGTAGTATTCAATAATTACATACATGTGTAAATAGATCAGTAAATGGTCAATCGATGTCTATATTAGCTGTTGAGGCACATTCTGAATCTGTTGAGGTTTGGATACAATCTTAAAATTTGTAATTGTACAAGTCAGCAGTACTCAGGCGAAAATGTGACTGACAAACTCAACTGGAATCTGCTAGAAAAGTATAATTGATAACACAACAATGCCGTTCCTTTAAAATATTCGATCTTTGTCGGATATATAGTAAATTGGTGGCATCTTCATTGTTACAGGCTGGCGTATCACACAACCTGAATCATTATTTCTCTGTCGAAGAAAGTGGCCTCATTAGTGAAATTGTTGTTTTCGATCCGACTGTCCCTAATGTTAGCTTCTTGCTAATGTTGTAGCACACACTATTGTTATTTAAATTAAATTTTCGGAATATATGTCAACGTTTGTATATCTTTCCCAAAATTATAACCTAATTATTAATAGCAATAGTGTTATCTTCACAATTATGTGATACACCGGAAAGTTTGTGTTGACGTGAATCTTGTCATACCCTGTCAACGATGAGTTGAGGCGGAATGCGACTTAACCCTTTGCATCCACAGCTTTGTACAGGATACTAAAATACATGACGCGTTACAAGAGATGGATGTGAATGTTCAGGGCCAGTAGAGTATTCAGACTGTTGGGCTTTATGCTTTTTGTGAGCTATAAATAATTTATCAGAAAGCGCCCGATTATTAGCAGACTAAAGCAAGTTGACACATGTGTTTCACCACGGTACATAATTATCTATGTGTATAAGGTATAAGATAAGCTTTTTACGGAATCTAGCTGAAACAGTTTTGACAACTTTACTGCGTGATCTTCAGACAATGATATAGCATATAGTGAGAACGATGTGCAGGGTGAGGATATCGAACCTTGCCATTCAATCATTAAAACCAGGTGCAAAGCAGGTGTCTATTGGAGGAAATAATGGTAGCATCACGGCAGCAAATAAGCATTGCTAATGTACAATTAATCCTCAATATTCCTGGCAACTAAGCCGCTTTAAACACTAGCTTCTTAAATAATACGACTCGGGGTAAGCATTTGGAATTAGAATTATATCATTGATGGAATAAGATTGACGCTTTAATGTAACTAATTATGTCAATTTCTATCTTTGATAATTAATTGTGAGACCATCGTGGGTAAAATTGATTTCGAGGAACTTACACCGAGCGTTTTCCCTAGACATTTTGGCCTTGAACACAATAAGTGGTACTACACTGATTTTGACGTTCTGATTATTGCATATCTTTCTCATCTAATGTAATTCATGTGTTATCATGTCAAAAAGATGTCGGCGTTAAACGGGTCACAGTCATTGCACTTGTATGTTAGAGGGCTGGAAATTGCTGTTTGGGATGAACCAATGCTAAATCAATCCAGCGTATTTTTACGACCAATGGTAAGAAGAAGTCGTTAGCAAGTGCCTCTTGTGGATTCGTATTTTGCCACTGCAATGGTCTGCCTTTAAAAACGGAGCAAAATATTTTAGAATATGACGATTCTTATCATGACTTTAATTGTGCATGACTTTCAAATAAAAAGAAGAGTGTAAATATTCCGTTGCGCAACATTGTTTATAAAGTTTGCTATAGAGAACATTAAGGCAATAATTCGTTTTGCTGATCGCGAGAAGTGATTATATGTATCAAAGCTCACGTCAGTCATTGTTGACGCTACAAATCACTGCCACCCTGTAACTCTTATTGCCAAGGGGTCGGTTCGATAGAAGTGATTATCTATATGCCCAGCCTAAACACAACTAGCATGGTCGACGCAACAAATTAAAGCCATCTCCAAGAGGACGGTACAACACGAGGTTATGATGCCGGTCAATGTCAGATTTCTACATTCCTCATGTGACTGCATGCATTCTGTATGTCGATTATCATTATCATCAAGTCGGTTCTACATCTTGGTAAATAGACAATATATTTAGAGCAAATTGATCATGCATAATTTTTTAAGGTAGATACACCTTTGTCATCATAATTCCTCGGCATTAATTAGCAAGGCCCTCTTATATGTACAGCCATAATAATATTTGTTTCCAACAAATAATGTATATAGTTTTGCCGAACGGTACAGCGTTCTTATATCTAAAGGGTGGCTACTGTGTAAGAACACGACATACACTATATAGGCTTGTGACTTGTTCATAAATAAAGGTGATTCTGTCCTGAGGCATACCATGCTAGAATATAACATTAACAATGAAAATATCACGCGGTCGTCCTCCAAGAATATGCACAAAATAAGGTTATACACTAGAATTTGGTTCAGAGCCACACATTTAAAATTGATGCGTGGGTGCCGTGAGGTTTATGACAACTGGGCCAATGTGGCATAATATGAGTGTGACACTATTTCCATTGCAGCAGAACGTGCGTATTGATTGTAACATTAAGGCTTTGCACTGCTCTCTAGCAGCTCTCTAGCAGAATTGGATAATATGGATGACTAGTTGCATCCGATACAGGTGTTCGAGAAGATTTACGGTGATCACCGTAATCTGTAAAACAGGGATCACTACGATTTTCAGTATGAACGTCTTATTACTCGTTAAGGCATAGGCTGACATACATCGGTGTTCGATCCATGGATTTGTGTGCATGCATCGTATCCATATTATTTACCTGTATTCCTCACAAGCAATCTGTTATGGAGACAT
>CM067356.1:39240380-39277880 GCA_034190875.2 Urechis unicinctus | reverse complement strand
TATATATATATATATCTATATATATATATATATCTCTCTATATATATATATATATATATATATCTATATCTATATATCTATATATATATATATATATATATATATTCTGTCATTAGCGCATATGTGCATGCGAAAACTCTCACATGGCTAGCACACAGTGCCACATGCGGTACGTTATATGTTTACTTGAGATAGTTTGGGCATTCGTATTGAGTATTACTTGTTTTGCACTCAGATCGACCCACGCTTCGTGCATTATGGTTGTTTGGATCGGCGACATTATCTTAATCATTTTTGTTATTTCATACAGTTCCCATCAAACTAAGTCTTTTGAAGTTATATGTAAGATGCAATTCTCAATGCCATCTGAGTTGCTAGTTCTTCCGCTGATCATCTTTTCTTTCTATAGTAATATTTGTGGGCTAACGTAAGTTGATGTTATATCCGTATAATGCTTAGGCGGTAACTTTGAAGTTTATTTATTCAATTATAATGCCAACTTCATGATACAGCCGTATTAGTATAAGCCTGCACAATTCCAAGTTCGGTGGGAACTGTTACATCGCATAGATCTTGAGCTGCTGCATCGCACCCAGCCGAAGCGTCGTCCAAAATGTCTCTTATGACCTTGGTGACACCTTTTTTCGGGTTGGTCTGTTATCATATATAGCGGTAACATGCTTGAAAGTTATATACCGAGTTCCGTTATTGAGATAAAGAAAATTATATGAAAATATTCAGGAATGCCGATACTATTAACGATTTTTGTGTTGGTGTGATATGTTTCAAATATTTAATTATTTACCGCGTGCTTGGGCACACTTATCAATCCTGATAAGAGAAAGCAAAAAAGAAATGACCGACAACATGCGGAAATGAAAAGCCAATGTAGGATCATTAATGTCTTCATGTGGTAAATTCACGATCATACATCCAGCATTGTGGAATGTTGGGAACAACCTCATTGAAGGACCTCGTCATCGTAATATTCTCAAATCCCAACCTCATGCATTGATCTCATGATCAACATTATTCGTTGTTAAAGGCATTCTGTTGGCATACCTACCTTGAGTAATGGCGTTTAACGATGTGCCAGAACATGCAAATGTACCCAAGTTCAAAGAGGCGGCCTTTGCATACACCCCTTGCAAACAATAGGCTTCGCCACTGTAGTGAGTGTTTACCGAACGCGAGTTTGCTTTCAGCCTATACAGCACTGGGATCGATGGGAACATAAAACATCGCTAATGCCTAGTGAAAGAATAAAACATCCAGATACGCAAATGGTACGAGTTTATCTTAATCATTTCTTCAGCAGTTCATATAAGAGCATATTGGTTCTTCAAATGCACTCTTTCGATGCTGGATAATTGTTTTGGCTAGAATATGCCGATTAAGAGTTGTATTTAACTACCATTACATGGGAAATGCTGGCGGTTCACAGCCATATCAGAATAAACAACTACCTGTGTGCGCATTGACATTTGTATATTGACAATAATATTCGAAGGATTCATTGCTAATACTTTCATGGATATGCAAGGTGGACGTCAATTATCGTTTTACCTTGCCTCGATTTGAATCCATGTGTCTAACTGCTGCTAACATGGACAGAAGCAATAACCAAATCAATCACTCAGTTGCATATTATGGTATGTTGCAGTTATACTCATTTACTCGGTAGAGCAGTAGATTAAAATAACATTTCGGCATCGTGTATGTGACTGCACGCCACTAACGTGTTCATTATCATCACCATAGTGTCAATGGTGATTTTGTCCCCGACAGTCCATTACGAGGGCAAGGTTAGGGAACAGCCAGACAAAAATAAACAACGGACATCGACGAATATGTTGTATTCCGACGTACCCCTTATGTCACAGTGCGACGAAGGCAGTTGTTTTCCTGCTGTTTCACATCTTACGCCATACCGAAGCAATCCATGAATAATTTCGCCATTGCAATTTGATATAAAGTCAACGTATTATACATGACAGGAGTTAACAGGTTGTTTGCCCATTGTAACTTATATGCGAGCATTGTCAACTATTCTGCTTATGTAACTGATAAAGCATGTTACAATAAGCATTGGTGCATAAGCCTTTTACAGCAATGAATGTACAAGAGAATTGGAGCATGATAATCTACCCAGTGGCGCGTTAATCTCTCTTGAATGGAACGTTCACATGATTTTCTCTTTAGCTGTGGCATACATAGAGCAGTCGCTACATTCAAATACTGTTTGTTTCATATCAAATATTTGCAATTGCAACTCAGTCGTTTGCTTGGGAGCAGCAATCTACACATTTATACCGGTTCTACATTTCTAAGTGAAAGTTTGCAAAATTCAATGATGCAATATAATGATATTTGTCGACTAAGATTAAAAACAGAGTTACAATTAAACGCTTTGCATTTAAAGGATTTCACAATACGTTATAATGCTCCACTATTCATTGTACTGTCACCAAAAGGCTGCCTCACCTGGATAACAAAGGTTTCTATTTTAAATTGACGGTGAATATTATCCTTTTTGCATTTCTTGAACAATTACACTGGCATGATAAGTTTTCTCCTGCCTTTGTGTAATACTGAATAGCGTCGCACTTATCACAGGCACTAGATGTCATTCAAATGCACTTCGTCAACGAATCGGGTCACCGCCAGTGTGTAAAGTGAAACAATTTACCAGTAAGTGACAGCGACTTTGCTGGTTTATGACACCTCTTTGTGCAACGAATACACAATATAATGGGATTAATTGCTAATTATTGATGATGCATTGTTAAGCTCTTTTCTGTTGAATTGTTTGAGAGAGAGAGGGACGCTGCGGTTAATCATGATGCTTTTATTAGCATTAATATTGACTCTATGAACGGCCATTTAGGGAGCTAATTGATTAAAGCTGCTCTTAATCAACACTGCAAAATATTGCTGAGAACGTAGAATCTCAGTTGCAATTATTCAGGAAATGCGAAAAAGCTTGTTTATAATCACTGCTAATTACTGAAGAAAATTTTAACCAATATTTATAAATGGTGGCGGTATAAAACATGCTACGCATGAACACGGTATAATATGTGACTTTGATAGTGAGGTATATACTTCATTCCCTACATGGCAGCTGGCAGTTGTGCTGCGTATGTTGGTAATAGGTAAAACACATATAGCCAGTTAATATATGCGACGCCGTAGCGTTGATGACAACAGTAAGAGCAAGCAGTCATCCTATCTGATAATTCCGGGCATGTATGTAACCTTTCCATGATCCCGATTAATATCATAATAGAGTATTGACAACATCGAAATCAGCCTCTCATTTGGCTATGATAAGGTCAACTATTTAATCTAAGTGCAGTGTGGTCTTGGTGGCTAGCCTCCTTATGCCATGTGTTATAAAATGCTCGTCTAATGCTGTGCATGTAAAGAGAAAGTCCTAATCCAAACTTTGCTAACCTTCATGTGATGCCACGGTGTTATCCCTGACCGAAATTATGCCCCTAAGACACATCTTACGCACATTGTGCGGCAAGATATTCGTCATATCTGCTGGGCCATATCTGCTGCAACTATCGATGTGTGAATAACATTGAGGCCGTATTGTGTTCCCATTGGATATCCACATATCCTAACATAAGGTGTATAGAAACGGCCGGAAAAACGCTTGTATGTCGGCAGCGGGGCACCTGAAATAGTTGGATATGGATACCTGCCAAAGGCAGTGTCGATATTATACCTCGTCAAGCAGCAACTACATTTTGAACCTAGATTGATTGACAAAATATGCGAATGATGCAGAAACCAAATTGGAAGAATGCATCCAGCAGATATAATCATGGTTGGCAAACAGTTTTCTAAAACTTAATGAGGACAAAACTGAAATTCTATTTTTCGCATCTCGGTACAAATGCCAAGTTATTATTGGCGATATGAGTGTACCTACATCAGATACAGCCAGAAACCTCGGTGTTCTGATGGATTCACAGTTTACTGGAAAACCACATATTATGAAGTCAACACAATCTCTCTTTCATCAGATCAGAACATTAGGCAGCATAAGGAAGCACCTGAACCAATCCGCAACCGAAATTCATGCACGCATTCATATCGTCTCGGTTTGATTACTGCAATTCGCTGCTATATGGACCCCATTCGTACATTATCGCATGACTGCAACACGCCCAAAATACGGCCGCCCGCCTTTTTGCAAAAGGAAAGCACAGGGATAACATTCACACATCATGCGTACACTTCATTGGCTTCCTGTGGAAAAACGTATTGTATACAAAATTCTTCTACTCACCTCTAAAGCTGTTATTAGAACCGCACCAAGCTACCTACAGGAACTTACTGCTCAATACCAAACTGCAAGGGAACTTCGATCGATGGACAAGTATCTTCTTCATGTCCCAAAATCACCAAATATGTCGTCATACGGTGGCTGTACAATTTCTTTGATCCACTGCCATTAATGCTTCTGCTGGAAATATTATCGTGCCAGATCCGATACTTCCGGTAATTGTCTTGCAGCTACTTTTATTTCCCGGCTGAGCGTAACATCTGCCAATTAATATGCAAAACGCGTCATAGTGCAGCCCATTATGATTTCCTGCAGCATTTGGAGTTATATTTTTGGTGATACAAGCATTAATTTTTATAATTTTTTAGTGTTATGGGCCTTAATCGTTGTACTCGTTGTCATAGAATCTGCACGTTTGGTTCAATGACAACCCGATTCCATTGTAGAATGCTTCTCGCTATCAGTGGTCACTTTCTATTTTTCATTTACAAACTGAGCCATTGCTATTGTGCCATGTAAATCAACAAATAAAACTTAATCGATTTTTCTCCTGCCACACGAACGCCATCTAAGTGCATATACGGCAATAAATGTGCTTTAATCTGACAATAATATTTTACCCTGAAATGAAAACATTTTATTTCACAAGAGTGATGAAACTACTGTTGATATTTTATCCATATGTTGAACGGAATATTAGTATGCGCTATTGTAAGAATGTAACTCCTGCCATGTATCATGTAGTTAACATTACAATCACTAATTCACGTTGATAAAATGAAATGGAAGGAGCATAAACACCCAGTACCTGCTCAATCTGCTTCCTCGAACGGTTTGCAATTACTAATGCTTTCAGATAGGCTAACTTTCCCTTCACCTTCTGGTCAGCGTAGGATTTTAGGCTCAGTATAACTATCCACATGACCCAATCTAAACCCGATTGTTAATCTGCATTAGAATGCATGACTGGGTGACTTACCGAACCGTCCGAAGAATTCTCATCGTTATCGTCTCCTACTAGAGCAAGTCATCGTTAATTTATTCTTCATTTCAAAACGGAGCCATTCCTATTCAGCCATGTGAAACACCAACTAAATAGGAATCACTAATTCTCTCCATGCCATAAGGTCAACAGGTACACTTGTAGTTTTATTTATGATGCTACTCAAAGTACCCGACACTTAGTTCTGACGCCGTTTTACGCTAACATACGCATTCTATGTTCCATTTATACTGCCAGCTGCACGCATATAGACAATGCAAGCTAAACATATTAGTCTGTGTATTCATTTACACACGAATAGGTTAAAAGCGACAACGTACATGCAAAAAAATGGCATGGTGACTTGAATGAACAGGCCAGTGTGGAACTGCATTGTAATGCAACCTACAGCGAAGCAAACGGTCAGACATGTAAGTGTATTTAAGATATCCACACAATTTGATGCGTGACTGATTTCAAACACAAAGCAAACATGTTTAAGAAGTTTGAACGGCAGTCCCTACGACAGAGGAAAAGGCCAGTTTTGGTTGCGGCTGTGAAAATGATTGTCCATAAAGTAATATTCCATGACATGTTTGAATATTTTTGTAGGTCGTGCCTGCATATCCTAAATTGTACGATTGTATTATGTACGGCTGCTATGTCGGTAGATGTAGGTAAATGCAAAAAGTGCCGGACGTGTAGTACGGCGGAAAGACGATTCCGATGTTTCGTTTCAAAAAATAATCAAGTTTCCCTCATACATATGGCTGAAGGTAAACGTTTTATTCTAGTATGTATCATTTGTTGGTGATATGATTAGCGATGTTGCTAGAAAAATTTACCTTTGTTTCCGATGTATTGTAATTTTTTCCCTTTGTAGAGACAGAAACGTGACCGATAATACAAAGGTCGCTCATTTGGAACGTAGCGCATATGTACACCCATGTATTTGACCATTACACGTCACGAAAATATGCTGAATAGAACTTGATATAGAAGCATATCCCATACGCAGCCTATCGCAGTTATTGTGGATTGCAAATGCAATGACCAGGTTTTAGGTCATTCCCGGGACTACACAGGTCAATATATATCATAATCCACAGCGAATAGTATGGTTGAAGGCTTGCCAAAAATCTATACCAGTAGCTGATCTAATAAAACGCTATATCCATAAAGCATCATGCAGCATCAAATTCAATATCTCACGTGTAGGTCGATGATGTGTGAATCTGTCTTCGGGCATCACTGCGTGGACTAGATATCGAAAAAGGCTAAGGACCAAAGGGCTTTGGGAGATTTGCAATGTACTTTATCTCTAGTGTCATATTTCACTTATTCTGAATCAACGAGTAAGCCATAGGGGCGTATTGCTAGCGCATGAAGTATTTTTGGTTGGTGGGTGATGGAAAACGTTCCGTTCCTCCAGATTAGTAACACAAACATATATGGTTTTGCACCAAATCATTTGGTTATACTCTGAGACATGCAACTAGTTCATAGATATTAATGTCTTGGGATCTGTAATGACTAGCACGTGCGTAGATTCTGCCTATTCATGACTTATTAAAATTAACATTGAAGTAGATTATATACCGTTGTACGATACGCATAGTCATGCACAAGCTTTGTGGTCGATTTGGTTGAGCAAGTGTAAATGCTAACATGATTTATGTATCTTTGCGCCACAGCGTACAAATAAATATTAACCCATGCACGGAGAATATAACATTGAGATGTTGATTCATATTATAACAAAATAATGTACTTTTTACATGGCCATGTAGTCTACTGAAATAACCGCCCGGGTGTCTTGCTTCTATTGTGTTCTGTGGTTTATCTTTGAAAACACCCACATATATCTTGTACTGACCAGAGCCAGAGCCAGAGATTGTAGAGTATTCTGTTGATCTCGACCAAATTCTGTCGATGTTTGAGGTTTTTCTCCGGCCATTAGCTACTTATGCCTTATGAAATGTTTGGCTTCGCAATGCAGCTTTTAGGTATTAGTAAGAACTCTATGTGTGTGACTGACTCCCTGGTTCTAGCTTTATAACTGCGTTGATCCGCGGAGTTTGCCTAGCTGCGCCAGTTTTGTTATCTGCCTATTAGCAACACACTGTATTAATTCGTCATAATAATATAATCAGAGATGATCATACCGAGTCGCTGTCCATTGTGTAGCTTAGTCAAAATATGAGATATGCTCACGATTGTGCTTGATTTACGGTCAGCAGCTTATATTTTCAAGAATGTGCATCATAAAGCAGCATAGGGTACATTGATTAAATACGACACAAGAAATGTGTCATTGTTATGAATGCATGGCTTGATATCTGTTCCGTAATTCTCATACAAATACCACACACTCACGTCTTAAACACAAATATTATGATAGGACATTCGACGTTAACTAATTATTCCGTAGTCTTACTTATTGCTTCTATATGATGCATAAATTGTTGCTGTTCCCGAACTGATGACATGAGAATATGTGGGTCATTCCGATTACCAATGGCCAAACACCTTAAGATTCAACAAGCACTACCGACATGCAGCACAGAGTACAGAATGCGACGACATGGGAAAAGGAATGCGTCCCTATGAGCCATTGGTTTGGTAACATAATCATTAATTTCCTAGGCGCTTCTCTGTCATTCGAATCCCGCCATAATGTAACCGGCACTACACTTAACTATATCTCGCATTGGAATATCCAATACTAGGTTACTTCTGTAGTCAGCCTGAATTCTTCGAAGCATATATGTTATGTTATTTTCCCATAGTACCACATTGCAAATTCACGGTTTTGATAAAAGCTTTCCCGTGTGTTAATGATGAGTTAAATACAGGCTATATTGACGCTCATTAGAACGAACTGCATAGCTTTTTTCCATTAATGGATAAAACGTATGAGCACAAATAAAACCTGCTTAGGGTATAATATATAAACAGGGTGTACGCTGGAGGCATATTACTTTTATGGTTTGCTAAGATCTTTTGATAACGAGTATACATTATAAATATACCGAATACGCCAATGTTCAATATATGAGTATTGAACTTCTCAATTAATATTAATGTTGCTTCTTCGCAATAAGTACTATTTCGGTTGTCAATAACCCACGTCAGTAATTAAAACGAATGTGTCACTATGTATTTTCGTTATTCGGATATATTCCAATGTAGATGGAGCACTTGAAGAGCTGGGAAGCACCATGTTCATAGGAAGCGCGTTACCTACCCTTAATAATACAACTTTGACCAGGCAGTGAATATGAAGCTACGATTGAAAACCAAAACAAATGCCTTAAAGCATCGCGGCGATGAAATATCATGTTCAACTTGTCGAAAATAAAGTAAAGATGTTGATTATAATGATGGCAATGGACATTATATTGACGATAATAAAAACGGAATTAACGTAAATGCCTATTATCATTGTTAATATAACCGTTATGTTTAGAATATCCGGGCTTACTACAACGGCTACTACAGCTGATGTCAATGAGGATGCGCTGCTCCTGCACGCCTTATCGACGCCATGTCAATTCAGCTGTTGGGAGTGATCAGCGCAGTTATCCTGGCAGCCAAGTTGGAAGGACTGAGACTTTGACGAAAACACCAATCTGTTTTCTCGATTGAAGCTATGTGCATCCATCCCGAGGTCAAGGTGTCAATACAGCGACGAGACAATGCGACCCGTATTCGTCACTATTGATCTAATTAATATACCAATGTATTACGTGTCAATGTCGTGCATACTGGTATGGCTGCCTGTAATATCACTCAATGGTCCATATCTTCATTATAAACATGTTCTTAAAGGAAACCATCGACCTATCAAATCCGGCTGTGATTAATATACGTGTCCAGATTGAATTTATAATTAAAAGTATTGACCTGAGAATAAATCTAGACAAATACAGATCGATCAGAGCAAAAGCACAAATAAGCAATGATTGAGCAACGATCGATTTCACATTGAAAACACTTATACTACAGACGACATGAATTACCATGCGACGCTCTTTCCTGATGTGCATGGCATATCTAAACACGTAATAAATGCAAGCTATGGTTCAATCATACTATCAATACAAATTCGAATTATGATTCCGTGAATGATATTTTTTATACTCAGAAGCGCAGTTGCCTGCATATAAACCCGTCGTTATACACAAAGGGCAGTGAGTTATTACAGCGCGACACTGTTTGGCAATTTTTTTTTTTTACCTTTGAAAACCAGTCGTATTCTTTTCTTATTGTTGAGCAGTTCATCTTCTTGACAATTGAGAAGTTTCGATGAGCATAGCACAGCAGGATATTCTACTTCGCTATCGCCAGACTGCGACACTGCACTTGCTCCCTTGTCACTTGCATCTGCAGCTAACCCGGCCTGCGAGACAAGGAGGACAGCAGCCGCAGCAATGACATCTTCTGAATCATTTGTAGCAGCATATTTATTCCGGAAATAGGTGACATAGTTTTGCTTGACATACATATCCCCTGGACAGTCACGTAATAGTCGACTCTGCTCTACAGAACTTTGCAAACACTTTGCAAAATATATGATCATGCTCCTATCAAGGTAGACCACTGCTAATGACATACGTCTCAGCCCCTTTCGGACCTCTAATATATTCGTTCATCATTCGTTCAGACAAAGCCTGTGATTTCTTTTGAAAATCACACATATGAAGGGTGCGGTTATTAATTTGACTCCCAGCATGATGATAAAGTATGTGCCATCAGTAGTTTACGCTAGACAAGCATATATGGCACCGCAATAGAGGGTCTGGGGAAGGTATATTATTGCAAGGAGAGTTCAAAATAATGTGATCGCACACACTTTGTTTTTGGTTGGCAAATATTAAGACTGCATACCCTTAATGATTTTGTATCATATGTTAGCTTAACTGAATTCATTGCAAAATGTTTCAAACCATCCAAGGAAACTAGAATCGCTTACTGCTCTATTAATATAAGTAGGTCTTATATAGATGCATTGCTGACTAAAAATTAAGGTACGAAACTCAACATATAATGATAGAGATGTGGTTTTTAGGTTTTGTGACGTACAGCACACCAACAAAGTGTTGCCAGGTGCGTGAACAAACTACTATGTCTGCTTGTATCGTAAATGAATTTGTGATGAATGAAAATATATCTGGCTTGGCTACGGCATTTGACTCCATCACACTATGAAGGGCGCGGTTATTAATTTGGACTCCCAGCATGATATGATAAAGTATGTGCCATCAATAGTTTACGCACAGACAAGCAGATATATGGAAGGACTGATAGAGGTCTGGGGAAAGGTATATTATCACAAGGAGAGTTCAAAAGAAATGTTGATGTTCCACACTTTTTTTTCAGATTGTCAAAGTGCATTACTGCACAAACACGGGGAAATGTTTACGTAGCCAAATGTAGGTAATGAGCAACACCACTCTGCATCGATTGGAAAGGGTTTTCTGTAATTTGCCATGAAACAAATCGTGCACAGAACTACAATTTTACACTGCAATTGCTTATCGTATTTCCAATACAGGTAACTCACGGGCGGTCGGCGGAGGCGATAACACAAGCCGACTCTTTTATGATGGGTTACTTTAGTACGTAGCCATGTTTATCTTTCGTCTATTTGCAACCAATTTCCAGTGAACACACTGCGGAAACCACGTATTCTTCCCTTTTTTCTACAAGCTTACTACAATCTGCCTTTTGCTGCGAAACGACCGAAACGTTGTAAGCAGCTCCAATGTAATGTAGTGCCTCCCCCGCCCTGATCGCATTGATAAACGCCGCAATAGATTAACGGTTCAAAACCTCGAGTCTTTATGACGTAGAAGAAAGCGAGCAGAATTGCTATTAATACAGGGGCGCCTTCCGGTGACGCGAGGTTAGTACACTTTGGTGACAGACCGCATAGCGGCCATCCAAGGTTCATGTGGAAGCTGCGCAAATGGTGATAGCTGCGGCCGGGCCAATACTAACCCCTGTGGCTATGAGTGCTTCCATCTCCTGACACATGATAATCACCATCGGAAATGCATGGGATTGGGAGAATGATAGGTTATGCAGAATATAAAATGTTATACTGAAAGAAGCGAATGGGATGGAATTATGGGCGGACGGGGTGGGGTTGGTGAAGGGTTGCGCATGGAAGTGATATGCTGGTTGATGAGGATGAGAAGCATGAGAGGCAATTGCGATTCGAGGAGATTCAAGAGACGCGAATGGAACAGCTGTGTGTTGCTTCCTCAAACCACAACTCTCGCAGCAAACGCTGTATGTAAGGTGACCTGGAGCTCAAACGATGTGATACGGCCTCGTAATCCACCACCTGGACTATGCATTGACGCTCTAAGAATGCCCCCGCAGCTTAGCGCACTCAACTAAGGCCAGAAGGTCTAACGAGGCTTCTAATCTAAGATGTTCGTCGGATAGGGGGTGTTGTACAGCCTGCCTTTGAAGTAGTCGCCACACCCAGTGAGGCAACTGTCTGAAGAACGATGCTCATCGGGAGCTTCCAACACATGGTGTTGAAATAACTGCAGGCATTGTAAGTTTCTAAACATTTGAACCACCACAGAATGTCTAACTTGAACTCCGGATCAAATTTGATAGGGGTGGAGCGTTGTTTCATGGCGTGGATGATGCGAGCGACGAAGTAGCATCCAGGCTTGATTACTTAGGCTATGTGCATGAGAACTCCTCTGTGGCATCCGTTAGCGTCGAAGTTTCACTAGAAGCAAATCTGGTAACTGATTCTAGCTTGTTGAAAGCTTCGGAATGACAGGAGATGATCCGATCGTACTTACGCGGCTAACTTGATACTTAAGCATGTTCGGTCGGTTGCGCTCCGTCTCTCGGCAACATTAGTTTTATAAGCATTGTGGTCAATGTAATTTGATTATTACACATCGATACAAGCAAATAAATAGTAATAGGTTATGATGTGAAGTCAATTATCAGGACTGTGAAAGCGAAATTTCATGTCTGGTTTAAGATATATCTGTCGAACTATCAATAATGAAGCTCTGATCATATCAATTACCCGACGATTTACCACCATATCAACAAATAATTCCAATTATCCAATAAAGCCCATCAGTGGATGGGCGAAGGACGGATACGTTTTGGGCGAACAATGTCCGTCCCCCTTGAAATTTCGTCATATATTATTTAATACATGACACTGGTGTTACGAAACCACAACTGGACAAGCCGTGTACCAAATAAAGAATATTGGTTAATATTATCCCTAAAGCGTTGTGCGTCCCTGCCTGTGATTTATTATATTACGTACACATATCTTCCAATCTCGCCCCCTTCCCCGACCCGGCTATCCCTCAGCCTGGCTCTCCCTCAGACTGGCTCTCCCTCAGCCTGGTTATCACTCAGTCTAGCTCTACCTCTGCCTTTTTGTTATTAAACATTATTTTCCGAAATGGTTATCGTAGTACTCTTCTCAGCCTTTCCTGTTCTATGGACATTCTTGCTCTCGCATTACCTCTTTTCTATCATCGCCCTCTTGCACTATTTGATATACACTGTCACTGCTATTGTATCCACTGTACTTTGTAATATTTACAACTTCATTTCATTTGTCTCGTTTTCAAAATTTCCGTTTAAAACATGAGAAAGTAATACACGGAGCGATTCCTGGAGTTGCATCACCAACAGGTGAATACGGTTATTTTTGGTATCTGTTTCATCCGTAAAGAACTAAAACAATATATTCAGAACTGTTTATAGGCATGCCCCCCATGATAGGATCATGTATCATAAAATTATACAATCACACGTTTATATCTGATGTCAGTCAGCACATAAATGGATGGTCCAGATAAGTCTTATCATGAAACACAACGTTCGGCAATTATGCAATGAGGCCACAGCACTTATCACTATATGAGACCAATATACACATTCATAACACCAAAAAGTTCCCTGGTAAGTCGTGGAGCCTTGTTTTGTTCATGTAGAAACATGTGTAGGTGGGGGGGGGGGGGGGGTGCTATCTTCAATGAAATGAGATACCATAGGCAAGACCTGTATTTTGGAGAAACCCTTTACACTTGCAGCAGTAAGCTGGGGTTGATATCAGCAATGCGAGCAAACTCAAGGGGTCTTTCTGAAATAGAAAAAGACGACAGTGTGGTACGGAATGCTGGCTGTATGATATCTGCGACTTTGCGGCTATATAGTTCAGAATGGATGCGCTAATGGTACCACGGGTTCACAGCTACTATATTATTCAATGATTTGTCAGATAAGATTTGTATATGCATTTCTTCGGAAGGATTATAGCTTACGATTTCGGTAATAATAACTGTAGCGCGGCTTGTGCCACATTAGTAACGACCAAGGAAAAATGCAATTAACATATTCCATTCGCCGCAACTTCTTGACAGAATTACACATGTACACACATACCCAAAGACACCAACACACACACATTGCCATTGTCTGGTATGTGGACTGCTTGCAAGTATCGGTCTGAAACTCCCCATAACTGCTTATGAGTATCGCTAAATCACTCCACTTCACTAATTGCCATCACTTGTGATTGTCAATCTCTAACTACCATTCACTGCTTGTGGGAATCAGTCTATATCTCACTATTACTGCAATGGATTATCAGTCTTTAACTTCCCATTACTGATTGTGTGTATCGTTCTATGAGTCCCTGTCGTGCTTGCGTGTATCATGTTATAACTACCCCTCCTTTATTGTGATTATTGCCAATAACTCCTCTTTACTGAATGTGTGTATCCATCTATAAACCGAGTTCATTGCATGTGGGTGTATGTCCATATCTCCCCTTTACTGCATCGGTCTGTAACTCCCTATCACTGAATGTGAGTATTTGTTTATAGCTCCACTTCACCACTTGTAAGTATAGATACATAACTCCACTTCATAACTTTTAAATACCGCTCTATATCTCCAATGCACTACTTATGAGTATCGGTCATATACTTAGGAAACTCCACTTTTAACTTGTCTTGCGACTATCGCTCTATAACCACACTTCATTACCTGAATATCGCTCTATAATTCCACTTCACTACCTGTGAGTATCGCTCTATAACGCCTCTTCACTACTTGTTATCATCGGTGTGTGACTCCACAGTACTAATTGTGAGTATAGGTCCATGACTCCACTTCATAACTTGTGAGGATCGGTCTATAACTCACCTTAACTACTTGTGCGAATCGCTTTATAACGCCCCTTTACTACTTTTTAATTTCGCTCTATAACTCTACTTCGTTGCTAGTCAATATCGCTATATGAATCCACTTCACAACTTGCGAGTATTGCTATATAACTCCACTATGATACTTGTAAGTATCTGTCTATAACTCCCAATCACTGATCGTGAGTATCGGTCAATAACTCTACTTGCCACTTGAATGTATCACTCTATAACTATAATTAAAATTTCATTTATTGTGAGTATCGCTCTATAACTTCACTTCACTAATATCTGTCTCTAAATCGTCATCGCTGCTTTTGATGTCTCTAACAGCCATTGACTGCTTGTGTATATCAGTCTATATATCCAGTTCACTGCTCGTGGGTATCAGTCTAGAACTCTCTTTTATTGCATGCAGGTATCAGTCATTAACTCCCCACCACTACTTGTGTGTGTGCAATGGTTTAAAATGTTACTCCATATCCTGTGAGTATCGGTCAATAACTCCCCTTCACCTCTTGTGAGTATTAGTGTATAATTCCCAATCACTGTCATGTTCGCTGCTTGTGGGTATCTATAGCTGCGCTTCACTACTCATGAGTATCAGTTTATGTCTCGCAATCACTGGTTCAGGGTATCGGTCCATAATCCAGTTCACTGCCTCTGTTACCAGCAGCGTAGGTGCGGTTATTACGACATATTCGAGCTCCGTGGCTTCCCTGCTCATCGAGAATAACCGAAATGAGCTAATACTGCTCATCAAGGTGGCCTAGACTGTAATATATCATCATTATGATAAAGGCTAATATAATAAGATATCAAGAGGGAGAAGGGGGGGGGGACGACTCGCGACTGCGGCGTGATAGCAAAATGAACCGAAGCCATCCTAATGGCTTGTCGAGCGATAACCGATGCTACAATCGACATGGTCTAGCTGCTATATTATATCATTGGCATTACCAGTGGATATGTCATCACACATAAATATAGGCTTTTGTATATAAATGTATATATATATATATATATATATATATATATACATATAACTCATAAATATATCTAGACATACATATTTATATCTAGATATATTTATGTGTTATATGTATATATATATATATATATATATATATATATATATATATATATATATATATATATATGAATGAAATATGTATATATATATAAATAAAATATATATATATATATATATATATATATATATATATATATGCACATATATATATATATATATATATATATATACATAAATATATATATATATATATATATATATATATATATATATATATCTATATATATATATATCTCTATATATATCTCTATATATATATATATATATATATATATATATATATATATATATATATATATATATATATATATATATATATATATATATATGTAAAGCCCTACTGTAAGGTAAATGGTGTGGAGTTATGTTGATGCAGCGAAATTACCTCATTACGTAGCACGCAGCTAAGCTTTCGACAACCTGTGCTGGAACAAAGTGGGACAATCGTACCTTCTAATCTGAACAAGTACCTATCACGAGTACATGATAAATCCTGCAATGAGGCCAAACGAGCTATCGGATGATAATCATGAAGCTTTTCTATATATAAAGCCGACGATAGTACTCTCGAATATGAATGTAGTATGGCCTTGAACGATGTTTAGCAATATTGCGGTGTAACACGAAACAGAGTAACAGTGTTTGAACAGACGCTTTTATGTAAAATTGGATTAGCTGTTATTGCTGCCAAAATTATATAGATGGATAGCACATCCCCTTCGTGTAACTCAGTCGTTACAGCACTGCGATGGAGAACAAAATGTTCCTGGTGCTCATTGATGGAAACATTGAGGATATTTACTGTGGCATAGACAACGAATTTACAGATCCGTTTTTGAGCACTACTCCAATGACCTGTTCTTCATAATGATGCTGGCCTGTATGCTAAACATGCACGGCGCTCCACAGCAAAACATTTGCAATGTTAGTGGCTGAGGATACTGGACGTTTAGTACTAACGACAGGGTGACTTCTTATACCCATGGATGTTGAATTCGTGGATAGAACATATAGTTCCAATTTAAATCTTCATTACGTCTACAAAAGCCCTCACGGCAGGTTATAATCTAGTCGGCTTCTGAAACGAGACAAATTGTAACTATTTACACTGCGAAGCCGTAGGAAATGATCTTACAATGTACTAAATCTATCAACAACATGTACCTAGTCTAGCTCCTGTTACGCTACCACCAGTTATACTCTACAGGGAGATGGCTGAGTGAATAACACCATATTTGCAGTCTAAACCATCTTCCAGAATCCCTCATGTCTAATGATTGATTCCCAATACTTTTTGAGGGCGTTATTGAACTTAAATGACAATGCCTTAGGCAATGTGACGTACACTTGGTTGAATGGCGAGTCTGATGTAGTCGGCTTGAGAGAGACAAATTGGAGAAATTCAAGCACCTTAATCAGCGTGCTGCGCTCCACCGGCTGTCATTAGAACTGTGTGAATAAAAGCAATGTTGAGGTATGGACTGCTGTCTTTTGCATGATTCGCTACAGGGCACATATTGTCAGACTGCGCACATTATGATGCATAACAGGGAGTGGAGTAACCAAGGCAGCAGGATTTAGTGCGTGCTCATCTCACTATGTACGATGTATAATATACGGCAGTTTGATCCCTGAGCGATTGCATATTGTGTATGTAATTAATTATTTTAAAACATACAAGGAATGCAATAATGCCTGTACAGTTAAAGGGACACGCTCGTGTGCGCTCACATATCTCTAACAACACAAACAGCACCCACCCAAACACACCCCATTACAACAACGTTTGTTTATCTCGATCTCTGCAATAGAGTGCCGCTTTGGTGATTGTGTTCGACATATTTGAATCCAATCTTTTCCGCTGTCTGTGGGACTTGCCTATATATATACACACCACTTAATACACCAAACAACTAAAACAGGAAATAAAAGTTACCATGGCAGTCTGGCTACTACAATGCGACGGTCATTTCAAAGGCACTTCGTGTATCAAAACCCAACAGTTAATCCACACACTATATGTTTGAATCCAAGTCCGATTATGATTCTTTTGATAACCCTTTTCACACACATAAGCACGGCTGCTGTCAAAGAAATCAGCCCGCACACAGAGTGTAGCATTTCAGTTAGTATGATACGACAAACAATACAGTACTCAACGCAGCTGTTTTTTTGCCGTACGCAGACTAGGAAACACCACATACTGGGTTTAGCGACATAAATTTATAGCCCACTTCAGGCGTGAGCGAATATCGCCCCAAATAATATTTTTGATCACAATGCGGAACCAATGAAAAGGGCATGTCAATCATTCCTTCTAAAAGATGACCAAATTTCATTTTGATATATAATTTTCGTTATTTAACGAAATTGCTACCAGGTAATAAATGAACTTGTTAACAAATATAACGTGGTTTGTCTTGAGCAACATTCAACTGTTGGTTAAAATTGAAAGTTGCAACAACACCGCACTTGTTACATGGCCACTTGCATATGCTGCTAACCTGACACTCCTTCAACAAAGAAAGACTCAAAAACACAGATTAAAACCGGCTTTTCCATTGGATCATGTTTAGACCACAATGTAATTCACATACGTTTTAACACCAATCAGTTCTCTGAAATATCACGTCAATTTCTTTTGTGAACGCGGCGTGTGCATGCTTTATTCTAAAACCATCATACTTCATTGATTCAAACTACATTGTGTTACAAACAGCAGCAAACGTTCCATGCTCTGTTGGTTAAAGATATACGAAAAAACCTTTTGAACAAGTTACCTAGCTTTTGTGATCCCTTCTAGAAAGCGAGAATGAATTGTCAGAGCATAAAAATTCAGGAAATCTTTGGTACTAAGACAAATAGCAAAGCTTGATTGCTCTTGCAGGGTTCGAGGATATCATGTCTCGGCATGGAAGACATAATTGCAATTATTGTCTCTACCTTAGCAGAACTGTCCCGGTATGGATGCTGCTTCACAACAAAAGATTCACGCCTTCATCTCTATCTTCTTCGCTTGTAGTGTGCCGTTAAACTCTATACTCACTCTTCACTTGTAAAACAATAGGTTTGAATCTTGCTTGATAAGCCTGAATGGAACTTTCAAAATGCGCCTGGCGATTCGGGGGTGTTATGCACTAGATCGTTACAACAGGTTGAAAAACACCAAACTTAAGATTCTAAATCTAATCTAAATGAAAGTTGCTAGGTAAGCTAACCACTGCAGTGAAATACATTAGGATTTATATAATGTTTCGGAACCTTGTCGTTATCAGTGACATTTTTACCAGGTCAGACGTTTCATTGTCGACTGCAGGTGAATTGCCAGATTTGAGATTTCTTATTGCTATTTCGAGATGCAAGCCAGTCCATCAATCAAGATGTGACCATCCCTATTCGATTAGCGAAATCGAGTTTGTTATGCATGTGGAATAGCGGTCGCTATATTCCGATGTTCAGACTATGGGGCATAGTCCCGTATATTTGTAAGCATTTTCGTGGTACTACGAACATGACAAGGACTTTTTAATGGTTATACTAGTGCATGTTTTAATGTGTCCGGGTGTGCTTTATTGTCTGTATATTTGTGATGGTTCCTCTCTGAACACGACGCGACCGTGACGTGCAAACTTATTTCATTTCCCCAGTTGAGCAAGGACCTGCTTACCGTGTCCAAACATGATCGATACAAACGGAGCCGCTGGCCAATCTCACAATACTCATCATCGATTCGGAAGCCAGATTTGCATTCGTTACAGTTTTTACTGTTGTCAGAAGACAATTTTGTTTGCATCGTTTGAGCATTATTTATACTCAAACACTAAGACAGCCCTTATTCAATATTCAAACGGCTTATGAGACTGTCAGAAAAATACGATTTGCAAAAATGTAATATTAACAGTACAAATAGATTATCAATAGTATCTATAATTGAAAATGTTAGGCAGATTCTAAATAGAATAATATGATATGACGCCTCATAAACACAAAGCTCTACAGCATAGGCTGCCGAAGCTAAGGTTGTCCGCCCTCGCCTCATTCTTGCTCAGCGTTCAGCGTTCTGCGACATTAAGTGAAACACGATTTCCGTATGTCAACAGGTCATGGTGACGTCATAAACCAGCAGCCAATAATTGCATAGGGTAAGTGTTGAAGCCACACGGCTGCATCACCATATACACAATCCGTACATCTCCAGTCGTAGGCGTTGGTAATGAAAATGATTATAATAACAACAATAATCCATGACTAGGACTGCGATTCATGATTGTCGAGGCCGCTTTGCAAACAGCGATAACCTGCTTGCTTCATCGGTTCTCCAGTTGCGGTCCTGAGTGGAAATTGCCACGCGTAATGTGTTGCTCAATAAGAATGCTGGCCTCGGGTTGCTCAGGTGCACATACACAACAATCAATGAAAGTATTCACTCAGAAGCAAACAAAGCGTCTGTCTATGTTAAATTGCTCCATCGCCTAGTTAGCTGAATCAACATTGCGTGTTGGTTGTCATTAACATGCTATGTCACTAGTTGGTATCATTCAATGTGCTTTGGGTGTTATGAATTTATAAACCAACAATATTGTTTTAGACAAAGCGACCATGTATTCCTAGTATATCTATATACCACCGTGCTGATGCCGTTAGCATTCAAGTATTGTTTTAGTTTAGTAAGCAGTTCTAGGTGAAATGGATCCAAAAATAATCGATGTAATGTAATTATAGATTCTGAATGACTACTCAGGTTCGATCACAGAGTTCGAAATAGGGGCTTGGCATTTCAAACATTTCAAAATACGTTACAATGATCAAATATTTATTGTATTACCACACAAAGGCTGTCTAATCTCAATCGTATATGTATATATTTTAAATGACGATGAACATTAAGCTCTTTTTATTTCGCTATGCATAGCCAAACTTACTCTGACATATGTATTTGCCTATGTCTTTCTGAGATACGGAAAAGCGTCGCGCTATAAATGAATAAAGTGTTCTTCATAAAAATTCCGGGTCAGAGCCTGCAAGTAACAGGATACAATCCATCTCCAAGCCAGCACGCTGATTAAAGTTACAATTAACCACCCCTTTGCATGGTTTTGGCCTCCTACTTCTGCGACATGCTTGTATTCTTTTTCATATATTTCCCTAGATACTGTAACTTTTCAAGTCATAAGTAATATGCAATTCTCATCTGAATTGTTTGTTCTACCGCTGATCATCTTTTCTTTCCGTTGTTAACTTTGTAGGTTTCCGTCAGTTGATACGCTAGCGGAATCAAAATGTCCGCAATAAGTGAATGCTAACGTTGGTATAACGCCACTAGAAGTCGGTTATTTATGAGGAATCTATTATACTAGGACATAACAACAAATAAATATAAACATAAATATGTAAGATACACCGACTCACACAACATGTAAGTAACAAGTTCGACACATTAATGGAGTACCTTAGCATTACGGGAAAGCATAAGTATAGCAAACATCTACTTAATGAGACGAAGCAATGTGCAACCGGGAGCTTTTATAGCTACGTTTTGCTTGCAAAAGCGGTGCATTTAGTGTCGACTGTTTGGAGGTAAGTCGATATCAAGACATTGTGTCGTAAGGTACGCAACGTCCAGCTTCAATGTTTAACATGGGACAATATCAGCAACCAATGCCTGACAAAGAGTCGATTCTGTGTCAATGATCAATCCAAAAACAACACATAAGGCGCTATTGGTTGACATTCCTGAAGCTTTTTTGTGTATAAAGCCGTAGATAACACTATCGAGCTTGAAACCCTGGATTTGCTGGTATATTCGCAGTAGTTGAGGGTTGTACCAGTGTGACAACAATCCAATAGATTGACTACTGGACACGAAATTGTCAGGCACTTCAAAGGTTAACATCTAACTTCAGAAGCGAGTGTATTTCATATTTGTTTGTATGATGAACTGCGTCCCGGTATGATTGCCTTCGTGATGACAACAACAATAATCGCGAATAAATCAGCGATCATGATGACGTGGAAATCGATTTATAGTGTATCACGTACATTAAGCCAAGGTAGAGCTAACATTGGAAGCATTATTCATGTGGTAGGAATATGCAGCTGCTCTTCAATTTTATAGATTGAATTATTTTTCGCATTGGTTGTTAGAGTCATGATCGTGTCCAATGTAGCTTGTTTCTTCGTTATCGAATGATTATTGACATACTTATTCACGGGTATGTTATTTCACAAGTTACAGAACTATTGCGAGAGATACCCAATTACAAGATAACAGCGTTTGACATATGGGTTATGTACATTTGGCTATGCTGCTATTGTGTTGACGGATAGCACCTATTTTTCTTGTTATTCAGGCTTTGTAGCACTTAGATGGAAGGGAGAACGAAGCGTTTCTGACTCTTAATGATCTACACATCCGGGGTATTTTCACTGTGGCATACTCAACGAATTGGCACATCCGAGCTATCGCATTACGAAGATATCCAGCCCCGCATTGTTATGCTAACAAGTATGATGCACACATATAGCGCTATATAGCAAAACATTAGCAACAACTGCAACGTCAGTGAATCAGGATCATATCAACGGTGTGTTTTGTTTTGTTTCTATCGATTATGAAGTCTGACCAAATATATTTTACGGGCTTATTGTGGAAAGTGTACATCAGACGAACTTTTCAATGAAAGTTCACTAGGTCAAAAAAACGGATCACCGCATATAAACACCACAAATCCTGACATATACAAACATCGGGCGGGCTACATGACGAATAAGAATGATTTGGGGCACCAATTCCTCACATCTAATAATTAAAGAGAGGTTGAAACACTTACTCCCCATTACCTTATGAAATATTTTACTTTTGAACATGATAAACAATGTGACAGAGGCTAAATTTCCTGTATCACTATATGTCTATTTGGATTTTTTTTTTGTGTTTTGGAAATATTCTTTTCATAGAGTGCCAATTTCGTACAACACATTACTGCTTCACTAAAACAAACAGGAAAGACGTTACGCAATGCCTTTAAATAATGTGTGATGTAATAGATTGTCGGCATGGATAGCGGTAGTCGCACGGGACGACCCTTTCAACGATGAATGCATTATACTAGCGCATATTGGGCTAGATGCATTTCTTAGTCGTAAGTCATGATCACGGAAGGTGTTTATCTCTGTTCCATTAGAAAAATTGAGTATCATGTATATGCAATAGTAGTAATATAGACTCGATTATATTCTGACGTACCAACTACTCGCCATTATCCCGCGATACTTTGAACATGGTAGGGTGTTCTTCATGACTTTGAATGATACCACCATGCCCGTGTATGTTGTTATGTGCCTGGCTATGCTTGTTTTTGTGTATGTTGTTTGATGGTTGCTCAGCGACGGAGACGAGAAAGGTAATTTCATTTCTCCAGTGTCATACTGGCCATGCCAAAACATTATCGCTACAGGCAGAGCCGCTGGTCAATCTCACTGTCCGCATCATCGTCTGAGAAGCCAGTGTTTGTTAGAAAACAATATATTTTCGTTCCTGGAAGAGGAATTATAGCCTCGTTCTGCACATTCAACGAACTTTGTGGTCATAAATGCATGGCAGTTTGCATACTTAAATACTCATACAGCTCTTTCGCAATATTCAAGCGGCATATGAGATTGTCATAAAACGCGTATTGCTGATATGTAGCATTAACGTTAAAAAGACTATTATCTACAATATCTATAATTACACAGGGTATGCATATTCACAATAACACAAAATGATATGACGCCTGATATACACCAAGCTTTACTGCTTGTGCTGCCGATGATACGATTGACCGCCCGCACCTCATTCATTCTCGGCTTCAATCGAACTGCGTTAGAAGAGACCGTAAATAAGACTGTAAATAAGACACTAATAGGGTTTCAGCATGTCAACAGTTCATGGTGAATAGTGAGGGGTAGATAAGAGGGGTTAAATTTGCACAGGTTACCTTCCCAGTTTTGCATATTGTTTGATGATGATGTTTTACACTAACCAATGTCAAGCAATGCATCGCAGTTACGTCATAAACCAGCAGCCAATAATAACGTCGGGAGAGTGTTGAAGCTATACGGTCGCATCACCATATACACAATTCGTACATCCTCATGTGTATGTGTGGATAATGGAAATGATTTTAATAACAATGACCCATGCCTAGGACTGCGACTCAAGATTGTCGTGGCTGCTTCGTAACTAGTGATTACCTGCTTGCTACATCGGCTGTCCAGTTGCGGCCATGAGTGGAGATCTTCAAATTAACTTTGCTGCTCATTTAAAATGCTGGCCTCGGATTGCTCCGATGCCCGCACAAGGCAATCAATGAAAGTATTCTCTGTAGCCAACAAAGTGCCAGTCTGTGTTGCATTTCTGCCACACCTACTTAGCTGAATCTACATTGCGTGTTGGTTGTGATTTACATGGTATATCATCAGTTGGTATCATGCAATGTGTACATTGGGTGCTATGATTAGGTAAGCAAGCATGTAATTTCGACAAAATGACCCCGTGTTCGTAGTTGCAGACATGTTTTATTTTTGTATCACCGTGCAGACTATTGATTTGCGCTGCCTGCTCTAGAATTGTTAGTCTATGCAGAAATATTGTTGAACGTGCACATTGAACAGCATATCGAACTCAAAATAAAGGCCGGTTCAAGCGTAATATGAAAGATGGTGTCATGTCCAATTAGTTAATGCTTGACCGGAAGTAGATTGCTCAAAATGAGAACGTATAAACTCCATCAAACCATACAGGGGCATAGATTAATCAGTGATACAAATGCAAATATATACCACCAGCTAAGATGCTGTAAAATATTACAAATCATATGCCGGTTGCAATTGATATTTCTCAACACAATAGGCATTGATTCCTTTATGCATGAAAACTACCTTTGCGATTGAGAGGAAGGAAGAAAGAAAGCGAGTTGGGCCACAGCGCTGTCAAAAACTCAGGTAAATGGATTCATTTAGGCTTTTGTACCCTTGAATTCGGCGCGGAAAACCAATTGAAAGATTTTGATATTACCCTGGTTACCGGTACTGAACAGTATTGCAGACTCTCCAGACGGCGATATATATATACAAACATAGGCAATGGCAGCTCATGGGGAGGAGGATCAGTACCTACAAAAGGATCAACTTATAAGCATAGGGCTGCGGTATTTGCTCATAATAATTTATCTGAATAAATATGTGTGGAGTAGGTAACGGTGGCATTCAGGCAGGACAGAGTGTGAAAGAAACTCTGTTCAGATGTGAAGTTCAGTATAGAGCTTAGTGAAATGAGATTGACATTCTCAACAAGAATCTAACAGGAAAGCAGAATATATCACGCAACAATGCCAACCAATTGATATCATCAAGTCCCTTAACGGCACCCTTGCTCGTTCAAAAGAGCATTCCATATTTCTGGGTTCTTAATAGGCACTGTTGTTATACATAATGTCGTTCATTGCGAGGTTTCCTTGGGGAATAACAAAAGAGCACACACCTTATTTCTCGGCTTATGCACCGAATTCTGAGTGATCCTATGTCAAAGTCATTTCATTTAAATGTAAGAGGTTAAGTCAGCGTCGTTCGGAATGCAGAATGCACTAAGTCACACAGGTGTATTATAACGTCAATTGGAATCTATGGCAACCCCTTTGCTGTGATGAGAACCGCTTCCTCTCGGATCGATAGTGATTATATTCATCGAAACTCGATGACGACCATAATTGTCGAAACTGCAAATGAAGGTCGTTATGTATGAGGATGTCAATGTAACACTGCCATATTCAGATCAAACTAATCGTGTCTTGCTCTCACAGAGCATCATTCCATGTAAACTATTTCTTCCTTCTTCTAATTACCCGTATTCTCGCAGCAATTGGCAAACCCTCTCAAAAAGGCATATACGTCCTTCATGTTTTTTGCAACACATACATTAATCATCACGACTCTGGTGGTTCAATGCGATTTTCCAAGATCTTTGATATATAAATATATATATATATATATATATATATATATATATATATATATATATATATATATATATATATATATATATATATATATATATATATATATATATATATATATATATATATATATATATATATATATATATATATATATATATATATATATATATATATATATATATATATATATATATATATATATATATATATATATATCTAGGGCGGTAACTGATGCATGGATCTTAAATATCTATTCTTGGAGCAAGCACAATTATGAAAATTATGCAACAAAGTGAGAGCACGATTTTGTAGATTAGTGATAGATTGCATTGGATTATTATATAATGAAGCATCCTGAAGCCAATTGCAAATCATCAATGCACACAAGTCACTCGCTGTTTGTCACTAATGTTACTTACTTCGCAAAGATTCGATGCAGGTCTGTATGAAACCTGCAGTTGCAATCAGAACGGTGAGGAAACAACGCATAATCACCCACTCAGCGGTGTTAAAATCCAACGTAAGTGGATTCAATTAGGCTTTTTAACCGTTTCGTGCAGCAAGCAAACTAAAATAATAGTAACAGGGATCCAGCATTTCCCTAATCATCGGCGCTGAACAGTATTGCAGACATGTAGCATGCACCCTACAGAGCGCACCATATCGTAACATAGGCAGGACAAGAGATTGCGGATTAATGGCAATTATCCTTGACTTATATGCATCTGACTGTGGTATTTTCGGATAACGATATACGCGAGTGAATGGATGGGGAAATGGAAAGCAGGTAAAGATGTAAGCTAATAATGTACACTGTGCATCAGTCAGTCAGCAGGGCTCAGGAATAATCGCCATTGCAAAACTAAACTAGAATATACAGTGAACGCAGAATACCTCACGCAATACAGCCATCCGATTCGAACAATCAAGTGCATCTGCATATCAAGCAGTCATAGATTCATAACAGACATTGCTGTTTTGCAAAACGTGCCGGGCGTGTGACAAATTGTATGTCATTTTATCTTGCCGGCTTTGTACCATACATTATTGGTCTATGCAATAATATTTACCGCGTTATGCCTTCTCCGAATGCATTTCGATTTGCTTACAACAGGAAATACAATGTCGAGTAATATGGTTATCAGTTTTGTGTAGATGTGAATCTAGTGATTAGCTGGAGCTAAAGAGGATTGCGACCTCAATATATGCATTGCCTGTTTTGTACAGAAAGTGTCATATGCCTTATCAAGACATCGATCAAAAGACATTGAGCGAGCGCAGCAGCCTTAGTAGACAGTTATACACATTTACAGACTATATCTTTACAATACCTGAGCACCTTGTTTATTGGTAAACGAATGCAAGTCTAGCCACCGTCGCAAAAAACCTTATGTAACAACACACATAGCCGTCCATATTTATTGGTGATTGAGCATTGCAAAATATGCTTCCCGTTAGCACTTATGTAGCTGAAACCGCTGCGACAACTATGCTTTGCAAGGTGTTCTAGGAACAGGATAATAGACCTTAGCATTCAACAACCATGTCCAGGCAAAATAAGTTGGTTTCTGCATATAAGCAATGGTAGCTTTATGACGGCATGTGGCTAATGCATGTTATTAATGCCAGAGGTTATTTAGTGTCGTTTTGCATGCAGCCTGCACTGGCTGCGTCACTTTCATGTCTTATAACGTCAATTGGTTTTGATGACACAGTATGTCTTACGTAGCGTCTTCTATTACATGTGGGCGTCTGGTATTAATGAGGCATAATTTCTTTGACATATGTTTTGTGGAGTAGTTTGCATAACTGAGTATAATTTATTGTTGAACAAATATCTTTGCACGGTTACGAAGACTCTTCTCTTTGCGAGTAAGGAGATACTTAACGACCGATGGGGTGTGCATCATATAAAGAAATCTCCTTTTGGGCAATCCGAGTAGCGTAACATTAGTGAGCATGTGTGACGCCTTAATAATCGGCAACAAATTACATCATTTTGTAGCGGGTGCCATTTCAGCTGGCTTGTCAATTACAGCCGCCTACACATCGGGCTGTACAAAGGTCGTCGCTGCTCGCTGCTTGCCTCACCGGCAGGTTCTTAAGTATGCCACGCGGTGCAAAATTGAAAAAACTAAAATTTCCTTGAGTAGGCCAAATCATGGTCAATCTATCATGGTACAGGACAGCATAACTTCTTTCATAAATTTTAACGGTTGTAAAATCATCAATATACGAGCGCTGGTCATAATAATGTGTTGAATTGTAGCCGCCAAAAGCATACATCCTACTAACAGCGCCATCGGCTACTACAAGTTTGTGCTTCTGCAACTGATTACCCCAGGTATTGATTGCCAATAGCATGATAACAAGCATCATCATATATACAACAAGTAATTAGTCATTTTTACTTGCATCCCACGAGATGACAATAAATCAAAGAGACATCGATATAAACCATGGACAAGTCTCCTACCAATGGTATCAGTGTCGTGTGTAGCTCCTATGCGATCGCCATCTGGGCCTGATGTGCAATGATTATTGCGTATAAAGATATAATACACTGTGAAGTAAATCTACGTCAACCATTACAGTGCTTTACACAAAACACTGCTTGCAAACGTTATATTAACCCTACGAAACGCATCTCACACACAATGTGCGGCAAGACCGCCACGCTGTAATTCGATATTTCACAACAATCATTCACTGCTGTTTTCGAGGTGGTGGTGTAAACGCATCAGTGGATTGTTGAGCTGTAGTCAGTCGCTAAACCCGGTCACGTTGCGATGAATTAAGTTAAATAATCACAAATAGCATATTCTGTGAAGAGGCGCGGATATACCTAGATGGTTGTATGCTTCCGCTACACATAATATTTAATGGAAGTTGTAATGCTTCTACCAGCCGATTCGCGCGTGTCACTTAGTATACAGCTGGGCCGTATATCCTATTGTTTACGATCTCTGGAAAACATGGAGGATGTGGAGTGTCCCATACGGATATCAATATACCATTAAATTTAGTTCATAGGAACAATCAAACATATATGCTTGCATGTCGGTAACGAGTCACCTTATATATATGGCAAGGGATAATCGCGAATAGGAGTGTGGATAATGTGTTTCCTGGTGGAGCAATTGTATTTTGAACTTTAGTTGACTAACAAAGCATGTTTGCATGTATTCGCACAAGAATGAGGGGGCTGTTAATCCACACGCCATTGTGCTGCAAATTGTGTTGTGATGAAATGACAATGATAAACAAAACGATTTGTCATTTATTCTTAAAATGATGAAACTGGCGGAATATGGTACATTGAAGATTGGTGGGCAATCAATGAGGTTAAATTCGCAGAATATTTGAAACACCCGCTCACTTATTTATAACACTTGACTTTTGATTGCCACAAACGATGTCAATTCACGGTACAAAAACCTTAATTGAATTGGTTGGCGCATAGGTATATCATTTTATCATATTCAAAGAGTTTTGACATATTGCTGTATTATTCAATCAACCATGGTTCAATAATGTGTCCGTTGCCCTACAGCATCGGTGGTTCCTATCTTCTGTTATTCTTCGCCAACTATGTCTGATATTAATAGCCCCGGAATGGAAAGAGATTGAGCGTTGTCGTTCACCGCACGGAATACGTTTGTTTTTCATCTCTCGAGGCTCAACGGCAGGAAATTAATGTTGATCATGCCTGTTGAACAGAATATCAGGGTTGAGAGGAATAAAATGTCAGCTGGTGCAACAGGGTCACAGAAATGCCAAGTTGTTATGATCGGGTCCATGTCAACAACCACGCATGGGAAAACGTTTATTATTTCCTTGATCAGTAAATATTTGTTCCCCCCATCCTTCTGTATGCATTAAGTCTGTGTAGATACTACTGTGTGTTTGAGTTAGTAATTTCTATCTTTGCCAATATGTTGCTCAGCAGCGTAGTCACTGTAAAAAATAGCGGGTAAGTAACTAACAACGTATAGTTACATTATTCCATTTATTGTCACAATATACAAATTAATAGGCCTTGATACATCGTACAGGTAAAAGAATAAACGTTATGAAACACGTAAACGGCAATATGGTAGATTACATTATGACGTGTTTATGATCGCGTTGATCCGCAATACACAAATGATCTATGTACACCCAATGTCTCATCCATGTAGAGTAAAGCTAATTGTAATGTGTGCACGGGATATTAAGAAACTCTCACAAGGCAATCCGTTCAAGTACGCATAGTGGGTGTATATGTTAAATGCACTATTCCCTAGTGATACATTGCAAATAACATTTACCGACCCCCTAGCAGGTTGGAGAAAAAACAGTTAAACTTATAATGCTCAGTGCTGCAGATATACTATTTTTTGCTTCTAATTGGTCACGAAGGTGAATATTTATCAGCCATATTGGCCATATGCCACTGCCCTGAAAAAGAATGTTTAATTTTAAAGTGTTTGATATACAAACACACCAACAATATTTACTCTCTTATCAATCATGTATGACATATGCAACATACGTTTCACAGCGACCATCATGGATTCAATGGTACAGAAAATGAGATTTCATTACATCACATCGATGTGAGGAACATATAAAGATTAAGATGTTGTTACTAATGATGCTGGTGAAGATGATGATGGTGAGAATTATGATGATGGAGAGCAGGAGAGGGGGTATAGCAGAATGTTATTTTTGGGAATTCTGATATTTTATAAATCGACCGCTTATGTCGGTATATAGCCAAGAAGGACTATTACACAATACAGTGAAGGCTTAACAGTTCGACAATTACAATGCGTACAATATAAGTAACGCGTTCGTCTGCAACATGACGAATCTCAAAAGAAACTCAGACATTTTTGATACTATAGGGAAGCATGTGTATTGGAAGCCTAACAAGATGGCTTGGGTGCATTTACTTTAACAAACAGGACAGTTGCAATCTGGCGCTGATGAATACATTTTCTCAGTAGAAATACAATTAGTGTCGCTTGTTTGGACGAAAGTCGGGGAAGCACAATGACCTTATCACACACGTAGCACCCAACTACAACAATGGAGAATCTATCTGGATAACAATCACGTAGCGCTATTCCTTATATAGCTGACTATTACAATATGTCTTATCTCAGTCATAGCGGGTCCAATTCATTGGTAGAGCTATTGACGCTTTATACCTTAGCTTAAAGAAGAGAAATAATTCAGATCTACAAATACACTATCTCACAAGAGAAGTGGAAACAGCCACTGTGTTTGTGTTATTTAACTATGCACTTGCGTACTTGCTTTAATCCGGATAACAATAATCTCGGACGAGGCAGCAATCGTGGAGACATGAAAGCTTGTTCGCGGTACTGTATGTGGTTGACAAATTATATAATTGTACAGCCAACGTTGAGAAACGTGAGGAGCAAACTATTTTTAAATATCTCACAGTTTTATGCATGTTATAGTAATAGACTGATTCTAATATCCCCATGTAAGTAGAAACGCATTCATTTAATGTATGTCCTGACTTTTGCTGTATTCTGCATTACCCCCCCCCCAAAAAAAAATCCACCTTTTAGTAATTTTTTTTTCATGTACTAATTGTTGGGTATAAACACACGACAACAGCGATGTTAGAGGCGCTTAATTTACATTTGGTTATGTTGCTGAATTATCTGTTTTTGAAAGAAGATTGAAAGTTTCGGATTATTCTCTGTATGTACCTCCATTTGTTAAGAGTTGCAAATGCAGTGTCGAGTAATATTGGATTTATATCACCATATGAATAGTTTGGCCAACATTATTCAATATTCGCCAATTAGAATAACCTCATCGTCAGTTATTAGGTGTATACGCTTACCATTTTGTAATGTGAAGATTATCAAGAATAGGACGTCGAACGGTCATTTGCACGCACAAACGTTTTGAGTCGATGTAAATCTTGATACCCCATGTCAATGACAAGCAAATTGATCTCAACGGTCATCTATCTAGTTTTTGTACAGTATACGATAAGCCATCAATGCGATAAAATGTTTCCAGCACAACAGCTTTGACAGACTGTTCGATGTAAATTTTGTGAGCTTTAACTACCGATCGCTTTTTGTATTTGATGGATCAAAGTTAGTTGTCGTGACTAATCCCAATATGATTTATGCGCAAGTGTCGGAACGCCTTAGTAGCTGTGTAGTCTAAGAAGTACTCGTTACTTAATTTAGGTTGTGTAATGGTGGCCACCTCTGCTCCATATATGCAGTTTTTGTCAGTTTATACTACGACAAAGGGGTCTTTTTGAGATGCTATGGGAATGCAATATGGGCGAAACGCAACGTGGAAGTATCTCAACCGAAACGCAACGAGTATCTCAACCGACTTTAACACAAAAACCATGAAGATAATAACACGAGTAGAATTTTTGGAATAAATATTCTATAGTGGCTTAGATTTTGCTGCTTCACGGTAACAATTTTATTTAACAAGGTATTGCGATGAAGCGTATGTGAATAATTGGTAATGCGTTCCGATGCTCAGTAATGCGTCCTTCGGATCTCCAGGCCTTGGGGCCTGTACACATAAATATATGTATAATTGCTAATACATGCGGATTTGGATATTTTCTGTTATGGACATTTCAATTATTGCAGCTCTTATTCGTCAAAAGGTGTTTGGTCTTTCCAGTCAAGACAGTGTCAATACACTTCATGTCTCACAAGGTTCGTGTCGCTTTAATGTCGCAAATAGAGAGTGATATCAATAATGTCAAACACAAAATTGTCCACTTGTATCATTCGGGAAAATAAAGCACTCCGTAGCCCCTCACCACACAATTGTTTTACTATTAGAAAATGCATTCCACTTTGATGCTAGGGTTTTATTCAGTGTCGTTAACAATGCAGCATGCACTGGTTTTGTGACATTAATGTATCATAACATCAATGGGAATTGAAGACACACAATGTCCCTTGTTACATTAGATTCGAGCTCTTATATGTCTAGTGGTACGTTTACTTAAAAATGGTAGGTTTTAGTGCTCTTTCAGCAGAAAGCGTTTATATAAATGATTGATCATTCTCTCAACGTGATAGAGCATCTGTCTTTTGAAGTGATATATCTTTCGCGCACTTGCTACCCTGTTGTTTGAAAAGTCAGAGTTGACAGAAATTCCTGGCCACTGCTGTTGCTTTTTTAGAACAGCGCTGAGATAACCTAGCAATTGCAGCAGTCATTGTGGTGGCGCTAGTGAAGGAGGACAGCTGTACATTAGTGATTGATTCAGTACTAAAAATAGCATGGTTCAATAATTGTAACAGGCATGACAATTTGGTGAAGTTGGCCAGTCGCGACGAAAGCGCAAAGTGATAATCAGTCACATGAAGAAGAGGTTGATTAAATAAACTGCCTATTTGCTAACTTCTGCCAGCGCTTCAAATTATGAGCCAAAGCCTATTTAGATAGCTGTTGGTTTATCTTAACATCTGATGCGCCAGATATGATGCATTAAAGTTTCTTATTATCCTAACCAGAGGGATGATCGCCGATGCAAATGAACAATAACGAGCAATCTTTAGGCTCATCTCCCGTTTGTTTATGTGTCAAATAACCTGCTGAATGAATTGGCATGACATTATCTATAACGTGTATGCCATGAGCTGGGAGAAGGGATGTTTTTTTCTACCCAAACTATGGTTTGCCAAATCCTTATTTGAATATAGACGCTTCACATTGATTAGGAATGGTCATTCGTATAGGCACAGACAGTTTAGAAAAGGCGTTAATCTAATGACCATATGTCAATGAGTTTGAGCTTAGGAGGACTGAGACCTCACCATATACATTTTATGTTTTGTAGCCGTTTTAAGTCTAGAGTGCTTGCGCAATTCCATTATTATTATGCGGTTTGAGCAGAATTACATCCTAAAAGTAGTGCGATTCCTTTATTGAAATCCATATTAACTTAATCGAATCGTAATACAACCAACGCAACTGATTATAATTGATAATTATCTCCACTCCTGAGTATCACTTCCGGTGATTTCGACAGAACATGCCCGGCCACTGCCGTAGCTTATTCCAGAAGGCGCGAAGATGGATGAGCATTTCCATCAGTCATGGCGGTGACGCAAATAGAATGTGACAGCCTAACAGCAGCAATTGGTGGAGAATGTAAAGGAGGAAAACTAATGGTTCAGCCAAACAAACCTAAAGGATCGTCCAGGTAATAGAGGCGTGATTGTTTGGTAAAGTTGGTCGGCCGCTACGATTGACAATATAGATTAAGTGAATAAAATACTAATTGGCTCCCCTATGTCAGTGTTTCACATATAAATACAGATTGGTTAATCTGAATTGTTGATGCGACAGATATGTCTATCCATCTCATGGAAGGGATCATCCCCAAAGTATACGAATGCCAATGGTCTATTAACCCGCTGATACTTTTATATAGCCCATCACACGTTTGAAGGTACTTCGCGGAAATCAATTCATAATGTGATCAAAAAACTCAAACCGGTTCAATAACCGTCGCATTTAATCCGCTAAGGCCAAAATTTAAAACAACTGTCATTTAAAATTAGATTGCTATAGCAGCCATGATCTAGGTCTTTCCCAGGCGTGTGACGTCAGCAGAGGGATACCCCGTTCTCAGAGACGCAGAGAGTTGCACGATGTTAACTTTGTACTTGGTGGGAGTTTGTCGATCCTTTTTGCATATTTGATCGTTTTCAGCCATCATTTGATCGATTAAACACGATGTTGGGGGCTGCTCGCGTATCAGTCTTGACGGCGTGAGCTTGTTCCAGTTTTCTGATTAGGACGATTAAAAGAAACACTGGACCCGCCAGCTCCTACGATCGCGAGACAAATGCCGGACTCGGGCAAGTACTCGTTTGTGTGCTCGGTTAATTCAACCGAGGGATGTTTTGAGCAGGCACCTTAACTTTAAAGAAGAGCTTGGCTAGATACCACGTTGTAAGCTGGTCTTGAAGACAGATGCTGCGCCTACTCTTTTTGCGAAGGCCACTGCTGTCAGGCAAGCAAGAAAGGGTGGTTACAAGTGATCCTCTCCCACCCCAGTCTAAGACTAACAGACCTGCATCGGTTGAAGCCTTCCATAGTTTGATTAACCTATTCGCCCCAAGATGCTTGTCGTCTTACATGAGGGCATAGTTGCCAGGCAAATATCATTCTTTTAGTATATTGTTTTGCTTTTTACAGTGCTCCTTCATTTCTGGTGTTTGCATGTACTGATTTACAGTGATTAAGTTTGTTATCTTGTGACTGTAAGGCTTTGTACATCTGTATGTATTGGTAAATAAAAGCGCAAATCCTTCAGCTTTGTACATCTTTCCATGATATGTGTCTATGTTGTTGTCTGTAGGAGAAATTTGCCACTTGCAAGGTCAAAGGGTTCACACAGGTTTGTCTGAAACAAGGATGCTGGATTATGCAACCAATTGAAATGGGGTTGTGCTCTTGGATCATACTGATTCATCCACCCCAGCACTTGCTTGACAGTAGCCACACACAAACATGATGAAGTGATGAGGATATTGATGTATTAAATTTAACGATGACATGTTGTATGGCATATATGTTTAAGCTGAGTTCATTCATAGAAACTAAGATGAAACACTGATCATGTTAATAATACCATAGCCTTCGTTTCCTTAAGTCACGTTATGCATTCATGTTTGGCTAACTGATATTCCTAAAAAATAGCTGTTGTACTTGCTCTTCTTTATATGTTCTAACTTATAATTAATTTACATCAACATTAATAAGGTCTACTTTACACCCAAGTGCATCTCTATGTATGAACAGCAGCTAATCCGAAATAAGTATTTTGTTTACAATTTGTGTCAAGGAGCTTTTGCAATTCTGTAGTACAACTTTGAAACCATGAATCTTTACAGCCACTATATCAGACAAGAAAATATTTTTACATCTAACTCTGCGGTCTGATATGGAATAATCTTTGCTGCAAAGCTCTGTTGTAAGCGTTTTGCTTTGTGTCAATATGAGGTGAGATTTATTTCAAGAATCATGTAACTGTGGTCAATATGGCTTTGGCATTAGGCAGGCTCCCACCATCTTGGTAAATAGACAATATATTTAGAGCAAATTTAATCATGCATAATTTTTTAAGGTAGATACACCTTTGTCATCATAATTCCTGGGCATTAATTAGCAAGGCCCTCTTATATGTACAGCCATAATAATATTTGTTTCCAACAAATAATGTATATAGTTTTGCCGAAAGGTACAGCGTTCTTATATCTAAAGGGTGGCTACTGTGTAAGAACACGACATACACTATATAGGCTTGTGACTTGTTCATAAATAAAGGTGATTCTGTCCTGAGGCATGCCATGCTAGAATATAACATTAACAATGAAAAATATCACGCGGTCGTCCTCCAAGAATATGCACAAAATAAGGTTATACACTAGAATTTGGTCCAGAGCCACACATTTAAATTTGATGCGTGGGTGCCGTGAGGTTTATGACAACTGGGCCAATGTGGCATAATATGAGTGTGACACTATTTCCATTGCAGCAGAACGTGCGTATTGATTACTCATTAAGGCTTTCACATGCTCTCTAGCAGCTCTCAGCAGAATTGGACGATGGATGGTCCCTACAGGTGTTCGATTATGCGGATACACCAAACAGGGATCACTTCGAATATGAACCGAACTCTAGGCTGACATACATCGCATCCATGCTTTGTGTGCATGCATCGTATCCATATTATTTACCTGTATTCCTCACAAGCAATCTGTTATGGAGACATTGACCACAGAAAATGAATCCCTTGCGTCTTACAAAGGGCAGCCGTATCTGCCGCTATAAGAGCTCTATTGTGCCTCAAATGATAAACCTTGATGATATAAGTTTAGCAATTGGCAATGCACACTGTCAATTGCGAGTGAGTGATGGAAATAACAGTAGAATAACATCCACAAAAACTAACTGATGGTCTAAATCGTTTTATTACATACAGCATAATTTTGCGGCAAAACTTGCTCTTTTCAACAATCGCAAAAATCCTCTGGTAATAGAGAACATATTAACATAATGGTGTTCAATATTGCACCTTGTCCAGATGCCTCTTCAATGTATTTCTGTAACCATCAACCGCGTATAATGCATATCATATCCGCTTTTCTCATGTCCATTTATTTCCATTATACAGTGCAACCTCGTTAAACGGGACCTCGCCAATGGGGATTCATCGATAAAAGGGACGCAGACCGGGAAACCAACCAATTAAAAGAGAAGCGTTGTCGTCGATCGATTTTCAAAATCATCCACTCCAACTGCTAAGCCCTGAATACTTAACGATCTCTGATTATCCGACCACCCGAGCAAAACAAAGTTGGTTAGGTAGGTAAATCATCTAGGGTCTGATTAATAAGCGCGACTAACGATTGGAGATTACGATTGTGCACCGTCAGCGAGCCTAATTCCCGTTTCGGGTGGCTGCGGAACACAGCGAGATAACATTGACACATTGACTCCGATATCAAGAGTCAAATCCGGTGGTTTAAAAAGGGGGAGGAGTTGATCTGTCGTCATCATTCATCATCAAACAGCCAAAAAACGGCCACAAGGCTTCGAAGAAAAGACTCACCCTGCCTAGGAAAGTAGAGATCCTGAAAGAACTAGATAGAATTCGCCAAAGCCAAGCTAGAATCGCCAAGAAGTTTCCATGTCTGTAATATCGAACTAAGTAAAGAATAGGAATGATATATTGGAACAACACGAAGCCGGCTAATACGAAAGCCGACAAGGAAAGAAAGCGGGTTGAGATGAAGATATGGACGAGGCCCTGTTCCGACAAGTGGCAAATATGACGATGCCAGTCTCCTCGAGTCAAAAACGCGCTGCCCCGCCATTAACGACAC
>CM067356.1:39214660-39232578 GCA_034190875.2 Urechis unicinctus | reverse complement strand
ATATAATTATTTTTAATATATATAAAATTTAATAAAAAATATATTTTTAAAATAATTAAATTTATAATATTATTAAAAATATATATTTTTATAATATTAATGTAAATATTTATTATATTTTTAAAAATAATGTTAAAAATATTTGCTTTTTTGTAAATTTTATAAATTTCTATATATTATAGTTTATATATATATTATAATATATATATGCTTATATGTATATATATGTTTTTAATATATGTTCCATTTATTTTTCTATATATATATAGTTGCATATATATATACATGGATGTCTCTATACTGTATATGTATAAGCTGGGGGCCTGATGATGCATGCTGCGAAATACTCCTCACATTGCGTCACTAAAGAAGGGGGTAGTGAAAGGAAGGCACATATGTATGCCCCAAAGGAACTGTATCCGGGGAATATCTGCATACAACATAAATATATATGGGGTAGATTAGTATATATATATAATGTCTCGTCTATCCATGGAGGTGGTCGTTTTTTGGCACTTCAGAGTCGGACGCGACTATGGCCTTCGGGATCTTATGTTCTAGTTAGGAAGTCCTCTTTACATATATCATAGTTGAGCTCAGGTTGGGGTATCTATGTCGGAGCGCGTATAGTCGCGGGGGTCACGTGATATATCTCATATGAAGGGGATAGTAAGTATGGGTGCCAGAGAGGCTGTACCTATCATGGGTATACTCTAGGTGTTATATATGTCAGTCGCTGATCCATCTTCTCTTCTCTCCTAGAGTCTGTCTCTCCTAAGGTGATGTCCCCCATATGTCCGTTGTACCTCCATTTGAATCTCACGGGGAAGGTTAATCTGTGCAAATCATATTCTAAATAACTCTCTATATAGATATTATTTATTCGCATATAATTACATACATATATATTCCATATACAAATCTATGTATATATATTTACATATATCATCTAACTATTGGTCTATATGCTTAAAATATAATATGATATATACATATACTAGTATGCATATAAATGTATAGAATATATTATATATATACATGGTATAATTATCTAATTATGTATAATATTCTATACATTTATATATATATTTATATATATAGGTTTATATATATAGATATATATTTATTTGCATATACATATATATATGTTTATATACATATATATATGTATATATATATATATATATGTGTGTTAATATATATATGCTTATATGTACATATATGTTTATATATGCAGCATATATGTTTATATATATATATATACATATGTATGTGTATATATATATATATATATTTATAGATATATATGTATATATATATATTTATATATATATGCGCAGAAGATAAATATATATATATATATATGTGAATATATATATATATATTTATATATATATATATATTTAAATATATATATTTATATATATATATATATATATATATATATATATATATATATATATATATATATATATATATATATATATATATATATATATATTCTGTCATTAGCGCCTATGTGCATGCCACAAGCGGTACGTTATATGTTTATGTGAGATATTTTGGGCATTCGAATTGAGTATTACTTGTTTTGTACGTGGATCGACCCACGCTTCGTGCATTACAATTGATTTGATTGGCGACCTTATCTTAATTATTTCTGTTATTTCATACCGTTCCCTTCTTCAAACTAAATCTTTTGAAGTTATATGTAAGATGCAATTCTCATTGCCATCTGATTTGTTAGTTCTTCCGCTGATCATCTCTTCTTTCCATAGTAATATTTGTAGGCTAACGTAAGTTGATGTTATATCCGTATAATGCTTATGCGGTCACTTTGAAGTATATTTATTCAATTAAAATGACGACTTCATGATACAGCCGTATAGGTACATATATAATTCTGCAAGTTCGGTGGGAACTGTAACATCGCATATTTCTTGAGCTGCTGCATCCAGCTGAAGCGTCTCTTATGACCTGTTATCATATATAGCGCTAGCATGCGTAAAAGTATACCGAGTTCCGTTATTGGGATAAAGAAAATTATATGAAAATATACAGGAATTCCGATTTTTATGTTGGTGTGATATGTTTTAATTATTTAATCATTTACCGCGTGCTTGTGTTATCAATCCTGATAACAGAAAGCGAAAATGAAATGACCGAGACCATGCGGACATGAAATGCTACAGTAGGCTCGATAATGTCTTCATGTGATAAATTCACGTTCATACATCCAACATTGTGGAACGTTGGAAACACCCTCATTGAAGGACTTCGTCATCGTAATAATCTCAAAACCCAACTTCAGGCATTGATCTGTTGATTAACATTATTAACATTATTCTTTGCTAAAGGCATTCTGTTGGCATACCTACCTTGAGTAATGGCGTTTAACGATGTGCCGGAACATGCAAGTGTACACAAGTTCAAAGAAGCGGCATTTGCATACACCCCTTGCAAACAATAGGCTATGCCACTGTAGTGAGTGTTTACTGAACGCGAGTTTGCATTCAGCCTATACAGCACTGGGATCGATGGGAATATAAAACATCGCTTATGCCTAGTGAAGGAAGAAAACATCTAGATACGCAAACGGTACGAGTTTATCTTAACCAGTTCTTCAGTAGTTCATAGAAGTGCATATTGGTTTTTCACATGCACCCCTCTTTCGATGCTAGATAATTGATTTGGCTAGAATATGCCGATTAAGAGTTGTATTTAACTACCATTACATGGGAAATGCTGGCGCTTCACAGCCATATCAGAATAAACAACTACCTGTGTGCGCATTGACATTTGTATAGTGACAATAATATTCGAAGGATTCACAGCTAATACTTTCATGGATATGCAAGGTGGACGTCAATTATCGTTTTACCTTGCCTCGATTTGAATCCATGTGTCTAACTGCTGCTAACATGGACAGAAGCAATAATCAAATCAATCACTCCGTTGCATATTATGGTATGTTGCAGTTATACTCAATTACTCGTTAAAGCAGTAGATTAAAATAACATTCGGCATCGTGTATGTGACTGCACGCCACTAACATGTTCATTATCATCACCATAGTGTCAATGGTGATTTTGTCCCCGACAGTCCATTACGATGGCAAGGTTAGGGGACAGCCAGACAAAAATAAACAACAGACATCGACGTATATGTTGTATTCCGACGTACCCCTTGAGACACAGTGCGATGAAGGCAGTTTGTTTTCCTGCTGTTTCACATCTTACGTCATACCGAAGCAATCCATGAATAATTTCGCCATTGCAATTTGATATAAAGTCAACGTATTATACATGACAGGAGTTAACAGGTTGTTTGCCCATTGTAACTTATATGCGAGCATTGTCAACTATTCTGCTTATGTAACTGATAAAGCATGTTACAATAAGCATTGGTGCATAAGCCTTTTACAAAAATGAATGTACAAGAGAATTGAAGCATGATAATCTACCCAGTGGTGCGTGAATCTCTCTTGAATGGGAAGTTCACATGATTTTCTCTTTAGCTGTGGCATACATAGAGCAGTCGCTACATTCAAATACTGGCATGTATTGTTTCATATCAAATATTTGCAATTGCAACTCAATCGTTTGCTTGGGAGCAGCAATCTACACATTTATACCGGTTCTGCATTTCTAATTTCTAAGTGAAAGTTTGCAAAATTCAATGATGCAATGTAATGATATTTGTCGACTAAGATTAAAAACAGAGTTACAATTAAACGCTTTGCATTTAAAAGATTTCACAATACGTTATAATGCTCCACTATTCATTGTACTGTCACCAAAAGGCTGCCTCACCTCGATAACAAAGGTTTCTATTTTAAATTGACGGTGAATATTATCCTTTTTGCATTTCTTGAACAATTACACTGGCATGATAAGTTTTCTCCTGCCTTTGTGTAATACTGAATAGCGTCGCACATATCACAGGCACTAGATGTCATTCAAATGCACTTCGTCAACGAATCGGGTCACCGCCAGTGTGTAAAGTGAAACAATTTACCAGTAAGTGACAGCGACTTTGCTGGTTTATGACACCTCTTTGTGCAACGAATACACAATATAATTGGATTAAGTGCTAATTGTTGATGATGCATTGTTAATCTCTTTTCTGCCGAACTGTTTGAGAGAGAGAGGGATGCTGCGGTTAATCATGATGCTTTTATTAGCATTAATATTGACTCTATGAACGGCCATTTAGGGAGCTAATTGATTAAAGCTGCTCTTAATCAACACTGCAAAATATTGCTGAGAACGTAGAATCTCAGTTGCAATTATTCAGGAAATGCGAAAAAGCTTGTTTATAATCACTGCTAATTACTGAAGAAAATTTTAACCAATATTTATAACTGATGGCGGTATAAAACATGCTACGCATGAACACGGTATAATATGTGACTTTGATAGTGAGGCATATACTTCATTCCCTACATGGCAGCTGGCAGTTGCGCTGCGTATGTTGGTAATAGGTAAACACATATAGCCAGTCAATATATGCGACGCCGTAGCGTTGATGACCAAAGTAAGATCAAGCAGTCATCCCATCTGATAATTCCGGGCATGTATCTAACCTTTCCATGATCCCGATTAAGATCATAATAGAGTATTGACAACATCGATATCAGCCTCTCATGTGGCTATGATAAGGTCAACTATTTAATCTAAGTGCAGTGTGGTCTTGGTGGCTAGCCTCCTTATACCATGTGTTATAAAATGCTCGTCCAATGCTGTGCATTAACAGAGAAAGTCCTAATCCAAACTTTGCTAACCTTCATGTAATGCTACGGTGTAATCCCTATCCGAAATGATGCCCCTAAGACACATCTTACGCACATTGTGCGGCAAGATATTCGTCATATCTGCTCGGCCATATCTGCTGCAACTATCGATGTGTGAATAACATTCAGGCCGTATTGTGTTCCCATTGGATATCCACATATCCTAACATAAGGTGTATAGAAACGGCCGAATAAACGCTTGTATGTCGGCAGCGGGGCACCTGAAATAGTAGGATATGGATACCTGCCAAAGGCAGTGTCGATATTATACCTCGTCAAGCAGCAACTACATTTTGAACCCAAATTGATTGACAAAATATGCGAATGATGCAGAAACCAAATTAGAAGAATGCATCCAGCAGATATAATCATGGTTGGCAAACAGTTTTCTAAAACTTAATGAGGACAATACTGAAATTCTATTTTTCGCATCTCGGTACAAATGCCAGCCGTCGTTTGGCCAAGTTATTATTGGCGATATGAGTGTACCTACATCAGATACAGCCAGAAACCTCGGTGTTCTGATGGATTCACAGTTTACTGGAAAACCACATATTATGAAGTCAACACAATCTCTCTTACATCAGATCAGAAGATTAGGCAGCATAAGGAAGCACCTGAACCAATCCGCAACCGAAATTCTTGTGCACGCATTCATATCGTCTCGGCTTGATTACTGCAATTCGCTGCTATATGGACCCCATTCGTACATTATCGCATGACTGCAACACGCCCAAAATACGGCCGCCCGCCTTTTTGCAAAAGGAAAGCACGGGGATAATATTCAACACATCATGCGTACCCTTCATTGGCTTCCTGTGGAAAACGTATTGTATACATAATTCTTCTGCTCACCTTTAAGGCTGTTATTAGAACCGCGCCAAGCTACTTACAGGAACTTACTGCTCAATATAAACCTGCAAGGGAACTTCGATCGATGGACAAGTATCTTCTTCAAGTCTCACAATCACCAAATATGTCGTCATACGGTGCCAGAGCGTTCAGTAATGCCGCACCAAGTTTGTGGAAAGACATTTCTTTTTAATCAGTGTTATGACAATTAACTGCCTGCCTAAGCGCCTTTGAGCAGGATTATTTCCTGGAAACAGCCGCTATACAAATGCCATATATGTTATGTTATGATATGAATCACCCTTTATCAAGACAGGCCTGTTCGTCTGATCATAACACATTTTCGCCGAGGCAATTTAAGTCACCATGATGTACTGATAATAACACAATCATTTTTCTATCGTTCTACAAATGGTATATGATATAACGTATTTGTGATAGATGCGCAGCTTGAATAACTAAGATGGAATGATATCAGAACATGTCGATGGATTTTGGGAATGATATTCCTCAAGTTCAAATGTTCTTAATTGCTGCTATGATGATATCAGACGAGAGACCTTTAATTTGCTAAATCTTTCATACACAAGATTTATAGCTCATGAGCTTTGATTGCCACTAATGATTCCTAAACACGTCACTTTAACAATAAATGAATAACATTGCGCATATGTATATCATATTATCACACATATAATTTTGAAAGAGTTAAGTCAATACACCGTATTTAAAAATACACCAAGGTCAAGGCAATAACAATGCGAATTCGCATGCTGCTGTAGAATGTGCGATGTACATTCGTTCTGCATTCGTTCCTCAATAATACTACTGTACACGTATCTGATGTATGTAACACCCTTATAAAAAAGAAAAATATAGTTGTTGTTTTCCACATGGAATACTTTCGTGTTTGACTCTTAAAATCCATCAATCTGAATACTTGAGGTATAAGGGTTAGTCTCCATTGAATATGAAATACCCAGTTTTTATGATCGGCATGTAAGCAACCACTGTGTAGTTGATTTATTTCTCCCACCACATTCTTCTCCATTCGTCATGATGGTATAGCTAAGACAATATTGGTTTGGATTACCAATTTGTGCTCAGCAGCATAGTCACGCACGCATCGTGATCACAATGGTATGTCTGTAAGTAACCATACGTATATGATTTCCCATTTTATAATGTCAGAATAAAAGGTTCACAGACATAGATGATCCAGGGTGAGTGAGGAGAATATTGATGACCGACTTGGGTGTGGTTAATATAAAGCTGATTCTACAAAGCTAACCGGCTGAGTACTGTATTATCCTGGAACATTTAAAAATGCCAATCATCCCAGTGAGATGCTGCAAATACCATTAGGAGAACATTCGCCGGTTCGGTAAATTCAGTTCAGGGAGGCGTCTCAACGGTGTCCAATTATTAGCATTTGCCCCTTTGCTCCATATGTACTATCTTAGAAGTTATTGCAAATTATAATCTTATTCCAAGCTGGTATAGATCCTATGTCCATGCTATAAATTGACCGCATTATCTACCTATGTGCCCCGCAAACGGTTAGTTTTATAGTCGTCGACTGTAGAAAATGCAAATTGGCGTCTTTAATATGGCAGCAAGCCATGCCGTTATGAGGCCATGATTTGACATACTACATAATTTATCCATTAAGCTACTAATGATCAATCTGAAACAAGATTGCATGACACATTGGTGATGAGTACGATCCTCAACAAATGTGAACGGGGGCGCGGAATTGAATTGATTGTGCAGAAAACTTTATAATTGTACCAAGCGGCAATATTGGCTCTTTTTAGCCATCTAATTATTCAATATTTGCCGCCGCATGTTTGATACAACAAATGAGCCAACCTATTTTCCTATCTTGTGACTTTCGTTGTCCCGGATCGAAAGCGAATATTTATGAGCAATAATTGTCGTACCCCATGATCACGACAAAATCATATTTAATCAAAAAATGTCTGATGAACGAACTCATCACTATATTTCCAATATTGTAATCTCTATCTACCATATACGACATTTGCATCATACGTTAAACATTCTCAGACAATTGGCTTTTTTAACTCTTTGGTGAGTCTCAGTTGAAAATAGATAATGATATTGATGCTGACGATGATTGAGAATGTTGCAACGTGGATCTGTTTGGTAGCTACTCTAGGTGGCATTACAATTAGTGTCGCTAATTTGGAGAAAAGTCGTGCTGACGCAACTGACTCATCACGCACCTAGCACCAAACTACAGCAATTCGAGAACCTATCCCGATGAAAATCATGGTGCCATTTGAAAATAAACCTACCATTGCAATCTGGATTTTATCAGTCATAGAGGGAAACATTCACGGGAAGAGCAATTAACTGTACGAAGATGAATTCCGATGTCAGGGCGGAATACAAATGAACAAAATGCATATATTTTTCGACAAGTGCATAATGGCTTAAAGACATATTGGTTAAATATATATGTGATTCCTTAATTACATTTCGTCAGTGGATGCAGTATTTCTAAACCACCCGTGCAACTCTGCTGATTACCAATCCATTGTGATACTGGAATGTATTCGTCGAACAGTTGGCAACGATGGCATTTACCGATTTACCACAAGAGTATATACATCGAACAGTAATGGTCGATAAAATACAACCAGATAAAAAAATCAATTACGGAAGATGAGTTTAACTATCTTGAAAATCGCTAAGTTATTGATTATATCTATCAATGTAATTCCGATAATTTGTTCAGGCGTCACTCCTCGTAATGACAGTATGCTCTTGGACAAACCAGACAAACGTTGTTATTTAACAGATGCACAATATCTACTCTAACGGTCACAATTGTTGCTAACCTTGTTTCCATATGCTTATCAAAGGCATGGCTGTACAATTTCTTTGATCCACAGCCATTAATGCTTCTGGTGGAAATAGTATCGTGCCAGATCCGATACTTCCGATAATTGTGTTGCAGCTACTTTTATTTCCCGGCTGAGCGTAACATCTGCCAATTAATATTCAAAACGCGCCATAGTGCAGCCCATTATGATTTTCCATCAGCTTTTGGAGTTATATTTTTGGTGATACAAGCATTATTTTTTATAATTTTTTAGTGTTATGGTTTGGTTCAATGACAACCCGATTCCATTGTAGAATGCTTCTCGCTATCAGTGATCACTTTCTATTTTTTATTTACAAACTGAGCCATTGCTATTGTGCCATGTAAATCAACAAATAAAACTTAATCGATTATTCTCCTGCCACACGAACGCCATCTAAGTGCATATACGGCAATACATGTGCTTTAATCTGACCATGATATTTTACCCTGAAATGCAAACATTTTATTTCACAAGAGTGATGAAACTACTGTTGATATTTTATCCATATGTTGAACGGAACATTAGTATGCGCTATTGTAAGAATGTAACTCCTGTCATGTATCATGTAGTTAACATTACAATCACTAATTGACGTAGATAAAATGAAATGGAAGGAGCATAAACACCCAGTACCTGCTTAATCTGCTTCCTCGAACGGTTTGCAATTAGTAATACTTGAATAAAGGCGAACTTTCCCTTCACCTTCTGGTCAACATAGGATTTTAGGCTTAGTAGAGCTATCCACGTGACCCAATCTAAACCCGATTGCTAATCTGCATTAGAATGCATGACTGGGTGACTTACCGAACCGTCAGAAGAATTCTCATCGTTATCGTCTCCTACTAGAGCAAGTCATCGTTAATTTATTCTTCATTTCAAAACGGAGCCATTCCTATTCAGCCATGTGAAACACCAACTAAATAGGAATCACTAATTCTCTCCATGCCATAAGGTCAACAGGTACACTTGTAGTTTTATTTATGATGCTACTCAAAGTACCCGACACTTAGTTCTGACGCCGTTTTACGCTAACATACGCATTCTATGTTCCATTTATACTGCCAGCTGCACGCATATAGACAATACTAGCTAAGCATATTAGGCTGTGTATTCATTGACACACGAATAAGTTAAAAGCACAACGTATATGCAATAAATATGGCATGGTTACTTGAATGAACAGGCCAGTGTGGAACTGCATTGTAATGCAACCTACAGCGAAGCAAACGGTCAGACATGTAAGTGTATTTAAGATATCCACACAATTTGATGCGTGACTGATATCAAACACAAAGCAAACATGTTTCAGAAGTTTGAACGACAGTCCTTACGACAGAGGAAAAGGCCAGTTTTGGTTGCTGTTGTGTAAATGATTGTCCATAGAGTAATATTCCATGGCATGTTTGAATATATTTGTAGGTCTTGCGATATTGCTTGTGTCTAGATAAAAAAACTATGACTAAGACTACTACGACCAACGTAGCATATCCTAAATTGAATGATTGTATTATGTACGACTGCTATGTCGGTAGACGTAGGTAAATACAAAGAGTGCCGGACGTTTAGTACGGCGGAAAGTCGATTCCGATGTTTCGTCTCAAATAATAATCAATCTTCAGTTGTTCATACATATGGCTATGGGCAAACGTTTTATTCTAGTATGTATCATTTGTTTGTGATATGATTAGTGATGTTGCTAGAAAAATATACCTTTATTTTCCGATGTATTGTAATTTATCCCTTTTGTAGAGACAGAAACGTGACCGATAATACAAAGGTCGCTCTTTTGGAACGTAGCGCATATGTACACCCATGTATTTGACCATTACACGTCATGAAAATATGCTGAATAGAACTTGATATAGAAGCATATCCCTTACGCAGCCTATCGCAGTTATTTTGGATTGAAAATGCAATGACCAGGTTATAGGTCATTCCCGGGACTACAGAGGTCAATATATATCATAATCCACAGCGAATAGTATGGTTGAAGGCTTGCCAAAAATCTATACCAGTAGCTGATATAATAAAACGCTATATCCATAAAGCATCATGCAGCATCAAATTCAATATCTCACGTGTAGGTCGATGATGTGTGAATCTGTCTTCGGGCATCACTGCGTGGACTAGATATCGAAAAAGGCTAAGGACCAAAGGGCTTTGGGAGATTTGCAATGTACTATACCTCTAGTGTCATATTTCACTTATTCTGAATAAACGAGTAAGCCATAGGAGCGTATTTCTAGCGAATGAAGTATTTTTGGTACGTGGGTGATGGAAAACATTTCGTTTCTTCCAAGATTCGTAACACAAACATATATGGTTTTGCACCAAATCTTTTTGTTATACTCTGAGACATGCAACTAGTTCAAAGATATTAATGTCTTGGGATCTGTCATGACTAGCACGTGCGTAGATTCTGCCTATTCATGACTTAGTAAAATTAATATTGAAGTAGATTATATACCGTTGTACGATACGCATAGTCATGCACAAGCTTTGTGTTCGATTTGGTTGAGCAAGTGTAAATGCTACTATGATTTATGTTTTTTGCGCCATAGCGTACAAATAAATATTAACCCATGCACGGAGAACATAACATTGAGATGTTGGTTCATATTATAACAAAATAATGTACTTTGTACATGGCCATGTAGTCTACTGAGATTACCGCCGGGTCTGTTGAATCTATTGTGTTCTGTGGTTTATCTTTGAAAACACCCACATATATCTTGTACTGACCAGAGCCTGAGATTGTAGAGTATTCTGTTGATCTCGACCATATTCTGTCGATGTTTGAGGTTTTTCGACGGCCATTAGCTACTTATGCCTTATGAAATGTTTGGCTCCGTAATGCAGCTTTTAGGTATTAGTAAGAACTCTATGTGTGTGACTGACTCCCTTGTTCTAGCTTTATAACTGTGTTGATTCGTGAGTTTCCCCAGCTGCGCCAGTTTTATGTTATCTGCCTATTAGCAACACACTGTATTAATTCGTCATAATAATATAATCAGATATGATCATACCGAGTCGCTGTCCAGTGTGTAGCTTAGGCAAAATATGAGATATGCTCACGATTGTGCTTGATTTACGGTCAGCAGCTTATATTTTCAAGAATGTGCATCATAAAGCAGCATAGGGTACATTGATTAAATACGACACAAGAAATACGTCATTGTTATAAATGCATGGCTTGATATCTGTTCCGTAATTCTCATACAAATACCACACACTCACGTCTTAAACACAAATATTATGATAGGACATTCGACGTTAACTAATTATTCCGTAGTCTTACTTATTGCTTCTATAGGATTCATAAATTGTTGCTGTTCCCGAACTGATGACATGAGAATATGTGGGTCATTCCGATTACCAATGGCCAAACACCTTAAGATTCAACAAGCACTACCGACATGCAGCACAGAGTACAGAATGCGACGACATGGGAAAAGGAATGCGTTCCTATGAGCCATTGGTTTGGTAACATAATCATTAATTTCCTAGGCGCTTCTCTGTCATTCGAATCCCGCCATAATGTAACCGGCACTACACTTAACTATATCTCGCATTGGAATATCCAATACTAGGTTACTTCTGTAGTCAGCCTGAATTCTTCGAAGCATATATGTTATGTTATTTTCCCATAGTACCACATTGCAAATTCACGGTTTTGATAAAAGCTTTCCCGTGTGTTAATGATGAGTTAAATACAGGCTATATTGACGCTCATTAGAACGAACTGCATAGCTTTTTTCCATTAATGGATAAAACGTATGAGCACAAATACAACCTGCTTAGGGTATAATATATAAACAGGGTGTACGCTGGAGGCATATTACTTTTATGGTTTGCTAAGATCTTTTGATAACGAGTATACATTATATATATACCGAATACGCCAATGTTCAATATATGAGTATTGAACTTCTCAATTAATATCAATGTTGCTTCTTTGTCAATCAATACCCCTGTCAGTAATTAAAACGAATGTGTCATTATGTATTTTCGTTATTCGGATATATTCCAATGTAGATGGAGCACTTGAAGAGCTGGGAAGCATCATGTTTATAGGAAGCGCATTACCTACCCTTAATAATACAACTTTGACCAGGCAGTGAATATGAAACTCCGATTGAAAACCAAAACAAATGCCTTAAAGCATCGCGGCGATGAAATCATGTTAAACTTGTCGAAAATAAGTAAAGATGTTGATTATAATGATGGCAATGGACATTATATTGACGATAATAAAAACGGAATTAATGTAAATGCCCATTATCATTGTTAATATAACCGTTATGTTTAGAATATCCGGGCTTACTACAACGGCTACTACAGCTGATGTCAATGAGGATGCGCTGCTCCTGCAAGCCTTATCGACGCCATGTCAATTCAGCTGTTGGAGTGATCAGCGCAGTTATCCTGCAGCCAAGTTGGAAGGACTGAGACCTTGACGAAACACCAATCTGTTTTCTCGATTGAAGCTATGTGCATCCATCCCGAGGTCAAGGTGTCAATACAGCGACGAGACACAATGCGACCCGTATTCGTCACTATTGATCTAATTAATATACCAATGTATTACGTGTCAATGTCGTGCATACTGGTATGGCTGCCTGTAATATCACTCAATGGTCCATATCTTCATTATATACATGTTCTTAAAGGAAACCATCGACCTATCAAATCCGGCTGTGATTAATATACATGTCCAGATTGAATTTATAATTAAAAGTATTGACTTGAGAATAAATCTAGACAAATACAGATCGATCAGAGCAAAAGCACAAATAAGCAATGATTGAGCAACGATCGATTTCACATTGAAAACACTTATACTACAGACGACATGATTTACCATGCGACGCTCTTTCCTGATGTGTATGGCATATCTAAACACGTAATAAATGCAAGCTATGGTTCAATCATACTATCAATACAAATTCGAATTATGATTCCGTGAATGATATTTTTTATACTCAGAAGCGCAGTTGCCAGCATATAAACCCGTCGTTGTACACAAAGGGCAGTGAGTTATTACAGCGCGACACTGTTAGGCAATTATTTTTTTTACGTTTGAAAACCAGTCGTATTCTTTACTTATTGTTGAGCAGTTCATCTTCTTGACAATTGAGAAGTTTCGATGAGCATAGCACAGCAGGATATTCTACTACGCTATCGCCAGACTGCAACACTGCACTTGCTCCCTTGTCACTTGCATCTGCAGCTAACCCGGCCTGCGAGACAAGGAGGACAGCAGCCGCAGCAATGACATCTTCTGAATCATTTGTAGCAGCATATTTATTCCCGAAATAGATGACATAGTTTTGCTTGACATACATATCCCCTGGACAGTCAAGTAATAGTCGACTCTGCTCTACAGAACTTTGCGAACACTTTGCAAAATATATGATCATGCTCCTATCAAGGTAGACCACTGCTAATGACATACGTCTCAGCCCCTTTCGGACCTCTAATATATTCGTTCATCATTCGTTCGGACGAAACCAAACACACCTTAGTGTGTTGATACAACCAGTGTACAGTGACATTTTGTAGCTATATTGATTAAAACTGCACCGCAAAGACCCTAAGACCCATATTGCTAGGCTCTCGCACTACCTCTTTTCTATCATCGCCCTCTTGTACTATTTGATATACACTGTCACTGCTATTGTATTCACTGTACTTTTTAATATTTACAACTTCATTTCATTTGTCTCATTTTCATAATTTCCGTTTTAAACACGAGAAAGTAATACACGGTGCGATTCCTGGAGTTGCAACGCCAACAGGTGAATACGGTTATTTTTGATATCTGTTTCATCCGTAAAGAACTAAAACAATATATTCAGAGCTGTTGATAGGCCTGCCCCCCCATGATAGGATCATGTATCATACAATTATACAATCACACGTTTATATCTGATGTCAGTCAGCACATAAATGGATGGTCCAGATAAGTCTTATCATGAAACACAACGTTCGGCAATAATGCAATGAGGCCACAACGCTTATCACTATATGAGACCAATATACACATTCATAACACCAAAAAGTTCCCTGGTAAGTCGTGGAGCCTTGTTTTGTTCATGCAGACACATGTGAAGGGGGGGGGGGGGGGGTGCTATCTTCATTGAAATGAAATACCATTGGCAAGACCTGTATTTTGGAGAAACCCTTTACACTTGCAGCAGTAAGCTGGGGTTGATATCAGCAATGGGAGCAAACTCAAGAGGTCTTTCTGAAATAGAAAAAGATGACAGTGTGGTACAGAATGCTGGCTGTATGATATCTGCGACTTTGCGGCTATATAGTTCAGAATGGGTGCTCTAACGGTACCACAGGTTCTCAGCTACTATATTATTCATTGATTCGTCAGATAAGATTTGTATATGCATTTCTTCGGAAGGATTATAGCTTACGTTTTCGGTAATAATAACTGTAGCGGCGGCTTGTGCCACATTAGTAACGACCAAGGAAAAATGCAATTAACATATTCCATTCGCCGCAACTTCTTGACAGAATTACACATGTACACACATACCCAAAGACACCAACACACACACATTGCCATTGTCTGGTATGTGGACTGCTTGCAAGTATCGGTCTGAAACTCCCCATAACTGCTTATGAGTATCGCTAAATCACTCCACTTCACTAATTGCCATCACTTGTGATTGTCAATCTCTAACTGCCATTCACTGTTTGTGGGAATCAGTCTATATCTCACTATCACTGCAATGGATTATCAGTCTTTAACTTCTCATTACTGATTGTGTGTATTTTCTATGAGTCCCTCTCTTGCTTGCGTGTATCATGTTATAACTACCCCTCCTTTTTTGTGATTATTGGCCAATAACTCCTCTTTACTGAATGTGTGTATCCATCTATAAACCCAGTTCATTGCATGTGGGTGTATGTCCATATCTCACCTTCACTGCATAGGTCTGTAACTCCCTATCACTGAATGTGAGTATTTGTTTATAGCCCCAACTTCACCACTTGTAAGTATAGATACATAACTCCACTTCATAACTTTTAAATACCGCTCTATATCTCCAATGCACTACTTATGAGTATCGGTCTATAACTCCATTTCATTTCTTAGGAATTTCGCTCTATAACTGCACTTCTTAACCTCGGAATGTCGCAATACAACTCCACTTTATTACTTGCGACTATCGCTCTATAACCACATTTCATTACCTGTGAATATCGCTCTATAATTCCACTTCACTACCTGTGAGTATCGCTCTATACCGCCTCTTCACTACTTGTTATCATCGGTGTGTGACTCCACAGTACTAATTGTATTGAGTATAGGTCCATGACTCCACATCATAACTTGTGAGGATCGGTCTATAACTCACCTTAACTACTTGTGCGAATCGCTTTATAACGCCCCTTTACTACTTTTTAATTTCGCTCTATAACTCTACTTCGTTGCTAGTCAATATCGCTACATGAATCCACTTCACAACTTGCGAGTATTGCTACATAACTCCACTATGATACTTGTAAGTATCTGTCTATAACTCCCAATCACTGATCGTGAGTATAGGGCAATAACTCTACTTGGCCACTTGAATGTATCACTCTATAACTATAATTACAATTTCATTTATTGTGAGTATCGCTCTATAACTCCACTTCACAAATATCTGTCTCTAACTCGTCATCACTGCTTTTGATGTCTCTAACTACCATTGACTGCTTGTGTATGTCAGTCTATAAATCCAGTTCACTGCTCGTGGGTATCAGCCTAAAACTCTCTTTTATTGCATGCAGGTATCAGTCATTAACTCCCCACCACTACTTGTGTGTGTAATGGTTTAAAATGTTACTCCATATCCTGTGAGTATCGGTCAATAACTCCACTTCACCTCTTGTGAGTATTAGTGTATAATCCCCAATCACTGTTTTTGTGTATACGTCTATAAATCATGTTCGCTGCTTGTGTGTATCTATAGCTGCGCTTCACTACTCATGATTATCAGCTTATGTCTCACAATCACTGGTTCAGGGTATCGGTCCATAAATCCAGTACACTGCCTCTGTTACCAGCAGCGTAGGTGCGGTTACTACGACATATTCGCGCTCCGTGGCTTCTCTGCTCATCGAGAATAACCGAAATGAGCTAAGACGGCTCATCACGGTGGCCTAGACTGCAATATATCATCATTATAATAAAGGCTAATATAATAAGATATCGAGAGGGAGAGGGGGGGGGGGGGCGACTCGCGACTGCGCGGGATAGCAAAATGAACCGAAGCCAACCTAATGGCTAGTCGAGCGAAAACAGATGCTACAATCGACATGGGCTAGCTGCTATATTATATCATTGGCATTACCAGTGGATATGTCATCACACATAAATATAGGCTTATTGTATATAAATGTATATATATATATATTATGTATATATACATATAACTCATAACTATATCTAGACATACATATTTATATCTAGATATATATATGTGTTATATGTATATATATATATATATATATATATATATATAAATATATATATATATATATGGATATGAATGAAATATGTATATATATATAAATAAAATATATATATATATATATGTATATATATATGTACATATATATGTATAGATATATAAATACATAAATATATGTATATATATATAGATCTATATATCTCTATTTTATATATATCTATATGATATATATATATATATATATATATATATATATCTATATATATATATATATATATATATATATATATATGTAAAGCCCTACTGTAAGGTAAATGGTGTGGAGTTATGTCGATGCAGCGAAATTATCTCATTACGTAGCACGCAGCTAAGCTTTCGACAACCTGTGCTGGAACAAAGTGAGACAATCGTACCTTCTAATGTGAACAAGTATCTATCACGAGTACATGATTAATCCTGCAATGAGGCCAAACGAGCTATCGGATGATAATCATGAAGCTTTTCTATATATAAAGCCGACGATAGTACTCTCGAATATGAATGTAGTATGGCCTTGAACGATGTTTAGCAATATTGCGGTGTACACGAAACAGAGTAACAGTGTTTGAACAGACGCTTTATGCAAAATTGGATTAGCTGTAATTGCTGCCAAAATTATATAGATGGATAGCACATCCCAGTCGTGTAACTCAGTCGTTACAGCACTGCGATGGAGAACAAAATGTTCCTGGTGCTCATTGATGGAAACATTGAGGATATTTACTGTGGCATAGACAACGAATTTATAGATCCGTTTTGGAGCACTACTCCAATGATCTGTTCTTCATAATTATGCTGGCCTGTATGCTATACATGCACGGCGAGTGGCTGAGGATACTGGACGTTTAGTACTAACGACAGGGT
>CM067356.1:39173308-39210160 GCA_034190875.2 Urechis unicinctus | reverse complement strand
ATCACTATGGAGTCACCAATACCCCTGAGCTCTCGCGTGACCATTCGTGTGTTGAAAATGTAAGAATGGAGCTCCATACGTGAGGTTGGAGGTGGAGCGAGTGAGTGGAAAGTGATTAATCCCGATTTTCGCCCAGTTATTTGGCCGCCTTGTAAGTGAAGCACCTCGTCTGAAAGAGGTAAACAAAGTATATTTAGAGGGCGATCAGTACTTGGTCAAGCGTTATTTTGCTGGTCGTCATTTGATTGGCGTTCAGCATTTCAGAGGGGAAGAACGAATACCTGGTGGTTGGCTAACTACAGAGGCGGAGTTTGATAAGCTATTGAGTGAAGACGTATTGCCCCAGATCTGTGAGGCGTTACAGCTACAGGATATATAACTGTGAGGCGACAAGTTTTGTGCATCTGCCCGCTGGTTGACCCCAAGGTGAAGGATAGAAAATGGCAAAGACAACTGAAACGATGGTGATTCCAGTCTACACTCGCGACTTCTGTCAATTTTCGTTGACGTTGTGGAATAAGGACAGAGTAATACTTCTTGATACGGATCGGAAATTACAGATAGCTTTGGATTTGAGAGACTTTTTGTACGGTGGCTATGAGTTATCAGCCATAACAGAGACCCTAACCGCGGTAGAAGCGGGGACGCATCAAGAACGGGAGGTTTCCATGGGAGCCGAAGTCTCTATTAGTGTTCAACACCCAACCCCGCTGGTGATAATAAAACATGACCAGGTAAAATTGCGTTTAGATCGATTTGCTTGGCGCATGTTGGTAGACAGTTGGGAGGACTTGAATGATCGATTTGGAGCAACGAAACAACGCCAGGAGTTACTGGAGGAGTGTCTTAAAACTGTCTACGTGGATCATTTGGTAAACTTGGTGAACCTTGTGATTAAAGATAATTGTCACGGTTGTCAAGTGGTCCATCCAAGTCAAGTACAGCATGATGTGTGTTTGATGATGGAACGGGAGGAGCAGGTGAAGCTGCATTTACCTGAGGCAATGCTACGCGTGAACGATCTGGAATTGATGGATATGTGGACGACATGTTTGGGCTTGTTTGTGCCTGCCCCTTCATGGACGGAAACCAGCCAATTCTATTGCCCTGATTATAGACAATCTTGGTTGATATCGATAAAGAATGAAATTAAAAGTCGTGTGATTCACCAATGATAATCGCTTCAATAAAATATTTGTATACATATATATATATATATATATATATATCTTACCTTGTTTCTTTTCTTCTTAAGGCTTCTGTATGATATGTTGTGTAATATAACGAACACAACGGTTGATGACCAGTATTTGTGGTGACATCAGCGTTACATGGTTTATTAAAGCCAACGGAGACCTGTGATTGGTGCTTTTGATAAAAGAATGAACACGTGGGCGTTGACATCACATCACTAGACCTTAAAAGCGGGGTAACAGGTTGTGAGATAAACGAATCGCGAAGAAGTAAAGCAAAAATGAAGAGAAGAACGTCCGACCCATGGCGAGAAATGGTGTTTACAGTGACGGATTCTTATCCTGATGGTAACGTGACTGAACTGCAAACCGTATTGGAGAGAAAATACATTGATATGTTAAAAGTGATGGATGATTTTGAACAAGACCCAACGCATCAACAGATCATGACAACACGACAACGTTTGTTTGAATTTTATGGGGATTGGGCTAAAGCTACACGACATGCCCTATATCAGAAGAGATTTTTATTGGAACGTCAAGTGCAGAAATTCAAACGTTTGGAGGCTGAAGAAGTCGAATAATGGCCGGATCGTGTTAGGACCTGTTCATCACGTGACTGATGACGTCATTCTTTAACTTGATAAGTGCGGTATCCTTACCAAATTCGACCAGTCACTTGGATGATCATTGACCATGACACAGGCACAAGTAAACTTACAGTGTCGCAACTGTGGTCGATTGGAAGCTGCTTTACAGTGGTGTAAAGAAGATTACGATGAAGTGAGACGTTTATGTCGTCAGGGCATGGATGAGGTTGCCGAATCGCGAGAACAATTGAATCGGACCAAAAAAATTGATATGGATTCATTAGCCGTCAGAAAGATAGAAGCCTTGCGCGAGTATCGGGAAAGTTATTTACGTCAGCCTCGACCGGTAACTCTACTACCTGACCCTGATAATGACCTGTCAGATGAGGATGTGATAGACATACCCATACCACGTGCGCCCGGCAGTATTGAACCATAAAGAGTAGTAAATATAGTGGTTTCTTTCAAATAAATATTATTATATAAATACATTGATTGTCGATTTAACCATATTCGTATATAAGCGACCTGGTGTCAACACGTAACAAACAAACAAAATAATAAATAAAATAATGGATCCGAGATTTAAGCATCCCTTTACATGTGTTGAGGCTGGTCAGACCGGTTGTGGAAAAACCTATTTTGTCAGCCAGTTCATCAAAGATGTCAATCTACATATGGATCCCATCACTGAACGCATCGTGTGGTGTTATGGTGAATGGCAAGCGTTTTATACCAAGTTCACGCAAGTCGAATTTGTTGAGGATTTATCGTTTGATATCGATGGGAATCGACCAACGCTATTGATTATCAATGATTTGATGCATGAAACGGACCAGCGCATCACCAAACATTTTACCAAAGGCAGTCACCATCGCAACATAAGCGTCATGTACCTGGTGCAGAATTTATTTGACAAAGGCAAAGATCATCGCACTATCAGTTTGAATGCCCAGTACCTCCTCGTATTTAAAAATCCTCGAGATGGAACGCAAATTACCAACTTGGCTAAACAAATGTACCCGGTCGTGTCAAGTATGTTCAAGAGGCTTTTGTGGATGCTACACGTGAACCACACTGTTATTTATTGGTGGATCTGAAACAATATATATATAATATATATATATATATATATATATATATATATATATATATATATATATATATATATATATATATATATATATAAATTGACAAATCGACTCATACTTGTCATTTGATTTCTCAAGGGTTAAGATGACGGGTCGCTTACAAAAACACGCTGATACACTGCGAGTAATGGCCAAGGCAAAACCAGCCATAAACAAAGCTTTATTGAAAACAGCGGACAAAGATCTGGTCAACTGTCTCTGTGAATGTGCCTTGAATGTCTCAAAAGGGAACGTTCCCTTAACACCGACTCAGAAACGTAAATTAACCCGACACAAACAAGGTCTGCGCACCCTTGCTACTTGAAAAACAGCCATTAAGAAAAAGAAGAGTGTGTTACAAAAAGGTGGTTTCTTACCAGCACTACTAGCACCTATTATCGGTCCACTATTGGGAAGTTCCAGGCTAAAGGACGCTTGTAAATGGACCAAATCCAACGAAACCCTGATATGGGATGGAATGACAGCGGAGAATTAGTCCTTAAAGGGCAGGTGGTAAATGGAAGCAACATGACTGATTTAGTAAATGATGTGTTACGGGGTCGTAAAAAATTCACTCCCCAGGGTTGGCGAGAATTTGGTAGAGCCTTGCGTGACACCAACGTACCACAAGATTGGGTGGGTCATCCAGATCATTGGTCGTGGATCCAACATGGGGAAGATCGAGTGCAGTGATTGATTGATCATAAAAGAACTCGACCTGGAAGTTTGGTGGCCAGAGGAAAAAGACCAGCCAGAGGTGTAGCAGCTAACTCATGGACGAGGTTGGAAAACTAGACAAGTTGTATTACGACCCACAATTACCCAGTGCATTCGGGGGTCTACGTACCTTGTCAAAAGCTGCCAAGTTGAAACCATCCTCAGTAACAACGTGGTTATCACAACAAGATGCATACACACTACATAAACCTATACGACAGAAATTTCTTAGACGTCGAGTGGTGGTAGGTGGTATCGACCATCAATGGCAGGCTGATCTGGTCGATGTGTCACACTTGGCCAAGCATAACCGGGGTCATACCTTTCTGTTGACTTGCATCGATGTGTTTTCCAAATATGCCTGGGTAGTACCCTTGAAGACAAAGTCAGGTGTTAGCTTAGTGACAGCCTTTGACCTGATATTGAAACAAGGCCGAAAACCACAGCGCTTGCAAAGGACAAAGAATTTGTCAATCGCAAATTTCAGACGTGGTTGAAAGCCAACCACATTCATTTTTTCACAACACACAATGCGGAAACCAAAGCAAGGTGAACACTGGGTGGCCATTTATATCGATCATGAAGGTCGTGGAGAATATTTTGATTCGTTTGGTTTGCCACCTCTCCAGCCTACGTTTCATAGGTTTTTCAGGCGTCATTGTGTCTCCTGGACCTTTAATCAACAGACTGTGCAAGCTTTAAACTCTAGTGCCTGTGGTTTGTATTGTATGTATTACTTGCTTTTAAGGAGTCGAAGTGTTTCCATAAAACAACTCTTGCGTATATTTAAGCAAGAATTGGTTGCTAATGATACCATAGTATACGATTTGATTAATAAAATATATTAAACGAATTGTTCTTGTTGTAGTTGCCTTGTTTACGCAATCATTTTATTGGCACGATTGTAAAATACATTTTCAACATGAATCAGGAAACAAAGAATTTTTTTGTTTTACATTTTCTAAAAGTACATCACTAAAACAGAGACAACAATAAACTTATCACAACAACAAACATCATAAATAATTAAATCAGCAAGGGGCGCGTTGATACCCCATCAGTCAAGACTTCCCGTTTGGGATAAAAATATGAGAGAGAAGCTCGTGACTGGCCGTAGTTGAACATCTGGTTGTCCACGCAGCGGAACCCCCCGATTAACACCTGACCCTGATTGTTGCTCTCTCAACACTTTTATGTATTTGTCTTTGTTGAGGGTATTCTGGTTTTTGCTCAGCCCCTTACAAGATGTTTTGTCAGTGTGACCAAAACAATAGTATGTTTTGCTACACAAACTGACAATCCCATCACCACACCATTCTTCTTTGAATAATCCGGGTGTTGGTTTGTCAAATTTTTGACGCTCGAGACAGCACGGTTGATCCACCCAAACTTGACCACTACACTTGGCATTCACCCATTCCTCACGGTGAGCCTGACATGTGACCGCTGGCATCCATTGATCCCATTCACGGTAAAATGCCTCTTTCAAGTCAGGTTTGACCACCTCTTCCAAACATCGACCCGAAAAGGCAAAATAGGCAGAGTCGGTGTCCATTTCACAATACTCGAAATCAAACCTATCCACATATTTAGCAACAAATTCAAAGTAAAACCAACATCCTTAACTTTGCATATTGGTAAACAAAGAAACCAATTTGATGCGGTAAGTTTAACGATATTGAAGCTTTGGCCATTTCGACTTCGTATGTGGATTCGCCTAGTTCGTTTAGGGTGCGAAACGTTTTATCGTTAATAAGTTTGGCTGCACCACGCTCATCCACATACTTTACATTTCGATGTTTGGTTTGGTTGGTAACCATGCGTCCGTAACCCGAATTACCAAGAATCTTCATGGTATCGGCCACTATAGCTTGGTTGGGATCAGCATCCCCGGTACGCCTACAAAGACACACAATGAAGAAAATAATAAAGGTTTGATAGATACTACATGTTTTGCATCGTAAAAAATAATTAGCTATAAGCTAATGATAATATAAAAATAATTGATAAATAAATAAATAAAAATAAAAAATAATCAGATAAATGTTCATAAAATAATTAATAAATTAAGTTTACAAAAATAAACACAAAAATAAATAAACAATAATAATAATAATAATCAGATAAATGTTAATGAAATAATCAATAAAATGAAAATTACAAAAAAAATAAACACAAAAGTAAATACATAAATCTTACCTAGCATTTGACACACGGTCTGCAAATTGACGAAAGTAGGCCTTTGGTTCATATTCCACAGTTTGGTAGATTCGTGTGACTACCAAACCATGGTTTAGATACCATTTTAATAGCGTAGTGGCCAGTAACAGCTTTTCGCCTCGGTAACTACCGATTAAGGACCTCCATGGTTGCTGTGACACATCAAGACGTAAAACCACAAGATATGAGAATGTACAGTTTAAGATATTATAGCACTTTCTTTTAATATAAATAAATAAATCATTCGCAAAAGAAAGGGTTTTACCGTCATTATTTTATGTTGTTCTGCATACGCTCCCATGACAGGTCCGATATCTTCCCGGCAGATGTTGATATTTTTGAAAATGGGTGGCATTTCTTGGAAGTGGTCTTTCAAATCATCTGGGATATGAAGATCCACTTCCACCATACCAAAGAAAGACCCATCTCTGATACGGCTGAGAATTTCCTCTTGGGTCATTGCAGGTAGAGGTGGGGCTGGTAAGGTGTTAATGAAGGCTTTCACTAAGGGGCAGTGTCGCCTCTGGCTTCGCTATTCACACTCCCACTGCTCCACCACAGTATAACCCAGTTTTCGCAAGTAAGCCGTGCTTTGACGGGTCTCCATCAACAAGTCTACCATAGGTTTGTCTCGGGTTACATTGTGTGTCTTGCCAGTGCAGGGATGCCCATGCCAATAACAACCATGAAATTGGTATATGGTTTGTTTTTGGACGCACCAACTGTCCACAGGCCACCGTCGCGCACCAAAACGCTTCTCAAAATGATTGCGTTGGTGACTGATGTGAATGTGGTCAATGTGAGCCACAAACTCCAAACACTCCAATGCTATATGGCGAAGATCTGTAGTGATAGGCACAAACTCTGGAGCAACTCTTCTGACTGGATGACTGCTTGGCATTTCTTGAGCTAAAGCGTAAAGATACAAGGCATTAGCATCATAGCCGACTATACCACTGCATAGTTTGGCCTGGTCCTGATATTGAACCTGTCGGATCTGAGTCACATTTTTTACATGGTATCGATGGAAAACGATGGATGGCCCACCTACAATGTTATTCTTGATGAGCCAATACAGATCCTCATTTTTACCATCGACTAATGAGAAGAAGCAATCCAGATCCTGGAACATGTAATTCAATCTCAGACCCGGAACACTAATACCCTGCTTAAACATATCGATATTACGCTCCTCGTAAAATCGCATTTGCTTTGCCAATGTCTCTAGAAATGGGACTACATAAATATTATTGTAATATTTCAAATTGTCCTTGAAGCAGGTCATCCCCTCAGACTCCCATGCACGCTGACATTCTAAATAGTCTGCTTCGCTAATGTTTTCATTACGAAGCGAACTATAAAAGTCAGCGTGAGAAGGTAGCTCTCTGTGGTTCAATCGATCCAACGTGACCCATTCATACGGAAAACAGGCTTTGTTTACACTGCACTGGTATGCTTTTAAATATTTGTCGTAATTGCAACCAGGTGCCAAATAGTTGCAGATATCTAAAGTTGTTTTTTTTTACGACAAAATTAATTGGATCGTATTGTGTGAAGTACTGCATGAGAGCTACCTTGATGGCATTCAGGTCGTATTTTCCGGAATTAAAACCAATAACGGGTAATTCCATCAAATAACTCTGAAACTTTTCTATGAGTTGCTCCAGTGGATGTTTCCCTTTGGTTACCAGGTCGGTAACCAGCTGCTCATGTAGTTGTTCATCCATACATTGGAGTAAGGAGGTGTGCTTCTCCTGTAGGATGACATAAGCAGCATCGGCCACTTGCTTCAAGTGGGTCATCATACGTAACACCAACTCATCCGTATCACCCTCGGTAACAAAGCAAACCTGTTCCTGGAAACCGGGTACATTGCTACATGCGGAGACTGACAAGGGGACATGACGAGCCTCCCATATCACCTTGTCCGAGTTGGTGGGTATGTCTGACCTATCAAAATAACACTCGAAGTCGTAAGTGGCTCGATAGGTATAGGCGGATTCCTCCACTTCAAACCCACCATCGCGAAGTACATCGAAAATAGTGGGTGGTGGGTGGTAGACCCCGTCTGGATATCGATACACGGTCTCCGCAATACATGTGGCTTGGTGCCGATGCAGCATACCCAGATGTTTCCACAGTTTGCCACATGTGGTGCAAGCGTAAGACTTGCAATAACGATCTCGGTTCTGTATATAACTGAAATGCCCCTCGTGGAGGTTGAGGTACATTTCTGCAGCATAACTAGTGGAGGATCGCCTCACAAGTGTGGCAACCTGTCAACAAACAATCATGTAAAATATTCAGTTACTAATTACAATTTCATTGAGTAAAGCTTCACTTAAATTATTTATATATCAGCTTACCTGCTCTTCAGTGCATTGATACATGAAAATGTTAACTTCGAAACGCTCCTCCACTTTTTCGAGGTCGGCCCAAGGAACACCGACATATGTTTCAATGTCCCCAGTAGGATAGGCCTCTCGAAAAAGCTGTTTCGTCAGTTTCTCCAATCCTCGAAGCGGGGCCCCACGCTTCAAAGCCAGACAACGAAACAGGCATAGCCTGTCAGTGTATGGTCTTCCAGAATTCATATCCGTGACCAGCCCTAGGATAGCCTTGTTGTTCCGGATATGAGGAGCCAGTTTGGTAGGGGCAAACCCAATAGGGTGGTCTATTAACTTGCTGACATAGACTGTCAGGTTCGTCACTTTGATAACCACCCACTTGGAATTGGGGAGCTGATCGCGGGCCCATGTCAGAATGTCCCCCTGTTCGATCCGCCTCTCGAAAGCTTCAAAATCATCAGCATTTCGTACGGTGACCGGTGCCGGAAGTAGCCGGGCATTATTCATTGAAGAATGAAAGTAGCGAAGTTCACCACTCTCATTATTTCTCAAGATAAAGCCGTAGCTGGCATTTATTTTGATGGCCGCTTGTTGCTGATCGAAGATGACCTCTCTCAGTATGGGCATTGGAATGCGGAAATCGAAATTAAAAACATCCTGCAATGGTCGTATACGGACGTAAGTCCGAATGGCATTGCCGTGCCTAAGTTCGAGCGCCTCGATTCCGGTTGCCAGAGCATCTGAAAGAAAGAAAGAGAGAGAGAGTTAAACAAATCACCTCATTGATTCTAATTAATCACAAACAACAATATGAAAAGATTATACCTGGTTCATCTTCATTCCCCATCATCCCAGCACCTTGCTGACCGTCGTCGATTGCCACGTTTGCTTGGTTAGCTTCCACTGTCAAACAGAAACAACTACTGCTAGGCCGAAATTCCATCGTAATATGTTGGTATATATTTGTTTTATATATCTTGTTGAGCTCACGTTCAGACGCAATTAATAATCCATTAATCGTATCCATACCTATTTCACCGGGAAAGCCAGCTAATTCGTCAAGAGCTTGATGCGCTTCGTTCAACGCATACTCGTCCATGACACATGACAACTCACTGTCATTGACATCACTATTCCACAAAGCTAACACAAATAAAGATTAAAGAATAAGAAAACTAAATAGATAGTGAATTTGATATCATTCAACATGATTCTGCTACTAAATGACAGTGTTATATATGTCAAAACCTCGACTGATATTTTACCTTGATCGCGCTCGTATCCCACCATACATGTAATCAATTCCTGGTCATTTGGACCCTCCCAAAGTACTAGAACCAAATGACAACAATCTTTAGTCTGAATACAGCTATTTCAAGATAAACTCTTAATAAGCTTTTTTTAATATTATTATTATTTAATTGTAGTTGTCATCGGATATCGCTCTGAATTAAATTCACTAGGATAAATAATATTTAAATGAAAAATTCATGCTTACACTCTGATGAACTTGAACGATGACAAAAGCGTTTTCTGGCTGGCTCCATCTTGGATCGTCTTGGGTCTAATAGCTGACTCAGATTGTAATTTTTTTCATTCATTACAGCCACTTTATATTAGAACACTTTGCATTCAAACGTGAAACAACGCCGAGTGCTGTGCGCAAAGGCTTTAATTAGGCTGATCACGGGCTGCGCATGCGCTGTGAGGTTTCGGGGTTGCGCATGCGCTGTGAGGCCTAAACCTCATTTTTACTTCCGACTTAGCTAGGACCGAACCTCACCGCTTCAATTGGGTGCGCCATAATGATGAATCGAATTGGTGAGTAATACACTTTTCACTTTTAAAAGCTAGTACATTTGTTTCACAACACCATCAGGATGGATGAAAATACGAGTGTGGTTAATAAATTTGTTTTTTATTGATTTCATTTCATTATCTCATATGGTGTCATTCCCCGGAATGTGACAACTTCCACACCGTCGCGCCTGTCATAATTACATTTTCCCCGCAGTAAACACCGTCCTAACAGATCGAGGGCTATCGATCGCGGGAACCACTTTGGGTTCTTGATACATTTTACTACCTCTGTAGAGGTCACAAGTTCTTGTGCAACAACATCTAACACACGTGCATATAGATCATATGGTGGGAAAGCGGTTTTCTCAAGTTTGATGAATCCCACTCTGTAAATTTCTTTCATCACTTCAGCCTCATCCGATGTCAGTCCCCCATTTTCCATGTATTTCGATCTTAGATCCATATACACTTCACCTACTTTCACCTGGGGTCATTTTCAACCAGTCGAACTGGCTTTCTGCGACGGCTATCAACAAAAATAAATAAATTAATAGATAAATAATCAGATAGATATCACGATATATATACGATATATATATATATATATATATATATATATATATATATATATATATATATATATATATATATCTATTTATATATATATAAAAATATATATATATAGGTATATATATATCTATATATATATATATATATATATATATATATATATATATATATATATATCTCTCTATATATATATATATATTTTATATATATATGTATATACTATAATATATCTTGGGTTCTGATGAGTCCATTTTCTTAACGACTATGATGTGATGATCTGGCTCAAGAGTGATTTCTATCTCGTAAGATGAGCTTTGTTGACCACTAACGATTGGTATCATATTTATATGCGACAATTATTCAGGAATATGAAGGCGCCTCCCGTAAAATTTTTTATTTCAAAACCACACTCGATTGTTTTCAGTAACCCGGTATGCGGTTCAGAATGTACCAGCATAATTTACTCATGATCGGAAGAGGAGATTCCCCCCCCCGCGCGCCATTTACATCGGGATGCGTATTTCGTCAGCATTGCATTTGATTGCGTTATACTTATTTTGGCGTCATTGTCTTAACATTTTTAACACATGAATACTTAAGTGCTCCATCACACAAACGACCTCCTTCACACGTTAAAACTTCTTCACACTTTTCATCTTTGCCTACATACTCAATTCCATTACTAACCGCATGAAGGTTACGTCATTACCACCTGGCGGGGCTTATTACATGATCAAGGATCTTTAACTCAATTGGTGCACTTCAAATACATTTTCAACGCATTGTTATTCCCAAGTATTGTATTAGGAAAGGCTCATTATCATTAAACTTCGACGACATTCTTAATCCTAATTGTCATTCTCACTAATTAACATATCAATAGCAAACTTCACAGATCTTCTTCACTCCAGCCATATTCGCATCTATTACTGCTTACAACTTATTCCCATTGTTACAATTTTAATCCTTCCACAAGATATACTTAACACCCATTGTTATTCTCAATCATGAATATTCACTTAACCTATTTACTAACATGTTCAAACACGTCTTTCAAAGTCCATTATATCCCCAAAGGGTTACGTCACATTCTCAAGTGGCGTGGGTACATCATTTGACTAGAAGTCTTAAACTAAAGGATATACCCAACCCATTGTTATTCTCATGTATTTCTATAGAACCCCACTCAGTACCTTTAAACACTCAACAACACACCTAAACTAGGCCTTACATCATATCACGTGGTCACATAGCATCACCACGTGACAAACAAGTCCAAACAAGTCCAAACACGTCACATGATCACGTGGTCAACGCGTGGGGGGAACAAGGGGGGTGGGAAGGTCATGGGGGGGGCTCTGGTATAACATATACAAAAAGTTTTCCGGTGTATCCTGTGCCTTATATACTACTGAATGATTGCGGGAATGTAACTCCACATTCATAAATGATATAATAGCTCTAGAACCAACTACAGGTTCCATAATGACCGTTGCTAATTATTACTTTTTGAAGCCGAGGCAATTGTGCAATGCATGGTTTGGCATTCTTAATCTTATTATTAAGCTTTACTTACTTTTAATATGATTGCAATCGGTTATGTGGAAAGATGAAGCAAACAATGGATCTTGCTAATTCCTTCCAAACAATCCCCATGTACATAACAATGCTATCAAAACAAACGACCAATAAGCTGTATATTCTGATGTTAGCGATGTTGGTGGAATCCAGTTAGAGAACAAATCCTTATTTCTATCACTAGACAGCATATCAATAATGACATTTGTGCGATAGATTTGCTTTGTAATATGCTATTGGATATAACAGACTCACAAAAATAACCTACCTGCAATCTAGTCCTGACCATATATGCAAATCGGATATCAGTGACAGTATAATGACACGGTGATGACGCATACATCCCTTACTAGTAAGGTTTTTATATTGCCGTCTAGCTACAAAATCGCACAAATGTACAGGCAAAAGAGGTGTCCATCCATTTGAAAGGAACATCGATAACCACTACAAAGCCGCATTTATAAACGTATGGGAATTAAACTTTTAAATCCGTTGCGAGATATAGAGATATAGCTGCATGCTAGACTACAGAAAAGATGTTGCCATACAAAACTGGAACAGTTCGGGAAGAAACTGGAAAACGCGGTGGGTAGGTGTGATTCAGATTAGCGACTGAACGGTTGGTCAGTAAAAAATTGTGGAACTGTTAAAGAAATACGCATTTCATACACACTGTATATGTTTTTTTCTCATGACCAATAGTGTAAAGTACATTACTCTATATTAAAGAAGCAAAGACTCGAGTTCGAGTATCTATTCCTAATGGACAGACCACATGCCTCACCATATTGGACAAGGTTGAGCGATATATAAGGCTATAACATTACCATTTTCTTTTCGTGCATGCTGCCAACGCGTCATAACAGAATATTATTGTCACGAAACACCATATCTTAATACCAGTTTCCTTCGTTTGCAGATTGACGTTAATGCAACGGTTCTCCTTAAAAAGCTTCAGGTAAGCGCTTCAACCAATTAACACATGGAACTGCTCTAATGTGATAATTCATCTGCAGTTCATTTCTCGCGAGACATCCGATCAAATAACGCGTCCCAATGTAGTAACAATAGAGCATTTACGGCCGACAAGGCTCACTTAACAGTCACCTTACATAAGTTGTGGTTCTGCTGGTCATGGCGGGCATTTATAAAGGCAAATCATCCTATTATTTTGCAAATGCGTTTTCTCAATTCCATGGCAATCTTGCACTGTCCTTTTTTCCGATGGATACGGATGTAACTGTAACCCATTTTAGCACATTTGTTTCGACATACTGTTCTTAATCTTTACTCATTAAGTTTACCAGCTCCAACATTTGTATCAGCAGCGTATTTTGTGGAAGAACGAACGTTCCTTTATAGCGCTCCGGATTTGCAGTGCATTTTAAAAAGATCATCTGATATAATGAAGTAATCGAAGCAACACGAATTCGAGTAGAGATCGAACAAGACAAAGCATGTACGATGGCTTAGCATGAAACGAAATTGCGAGATTTGATAATTTGATATGCTTGTAAAAACAATACAAATACCATCATTTGGCTGCAATAATCGATTTGTGGTGCTAATTGTTAATACAGACAACCAACAATTCCCTAAAATACTTATTTGAATTTGCTTGATTAACAGCAATACTGAAAAATATTGCCGTATGTATTCTATGCAATATCCTCCTTTCATCTTACATATGCTTTGTCTAACAGGTGATTACACCGACTGTGTATATTCCTGCGTATATTGTGTAGCCCATTCAGCATGATTGTTATTCATCTATTTATGGAACAACATCCACAATGTCACCAAGATATCCAGTTTTCGGAGCGTAAAGATCTTTGATTGCCCCATATATCCCTTGTATTGACTTATTTATTTAACTTTGGAACAAATACCACAGTAATTCGTCTTCAATGGCAGCTGCTGGATAGGTCTGAAGGGTGATTGTCTGTAGTAAAAGTTTCTAGTGCCCGATGATTTATTTTACAGATGCGAGCAGCATGCCCAGTGTCTTGTATAGACTTGACAAGCCTATAAACGCGTTCTCGTTTAATGTGCTATCACGACAGGCTAGGCATTACACAATATATTGCTGTTCGACATTATTAGCATATAGTGGCTTCTCAAATGAAAAAAAAAAATCCCAAGTTAACACTAGTGCCTCCACAGTTTGTCAATACGAGATATTACCAAGTGTAAAGATATTATACTTATTGACACTGAGACGTAAAAGGAGTCAATAGCCATCCAAATTGACACCTAAGTCAATCCAATGTTAATGTCTGTCTGTTAGTTGTGAGGTATAATAGGATTAAGTGAGGATTATTTGCAAGGATTTTTGCCTGTGTAACCGCATCAGTATAGAACGTTGGCTATGTAAGTCACAATAAAATGCGCTTCAAATGACTGAATAGGTCGTGTACATTGACAAACAATTCAGAAGATCCTCTATGGCAGGACATGATTATATCATCGGAAGTACCATGCCAACATGTGTACGACTAACCACCTGCATCTTGCCTCGTTATTTCAATTATCTCATGCGGGAAAGGTTGTGTTTCTTTAGTCAGAGACAAATATCCTAGCAGCTGAATCACTCAACTCGCCGCTGGACGGAAAATGTGCCATATGGGACAATGCCCGTTTGACTTACTTCCAACGCCATATAAAATGTGAAACTCATCTCACAAAAACGGTCGCGTACAGGGTTAAGTATAATGTGATATTCTATATTAGGGACAGTATAGATTGACTAACTGATATCATTCGGCATGTGTAATGCTTATATTCGCATTTTGAAAAATTGTAGTACCGCAGCACTTACAACACCCCCAGAAATTCAATCACTTTTAAATCACGCAAATACATTGCGATATATTATGCAAATTGTAACTGCGAAGATGATCATGCATCGAATATCACAACTAGCAGGTATTTATTTTGAATGCTTTGTGTGTGTTGAATTGACAAGCCATCATACAATAGAGTAGGGAACGTGTGGGCGTAGCTTATATTTAGGAAAAGACATCTTCACAATCTTTTTGTTCCTGAATTGTGGTGCCATTGCAAAACCCCCTTCTATGATTTCATATTCATGTTAACATTGCTCGATTGTGGGATGCATGCCAGCATCATTTTACCATAAAACGAATGCAAGTGATTTTGTGTGTTACATGTCCGACCAGATGAATCATATTGCTTTACGGTACAGCATGCTGAGCTCATATCAGACTTATCTTAAAACATTCATTTCGAAGGTTCGTTTATTTTGGTGTGCGCCAAGATTCAGATTTATGAGTAAACAGTTACATATTGTATAACTGTAACCATTAATAGTATACGCATGAAATACACACTGCACGTACTGTCTCACGTTAACGAGTGAGGTGTATTACCTATGCAAAACATTACACCAAAACAAGACAAGTTCAAGAATCCAATGTCCATATAAAGGGCTATGAGCAAAACGACAGCACAATATAAGTTTAAATGTCTCTGCAGACGCGTCATAACCGAACTTTATTGTCAATAAATACCATGTCTTACTAATAGCCCCTTTGTACTGTTTTTGTCGTTTGCCAATGTCAGATACATTCTCAAAAACCCTTAGATAGCCGCTTCAGTCAATTCACACATAGAGCTACTGTATATGTCGTAATTCGTAATTCGTGTGTGGCGCGTTCCCATGTCATTACAATTGGTCATTCATGGAGGAGAATGCTTATTTTAAAATCGTCAGATATCGCTTACATTAATGATTATTCTGCTAGACATAGTTTTGAAAGACAACTTATCATATCTTTGACAAGCTAATTTGTCACATGGTTGTCACAATTTCGACTGGCGTTTTTTGATTACCTTTAAACGTATATTTAAGGCTACGGGCACATTATAATTGTTGATTTAATGAAGGACCTAGTTGAGTCTCATTGTAGTTATTTTCGATTAAGAAAGATTCCCATGAGATCAGTACCTATCAAACGTAGGTTTACCTGCCTAACGGCTCGCAACCAAAATATTTTCTACTTTAACATTGTCTTTTTAATACCTGACTAATACACCTCCACTCGAGCCAAGTCAGTTTTGTGTCAATTTGTTTGTGGTTTGTAGAGAGCTAATAATACACTGCCTTCTTCTTAAGAGATTAAGCTCAAAATCTAGCACATTCCGTTTAATTCAACGAAGCGTTTTTTATCCTTGAATTTTTTTTCCCACTTCAAATTGAATCCTTTTAGCATCATATTAGAGAACAAATGTCATGATACATTAGTAACAACGATAAGCGACATTGAATTTAGTTTCAACAAGATCTCCGGTCGATGGCCTTTGTTACAAATACAAGAAAGGACGTAATGTACGTTGTCATAACCTTACATCATGATGAGAAATTAACCTAAAAACTGCAACAAGACTCCATGCGTTGGCGCAGATAACGAAATATTGTACATATTTCGAAAGCATAATGGACCACCCTGTCTCTGCAACGTTTTACGTTTGCACAGGGGGCATAAATATGTACACGATGACGCTAGCATTATCCCGTTGTAAACATAGCTCAGTCAGTTTAATATTATTTAATCGTTAGGACATTATCCGATTCTACATTGATTGCATTATACTTGGCTCGCCGCTTTGCGTCTTACAAATATTAGCTTGACAGTACAACTATACATATCCCGGCGTTTTGATTCTAGTGAGCATGCAGTGGCGTAGACACATCTAATGTTATTAAGAGTCTCTATTCCATAAATCAACACTCCCTTTGGCAGTGGCATTGGAAGTGAACTATTTACTGCTCTCTGTGGCAGAGTGGTCCTTCGTTTTGCGGCACGTATCAGTGCACCGATCGTGCATCTGTGCTGTGTTATACGAGGCGAGGTCACACAATCTGTGTCGACAGCTCACCAATTGCATGCATCGGCTAACCATCTGTGGCATCGAGCCAAATATTCGTAGTATCGGCTGTGCTTTGATCTGTTTTTGTTTGGTATTGATATCTAATATGCATGGTCCGCATGGTTATCACATCCATAAAGTAGCCAGGTATTATGAGCAGAGGATATTAAAGACAAACCCCTTTGTGTCCAGGGGGTAGAGTAGGCCACCCGATCCTCTAGCTTGTTATACGAGGCGACTGATATGGTAGACCTGTTTGTTATGGTTGGTCATTCGTGTCCGAGAGCCATGGGGTCAAGGTAGTGCAGCGACACAGATGCATCTATTGGTATTCAGGTCAGCACCTCTATTCCATAAATCAACATTCCCGTTCGCAATGGCATTGAAAGCAAACTCGTTACTGCTCTCGAAGGTGGATTGGTCCTTCATTTTATACCACGTATCACTTCACAGATTTTGCAACTGTGTAATGCAATACGAAGCAAGGATACTAGTTTGTGTAGCAAATTTGCCAAATACAAGCATTGGCTAAGCATCTGTGATATAAAGTTAGGTATTCTTAGTATTGGTAGTGTACAGAAATATTGATGCTATGCATCAATATTTATTTTGCATAGCATCCGCATTATATCAAAATATTTGCTGCTACATATCAATATTTTGTGTACAAGGTACCATTTCTTTTAAATATTTATTTTCAATCTAGCAAGTGTTTCTATCCATTAGCTACATATACCTCGTCCGACGGCGTGGTATTCGGTTAAACGAAGCGAAGCTCCTTGAATACCCAATGTACCCCTCCTTATTGATTGATTTGCTTCGCCCGTAGGACACAGTAATTCGTCATAGAAGTAAATAGCAAGATACCTCTCGTGAAGTATTGGCTAAAGTTGAAGCTTTCAGAACACGTTGGTTTACTATGCACGTATTTCAATTTAACAAGCCTCTATACGCGTTCTTGTGTGGTGTGCTTTTAAGGTACTGTAGGCATAGCATGCTTTGGGGAGCTGCTCGGAAATATAGGATTCCGCAGCGGTAATAACGCACCACGGTTGTTAGAATGGATCAAATGGCAATTGTGCTTAAATACCTTTGCGTGTTTCCTCTACGATATGCGTGTGGTCAGCTACCACACTGATTGGGACAGGAGAGCATTGGCTGTGAAAACTCTCTATATATGTTAGGAAGATGGGGGTATTGGCTGTCCTTGAAGATGTTCTGTATTAGCAGTTAAGAACGAGGCATGGGATGTAGGCAGAATCTAGTTAGAAAATAATCGCGTGCGATCATGTCAGTTCATCTGCAAGGTATTATAGGAAAAATTTAACAGACATTAACAACGACAAAAAAGCATGGAAAAGGAGTTTGTTATTGTATCATTTAAAATAGCAAATTAACTAAAAACCTCTATCTTATTTCAATTTATTGCTGATGTCAAAAGAAAACAGTATATCGGTGCCAGTATTATGGGTTCTGGCCAATGACCAATTGTATAATTACATGCCTAACGACCCTATCGAATACATTATATGCTTTTGGTCGTGTGAAATATCGTCAAGCACCATGTTAACTTAACTTACTATATTGAAATAACATGCAGTTTCCAATACCTTTAAGTGTATGTCGTTTGCAGTCATTCGTTCGACTCAGCATATGTTATATGCACGCTAGTTGTCTTTCATTATTTCCACGACTGTGCTCGTGCTGTTTCCGTTTGTTTAAATATTGCAATCTAAACACACTATATAAGGTATTGCGTTTGTAATGCCATAATAGCGCGTGGTCATTGACAAAACACTCAGAAGATCCTCTATTGCAGGACATATTGTTTTGAAAGGATTTACTCCTATGAGGAGAAGGGTGTGATACTCGACCGTTTTCTTAGGAAAGTTCAGAGCAGTTGGTAAATTAATTCATGGGGCCACGAAAACTTTTATCATAAGCGGCTTACTTCAAGTGCTACCTGGCATATGCCTTTCATGAAGAATTACTATGGTTATTATGTCAATGCCATAGCGAGTTAATCAATGCTAAGGGTATCCGTCAATCGAGGATCTCGATGCTCAGAAGACCGGATAGTGAGGCGACATTGTAAACGTTGTCGGAATCAACGCAGCTGGCTAATGTTCTGCTGTAATAATCTAGTGAAGTGAGATGGATCCTGGCATCTTTGGTAAACAGCATACTGCATATCGTGTCGTTCACTTAGATCGACTCAGCGCATGTAAGTCTTTCTCTGTGAACAGAACACGACACTGCCATATCACATAATAATTGCTTATTGTCAGCGCCTATAACGAATGAATTTGTTTTATTGATTCAGGTGATTGTACCAACATGAAGCTAACTCGTTTAAATATCTTAGCACTGTTAGTCCGACAGCAAGTTAATCCCCGTTGGACTATTTAAATCTAAATATGAGTGATTCATGGGGCTCTACTTCTACGTGCAATTTCAACCTTTAAGTTTGAAAAACAAAAAAAATGATGCCCAGATGTCATTGGCCAGAACCCATAATACTGGCACCGATATACTGTTTTCATTCGACATCAGCATCTGGTTGTGACTGGTTACGACTGGTCGTGCCTGGTCGCGCGTTTGGTCGTGCAACTGGTTACAACCAGTCTTGGCTGGTCGTGAATGGTTACGACCTGTGGCTGTTCGAGCGGCTGCATACACAGTTTTCGCCAGACAGACGACAGTATCAAGCATAGACCATCCGAAAGCGCAATTGCCCCCTTAGTATAACTATATGCTGTCAATATTGCTCAACAGTACAGCATCAAAGAGCATAATAAGCAAACTTTATCTTATTGAAGTGCAGTAAAATGTCATTGGCAAGTGAAAAAAATACTTTCATTCCCGTTAAAATATAATGTACAAAATATATGATGCTGTTACCGCTAAAATGGCAAAGAATGACCAACCGCCGCTCTCTCGGTGGTATGGCATAAACCATTATGATGTGGATATTCATTTCAATCAGAGAGGACTATCACTGTGGAGAGGCAAATTGGACTTAACACTCTGAGCTGGAGAATGACTCCGCACCCCAACAATCAGCCCCCCTGTCCCGAATTTTTACCTCCAAGATTAGGTCTTTGAAAGTCATGGCATAGTTCACGTCATACGACATTTATGAATAGCTTTAAACAAGACGTGGTAAAGCGCAAATTACGACCCCGGTGTTATTTTCAACTGTCACGCTGTATCTATAATTGAAATATATACATATTTATCCGGGTGGGTTGGCAAGGTTTGTACTCCTCGTTTTCATGCAAGTGACTAGTCCACCGGAACAACGCACATGGCAGCGACACCGTCGCTGTTTCCTCAAAGTGAAACATCGCATCATAGTTTGTATGTATGGAGTTTGAGTATGTGTTATATCTGAAGAGGCCGGAAGTCTTTAAATACTGTGCCGGTAAGCATGCTGTATTCGGTTTTGGATGTGTACAATATATTGGTTTTTTTTTTAATTAAGTGAGCAATAACTGCAGTAAGGACATATCAACGAATCGTACATGAGGATAAGTATTTATAATGTTCTCCCAATTAACGCATCCTGACTGTATTTGTTATCGTTTGAAAAACTTGAATGAAATAGCTGCTCCGACAGAAGTGCAGAAAACGGCCAATTGAATTGGTTTTCCCGTCATTTGATTAAATGTTCCAGGCAATTATGCGCTAGTTAGCTTGGCAAATGCTTTCGCCAATTAACCTTCGTTAGTCCCATTTCCGGTTTGGAAATCTGTGAAGGTAAAAAATACAACTAGTTTAACTTTCAATATTGCTGTGTTTAAGGCATCGATTTTAAAATGTTTACATATTCATTCAATTGCAAATTATTTCTTAATATATGAAATTGTAAACATTGCATTAATAATATTATTCTTGCATGTCAACATTTTCTTCTTGCAAAAACAGGTAAAATTCTTTCAATTCGTAATTGACAAGCAAAGTCAAAACTGAAACAATTTAAAACTTTCTGAAAGCTGAAACTAGCAGCCAACTTTGATATCGACATATTTTATCAAAATATTCGTCGTTTTTACGTGCGTTGAGGTGAATTTTGTTTTTGCTCCGGAACAACTACGCTAATATTTCAATTGCTTATAAAACGGTAAATATCGGTTAAATAGTTATTTAAATTGTGTCAATTGCTGTCATTGACAGCGCAAGTTGAATCTTTAAATCTGATGCGTGTGGATGATTTCAATTTAGGTGCGGAATGCATTATTGTTCCAGCGGAAACGAAATCGGTAATGATTGTCATATGAGCTATTCACCCAGAGCCGCGCTATGAATCGGACAGTTCGTATGGATTATCTTGTCATCACGGCGGTAACAATACTTATTCTAAATCTGATGATCATATTTTAATTTGGTTTTAGATTGATTTCTTGATTTCTTGTTCAATCTGTTCTAAATTCATACCATTTTGCAGCTTAATTCAATTGCAAACGTCTTGGGTTTAAAAATGGGTGTACAGAATCATTGTTTTCCCAAATACCTATAAAAAACAATTGCCAATGATACCATTTATAATCGCCCGATGGCAACAAGTTTTTTTTATCGAAGGATGTCAATGACATGGTTAGTTGATTTGAATGGGATGCTCATATCGTAATATGGTTTTAGTTCGTCGCCAAGTTCATCAATTGATAAATTGAATTATTGTTGATATTTCATCAAGACGCAAACTATGGTCCGATCAACCGCCGGTATGACAGGTTTCATATGTTGTGTTAATATCTCGAGCACACAAACAACAATTTGCATGACATTTATCAATCCATGCACCGTCTGTCATTGGGTCGAGCGGAGGCTGCTGATGATTAGAAAACGTTGATATTTATGAACCATATTCACACCTCACCAACAGTTCTTATGTCCTTGCAATGGTCGGTTAGTGCATCAAACCCGCTGATCAGGATTTATACATAGCTCATATTCCATATGTTCTGGCTTATTGTTAGCGTAACAAGTTAATGCCCTTCAATACACTGTTGTATCGCTGTATTATGTCTTACACACTTTATATCGATCCATACAATTAAGGCTTCTGATTAATTGCTTGATTTATTGCTTCGTTCGATGGCTTAAACTTAACGATAATTAACGTCAAAGTGGTTTTGAATTAAAATTGCGTAATCTCATGTTCTCACAATAGCACGGATTATGTCATGGCATTAAATATTATCCGTACAAGCTGAAAGAGAACTAACGTTTTGCTTAGCGTCATCACCGACTCTTTAGCATTTTTTATTGCCATTGAATATAACCCATCTCGATTCCGACGGCAGTAAATGTGGCGACATTAAGTAGTAACAGAGGCATTTTACCTATGGTGTGACAGAGTGAGCAGAACTATCTACGTGACAATAAAATTAGAATCCACATCGAGTGAACCTTATATGAAAGTATCGTTTAGTACAGTGCTCATGTGGTTTTCATGTACACTTTGATGCGAAGCTAACGAGAGCATTGCACTTACTATCATTTTATCTCTTTCGACAACTATACCAACAAGATCCGTTAGATTTTGTTTTATTGCCAGGTAGCATATCTCAACAGTACCGGTGGATTCCTAGGGCTAGCATCATTATAAGTATTCAATAGAAAGCATAAAAGTCACTGAAGTTGTTAGTTATTAACTAATGCTAGTTGTAAACTTTCAATATCTTTTGCTTCATGCTAAACATTGTGAACATCAGACGACTCTCTGAGATATTCTCAGTGCGAGGAATATCTCCGTGGAGGAATTACTTCATGGCCGCGATGAGGTCGATAGCTGCCATCTTCCAGGCGTAAGTCGTTATGGTGTCAGCATCAAACTCAGTGTACATCACGTCTCCAATCAACTTCAACATTTTCTGAAAAACGACAACCGGCTAAAGTAAATGTCATCATAGCAAATAAAATATCTTCACATCAATAGTTAAATCTCTTTGGATAATAATGTACAATGTTTATCTTATTATTGTTATTATATTGTAAGATATTAAGACTACCTCGAGATGCACGGTTGCGATTCTTATGGGTTCATGGGTTATTATTTTGGCTTTCATCATCTCTCCCGCATATACACCCAGAGCCTCTACCACTTTATCCAGGTAGCTGATCACCGTCAGAGTCTGTTGGTTGAATTGTTTGTCGGCGCAGAACAAACATGGACAGATGGAGCTGAACTTGGGGAAGACAGTAAGGTCTTCTGGGTACAGGCTCAGGTATCTGAATACCATACATAAAGCATTATGTATCATGAATGTTTCTAATGAAGAACAATCGTAAAAACATGTACTTTTCAACATATTGAGCTTTGAACTTGCAAAACAAAGCATTGCCGACGATCTGCAGTTTGCCCTTGACCTTGTCGAACCAGTGAGCCTTGATGGCAGTAATCTGGGTATCGGTGAGAGTCATGGTGCTCTGAAACATTCAATGAGATAGCGAACCGTCATAACGAAAGCGTAAACATACGTCGATGACGAGTCAATTCAATACTTTTGTGAAGATGGATATAATCATATGTCGATATTGATGTGTCGCCTCAATAGTGAAACAATAACTGTGTATAACTTCTACCAAAATACTTTTCACCAGGATGCATTAGTTTCTCGACGGCAAAGCGTGCAAATTATAGACAAAGGCATTATTGTGTGTTGACCCTGAATTTATAATCGATCAAATTCCCGCAAAAGACTTACTTTATTTTGTATGCAGAGGCTTTGCAAGAGGATTGCTTCCGATGCTGCTAACGTCAAAGATGATGTGAGATGTTGAACGAGGCTGCTTATATACACTACGACATGGGAGATGGTCATGTTCGCCTTGTTATTGTGTTACGTATACCTTTACGGTTATTGCAGACAACATGATATAAATCATGACAACATTCAGACGGGCGGTAGCCACTGGTTGGTCATGTCTACGCGTCACTAATAGATCTGGTCACTAGACTACAGACTCTCTGACCCTGATGAACCTGCGTCGGTTACACGTACACAAACATGTTGATTGGTGTAGTGGTGAGGATGTGTGTTATTATCATTTCTCTTCGAATGATATATACTGTACTTTTGATTCCGAAAACATGAAGTAATTCGCATGCAATGAGGGTCAACCCAGGGCTCAGCGTAGCGTCTCATTGACGTCGTGCGATGGTCGTAATCGTGCACGCGGTGAACGATACATGAGTTCCAATTTTACAAGATAATTACTCGAATGTATATTTGAAGAATAATTTTTCACATAAATTAATGTTTATTAACAAGTTGAGATACTTAGCGAGTTAAATTTCGTCAAAGGCGATTTAATCCGGCCAGTCAAATTTTGAAAAGTTCATGTTTATTTTGAATGACAAGATTGGTTGCTGCGCGCACGCGCAGACAAGGTTCTTCGTAAGCGAACTTTTGCTTTCCGAATTCATTTTATCTATTTTTTTTTGGTGGGGGGGGGTCAATATCTACATTAGAGGGGGAATATATATTCAACGATATCACATTGACAATTGTAAAATAGGCAACACTTATGGATCCCTGCATCAATATTTATTTTGCATAGCATCCAAATTATATCAAAATATTTGCTGCAACATATCAATATTTTGTGTACAAGGTACCATTTCTTTTAAATATTTATTTTCAATCTAGCAAGTGTTTCTATCCATTAGCTACATATACCTCGTCCGACGGCGTGGTATTCGGTTAACGAAGCGAAGCACTCCTTGAATACCCAATGTACCCCTCCTTATTGATTGATTTGCTTCGCCCGTAGGACACAGTAATTCGTCATAGAAGTAAATAGCAAGATACCTCTCGTGAAGTATTGGCTAAAGTTGAAGCTTTCAGAACTCGTTGGTTTACTATGCACGTATTTCAATTTAACAAGCCTCTATACGCGTTCTTGTGTGGTGTGCTTTTAAGGTACTGTAGGCATAGCATGCTTTGGGGAGCTGCTCGGAAATATAGGATTCCGCAGCGGTAATAACGCACCACGGTTGTTAGAATGGATCAAATGGCAATTGTGCTTAAATACCTTTGCGTGTTTCCTCTACGATATGCGTGTGGTCAGCTACCACACTGATTGGGACAGGAGAGCATTGGCTGTGAAAACTCTCTATATATGTTAGGAAGATGGGGGTATTGGCTGTCCTTGAAGATGTACTGTATTAGCAGTTAAGAACGAGGCATGAGATGTAGGCAGAATCTAGTTAGAAAATGATCGCGCGCGATCATGTCAGTTGATCTGCAAGGTATTATAGGAAAAATTGAACAGACATTAACAACGACAAAAAAAGCATGGAAAAGGCGTTTGTTATTGTATAATTTAATATAGCAAATTAACTAAAAACCTCTATCTTATTTCAATTTATTGCTGATGTCAAATGAAAACAGTATATCGATGCCAGTATTATGGGTTCTGGCCAATGACCAATGGTATAATTACATGCCTAACCATCCTATCGAATACATTATAGGCTTTTGGTCGTGTGAAATATCGTCAAGCACCATGTAAACTTAACTAACTATATTGAAATAACATGCAGTTTCAAATACCTTTAAGTGCATGCTGAGCTCATATCAGACTTATCTTAAAACATTCATTTCGAAGGTTCGTTTATTTTAGTGTGCGCCAAGATTCAGATTTATGAGTAAACAGATTGACAGTTACATATTGTATAACTGTAACCATTAATAGTATACGCATGAAATACACACTGCACGTGCTGTCTCACGTTAACGAGTGATGTGTATTACCTATGCAAAACGTTACACCAAAACAAGACAAGTTCAAGAATCCAATGTCCATATAAAGGGCTATGAGCAAAACGACAGCACCATATAAGTTTAAATGTCTCTGCAGACGCGTCATAACCGAACTTTATTGTCAATAAATACCATGTCTTACTAATAGCCCATTTGTACTGTTTTTGTCGTTTGCCAATGTCAGATACATTCTCAAAAACCCTTAGATAGCCGCTTCAGTCAATTCACACATAGAGCTACTGTGTATGTCGTAATTCGTAATTCGTGTGTGGCGTGCTCCCATGTCATTACAAATGGTCATTCATGGCGGAGAATGCTTATTTTAAAATCGTCAGATATCGCTTACATTAATGATTATTCTGCCAGACATAGTTTTGAAAGACAACTTATATCTTTGACAAGCTAATTTGTCACATGGTTGTCACAATTTCGACTGGCGTTTGTTGATTACCTTTAAACGTATATTTAAGGCTACGGGCACATTATAATTGTTGAGTTAATGAAGGACCTAGTTGAGTCTCATTGTAGTTATTTTCGATTAGGAACGATTCCCATGAGTTAGATTAGTACCTATCAAACGTATGTTTACCTGCCTAACGGCTCACAACCAAAATATTTTCTACTTTAACATTGCCACTTTAATACCTAACTAATACACCTCCACGCGAGCCAAGTCAGTTTTGTGTCAATTTGTTTGTGGTTTGTAGAGAGCTAATAATACACTGCCTTCTTCTTAAGAGATTAAGCTCAAAATCTAGTACATTCCGTGTAATTCAACAGAGCGTTTTTAATCTTTGAATTTTTTTTCACACTTCAAATTGAATCCTTTTAGCATCTTATTAGAGAACGAATGTCATGATATATTAGTAACAACGATATGCGACATTGGATTTAGTTTCAACAAGATCTCCGGTCGATGGCCTTTGTTACAAATACAAGAAAGGACGTAATGTGCGTTGTCATAACGTTACATCATGATGAGAAATTAATCTAATAACTGCAACAAAACTCCATGCGTTGGCGCAGATAACGAAATATTGTACATATTTCGAAAGCATAATGGACCACCTTGTCTCTGCAACGTTTTACGTTTGCACAGGGGGCATAAATATGTACACGATGACGCTAGCATTATCCCGTTGTAAACATAGCTCAGTCAGTTTAATATTATTTAATCGTTAGGACATTATCCGATTCTACATTGATTGCATTATACTTGGCTCGCCGCTTTGCGTCTTACAAATATTAGCTTGACAGTACAACTATACATATCCCGGCGTTGATTCTATTGAGCATGCAGTGGCATAGACACATCTATTGTTATTAAGAGTCTCTATTCCATAAATCAACACTCCCTTTGGCAGTGGCATTGGAAGTGAACTATTTACTGCTCTCTGTGGCAGAGTGGTCCTTCGTTTTGCGGCACGTATCAGTGCACCGATCGTGCATCTGTGCTGTGTTATACGAGGCGAGGTCACACAATCTGTGTCGACAGCTCACCAATTGCATGCATCGGCTAACCATCTGTGGCATCGAGCCAAATATTCGTAGTATCGGCTGTGCTTTGATCTGTTTTTGTTTGGTATTGATATCTAATATGCATGGTCCGCATGGTTATCACATCCATAAAGTAGCCAGGTATTATGAGCAGAGGATATTATAGACAAACCCCTTTTTGTCCAGGGGGTAGAATAGGCCACCCGATCCTCTAGCTTGTTATACGAGGCGACTGATATGGTAGACCTGTTTGTTATGGTTGGCCATTCGTGTCCGAGAGCCATGGGGTCAAGGTAGTGCAGCGACACAGATGCATCTATTGGTATTCAGGTCAGCACCTCTATTCCATAAATCAACATTCCCGTTCGCAATGGCATTGAAAGCAAACTCTTTACTGCTCTCGAAGGTGGATTGGTCCTTCATTTTATACCACGTATCACTTCACAGATTTTGCAACTGTGTAATGCAATACGAAGCAAGGATACTAGTTTGTGGAGCAAATTTGCCAAATACAAGCATTGGCTAAGCATCTGTGATATAAAGTTAGGTATTCTTAGTATTGTTAGTGTTCAGAAATATTGATGCTATGCATCAATATTTATTTTGCATAGCATCCAAATTATATCAAAATATTTGCTGCTACATATCAATATTTTGTGTACAAGGTACCATTTCTTTTAAATATTTATTTTCAATCTAGCAAGTGTTTCTATCCATTAGCTACATATACCTCGTCCGACGGCGTGGTATTCGGTTAACGAAGCGAAGCACTCCTTGAATACCCAATGTACCCCTCCTTATTGATTGATTTGCTTCGCCCGTAGGACACAGTAATTCGTCATAGAAGTAAATAGCAAGATACCTCTCGTGAAGTATTGGCTAAAGTTGAAGCTTTCAGAACTCGTTGGTTTACTGTGCACGTATTTCAATTTAACAAGCTTCTATACGCGTTCTTGTGTGGTGTGCTTTTAAGGTACTGTAGGCATAGCATGCTTTGGGGAGCTGCTCGGAAATATAGGATTCCGCAGCGGTAATAACGCACCACGGTTGTTAGAATGGATCAAATGGCAATTGTGCTTAAATACCTTTGCGTGTTTCCTCTACGATATGCGTGTGGTCAGCTACCACACTGATTGGGACAGGAGAGCATTGGCTGTGAAAACTCTCTATATATGTTAGGAAGATGGGGGTATTGGCTGTCCTTGAAGATGTACTGTATTAGCAGTTAAGAACGAGGCATGAGATGTAGGCAGAATCTAGTTAGAAAATGATCGCGTGCGATCATGTCAGTTGATCTGCAAGGTATTATAGGAAAAATTTAACAGACATTAACAACGACAAAAAAAGCATGAAAAAGGCGTTTGTTATTGTATAATTTAATATAGCAAATTAACTAAAAACCTCTATCTTATTTCAATTTATTGCTGATGTCAAATGAAAACAGTATATCGATGCCAGTATTATGGGTTCTGGCCAATGACCAATGGTATAATTACATGCCTAACCACCCTATCGAATACATTATAGGCTTTTGGTCGTGTGAAATATCGTCAAGCACCATGTAAACTTAACTAACTATATTGAAATAACACGCAGTTTCCAATACCTTTAAGTGTATGTCGTTTGCAATCATTCGTTCGACTCAGCATATGTTATATGCACGCTAGTTGTCTTTCATTATACCCACGACTGTGCTAGTGCTTTTTCCGTTTGTTTAAATATTGCAATCTAAACACACATAACCACAGCTATTTATATAATGCGGCAAGTTGCTACCGTCGAAAACGGTAGATTTTGCTTGGTAGATGTGATTCAGATTTACAAATTAGCAGATGATCGGTCAACTATGTAGAACAACACTAATCGATGCACTCAATGTGTTTTTCGCATAAGCTAGTGATTTTAAATGTTAATATAAAACAGTAAATTACATAAAAGTAAGAAAAACTTCACAGCAAGAGCAGCCATTCCTAAGAGACAGAACACATTCCTCTTCAGGTGTGATTGTTGCTACAACTTATCATATCTTTATATTAGCCTCATTGCACTGTTTACTTCGTTTCGGGTCTGCTGCTATTTAATCTTACCAATCAACTAGTCACGTTGCATTGGCATAAGTTACTAAAGAACTCAACGGCGTATTTATTCGAAATTTGAAAATCTGCGTCTCATAGGATTATGAATTCATTAAATAATTCGCCATGTTACATATGCGCGAGAACTGAGCGATACAATTCGACGGATGTTTCCCTGCACAAATAGGTTATCAATTCATTTTTTTGTGCAAAACTGTACAACTGGTTCCATTAATCAGCTGTGCATTTTATCGGTACATCTTGTAAACAATTTAGTAACATTCACGCCATGCAAAAAAACAACAACTCAATAAACAATACACTAGACTCAACAAACAATACACTAAATTCTATTATCTTGATCCGTGAGTGCTGGATGGGCATCTTTTTTTTTGTTTTTCAATCTTAAAGGTTGAAATTGCACGTAGAAGTAGAGCCCCATGAATCACTCATATTTAGATTTAAATAGTCCAACGGGGATTAACTTGCTGTCGGACTAACAGTGCTAAGATGTTCAAACGAGTTAGCTTCATGTTGGTACAATCACCTGAATCAATAAAACAAATTCATGCGTTATAGGCGCTGACAATTAGCAATTATTATGTGATATAGCAGTCTCGTGTTCTGTTCACAGAGAAAGACTTACATGCGCTGAGTCGACCTAAGTGAACGACACGATATGCAGTATGCTGTTTACCAAAGATGCCAAGATCCATCTCACTTCACTAGATTATTACAGCAGAACATTAGCCAGCTGCGTTGATTCCGGCGAACATGGAACAACGTTTACAATGTCGCCTCACTATCCGGTCTTCTGTGCATCGAGATCCTCGATTGACGGATACCCTTAGCATTGATTAACTCGCTATGGCATTGACATAATAACCATAGTAATTCTTCATGAAAGGCATATGCCAGGTAGCACTTGAAGTAAGCCGCTTATGATGAATGTTTTCGTGGCCCCATGAATTAATTTACCAACTGCTCTGAACTTTCCTAAGAAAACGGTCGAGTATCACACCCTTCTCCTCATAGGAGTAAATCCTTTCAAAACAATATGTCCTGCAATAGAGGATCTTCTGAATGTTTTGTCAATGCCCACGCGCTATTATGGCATTACAAACGCAATACCTAATATAGTAACGTAATGCCTAAATACTGTCGAACAGCCACATATTTCCGAACTAATTGCGAAGCCATGCTATTCCCAGTGTGTCTTGGGACTGGAGACTTGTCTAATTTGATCAGACTACTAAGATTATATCGTGTACATCAAGCATCGTTTGAGGTTGAAGTTAAATTCAGTGTTATATCTTAATAAATGAGTTTTTCTTCAAATTGGTTCTGCTTTTCTCCGAAATCAGAGACGAAGGCGTTTACTTGGTCACCATGGACAGGATCCATGATGAAATTACTTCAAGACGTGGATGCCGCCTCCAATCTGGCCATTTATGTAAACAAAAAACAGAAACCTTTGAAATGAATCTTATCGAGGAACGTCTGATACGAGCTTATGATGCTGTACTGTTGAGCAATATTGATTCATTGGTTTGGACAGTCTGCAGACACGTTTTGCGTAATGATTCAGTTTTCAACATACTCTGTGTCGAAGATACATTCGATTGATGTCATGGGGCCGCTCACCAGGGTCAATAATGTACACCTCGAAGTCGGCCCACACCCAGGGCCGTGTCTGGTAGGTCTGTATAAGTGGATGGTGGGGCAGAGGATAACAATATGCTGGAAGGCGCCGAAGAAGGCGCCCTCAAGTAGGTGTAACATGAGGACGGTTTTCCACACCCGGTCTGTGTGCCACAAACAATGGCTGAGACAGGGCCATCTTGCAATGCAGACTTAGTAGACTGCGTTGATAAACCTGCCGTCCTTTATGCTCAGCTGGACATCCATAACCACATACATATAGACGTTCAATGCGCCAGCCGCCTCAGACTGTTGTTGTGATCTAGAACGTGACACCCTCTAACGCGTTCTCCACGCACTGCCATGGAGCTGGTCGTGGACACTCGCCCTCAGGTCTAGCCACAAGGCATGCTTGTCAGGAACACCCCTAGGAACACGTCCACCAATGTCAGATTTTTCAGTCATTGCCACGCTTGAGTTACGTTCACTCGTTGCCGCAAAAGCCTTCTTCGCATCATTCCACCGCTTGTAGGCGCGCATGCCCAGGGCATAAATCAGTTTGGGGAAACCCTCAATTGTCTCCTCAACCTTTGTAATCTTCGGGCTGTAGAATGACTTTCGTCTTGGCAAATGAGGTATTGGCGGGGTCTTCAATAAGCAGCAATAAGCCTTTCATACTGCGAGCTAGTACGTTCAGGTTGATGTTCCACAGTGTGTCTCTCTTGCTGTATTCAAGCTTCCCATGGCGGAGCACGCGGTCACAAAGAATCACGAGCCGACCTGTGTACTGGATGTGGATCAGGCGGGTCAGCTCTAGTTTCGGGTGACCATGTCATACTCGAAGGAGATGCCATCGATTGTGTGGTTGGCGTTGGTGTTACCTGTCACGATTGTAGTCGTTGAATATGAGCTAATATTTCGATATGTTGCCAAGCGTTCTCTGGTAGAAGAGCACGTGGCTCTCAGCTTCGATAGTCAAGGTTATGTCGAACGACGAGTCGCAACTGGTCTTGGGTCTGGTCGTGCAACTGTTTACAACCGGTCGTGGAAGGTCCTTCAGCTGGTCGAGCATCTGGTTGTGACTGGTTACGACTGGTCGTGCCTGGTCGCGAGTTTGGTCGTGCAACAGGTTACAACCAGTCTTGGCTGGTCGTGAATGGTTACGACGTGTTTTGGCTGGTAGTGACAGTTTTCGCCAGACGGCAAAGCTTGACAGTTATCAAGCATAGACCATCCGAAAGCGCAATTGCCCCCTTAGTATAACTATATGCTGTCAATATTGCTCAACAGTACAGCATCAAAGAGCATAATAAGCAAACTTTATCTTATTGAAGTGCAGTAAAATGTCATTGGCGAGTGAAAAAAATACTTTCATTCCCGTTAAAATATAATGTCCAAAATATATGATGCTGTTACCGCTAAAATGACAAAGAATGACAAACCGCCGCCCTCTCGGTGGTATGGCACAAACCATTATGATGTGGATATTCACTTCAATCAGAGAGGACTATCACTGTGGAGAGGCAAATTGGACTTAACACTCTGAGCTGGAGAATGACTCCGCACCCCCACAATCAGCCCCCTGTCCCGTATTTGTACCTCCCAGATTAGGTCTTTGAAAGTCATGGCATAGTTCACGTCATACGACATTTATGAATAGCTTTAAACAAGACGTGGTAAAGCGCAAATTACCACCGCGGTGTTATTTTCAACTGTCACTCTGTATCTATAATTGAAATATGTACATATTTATCCGGGTGGGTTGGCAAGGTTTGTACTCCTCGTTTTCATGCAAGTGGCTAGTTCACCGGAACAACGCACATGGCAGCGACACCGCCGCTGTTTCCTCAAAGTGAAACATCGCATCATAGTTTGTATGTATGGAGTTTGAGTATGTGTTATATCTGAAGAGCCGGAAGTCTTTAAATACTGTGCCGGTAAGCATGCTGTATTCGGTTTTGGATGTATACAATATATTGGGTTTTTTTTAATTAAGAGAGCAATAACTGCAGTAAGGACGGATCAACGAATTGTACATGAGGATAAGTATTTATAATGTTCTATCAATTTACGCATCCTGACTGATTTGTTATCGTTTGAAAAATTTGAATGAAATAGCTGCTCCGACAGAAGTGCAGAAAATGGAAATGGTTTTTCCGTCAATTAAATGGCGCAATTATGCGTCAGTTAGCTTGGCAAATGCTTTCGCCAATTAACCTTCGTTAGTCCCATTTCCGGTTTGGATATCTGTGAAGGTAAAAAATACCACTAGTTTAACTTTCAATATTGCTGTTTTTAAGGCATCGATTTTAAAATGTTTACATATTCGTTTCATTCAATTGCAAGCTATTTCTTAATATATGAAATTGTAAACATTGCATTAATAATATGATTCTAGCATGTCAACATTTTCGTCTTGCAAAAACAGGTAAAATTCTTTCAATTCGAAATTGACAATTATCGTCAAAACTGAAACAATTTAAAACTTTCTGATGGCTGAAACTAGCAGCCAACTTTGATATCGACATATTTCATCAAAATATTCGTCGTTTTTACATGCGTTGAGGTGAATTTTTGTTTTTGCCCTTGAACAACTTCTGTAAATATTTCAATTGCTTATAAAACGGTAAATATCGGTTAAATAGTTATTTAAATAGTGTCAATTGCTGTCATTGACAGCGCAAGTTGAATCTTTAATCTGATGTGTGTGGATGATTTCAATTTAGGTGCGGAATGCATTATTGTTCCAGCGGAAACGAAATCGGTAATGATTGTCATATTAGCTATTCACCCAGAGCCGCGCTATGAATCGGAGAGTTCGTATGGATTATCTTGTCATCACGGCGGTAACAAGACTTATTTAAATCTGATGATCATATTTTAATTTGGTTTTAGATTGATTTCTTGATTTCTTGTTCAATCTGTTCTAAATTCATACCATTTTGCAGCTTAATTCAATTGCAAACGTCTTGGGTTTAAAAATGGGTGTAAAGAATCATTGTTTTCCTAAGCACCTATAAAAAAACAATTGCCTATGATACCATTTATAATCGCCCGATGGCAACAAGTTTTTTTTATCGAAGGATGTCAATGACATGGTTAGTTGATTTAAATGGGATGCTCATATCGTAATATGGTTTTAGTTCGTCGCCAAGTTCATCAATTGATAAATTGAATTATTGTTTATATTTCATCAAGACGCAAAATATGGTCCGGTCAACCGCCGGTATGACAGGTGTCATATGTTGTGTTAATATCTCGAGCACACAAACAACAATTTGCATGACATTTATCAATCCATGCACCGTCTGTCATTGGGTCGAGCGGAGGCTGCTGATGATTAGAAAACGTTGATATTTATGAACCATATTCACACCTCACCAACAGTTCTTATGTCCTTGCAATGGTCGGTTAGTGCATCAAACCCGCTGGTCAGGATTTGTACATAGCTCATATTCCATATGTTCTGGCTTATTGTTAGCGTAACAAGTTAATGCCCTTCAATACACTGTTGTATCGCTGCATTATGTCTTACACACTTTATATCGATCCATACAATTAAGGCTTCTGATTAATTGCTTGATTTATTGCTTCATTCGATGGCTCAAACTTAACGATAATTAACGTCAAAGTGGTTTTGAATTAAAATGCGTGCGTAATCTCATGTTCTCACAATAGCACGGATTATGTCATGGCATTAAATATTATCCGTACAAGCTGAAAGAGAACTAACGTTTTGCATAGCGTCATCACCGACTCTTTAGCATTTTTTATCGCCATTGAATATAACCCATCTCGATTCCGACGGCAGAAAATGTGGCGACATTAAGTAGTAACAGAGGCATTTTACCTATGGTGTGACAGAGTGAGCAGAACTATCTACATGACAATAAAATTAGAATCCACATCGAGTGAACCTTATATGAAAGTATCGTTTAGTACAGTGCTCATATGTGGTTTTCATGTACACTTTGATGCTAAGCTAACGAGTGCATTGCACTTACTATCATTTTATCTAACTATACCAACAAGATCAGTTAGATTTTGTTTTATTGCCAGGTAGCATATCTCAACAGGACCGGTGGATTCCTAGGGCTAGCATCATTATAAAAGTATTCAATAGAAAGCATAAAAGTCACTGAAGTTGTTAGTTATTAACTAATGCTAGTTGTAAACTTTCGATATCTTTTGCTTCATGCTAAACATTGTGAACATCAGACGACTCGCTGAGATATTCTCAGAGCGAGGAATGTCTCCGTAGAGGAATTACTTCATGGCCGCGATGAGGTCGATAGCTGCCATCTTCCAAGCGTAGGTCGTTATAGTGTCAGCATCACACTCAGTGTGCATCACGTCTCCAATCAACTTCAACATTTTCTTAAAAAACGACAACCGGCTAAAGTAAATGTCATCATAGCAAATGAAATATCTTCACATCAATATTTCAATCTCTTTAGATAATCATGTACAATGTTTATCTTATTATTGTTATTATATTGTAAGATATTAAGACTACCTCGAGATGCACGGTTGTGACTCCCAGGGGTTCATGGGTTATTATTTTGGCTTTCATCATCTCTCCCGCATTTACACCCAGAGCCTCTACCACTTTATCCAGGTAGCTGATCACCGTCAGAGTCTGTTGGTTGAATTGTTTGTCGGCGTAGAACAAACATGGACAGATGGAGCTGAACTTGGGGAAGACAGTAATGTCCTCTGGGTACAGGCTCAGGTATCTGAATACCATACATAAAGCATTATGTATCATGAATGTTTCTAATGAAGAACAATCGTAAAAACATGTACTTTTCAACATATTGAGCTTTGAACACCAACTTGCAGAACATAGCATTGCCGGCCTTCTGCAGGTCGCCCTTGACCTTGTCGAACCAGTGAGCCTTGATGGCAGTAATCTGGGCGTCGGTAAGAGTCATGGTGCTCTGAAACATTCAATGAGATAGTGAACCGTCATTACCAAAGGGTAAACATACATGTTCTACAAGTCGATGACGAGTCAAATCAATACTTTTGTGAAGATGGATATAATCATATGTCGATATTGATGTGTCTCTTCAATGATGCAACAATAACTGTGTATCACTTTTACCAAAATAACTTTCACCAGGATGTATTAGTTTCTCGACGATGTCAATATTCTACGCAACAAAGCGTGCAAATTATAGACAAAGGCATTATTGTGTGTTGACATTGAATTTATAATCGATCAAATAGACGGGAAATTCCCGCAAAAGACTTACTTTATTTTGTATGTAGAGGCTTTGCAAGAGGATTGCTTCCGATGCTGCTAACGTCAAAGATGATGAGAGATGTTGAACAAGGCTGCTTATATACACTACGACATGGGAGATGGTCATGTTCGCCTTGTTATTGTGCTACATATACCTTTACGGTTATTGCAGACAACATGATATAAATCATGACAACATTCAGACGGGCGGAAGACGCTGGTTGGTCATGTCTACGCGTCACAAATAGATCTGGTCACTAGACTACAGACTCTCTGACCCTGATGAACCTGCGTCGGTTACACGTACACAAACATGTTGATTGGTGTAGTGGTGAGAATGGGTGCTATTATGTGACATCATTTCTCTTGACATGATATATACTGTACCATTGATTGCGAAAACATGAAGTCAAAGGCGATGTAATCCGGCCAGACAAATTGTGAAAAGTTATTGTTTATTTTGAATGACAAGATCGGTTGCTGCGCACACGCGCAGACAGTGTTCTACGCAAGCGAACTTTTGCTTTCCGAGTTTTATTATTTAAGTATATGCGTCATTTTATCTATTTTTTTGGGGGGGGGGG
>CM067356.1:39140808-39168308 GCA_034190875.2 Urechis unicinctus | reverse complement strand
TTCGAATGGTCAATGGTCACTGGTGTGCTAAGATGACTTAATTATTACATAATCACACATAGAAGATATGTTGTCTATTTGTGACCGTTACAATTGAGTCCTAACTTGGTGTCTGACCAAATTATGTATACAAAGCATGTTCAAGAGGGTGGCTAGATGCGATTCGTATTTTTCCCTTAGCAATGAGCCTGATGTTGGTCACACGTCACACATGACCCAGCTATCAATGAATTTACGTTCAAAATAAACAAATAACCACATCGGATTCTCAGAATACCTGTAGTAAAATAAATTTAAAGTTAACCTTCATTTATTCAGAATTTGATAGAGGGAGATATCACTTAAATAAAATGAAGTAACAACATTCCACATTTGCAGGGATATCATCAATATATAGGCAGCAATGTTAGCATTAACCTGGTGTAACATATTCCAGTCAATGTCACATTATTACTTGAGGGCAAAATCGTTTCCATTATATAAAATCAGCAGTGTCTTTTGCCTGCTGAATATGAACTTGAATAAACCTCTCTCGTTAGGATAAATCAATCAATCAATCAATCAATCAGTCTCGAATCTAGTGATCGAGCAGTGATACACACATATCTATTGTTATTCTAGAGTAGTACTCCCGAGGCTTCTTTTCCATAAAAACGTTCATTTTTGGCGCTGCCATTGAAAATGAATTATTTACTACTATATGTGACATTGTGTTCCTTCACTTATGATCGGAAATAGGCGACAAAGCTTGTCAAATATATGCACTTGCTAAGTATATTTCAAATAGAGTTTAACATTCATAGTATTGATTGCATACTCCGACCGCGTACTTTTCTTCAATAGTTCATAGGCACAACGTCAGCTTAGTTGTTTAGGCGTAGTTTACTTAATACAACCGCTTATTGATCAAAATTTAAACATGTACGTCTCATAGTAAAATAGATTCCAAGGGTTATTCTCCATGTTATTAATTTTGGGAATTTAGCTCCACGTTTCGATGATGATTTCGGTCGAAATGAAATTGGTCAATAATACTGCCTGCAGATCATATCTTAATTTACATATGCTAATCTTGTAACCAATTAAGACATTATTTGTTATCAATGTATATTTATCATTTACAAGGCCGTTTTAAAAACAACTTGACTGTTGTTGTACCATCGCAACGAACGATTTATTACAATCGGTGACAGGTTCTGTTCTAATGCTACACATTTTGCGCACTGCGATTAGTAAAGTCCAATAATGAGTCGACATATCTTAACGAATTAACTTAGTTGAGATCCTTGATTACCGAATATACCCCCTTGCATTTATCGATTTGTTATGCCAGTGAGACAAATATCATAGTAATTCGTAGTGAAATGTTGCCGTCCGATAACTGCTGTGGAACACTACGTACAGTGACAGGTGACTTATTAGCATATGCCTAAGATACCTGGTTATTGAAAAAACGCGTCCTATATGTCACAAAGACACGCCAAAGACGCTTTCTGTAATTATTGTCATTGTTCCAATGAGATGTCATTGCAAATGAGAATGAATGTTCTAACGGATATCTCCATTTTACAAATATAGCTAACATAGTATATTGCGATAATCGGAACATTGACATGATGTTTTTATTACATGAACTATATATGTTCAATGTCACTGTAATAATTCTTGGCATTGATACCCTATTACGTGCGAGTACCACGTCAATCTGATATGAACAGTTTTTTAACATGATCGTGAATTTGGAGTTTAATCAACAGAACAGAAACCAATCACAATTGCTTTTTCATGAGTCTGCATCTAGAATATGATAAAAAAAAACCATATCCTTGCTTCATATGAGTTATGGTAATGTCTGCAACAAGAGAGTCACAAATCAATCTTTAGATACCCCCCCCCAACTTTGCACACATCTACTAACCCCACTATTCAAGCGCAAATTGAACCAACAGATATAAATTACATGCCTAGTTAAAACTCGGGGCGTAATAATATAGTGACATTCTTCTATTCCACAGGCCTAGGCGTCGTACTAATTCATAAAGACTAATATTCATCGAGGTTATAAGCAACGCAAAGTTTTGGCAACTATGTTTTGATTCAATTACTATCATTGCTTAAATCATCTTAATCGAGTCTGGCAGAATGATTTTCCCAGGTAAATATTGCATGTTAATATTAAATTATTGTTTTAGGGTGTCAGCCTATATAAATATTACAAAATAGCACGAAAATCACATGATTATCTCCAAGGTGGCTTCGTTAGTATAATATAAGTATGAAGCAAGTTCCGTAGAGTATACTCAAACCAGGGCTGTATATAAAGAAGAACCGAGTACAGCTGCCATTACGCGTTATTATAGACGTATAGGAGAACAATTGCCATTCTGTCGATTGTCTGGTTGGTCACCTCAACAATGAAAGCATGACCTTGAGACATTATCATGAATACATAGAGGAAATATAAATCAGTCCCGCGTAACAACATCAATGTGGTCTGATATACAAAGCTAGCAACACCCACACTCAGCCAGATATAGACATCAGAAATATATTTATATATAGAGAGAACCACTATATATATGAGATAGAGGCATATGTATATATATGCATATATTACCATTAGTTCAACATCTCTGTATAAGATGGATACATATACGTGAGATATATATTATAGATAGAGTGTATATGAGAAAAACGTCAGAGAGGATATATAGTCTATACAAATAAGGCCTCCTTCATCGATAAATAAGAGATGTATATAAAGATATAAGACTTATCGTTTTACTATATAGATATATAGATATAGATATTCTATATAGCGGTGCCTGACTAGAGAGATATATATATATAAAATATACAAAGTATATAAATAGGATAGAGTATAAATATATATAAGATATATAATATATACATAAAAAATATGTAATATATATAAATATATTTATATAAATATAGTATATAAATATATATATGTAATATATATGGAGCGAGATATATGTATATATATATTATATATATATATATATATATATATATATATATAGATATAATATATATATATATATATATATATATATATATAGTATATATATATATATATATATATATATATATATATATATATATATATATATATATATATATATATAAATATATATATATATATAGGGTATATATATACATATTTATCGTATATATTATATATCCTATATATATATATCTATATATATATATATCATATATTATATATATATATATATATATATATATTCAGGAGCCAAGGAGAGGCCGAGAGAGGGAGATATATATATATATATATATATAAATATATATATATATATAGAAATATATAGATATATATATACATACATATATGCCAATATTTTATTATATAGATATATTTATCTAGAAATATATCATATATATATTATATATATATATTGATATATATATTTATATATATATATATATATATATATATATATATATATATATATATATATATATATGTATATATATATATATATATTTATGTAATATGTTTCGGATATAAAAACATGGCTCTAATACTAGTTTCTGATAATTAGACAAATTCAGTTTATATATCTCTGAGAGATTTACATCGCGGGGCTAAAATATGACCTCTGCGCAGTTTGTACATTATCTTGCAAAGCGCATTACTTGTAGCCCTTATTTCAAGAGGTTCCCCATTGTTGCTTAAGCTTCTACTTATATGAAATTGGTCACATGTCTGATGAAATTGGTGGCCCCTATTAATTACACTCAAGTGGTGGTAGTCCCACCTTAGAACACACACACACACACACACACATGGATATTGGGATGTGAAGCAAAGGTATATATAGAAGTCATGGCCGAATATATATATGTATGTTATATAGCCTGCATATGTGTATATATACAATCTATTCTCTGCTGTAGCGTACTATAAACCAGTTATATTAGCAATAGTGGCGTCCCTATATATTATTGGCAAAGTATCGATGTTTACCTGAATATCAAATACGCTCCTATATTCGTTTTTATATATATACATATGTATAAACATCTATATATTGATGACATATATATGTAATTAATATTTATAGCTCGTGTATCACTATGAATATGGTTAAATAATTTATGATTAGACATTGGTATATATTTATATATATATATCAAATACTGTGATATATATCTATAATGTCTATCTATGGCTGAATATCTATATATATATATATAGCATTCTATCTATGTTTATAAAAGGAATATATATATATTGTGTGTGTGTGAAACAGGTCAATTCTTGTAAACGTAATTTGTAAAAACCGAGTGCAAGGAGTGTGTATATATACAGTAATAATACAAAAAATGTACGAGCAAGTGGTGGTAGTCCCACCTAAGAAGGTTATCTTTTACAACACGGACCTTGCTATTATTGGACTTGCATTCGTACTATTTAATTGTTACAGACAGTGCATGTTATCAACAAATAAACCAATCTTAACAGTAGCTGAGTGCATACATCTGTGCTGCCTACATATAGCGGTAAAGAGCGAGATCTTTTATCAAGTCTTAGAACTTTCCTTAAACACTTTCGCTATGCAAAACTGATTTGTTTTAAATACTTTAAATCCAATGTCCGTAAAGAATTGCTGTAGAGGCTAGTACATAAGGTGTCAAATAGCTATGCACGAACGTCTTTGCTACAAAAGCTTAATCTGTACATCAAAACATTTGTACGGTACAATAATACTCCTACAGCCTCTTCGATATTCGCAGCATTCTTGTCATGACCACTATAACATCCACGGTGAACGGCGTTATAGTACTAAAATTTGCTTGCTTATCAGTAATACGATCCGACGCACGCTATCTGAAGCAAATTGCTGCCTGTTTTCTTTGCATTATCCTCCATTGATCATGTATATGCTTAGTCTAACAAGCGATTACATGTATCATTAGAGGGGAGGGTTGTGTTGTCTCGACTGTTTCCTAAGTTGAATACAAATTAGTCAAATATCCCAGCAGCTGCACCTTACACCGAGTTCTATCATCCATCTACCAAACAGTAATATATGGTTGACGTGGCACAAAGGACAATGCTCGTTAGACTTACTTCCAACGCCATTCAATGCGCAACTCATCTCACAAGAACGGTCGTGTGCAGGGCTATGTATAATTCGATATTATGTGTACACTACAGTATATATTGACCAACTCATATCAATCGTCATGCATAACGTCTTCATCTGTATATCTGAGAATGGTAGTACCACATCGCGAAGCATATCTCATCCCATACCTTAGTTGCGTTGATAGCATATGTTCCAGTAAACTAACATTAGCCAGCAATGCAACCACTCATAAATCATGAGAATACATTGCGGTATTTATTGCAAATTGTAACTGCGAAGATGCTTATACATAGAGTACCACAACTAGCTCGTATTTATCTTTTATTTTTTAAATGCTATGTGTATGTGTAGTATTGAAAAACCATCATACAAAATGTGAAAAAAGCATAAACGCAGCATATTTTGCTTTTAAAGTGCATTTTTTCCCAAAAGATGTTATGCGTTTTTCCTTAACCATTTAATAGAAAAAACTCTTTTGGAACCCATACAAACCATTTTGCGAAGTGGTTAAACGCTATATCGTCGATTACATCGTATCGAAATTTGTCGGTCTCACCCGTGTTTACAAACATGAGCATATGTCGATGGGAAAATGGTGCATGCGTATTGAAGGGTCATTTGTTTACAACACATAGTTGTGACGTCATGAGCAGTGCGGATTCGACAGAAGGCGGGAACGCGAGCAACCAAAATTATGAGACTTTTGATTCCTATATTTCTCGATGAGTCTTCTTTTGGAGTGGATGAGTTTTCGTATGTTGTATAAAAAGAACCCGCCTGAATATCGTGAACACCATCGTTACAATGGATCACCGTACATTTAACAATAAATAGCGTCACACCTGCAGACAAATCCTGTCCACATTCTTGCCTAGTCTATCACGTTTTGGAATATAAAGCGAATGAAACTTGTTTGGAGTTTTATCATATGCCATTTTCAGTGCTTTTTTTACGGCAATCCAGTTGAATATTCCTGAACCATGTGTTAAATTGTATTATAATTCAAGACGTTAGGGTCGCCCTCAGGACGTCTACGTTATAATTAACTGAAACATCTGCGCTAGGAGTTTGGGATGGTACGTATCATCGTGTGGGTTGGGTGAGACATGGGACAGTAGACGGGTGTGGAGGTTTTGGTTCTGATTTGTGTCATTTTAGAATGTTTGTCCCCATTGTCAACTTTAACACCATGCTGGTGTTGTAGAAGCCTCGGATAGCTGAAATAAATGGTGTGAAATTGGAGTGAGAGATGTCTGAGGTGACCTTAAATCTGTATAATTTACAAATTGTTTAGCAGAGTATATCAATTATCAGTTGCCTAGGATTTTGGATCAAACACTGTAATAATTATAACATTATTAATTTAATTATTCATGCGATGTGCATTCATCGATTAAATTGAGCCACTTTCAAATTTAAAGAAAACCAAACGTCAAGAATGAGATCACGTAGTGGTGGTGGTACAGATTATGACAATATGTGTGGAACTGAGGTTGGTTCCTATATTATTTAAATTGGATTCTTATCACGGGTATTTTATTGAACTCTGTATATCTGTTAGACACAAGAAGAAGGTGGAGGTTGCAGACCAGCATAAACAAGGTACTACTGGGCTTGCTTCACCTCATTGAATCGCTGACCTTTTCAGTAAATAGGGGGTCCCATGTGCGGCTATATTTCTACTGGTTCTTATTATTTTGTAGACTTCGACAGGCCGAAAGCGAGTTAACCCGGTTCGCAGATGCTTTCTTGGCAACACACCAAGAACTAACCAGGCCCTACAGCAGAGTAGAGCGTCTGCTGAATCTTAAGACCTTTCAACCTTTCACGGAAAGAGAAATTGAAGGTATTGAACAAAAACCGTCGGGTACATCTGGTCACAGAGAGTCATTTGCAAATTGGTGCATCTGCCTTCAATGCAGAGAGATGCCTACCCTGTGGAGTGACAATGTTGCAATAAAAAACCCGATTTCAGCACATCGGCATAACCTCAGGTGGAGAGAGTTGTGCTCGACCCGATGGTCATCGAGGTAAATAACTGGTACCGGGCGTACTTGCTAGGGGAGTTATTGAGGACCAAAATAAAATGCTTAGACATGGTGCCTATCGGCAAATTGATCCCTGGTTTCATGGCTTTTCGGGGGAGGGCAACTACCCTGACCAGTATGGACAGTATACTGGCTTTAAACAAAGTAGATTTGGGTAATATTCTTAGCTTAAATGTTTTAATTAGTAATTTAAATCAGGAAATATAGCATTCTTCTGCTTTTTTTTTGTGTTTATGTTGTTCTCCCAGTATTGAAATTCCCTAGTCTCACAAAACGTGTGGTGTCATTTGTACTGAACATGTGTATGTCTCTCAGTATAATGTAATGAGCATTCATATATCAGTAATTTGTTTGTCTCACAAACACAAAACAAAGTATGATGGAAAAAATAATTATCCATGTTTACCACTGTCAATTAATCATCTTCATATTTGACTTTTTATGACCACAATTGTAGTGAAGAAAAAAGAAGTGACATTAAAATGGGTTTATATATTAATTTTTTGCCATTTCCATGAGTTTTTAACTTTTAAGCGCTAACGAGAGGCTCTTTTGCATTTGTACAATCCTTGTATATTACGAATGCGTGGTATAGAATTTGCACCTTTGAGAAATGCATATCTCCGACTTAGCAAGTAACAAAAATAGATACACAGGATTCATGACACTGGATTCATAGCTAACATAACATTAAGCGACTAAATGCTATTTAATAAGGTTACTTGACATATCACCATGATTATGTTAATCGAAATATAATAATATAATAATTGTATTGTAGAGACTACAACGCGAACAGTATTGGTTAGATACACCCCAAATAAACGTTAAGGTGATGAATGCTTTTTGTGCTATACCGAGCCTATTGAGCAGCGCCATTGCTAGACAAAGGTGAGGTGTGCCCGTTAATTAGTTGCAGATGTGGCATCGCCTGGCAGGTTGAAATTGGTCTAGGATTGGGAAAACTTGTTTTGCAGTATTGCTCACGCCGAGCTCAGGTCTCAGAGTCAAAACTACCGGATACACTAATTTTGATAGTGAGAGCTGAATACCATAAATACCCAAATGTAATTGTATTGGAACAAGCTATTCAACACGCTGATTGGGTCTGACTCAATTTTATATGACTGCCTGGACAATACTTGCCATTATATGCGAAATGTTTGCTATGTTTGGGTTCTCAGTTGTGCATGCCTGGCTGAACAAAACATTTTTATTGACAGCAGGCCGTAATCTTCAAAGACAGAACTGCAGAAAAAAGATTGATTCGTTTGTCAATGAAGCTTTTACAGATGCTATTGCTACTGTGGTGAAGTTGTGATATGCGCAAATTTCTGTCAATTTTCAACGAATGACTGATGACATGAGTTGAGGGAAACATGAATCGCCAAATGGAATCGATAGCAATTTTTAGCATCTGAATAAAATCAAAACAGCTGTTGAAGATAACGCTGTGAACATCGTGCGATACAAATAACAAGATTGTTATTTATTTGTGTGAAGCCGGTTAACATGGTGTTGGAGGGAATTATTCTACGTTTTGGCGCTTTCGGGTTTCATACAGGGAGTACTCCAGACTTTTGCTAATAACCCAAACGTATATGACCGTTTGAGCAAGTAACAGCACAAAAATCCCCTTAAAATACGTATTTCATTTTGCTTGTGATTACCAATTACGAGATACAAATTAAATTTAATCGAAAGATCTGAAAAAGATATACGTAGTTGGCCGTTGCTGAGGCTTGTTAGATCGAAAAACCATTTATCACTCTGTCACACTTCAATGATTTAATGGCAATGACCATGGTTAGTGTGCGTCTTCGATTTTTTCAGTTTTGCCCTCTTTGTTACAGGGTTCATTGATCGCCTCAGGGGAACTGCTAGTAGCTTATGACAGAGTGTCTATCGGCTACTAATGTATTTATATTTTCGTGTTTGGATGTGTGCCAATTACAACTGATGCTGATAGCAATCCCTTTACAACTTTGTAAATATCCTTCGGTCTACGTGTTAATACATGATGAACCACAACCAGATGAATATTTCTCCCCCGTGCATCATAAGCCTCGACTATAGATGTTGAGAATAGAGTGCATCCCAGTCCTCCACCGAGTGTACATTTCACACTACCGGCTCTTTATGTGCATGCCAGGCGCATGTTCGCTTGCAATTGTATTCACAATTGAAAACTCGATATTCACAATGTGATGTTTTTGTATTCTACCCATCATTCTGTAGTGGCTTGTGGATCTAAAATATTAAGCGAACTGCGGTCATGGATCAGTTGTGTAGGACTAATACAAACACACACATGATGGCAAGTAAGGCAGTTTGGGTTATAATCATAGTAGGTCTAGCTATCCGTATAGTCACTTTGTTGAAAACTCATTATTAACAATAAGAAATCGCTTGTTTGCTCTGCTTACATTATACAGTAAGTTATAAGAGCACAATATAAATCATGATTATCAAACGCTTTATTTCAATTGTTTCACATTTGCTGTGCATTCTTTTCTATTGAAATGTTGCACGAAGTTGCACCGATCCGCGATGTACAACAAACAACCTCCCGGTCAGTAGTTTCTCACTTTCAATATCAATCCTGATGAAAACAAGGATGAACGGAATTAAACTTGAAAAATCAATCAATATCTCAAGGCTACAGCCCTATATAGTGCTAAAAAATATACCATGAACAGGTCTGGTACATTTCCTTGTGAGGTGCAGTATTTCCTTTCTCCGAAACAACATATTTTGGCACATATCTATTAGATCTCATGATGAAGATTTTAACGAAAGGTTATAAATGATGTATCATTCACAACTGCTATGTACATGCCGAACAATGTCAGGGTTATACGAACAATATGTCAACGTACATTTAACAAATCGTCTTGATGAGCAATCATTCGTGTTGTTATACTAGATTGCGCTTTAGAGCAGGAAAGATAAGTTTAATGTGACTATGATACAAAAATCATTCTGCTTTGAGACTGTTACTGTGGGGATGCAGAAAATTAAAAGTATCATGGGTAGGTGAGATCGACACAGTGGTTGCGCATCACGTCGGCGAGAAGTGTCGAAAGTTTGACATGGCAATTATTATTTATTTACTGGAAACCAAATCACTGCTATATTTTCACTTGCTGTTACTGGACACTGGCCTTGACAACTTGATGGTTTTAGTCTGCGTTTGTTTTTCACTAATATGCTTGTGCATGAATATATGAGAAAACTGCAAAAGGAAATCTCGTTGGTAATAGTACGCGGTGTAAAGCAGCAAGGACAAGATATATTGTTTTACAATTACTTTTGTTAATGGAATATTTGTGCTGTGGGAAATATTGTATTATGCATAGCAGTGAATTTTGTGATCGTTATCTTTCTACACACGCAACATGTTCCTGCAAGGTAATGATCGTCCAGGATTAATAACAGGAGTGTTGCTAGCTTACTAACATGGCTGTTGCGTACGGCACTTGCATTTCAAGTCAACAGTGAGAGTTAGTGTGAAACGTTATGACTTATGTCACCATCTGAACGTTATGATAATGTGATTGACAACATGAGGCAATGTTGCAAATTTCTGTGTGCTGCGGGTTTTTGTTGTCAATTTGTTAATTTGTATTTTTTGGGTATATTCATGTTCTGTGTCATTTTTGGTAGTGCATATGTACAGTGTGGTGGATTAGTTTGTTTAGAGTGAAGAGTTGAATGTAGTAAAAGACTGGTGAAGTGAGCGGTTTACGACACCATGTGGTTTTGAGCTGCAAGTTTGACAGTTGTCAGTGAATGACAGAAAAACCTCAGAAATACCTGTTTATTGTCAAATGCAAATGTTCCCAGCGTGGTAAGGATATTTTAGAAGTGTCCGCTACTGAGAAATTTATTTCATTAACATCTGTGGTAGATTTACATTTGAGATTAATGTTTTAGTTCAGATACTTTCTCTGCGGTTCTAAATCAGTGTGCTGTTATCGTAAGGTCTGGCATTTATTTTTTGTACACCTCAGTTTATATCAAAGTACATGAGGACAGGGTTTGCTAGGAACCCATTCATTTGGTAAATTTATTTGACCGCGTCTTCATTATGTACTGTCTGGTAGTTTTACTCACTATGGCTTGGACCCACGACAGATATGGGACAGTTAAGTGACACATATCTTTGTATTTTGTTTTCAGTTTAACCGCATGGTATGCGTGTTTAGCACAAGGGAAATCAATAAAGAAACAGAAACAACAGAAACTGCCTAATGTTATTTTTGACATTGAGGGTTAATGTTAAAAATAACAATGGCAATTAATCAAAACTAATAACTCCATTCGTCATTCAACCCCAAAGCACTTACACATCGATATTACCAGGTAGGGGACGACCCTCGATTGAAGTGATGCACTCCGAACGAAGTGAATTCCCTTCGATTAAAGTGATATTCGAGAGTGTAAACATGTGCCACTGGCAAATCATACCCACTGTTATAAAGTGGACACTTACACATATGTGAACCCGTATCTGTTTGGTTTAGAGGTCGAATTGCGAGGGACCATTTCAAAAGTGCCTAAAGCACATCTTTTTGTTTACAAAAGGTTGCTTGAATCGAAGTTCATTGCTGAAGACGAGTGGAATGTTATCAAGCACCAATCATCATAATTCTCAACCAAAAGGATGTTTCGAAAAAATCCTCGAAATTCTATCCAGAACTTTATCCAGAGAAAATGGACCGATACCACAGTTACACTGACCCTACAGAGCCAACAGAGATGGAAACCCCCTCCTTCAGTCACATAGGTGTCCAAACAGAGACAGTTGTAATTTTGGATGATAACCAAACTGCGCTTAATCTTGATGATGATCAAAAAGCTCAATTGGCTTATCATTCGGGATTGAATGATCACAAATACGTTAAGGAAGACAGCAAAATTCTTTCTACAGGTGTATTTATGGCAAAACCTATGGTGGAAACTTTGCTGTAGTAGTCACTCTATGACATATTAAGTAATGATAGAAAATTATTTCTATAGCTGCATTTGCTGCTGTTATAAAGTAACAAATGAATATGATTGTACTGACTTTTGCTCATGTAAATGTACTCATTAGGTGTGAAAACATATTTACCATTTCCATTTTATGCCATGAAAAAGGTCCAAAGTCAAAATCATCACCTTACAGATATCATTTATGCATCAGTTTATAATGGTGAAAAACTAAGAAATGTCAATGGCAATGAAAATACAACGCCTCAAAGGACAAAACGACACATTGGATCTCTTAAATTCAACACAACTCAGTTAATAAGACTATTGGTCATAAGAACAAAACATATACAGTGTGTATGAAATGCGTATTTCTGTACAGTTCCACAATTTTGTACTGACCAACCGTTCAGTCGCTAATCTGAATCACTCCTACCCACCGCGTTTTCTAGTTTCTTCCCGAACTGTTCCAGTTTTGTATGGCATCATCTTTTCTGTAGTCTAGCATGCAGCTATATCTCTACATCTCAAAACGGATTTCCACACTTTATCAAAGTATTAGACGCCCTGCAGTAAGGTTTGTTTAGCTCACTAAGTAGATCTTTATTCAATATAATTTACGCATTAAGGGAGAGGATATTCTCGGATATGTAACCTGATAAGGATGGAATACGGAAATATGCCACACAGGACTTCCTCTTCAATGGGGGTGATGTTTTTGTTTTAACTGTCATGATTAAGCTGTGAAGAATAATACGGATGTTCAATGACATTTACGCGCTTACATTGATCCGATTGCATTCCATAGTATTGCGTACCACCATTGCGATTTTTATCAGGCAAAACATATGCTTCAAGCAATACTGTACTACCTTCATTTGCGTCATCACCACTGTATTTATCTAGCATCCCATGGAGAGTCATCGTTCGCTGCCAGTATCCAAACCATGAGTATACGAGTAAACATGACTTGATTGCCTGCAGCTATAAAAAACATATATTACAACGGTAATTTAGAATCATTCGATGTGGCCAGCACGTATCCATCACCTCACTCATGGGGCCATCCATGAAGCACCAGTATCAGAAGAATGCTTCGAACCATTATTATTTCTCATTACGCCATTGGATGTTTTGGCTCACTGCATTTTAACAACTGGAATTCTGCAATGATGTTTTTCTCAAAATTATATTCACTAATGAATGTTTTCAGCAATACTCGCAGTACAGTGTTTTAACGGTATAGTTGCATCATTGTCCTAAATATGATTTCCAGGTTCCAATCGACCATGTAAGGGGTCATAATTATATAAGACGTATTTAGCTATGATCCCTAAGCTATATTTGCAGAGGTAAATATCGGCTTCCGTTCTCGTAATTATTAATATACCAATCAATATCAAGCTGATACGCAGACAAGTTGTTGACTGAATGATTGCAGGAATGTAACTCCACATTCATAAATGATATAATAGCTCTAGAACCAACTAGAGGTTCCATGATGACCGTTGCTAATTATTATTTTTTGAAGCCGAGGCAAATGTGCAATGCATGGTTTGGCATTCTTAATCTTATTATTAAGATTTACTTACTTTTAATATGATTGCAATCGGTTATGTTGAAAGATGAAGCAAACAATGGATCTTGCTAGTTGCTTTCAAACAATCCCCATGTACATAACAAAGCTATCAAAACGAACTACCAATAAGCTGTATATTCTGATGTCAGCGATGTTGGTGGAATCCAGTTAGAGAACAAATCCTTATTTCTAGCACTAGACAACATATCAATAATGACATTTGTGCGATAGATTTGCTTTGTAATATGCTATTGGATATAACAGACTCACAAAAATAACCTACCTGCAATCTAGTCCTGATCATATATGCAAATCGGATATCAGTGACAGTATAATGACACGGTGATGACGCATACATCCCTTACAAGTAAGGTTTTTATATTGCCGTCTAGCTACAAAATCGCACAAATGTACAGGCAAAAGAGGTGTCCATCCGTTTGAAAGGAACATCGATAACCACTACAAAGCCGCATGTATAAACGCATGGGAATTGAACTTTTAAATCCGTTGCGAGATATAGAGATATAGCTGCATGCTAGACTACAGAAAAGATGTTGCCATACAAAACTGGAACAGTTCGAGAAGAAACTGGAAAACGCGGTGGGTAGGTGTGATTCAGATTAGCGACTGAACGGTTGGTCAGTAAAAAATTGTGAAACTGTTAAAGAAATACGCATTTCATACACACTGTATATGTTTTTTTCTCATGACCAATAGTGTAAAGTACATTACTCTATATTAAAGAAGCAAAGACTCGAGTTCGAGTATCTATTCCTAATGGACAGACCACATGCCTCACCAAGTTGGACAAGGTTGAGCGATATATGAGGCTATAACTTTACCATTTTCTTTTCGTGCATGCTGCCAACGCGTCATAACAGAATATTATTGTCATAAAACACCATGTCTTAATACCAGCTTCCTTCGTTTGCAGATTGACGTTAATGCAACGGTTCTCCTTAAAAAGCTTCAGGTACGCGCTTTAACCAATTAACACATGGAACTGCTCTAATGTGATAATTGATCTGCAATTCATTTCTCGCGAGACATCCGATCAAATAACACGTCCCAATGTAGTAACAATAGAGCATTTACGGCCGACAAGGCTCACTTAACAATCATCCGACATCGCTTACGTAAATTGTGATTCTGCTGGTCATGGCGGGCATTTATATAGGCAAATCATCCTATTATTTTGCAAATGAGCTTCGTTTGTATCTAAATCCATTTGGTTGTGGTTGATTGCATTATACTTGGCTCGCCGCTTTGCATCTAACAAATATTAGCTTGACAGTACAACTATACATATCCCGGCGTTTTGATTTTAGTGAGCATGCAGTGACGCAGGCACATTCATTGATATTAAGAGTCTCTATTCCATAACGCAGCAATCCCTTTGGCAGTGGCATTGGAAGTGAACTATTTACTGTTCTCTGTGGCAGAGTGGTCCTTCGTTTTACGGCACGTATCAGTGCACCGATCGTGCATCTGTGTTGAGTTATACGAGGCGAGGTCACACAATCTGTGTCGACAGCTCACCAATTGCATGCATCGGCTAACAATCTGTGGCATCGAGCCAAATATTCGTAGGATCGGCTGTGCTTTGATCTGTTTTTGTTTGGTATTGATATCTAATATGCATGGTCCGCATGGTTATCACATCCATAAAGTAGCCAGGTATTATGAGCAGAGGATATTAAAGACAACCCCTTTTTGTCCAGGGGGTAGAATAGGCCACCCGATCCTCTAGCTTGTTATACGAGGCGACTGATATGATAGACCTGTTTGTTATGGTTGGCCATTCGTGTCCGAGGTCAGCACCTCTATTCCATAAATCAACATTCCCGTTCGCAATGGCATTGAAAGCAAACTCTTTACTGCTCTCGAAGGTGGAGTGGTACTTCCTTTTATACCACGTATCACTTCACAGATTTTGCAACTGTGTAATGCAATACGGTGCGAGGATACTAGTTTTTGGCGCAAATTTGCCAAATACAAGCATTGGCTAAGCATCTGTGAAATAAAGTTAGGTATTATTAGTATTGGTAGTGTACAGAAATATTTATGCTATGCATTAATATTTATTTTGCATAACATCGCATTATATCAAAATATTTGAGGCTACATATCAATATTCTGTGTACAAGGTACCATTTCTTTTAAATATTTATATTCAATCTAGCGAGTGTTTCTATCCATTAGCTACATTTACCTCGTCAGACGGCCTGGTTGAAGCTTTCAGAACTCGTTGGTTTACTATGCCCGCATTTCAATTTAACAAGCCTCTATACGCGTTCTTGTGTAGTGTGCTGTTAAGGTACTGTAGGCATAGCATGCTTTGGGGAGCTGCTCGGAAATATAGGATTCCGCAGCGGTATTAACGCACCATGGTTGTTAGAATGGATCAAATGGCAAGTGAGCATAAATACCTTTGCGTGTTTCCTCTACGATATACGTGCGGTCAGCTACCACACTGATTGGGACGGGAGAGCATCGGCTGTGAAAACTCTCTATATATGTTATGAAGATGGGGGTATTGGCTGTCCTTGAAGATGTACTGTATTAGCAGTAAAGAACGAGGCATGAGATGTAGACAGAAACTAGTCAGAAAATGATCGCGTGCGATCATGTCAGTGCATCAGCAAGGTATTATAGGAAAAATTGAACAGACATTAACAACGAAAAAAAGCATGGAAAAGGCGTTTGTTATTGTATCATTGAATTTGCAAACTAGCTAAAAACACTTATTTTATTTCAATGTATTGCTTATGTCAAATGAAAACAGTATATCGGTGCCAGTATTATGGGTTCTGGCCAATGACCAATGGTATAATTACATGCCTAACCACCCTATCAAATTAATTAAAGGCTTTCGGTCGTGTGAAATATCGTCAAGCACCATGTAAACTTAACTAATTATATTGAAATAACATGTAGTTGCCGATACCTTTAAGTGTATGTCGTTTGCAGTCATTCGTTCGACTCAGCATATGTTATATGCATGCTAGTTGTCTTTCATGATACCCACTACTGTGCTCGTGCTTTTTTCGTTTGCTTAATTATTGCAATCTAAACACATGTAACCACAGCTATTCATATAATGCTGCAAGTAAAACTTAAGTTCAGTTGCTACCGTCGAAAACGGTAGATTTTGCTTGGTAGATGTGATTCAGATTTACAAATTAGCAGATGATCGGTCAAATATGTAGAACAACACTAATCGATGCACTCAATGTGCTTTTCGCATAACCTAGTGATTTTAAATGTTAATATAAAACAGTAAATTACATAAAGGTAGGAAAAACTTCACAGCAAAAGCAGCCATTCCTAAGAGACAGAACACATTCCTTTTCAGGTTTGATTGTTGCTACAACTTATCATATCTTTATATTAGCCTCATTGCACTGTTTACTTCGTTTTGAGTCTGCTGCTATTCAAAATGCTACGCTAAGTGAGGCATGCAAAACCTTGCAAATCCATAGCCAACCGTTTCTATAATTTTACCGCGAGAACTGTCACACTGTTGGCTTGCAAATGTTTTTCAGTTCTTTTGCGGCAACCAGTGGAATGATGAGAGCCAATAAAACAAAAAGGGTCGTAGATGGCCGAAAACTCTTACAAATGGATCATTGGATATCGCTTACGTTGATTGTGATTAGTTTAGATGTGATGTGCTTTCAAAGTTTAAATTTTGAGTCCCACGTTCCGTTGCAGAGATATCTTCAAAATAAAGAAACTCTTTTTTGACGAATTGAATTCGCCAATGGATATCACAATATAGTCTGATTTAACGATTGCTCATTTTTTTATATAAAAGCATGTTCTAGAAAGAGATTGTGCAATTACTGTCTATTTGATAACATTATTTCACCCTGAAGAAATTACCAGGCTACAGCTTAACAATTACCATTAATTTAATCATGCACCTTGTAGCGGTCAATGCTTGCTGTTTTCGATCGTTTGCGATTACTATGAGGGAGATAAGTATCTCGTTGCATTTGCTCTGGTGACCTTGTTACCAAGAAACGCGTCCTATATGCCACTAAGACTTGTCATTGTATGGTCATGGCACGCTTGATGTGCTGATAGATTTGCAAATGCATGGCTGTTGTATTCCCTTTACTTGTTATTGCTGTTACAATGAGATGCCATTGTAAATGAGAATAAATGTGCTCACTGCTATCTCACGACATACATAGTCTACGGAGTGTATATCAACAATGTAGCCGAAGGGACAGGTCGGCAATTTAGAGTTACAATCAACATTACAGAACGTGTCATGATGAATTGAGTCCAATACACATATGTATGTTGGTGGAACGCGAATAGCTTTCATCACTATTTTAGGCTTTTACAGTTCAAAATCTTCTAAGGTCAAACAGTGGCGCATAATGGGCTAATCAGGTATCTAGTTGACTGATAACTGATATACAGCACCATATTGTGACATGCAACTTTATTTGTGCGACGTCATTACGTTACTAGACGTTGATATTTTGTCAAATTCAATGTATACCCATGTATGTGCAAGTATCGGCCACTTATTGACACAACAAGTTGGTGATTGACCAAAGCGCCGCTGCAATCATTTCGATAGACCCAATACATTACCAATGAGTGACTAATACATGGTCGCTATGAACTGGGTGTTGATATTGTGGGGATGCTCAAACATACCAGTATGAGATTATGCTACCAGATTTTCCTGGCATTAGCATTTTGCTTCTTGAAACACAGAGAGTACTATATATTACATTTGCATTCTGGGCAGGGGTCAATGGTCCTAATTTGATATCTAAATACGCCATAAGAGAAATAACATTTACTCGCTCTACATAAGCGAAATAACTGAAATCATGTTCACAGACCGCTTTGGTAAGTTGATGCGCCGTAAGAACCTGATCACAGCGTATTAAAGACGAGAGGCAATGCCGTTTTATGTGCCTTTCACTATCAAAACAGACACACGGCGCAGCAGCATTTACCCTATGGGTATTAGGCTACCTGGACAGTAGATTTTTAACTCGGGTTCCGCTAATGAGAAGTCAATACTTGCATTTCCTTCACACAGATGTAAATCTGTTACTTTGTCATCTAAGGCTCTGTTTCAAGTCATTTCAACATTTTATAGCTCATGGCAGACATAGTTTCAATCTCAATATATTCGTAACAAACCAGTGATCGGTACAATTGAATGAATGCCAGCGTTGTACATTTGCACAATGAGAATGAAGGCGTTGGCAGTGACAAGAGTATCATACATGACACATGATGATCAGTATCGACGTATAACAACCTTAGTGTATAATCTGATATAGGTGACATATACATGGCTATCGGCCTGTTGCCTGACATGCACAACGTTAAAGATCCCTTGGTTCACATTTCCATGTCGCTAGTGAGCAAGCAGAGAGAACTCTCCCCCAATATTAACAAACTTCAAATTCAAATATTCTTTATTTAAGACAAAACAACAAAGTAAATAACTTTTTATGCGGTCCATAGCAACTAGAAATCTTAACAAAAGGAGCATATAGTCATCTCATCCAGTGTGTTCTTATTCTTGAATTCCATTTAATATCAGATCTGAGAACTAATTGAAAAATTGTGTTGGGTGATATATCTGTCCTTAGCATAAAACTAAAAATGAGATTCCTGATTATAGCATGGAGCTACGTACGCTATTATGAGCAAACATTCCACTAGCATTACAGTGGCGAGGCAGTCTAATCAATATCCTGAATTCATTATTAAAAGCAGTATGTAATTTAGTGATAGCAGATTTTCTGTAGTTCTACCACAGCTGACTTGTAGAAGAACAACAAGAGTGCATTGAGAAACTCACTATATAGTGGTATCGCCACTGTACATACCAATTCACTCATATTGTTCTGATAGATTAAAAAATATATGGCTGTTTAACCGCCTGTGCTTTTACTAGCTGTTCCAGTGAGATGTCATTGTAAATGACAATATATGTGCTCACTGTTATCTCCCAGCATTTTGCAGCTCATAGAACGAGTATACAGCAAAATACTGCCGACGCGTAGAGCTTTATTTGTATACGCTCTTACATCATTCTGTACGCGCTTTTAAGCCTAACCAAGCGTTGTGCAGTAAGTATGCATAATACTACACCACATTAAAAAGTAATCCGAGTTTCAAGAATCCGTTCCACAAAAACCGACCGCATTCCTCGCCAAGTCGGATATGGTGGATCTGTAGACGATGCTGTAAGCATAACCAAAGGTTCATAAGTTCACGAAGCTATTCTTGAAGCTTTGATAGGACTGTTATTATTCATATTGTGTATTCACAAAAAAGGCTACTCTTAAAAACTATACTTCCGTTGACTTTGTCATTGAAACTACAAAACATATACCACTGTCAATGACATAGTAGCAGTTTGTAATTGGTTCCGGGTATGTTCACAAGCAACGATACCGCCTATGTTGCTCTTTATTATACATTCCTGGTTCGCCTCGAAACAACTATACTCGCTAGAGGCATCATCCAATATATTCGCACGAACGTAGTGATATGTGAGATAGCCATTTGTATTCATGGTGTCTTCAAAAAAAATAATACGTTGACATCCAAATACAATGATTTGTACATAACATACGGATCTGATAGCAACGCGAGCACAATATATAAGCGATTCACTAAATAAATAGTTGAGTCCTTACATATTTTCAAACAAAATAACCTTTGTGGCTACCATTGATATACTTAAATGAACACCCGACCTGGTCCAAAACAGAAAAAATGCCCAGAGGGGTGCATGTGCATTGACAACTGTTAGTATAAACCTCACCAAGTTTAGTATGGAACTCAAATCATACGACGTAGGCTTCCCTCGATATATTTTGAAATATTTAATAAATATGCAGCTCGACATACTTTCGCAGGACCGTCAGAAAAGCAATGTAAATGGTCTTTTCTGTTGATTACGAGTCCAGATTGGCGACCAGGGATGCCGACTAATTTGTTGCTATACATAAAGTGAGCTATAAATGCTGCGAGATATCTGTGAGCACATTTATTCTCATTTTCAATGGCATCTCATTGGAACAGCGGTAATAAGTACAGGCTGTTTAACAGTCATATATTTGCCAATTTATCAGCCCATCATGCTTCAAGTAGAATTAACAGTTACGTGCCGTTATGATGCATAGAATCCGTTTCCCAGTACTCAGATCGCCAAAGCAAATATAACGAGGATTGTATGACTCTGATGGAAATTGTAAATACTCTACAGCAATTAGCATGTTGTGCGATTAATCATTCTGGTACTTGTCCCAAAAGCATGGCAAATCAATCATCAGCAATGTAATCTTACCAATCAACTAGTCACATTGCATTGGCGTAAGTTACTAAAGAACTCAACGGCGCATTTATTCGAAATTTGAAAATCTGCATATCATAGGATTGTGGATTCATTAAGTAATTCGCCATGTTACAAATGCGCGAGAATTGATCGATAAAATTCGACGGATGTTTCCCTGCACAAATAGGTTATCAATGATATGCCAACAACCTTTTGTGCAAAACCGTACAAGCGGTTCCATTATCCAGCTGTGCATTTTATTGGTTACATCTTGTGAACAAATTAGTAACTTTCACGCCATACAATAAATTAACAACTCAATAAACAATACACTAGACTCAACAAACAATACACTAGACTCAACAAACAATACACTAGACTCAACAAACAATACACTAGATTCAATTATCTCGATCCGTGAGTGCTTGATATGCATCATTTTTTTTTCAATATTAAAGGTTGAAATTGCACGTACAAGCAGAGCGCCATGAATCACTCATATTTATATTTAAATGGCCCAACAGGGACTAACTTACTGTCGGACTAACAGTGCTAAGATGTTCAAACGCGTAAGCTTCATGTTGGTACAATCACCTGAATCAATTAAACAAATTCATTCGTTATAAGCGCTGACAATAAGCAATTAACAAAGATGCCAAGATCCATCTCACTTTACTACATTATTACAGCAGAACATTAGCCACCTGCGTTTATTCCGGCGAACATGGAACAATGTTTACAATTTCGCCATACTATCCGGTCTTCTGAGCATCGAGATCCTCGATTGAAGTATAACCTTTGCATTGATTAACTCGCTATAGCATTGACATAATAACCATAGTAATTCGACCTGAAAGGCAAATGCCAGTGTAGTACTTGAAGTAGGCCGCTTATGATAAATGTTTTCGTGGCCTCATGAATTAATTTACCAACTGCTCTGTACTTTCCTAAGAAAACGGTCGAGTATCCCACCCTTCCCCTCATAAGAGTAAATCGCTTCAAAAGAGTATGTCCTGAAAGAATATGTATGGCACTCAGCTGTTACCGCCAAAAGGACAGAGAATGACCTGAAAAAACATCATCCGCCGCCCTCTCGGTGGTATGGCATAAACCATTATGATGTGGACATTCACTTCAATCAGAGAGGACTATCATTGTGGAGAGGCAAAATGGACTAGCTGAATGGACCTAACACTCTACAATCAGGCCGTATCTGTACCTCCCAGGTTAGGTCTTTGAAAGTCATGACACAGTTCACGTCGTACCACATTTATGAATAGCTTTAAACAAGACGTGGTAAAGCCCAAATTACGACCCCGGGTTTATTTTCAACTGTCACTCTGTATCTATAATTGAAATATATACATATTTATCCAGGTAGGTTGGCAAGGTTTGTACACCTCGTTTTCATGCAAGTGGCTAGTTCGCCGGAACAACGCATATGGCCGGAAATCATTAAATACTGTGCCGGTAAGCATGCTGTATTTGGTTTTGGATGTATACAATATATTGGGGTTTTTTTAATTTAGGGAGCGATAACTGCAGTAATGACGGATCAACAAATTGTACATTAGGATAAGTATTTATAAATGTTCTACCAATTTACACATCCCGACTGCATTTGTTATCGTTTGAGAAATTTGAATGAAACAGCTGCTCCGACAGAAAAACAGAAAATGGCCCATTCAATTGGTTTTCCCGCCATTTGATTTAATGTTCCAGATTATTCGCAAGTTAGCGTGGCAAATGCTTACGCCAATTTACCTTCGTTAGTCCCATTTCCGGTTTGGATTGCACCGCTATGATTAGGACAGTTCGTTTGGATTATCTTGTCATTACGGCGGTAGTAAAACTTATTTTAAATCTGATGATTACATCGTAATTTAATTTTAGCTTGATTTCTTGATTTAACGTGAGTTAGCTTCTTAATAAAATAAATTCTATTTTGCTGGCGATACAGGTCGCAATTTGTTCAACAATTTCAAAGTTTGTTTTAAAAGGTCGGCAACAATATTGCGCAGAACCCAGACTCTTTTTGTCGAGCTTTACTTCAAACTCAGGTCAAGGTCTTTGAAAATGTGAAAATCTAAAATCTTGATTATTTGCTGTGATTATTGTTCAATCTGTACTAAATTTACACCATTTTCAGCTTAATTTAATTACAACCGTCTTGGGATTAACAATCTGGTGTAATGAATGAATGGTTTTCCCAAGCGCCTATAAAAACATCAATTGCCTATGATACCATTTATAATCGCCCCAAAGTCATTTTTATCGAAGGATGTCAGTGACATGGTTAGCTGTTTTGAATGTTCATAATTTGGTAAATTGAATTATTGATTATATTTCATCAAGACGCAAAATATGGACCGATCAACCGCTGGTATGACAGGTGTCATATGTTGGGTTAATATCTCGAGCACACAGACAACAATGTGTATGACATTCATCAATCCATGCACCTTCTTTCATTGGGTCGATTGAGGGCTGCTGATGCTTAGAAAACGTTGATATTTATGAACCATATTCACACCTCACCAACAGTTCTAATGTCCTTGCAATGGTTGGTTAGTGCCTCAAACCCGCTGATCAGGATTTGTACATAGCTCATATTCCATATGTTCTGGCTTATTGTTAGCGTAACAAGTTAATGCCCTTCAATACACTGTTGTATTGGTGCATTATGTCATAAACTCCACTCTATTCACTCTGTTAGACGTTCAAGCCTTTATATCGATCCATACAATTAAGGCTTCTGATATATGTTTTATTGTTTCATTCGATGGCTTAAACTTAACAAAATTAACGTCAAATTGGTTTTGAATTAAAATTGCTTGATTCGGCATCGCTCCCGGCAGGTTTTATGCCACTAAGTATATCTCAGTCCGAACGCCGGTAAAGAGCAACAAATTATAACCACGATCAACAAGTCACGACTCAGGCAGCGGTCGTGCGTAATCTCATATTCTCACAATAGCATGGATTATTTCATGGCCATAAGTATTATCCCTACAAGCTGAAAGAGAACTAACGTTTTGCATAGCGTCATCACCGACTTTAGTATTTTGTATCGCCATCGAGCATAACCCATCTCGATTCCGACGGCAGTAAATGTGGCGAAATGTGTTAATAGAGGCATTTTACCTATGGAGTGACAGAGTGAGCAGAACTGCCTACTAGACAATAAATTAGAATCCACATCGAGTGAACCTTATATGCAAATATCGTTTAGTACAGTGCTCATATGTGGTTTTCATGTACACTTTGATGCTTAGCTAACGAGTGCATTGCACTTACTATCCTTTTATCTGTTTCGACAACTTTACCAACAAGTTCAGTTAGATTTCGTTTTATTGCCAGAAAGCATTTCGCAACAGTACCAGTGGATTCCCCGGGCAAGCATCATTATGAGTATACAATAGAAAGCATAAAAGTCATTGAAGTTGTTAGTTATTAACTGATGCTAGTTGTAAACTTTCGATATCTTTTGCTTCATGCTAAACATTGTGAACATCAGACGACTCGCTGAGATATTCTCAGTGCGAGAAATGTCTCCGTAGAGGAATTACTTCATGGCCGCGATGAGGTCGATAGCTGCCATCTTCCAGGCGTAAGTCGTTATGGTGTCAGCATCATACTCAGTGTGCATCACGTCTCCAATCAACTTCAACATTTTCTGAAAAACGACAACCGGCTAAAGTAAATGTCATCATAGCAAATGAAATATCATCACACCAATAGTTCAATCTCTTTAGATAATCATGTACAATGTTTATCTTATTTTTGTTATTATATTGTAAGTTATTAAGACTACCTCGAGATGCACGGTTGTGACTCCCAGGGGTTCATGGGTTATTATTTTGGCTTTCATCATCTCTCCCGCCTTTACACCCAGAGCCTCTACCACTTTATCCAGGTAGCTGATCACCGTCAGAGTCTGTTGGTTGAATTGTTTGTCGGCGTAGAACAAACATGGAGAGATGGTGCTGAACTTGGGGAAGACAGTAATGTCCTCTGGGTACAGGCCCAGGTATCTGAATACCATACATAAAGCATTATGTATCATGAATGTTTCTAATGAAGAACAATCGTGAAAAACATGTACTTTTCAACATATTGAGCTTTGAACACCAACTTGCAAAACAAATCATTGCCGACGATCTGCAGTTTGCCCTTGACCTTGTCGAACCAGTGAGCCTTGATGGCAGTAATCTGGGTATCGGTGAGAGTCATGGTGCTCTGAAACATTCAATGAGATAGTGAACCGTCATTACGAAAGGGTAAACATACATGTTCTACAAGTCGATGACGACTCAATTCAATACTTTTGTGAAGATGGATATAATCATATGTCGATATTGATGTGTCGCTTCAATGATGCAACAATAACTGTGTATAACTTCTACCAAAATACTTTTCACCAGGATGCATTAGTTTCTCGACGGCAAAGCGTGCAAATTATAGACAAAGGCATTATTGTGTGTTGACCCTGAATTTATAATCGATCAAATTCCCGCAAAAGACTTACTTTATTTTGTATGTAGAGGCTTTGCAAGAGGATTGCTTCCGATGCTGCTTACGTCAAAGATGATGTGAGATGTTGAACGAGGCTGCTTATATACACTACGACATGGGAGATGGTCATGTTCGCCTTGTTATTGTGTTACATATACCTTTACGGTTATTGCAGACAACATGATATAAATCATGACAACATTCAGACGGGCGGTAGACGCTGGTTGGTCATGTCTACGCGTCACTAATAAATCTGGTCACTAGACTACAGACTCTCTGACCCTGATGAACCTGTGTTGTGTACACGTACCCAAACATGTTGATTGGTGAAGAGATGAGAATGGGTGCTATTATGTGACATCATTTCTCTTGACATGATATATACTGTACCATTGATTCCGAAAACATGAAGTAATTCGCATGCAACGAGGGTCGTAACCGTGCACGCGGTGAACGATACATGAGTTCCAATTTTACACGATAATGACACAAATGTAATTGTCTCACATAAATTAATGTTTATTTACAAGTTGAGTTAATTTGCGTGTGAGATTTCGTCAAAGGCGATGTAATCCGGCCAGACAAATTGTGAAAAGTTATTGTTTATTTTGAATGACAGGATCGGTTGCTGCGCACACGCGCAGACAGTGTTCTACGCAAGCGAACTTTTGCTTTCCGAGTTTTATTATTTAAGTATATGCGTCATTTTATCTATTTTATTTTGTGGGGGGGGGGGGGCAGTACCTACATTAGAGGGGGAATATATATTCAACGATATCGCATTGACAATTGTAAAAAAGGCAACACTTATGGAACCCAGCAGCCTAGAGGGGGCTCTTGGCCTTGTCTTGAGTAGTGGTGTGCCCCAGGATCTCGAAAACCCGTACCCGTCATACAAGGTGAAAATGGCCAAATCATACCCCGTCCTACAAATATGAGGCCCAACAAATCCCGTCGGGAGGCCGAAAAAACATACCCCGGCACCTCTATATACTCAAGTGAGTCCCCCCCCCCCCTTTCCAAGGACCTGCAGCCACATGGCGAGTAAAACTGAAAATGCGTAATGTGACGTCATATGTCCAAAACGGGGGTCGCCAAAAACGAAAGTTGTGATTCTAAAAGTGTATTTGACAATTGCTAAATAATCGCGAGGCAGTGAGTTACCAAAATAGTGTCAATCAAAGGATATTCATCTCAATTCTCGACTTGTATAGATTCGTAAGTACACAACATTGATGAGAAGCTACATGCACTCGAAATAAAACGCTCACCGCTCGACCTACATAGCCTCGCACACGACGGTATATATTTATATTACCGTCGTTCTCGGCTAGGTTCAGCGTTAAACTCCCATTCGTCCGAGACCAAGATCAGGGTCCACTGAATATTATCAAAAATAAAAATAAGAAATCTATCAATCGTGATGAGTATGTCACATCACCATTCAAAAGTTCAATTTTTATCATACACTCTTTGCTGTTTATAACGTGTATATGCTCTGAACACATAACCTTTAACTGGATCAAAGGATGTTATCCTGGCAAGCCTCTCCCTTACCCCGCCCCCTAGCTCTTGCAACGAGTGTCTTGACAGGCTTGTCGTATTCTTTTGCTTGAATATCGGCTTGTTGCAGCGTAAATAAGGCGCGCGAGATAATTAACTCGTCATAGCTGGTGCACGCGCCGACTTCCAGCCTGTGACTATTTCTTCTGTCCTATGATCGAAGAGGGGCGCTGGGCGGTTCATAGACAATACATGAAGTCAACAGCACTGGCACTCAACGTCCAAGGGTCAGCCGAGATGTTGTGTTCAGATTAACCCATTTATGGACAGCGGTTAGCGGGTCAGACAGCTGTCGATGAGATCAAATGTCTCGGCCACCATCAATCTGATGATATCATAACTGACGAGACGTT
>CM067356.1:39100808-39138308 GCA_034190875.2 Urechis unicinctus | reverse complement strand
CGCGTGCGCATTGACAAAAAATTCAGAGTCCCACACCAGCATAAATTAATGAACTTCACTCTGTTAGTTCAGCTAAGGCTAGACAGTGTATTAAAAAAAACATTGAATGCATCAACCCTTTATGATTTCATTATCGCTACGTCTCGGAATTCCATTATCCTCTATCCAACATTGGTCAATAATCTGTTCGAAGAGATATATAACAGAAGATTGTAACAGAAGATTGTTGACAACAATGGCAGCATAAATTAATGCAATAGATGATTTATCTCTTGTGTCTTGTGTGCAACGTAGGATAATAGCTCCGGAATCTGAGAATAAACCCAGTGGGCACAACACGTGGAATCCACGTGGAAATCATGTGGATTTTTGGTGAATTGGTGGATCCACGTGTTTTCACGTGATATCCACGTGGATTCCACGAGTATTAATCACGTGGAATTGACGTGTCAAAAACACGTGGAAAAGACGTGTATTTTAGGACCCATTTGTAAATTATTATTTAAATATTCTTTTTTTTCAGTTTATACCAGAAATATGGCCATGTGTTAACCTAACAGCCCCAGCTAGGCTTGTGCTAGATATGCCAAGATATAGTGGGTTTCACAACTTTTGGTGCTATCGATCTATGAGCTCTGGGGATGATGACGGTTTTTGCCTTTCATCTGCTTAGTTACTATCGTGACAGGGGTCTCCTGGAATAATGAGTCGAAATTCAGGTGTGATACTCTCCAAACGTAGGCGAGGTTCAATCCCGTGACCTGCTGGCCCGTGGTGGAGACCCCACCGGGGGTTAACCGCTAACCGCTGATTGGCGCGATTTGCTGTAGTTTTGGAAAGTTGAGAATTCATTTGCTATATTTTTGACAGTTTCTAAGTTTACAAGTGAGTCATATTTAAATGTTATTCTTTCAATGAAAATAAGTTTACTCAAGTAGCTGTACAAAAACTGCTTGCCGTATATAATGTCTTCATGGTTTATGATTTTATGCTCATTGGTGCATGAAACCTGTATTATCGCTCTCAGCAAAGTGCCAGCCGTTGCAGCTAGTTAGTTGCAGCGGAAAGGCTGTAGGCACGCCTCGTGGTTTTTTGGAGGCTTGCTCGTTAATACACCACAACCATCTTATACACACGCCATGGTTCATCTGTTTACTGTTCCTCCATCTCACAGTCATCGTTCATCTGTCAGTCCATCTCACAGTCATCGTTCATCTGTCAATCCGTTCCACACGGTCGTTCATCGCTCATTTGTCACTCAGTCCCACATTCATGGCTCATCTGTCACTCATTCTAGCAGTCGTCGGTTGAGCAATGATGGTTTTCCTTTAACATAAGTGCACATTTTTGAATATTTTCTTTAAATATTTTCTCTGTTTTAATGCTGCTATTGAGAAAGGTATTATTTATGAGTTTGTAGTCAGCAGCATAGTAATTGAACACTGCATAATTTGTTTGTGCACAGGTTTTCAGGAGCGCTGCCTCTCCTGCTCTGCAAATCAGGGATATACTGAACAGGCAGGAGAGGAGAGAGCTGGCCGATAGTGGCAAAATGCTTCCTGAAGCTGTGCAGATGAACAGCACTGAGGAACTTCAACATTTAAATGAGCAGTTTATGGACAACCTGAGTGGGTATGTAAAATTGCAGTTTTTTTAAGGAGTAGTGGGCATTAGATCTAATAAACAGCAATGAAATATTTTCCAAATGTCACATTTTTGTGTCAGTTTCAGAAGTGTATGAAAATCATTGTGCAGTGTCCGGGATACGATGAACGATTTGACAGGTGAGATTCTCTATGTATATGTACATGATGTAAATCCATGAGCCAAACAACTTGCTCTGATGCATTTTGTCTGGATTGGCAATGTTTAAGAAATTTTCATGCACCAATTGTATTCAATCAGACATAGTGCTTGCAGATTAATCACTAATTCCCTGCAGTGCAATCTTAACATGAACGGGTCAGGTGACAAAGCCAGCATTGAGAAAATGGCACTCTGCAAATTAATTGTCGGTAGGTTCACCATTGGCTAATTACTTGGAAGTCCAGGATAGTTTTTGATTTTAATGATACACAATAACTAATGAAAGTCAGTTGAACGATATATGAAATTAGATAGCTTATATTGTCCTCTTTGTACTGTGCAGAAAGTGTAGTGAAGAGTCATGGGTTCACCGAGGCTGCTGTTAATGTCTTTCTAGCCAACTGACTGAGGAATGCACCCAAGAGAAGTTTAAATATTGCCTATTGGTAATGATTGTTGATTTACTCACACATTTATATTTTTCATAGATTTGACTAGATCGTTTACTTAAAGAGCCACTTACATGCAAAATTCAAATTTGTGTTGTCATCTAATTATGAAGATGATTTTGTGACATTTTGACAACAGTATGACTGAGATGTCATAACTGGTTGCCGAGATATTACCGATCAAACTCGCAGACTTTCCTGTATGAAGTCATCAAACTCATTCACTCACTTTCGTTTAGTGGTTTACTGATGAAAGCCATCCTTAGACGAATTTGACTGATATGTGTCAATTAGGTGACGTCACCCAGAAAGTCACTTTAAAATTATCATCAAAATGCGATAACAAAAATTCGGTTTTGCATTTCAGTGGCCTTTTAAGTACATTTTATAATTTGTATTTTATTAGGGTGAAAGTAAACCATGTTATATCTGTGTATATTCATGATGCTCATGCATGTAGTGACTGGTTTAATGTGTTTCATGAACAAACCTGCCTTTTTCCACTAATTTGTTGCCTTTGTATGTTGACATTTGCTTGTAATGTTTAAAACATGTTTAATATTGTTATTTGTGATCATGTAGCACTTATAGTTGGATATTTCTGAGAAATAAATACAAAAAAATTACTAAAGAGGAAGTAAAAACCACCTGAATACAGATATTTTGTATCGTTGAATTTAGGTGGAAGAGCACACGTGTTTTCCACGTGTCCATATCCACGTGAATTCAACTTGCCTTTTACGCGTATTATCTACGTGAATTACACCAGTTTCTCCACGTGTTTTCCACATGGATTCCACGTGTTGTGGCCACTGGGAAGGCTCACTGTTGCATTGGGTGTGTTAGGCTTCCCCATCAGCATATTTGCATTGAAGCGTTGTTCGAGAGCGAACTGTCGTTTCGTTTCATGGGAGAGCATTTATTTTAACAATGAATTTATAACAGGCTCCTATTAAACGAATGCTTAAATAAACTTGTAATTGCTCATGTAAATCATATGAATCAGACGTTGTGGTTTGATTTACTTTTAAATGGTCAATGGTCACTGGTGTGCTAAGATGACTTATTTATTACATAATCACACATAGAAGATATGTTGTCTATTTGTGACCGTTACAATTGAGTCCTAACTTGGTGTCTGACCAAATTATGTATACAAAGCATGTTCAAGAGGGTGGCTAGATGCGATTCGTATTTTCCCTTAGCAATGAGCCTGATGTTGGTCACACGTCACACATGACCCAGCTATCAATGAATTTACGTTCAAAATAAACAAATAACCACATCGGATTCTCAGAATACCTGTAGTAAAATAAATATAAAGTTAACCTTCATTTATTCAGAATTTGATAGAGGGAGATATCACTTAAATAAAATGAAGTAACAACATTCCACTTTTGCAGGGATATCATCAATATATAGGCAGCAATGTTAGCATTAACCTGGTGCAACATATTCCAGTCAATGTCACATTATTACTTGAGGGCAAAATCGTTTCCATTATGTAAAATCAGCTGTCTTTTGCCTGATGAATATGAACTTGAATAAACCTCTCTATATCAATCAATCAATCAATCAATCAGTCTCGAATCTAGTGATCGAGCAGTGACATACACATATCTATTGATATTCTGTTCAGTACTCCCGAGGCTTCTTTTCCATAAAAACGTAATCTTTTTGGCGCTGCCATTGAAAATGAATTATTTACTACTATATGTGACATTGTGTTCCTTCACTTATGATCGGAAATAGGAACAAAGCTTGTCAAATATATGCACTTGCTAAGTATATTTCAAATAGAGTTTAACATTTATAGTATTGATTGCATACTCCGACCGCGTACTTTTCTTCAATAGTTCATAGGCACAACGTCAGCTTAGTTGTTTAGGCGTAGTTTACTTAATACAACCGCTTATTGATCAGAAATTTAAACATGTACGTCTCATAGTAAAATGGATTCCAAGGGTTATTCTCCATGTTATTAATGCATGGGAATTTAGCTCCACGTTTCGATGCATGATTTCGGTCGAAATGAAATTGGTCAATATACTGCCTGCAGATCATATCTTAATTTACATATGCTAATCTTGTAACCAATTAAGACATTATTTGTTATCAATGTATATTTATCATTTACAAGGCCGTTTTTAAAACAACTTGACTGTAGTTGTACCATCGCAACGAACGATTTATTACAATCGGTGACAGGTTCTGTTCTAATGCTACACATTTTGCGCACTGCGATTAGTAAAGTCCAATAATGAGTCGACATATCTTAACGAATTAACTTAGTTGAGATCCTTGATTACCGAATATACCCCTTGCATTTATCGATTTGTTATGCCAGTGAGACAAATATCATAGTAATTCGTAGTGAAATGTTGCCGTCCGATAACTGCTGTGGAACACTACGTACAGTGACAGGTGACTTATTAACATATGCCTAAGATACCTGGTTATTGAAAAAACGCGTCCTATATGTCACAAAGACACGCCAAAGACGCTTTCTGTAATTATTGTCATTGTTCCAATGAGATGTCATTGCAAATGAGAATGAATGTTCTAACGGATATCTCCCAGCAAATACAGCTAACATAGTATATTGCGATAATCGGAACATTGACATGATGTTTTTATTACATGAACTATATATGTTCAATGTCACTGTAATTAATCTTGGCATTGATACCCTATTACGTGCGAGTACCACGTCAATCTGATATGAACAGTTTTAACACTGTTCGCCAATTTGGAGTGCCAATCAACAGAACAGAAAGTTTACATTGCACAGATTGCTTTTTCAAGGGTCCTGCATCTAGCTGAATATATGATAAAAAATCCATATCACTTTCTATCATATGAGTTATGGTGTATATGAGCAACAAGTGATCCACATTCAACCCCCTACCCCCCCCCCTCCCTACACACACACCCCACACCCCCGCACACACACACACACACGCTCAAATAAGAACCAACAGATATACAATTCGATTGTAGGGAGGGAGGCATTACTACCACCTCATGCAATATGTATTATTCTTCTATTCCACAGGCCTAGGCGTCGTACTAATTATAAAGATAATATTCATCGAGGTTATGCAACGCAAAGTTTTGGCAACTATGTTTTAATTCAATTACTATCATTGCTTAAATCATCTTAATCGAAGTCTGGCAGAATGATTTTCCCAGGTAAATATTGCATGTTAATATTAAATTATTGTTTTAGGGTGTCAGCCTATATAAATATTACAAAATAGTACGAAAATCACATGATTATCTCCAAGGTGGCTTCGTTAGTGCGAATATTAAGTATGAAGCAAGTTCCGTACAGTATACTCAAACCAGGGCTGTATTATAAAGAAGAACCGAGTACAGCTGCCATTACGCGTTATTATACACGTATAGGAACAATTGCCATTCTGTCGATTGTCTGGTTGGTCACCTCAACAATGAAAGCATGACCTTGAGACATTATCATGAATACATCTAGAAAATCTAAATCAGTCCCGCGTAACATCATTCAATATGGTCATTGTACAAAGCTAGCAACACCCACACAAGCCAGAGGAAGCACATCACGCGAAAGTTGCGTTAATATTTTAGAACCACTCGTTTTATTTGTTTAATGAGGCATATGTGAAGGAGCTGTTTATTGCTGTATTACCATTAGCCTGTTCAACGGCTTCTTTGTAACATAATTTCATGGATAATTGAACGTGTGGGAAAATTTATTGCGTTTGGTAGGAGTCACTGCTGAGAAAAACGCAGCTGTGGGCGTAAGATAAACGGATAGATTAACGTCGATGGGTTTAAAAGAATGACGTAAAACAAATAAGGCCTCCTTCATCGCTATTTAAGTTGACATCAATTTACCTGACAATCACTGGCATAAGGGAGATGAATCCTCAAGATCACTTACTCTTCATCGTTTACTGCTTCAAAAGACATTGTAATAATGCACAGGAGAAATTGTACTCAACGCAATCTGATTTCTTTAAGCCCATCCGCTAGGTTGCAACAAAGCGGTGCAAAATTGACTGCAAAATAAATTACATCACTTTATTTGAGAAGACGCAGTCGAACAATAACAAAGTAGTCGGAGAAGCGTGTTTGGAACTCCAATGATACCATGTATCCCAACCTCGGAATGTAATGAAGAATTTCATATACAATATATATATATATATATATATATATATATATATATATATATATATATATATATATATATATATATATATATATATATATATATATATATATATGCCTATATATATATATATATATGTATATATATATATATATATATATATATATATCTATATATAGTATATATATAATACTATCAAGCAAATTAACGATACATATGCCTCTAAATTAGTCATATATTTGCCAATCTATCGGCATAAGATGCTTCAAGTTGGAATATCAATATATATATATATATATATATATATATATATATATATATATATATATATATATATATATATATATATATATATATATATATATATATATATATATATATATATATATATATATATATATATATTAAATACAAGCTGTTAAACAGTCATATATTTGCCAATCTATCGGCATAAGATGCTTCAAGTTGGATTTACGGTTACGTGCCTTTGTTATATACACAAAAGACGCGTTTCCTAATACTCAGATCGCTCAAGCAAATATATAACGAGGGTCGTATGCCTCTGGTGGGATTAGTAATTAATCTGCAGAAACTAGCATGTTCCACGAAAAATCACAATGGTTTTTTTCCCAAAGGTATGGCAAATAAACCAACTCGTAGAGACACAGTTTATTGGTCTCTTCGAGGTTTAGAGCGGGTCCAAAATATGACCTCTGCGCAGCTGTCGCAGTTCTTGCAAAGCGCATTTTGTAGCCCTTTCTTCAAGAGGTTCTTCATTAAGCCTTTCGCGTATATGAAATTGGTGGCCTCTATTACACTCAAGTGGTGGTAGTCCCACCTTAGAACACATATATATATGCATGCATATATATATATATATATATATATATATATATATATATATATATATATATATATATATATATATATATATATATATATATATATATATATAGATATATATATATATATATATATATATATACATATATATATATATATATATATATATATATATAGATATATATATATATATCTATATATATATATATATATATATATATCGTTTATATATATATAAATATTTATATATATAAATATACAAATATAAACATATATTCGTTTATATTAATATACATATGTATATACATCTATATATATGTATACATATATATATATATTTATATATATATGTTATATGTATATATATATATATATATATATATATATATATATATATATATATATATATATATATGTATATATATATATATATATATATATATATATCTCTATATATATATATATATATATATATATATATATATGTGTGTGTGTGTGTGTGTGTATATATATATACAGTAGTAATAAAAAAATGTACGAGCTACAATACGTAGAGACCCAGTTTATCGGTCTCTTCGAGGTTTAGAGCGGGGCCAAAATATGACCTCTGCGCAGCTGTCGCAGTTCTTGCAAAGCGCATTTTGTAGCACTTTCTTCAAGAGGTTCTTCTTTAAGTCTTTCGCGCATATGAAATTGGTGGCCTCTATTAATTACACTCAAGTGGTGGTAGTCCCAACTAAGAACATTATCTCTTACAACAGAGGAGCTTATATTAGTGGACTTGCAAGTCGAACTATTTAATTGTTACAGACAGTGCATGTTATCAACAAATAAACCAATCTTAACAATAGCTGAGTGCATACATCTGTGCTGACTACATATAGCGGTAAAGAGCGAGATCTTTTATCAAGCTTTAGAACCTTCCTTAAACACTTTCGCTATGCACAACTGATTTGTTTTAAATACTTTAAATCCAATTTCCATAAAGAATTGCTGTAGAGGCTAGTACATAAGGTGTCAAACAGCTATGCACGAACGTCGTTGCTACAAAAGCTTAATCTGTACATCAAAACATTTGTACGATACAATAATACTCCTACAGCCTCTTCGATATTGGCAGCATTCTTGTCATGACCACTATAACATCCAGGGTGAACGGTGTTATAGTACTAAAATTTGCTTGCTTATCAGCAATACGATCCGACGCACGCTATCGGAAACAAATTGCTGCCTGTTTTCTTTGCATTATCCTCCTTTGATCATGTATATGCTTAGTCTAACAAGTGATTACATGTATCATTAGAGGGGAAGGTTGTGACTCTCGACTGTTTCCTAAATTAAATACAAATTAGTCAAATATCCCAGCAGCTGCACCTGACACCGAGTTCTATCATTCATCTACCAAACAGTAATAAATGGTTGACGTGGCACGAAGGACAATGCTCGTTAGACTTATTTCCATCGCCATTCAATGCGCAACTCATCTCCCAAGAACGGTCGTGTGCAGGGCTATGTATAATTCGATATGATGTGTACAATACAATATATATTGACCAACTCATATCAATCGGCATGCATAACGTCTCCATCTGTGTATCTGAGATTAGTAGTACCACATCGCAAAGCATATCTCATCCCATACCTTAGTTGCGTTGATAGCATAACTTCGTGTAAACTAACATTAGCCAGAAACCAAACCACTGGTAAATCATGAGAATACATTGCGGTATTTATTGCAAATTGTAACTGCGAAGATGCTTATACATAAAGTACCACAACTAGCACGTATTTATCTTTTATTTTTTAAATGCTATGTGTATGTGTAGTATTGAAAAAACCTTCATACAAAAGAGTAGGGAACGCGTGGGCCTATCTAACTTTTAGAAACAACATCCTCACAGTCATTTGGTTCATGATGCACGGTTTCATTGCAATACACTGTTCTATGATTTCCAAACATTACTCACTTGCGGGATACATGCCAGCATCATTTTACAATAAAACGAATGCAAGTGTATTTCTATATCACCTGTCCGTCGAGAGGAATCAAAATTGTTCTACGGTACAGCATGCTGAGCACATATCAGACGTTCCGCGATAACATTAATTGCGAAGGTTCGTTTGTTTTTGTATGCACCAAGAATAAGATTTGTAAAATCACAACTCAGTCTATTTAAGGGGCTATGAGTAGAACGGCAGCACCGTTTACGTTAAGAGCATTCGTAGACGGGTCATAACCGTGATTTTTTACGTTAACGAGTGATGTGTATAACTTACGCAAAACAAGACACACAAACAGAAACCAAGTTCAAGTATCTATTCCTAAAAGACAAAACGTAGTGTATATAAGGGGCTAAGACCAAAAAGACAGCACCATTTTCGTTAGAAGCATTCTGCAGACGCGTCATAACCAAAGTTTACTGTCACGAATAGCCAATAATGCACGGCCATATTTCAAGAGTAATCCAACAAAGCGTTATTAATCTTCGTTCATTTTTGTCGAACTCCAAAATTAATCATTTCGGTATATTATTGATTAACAAATGTTCCAAAACATTATTATCAATAATATGCGACATAAGATTAGTGGCCATTTCAACAGGATCAGTTCTGTCGCAGTAAAAAATATTGATATTTAAATCGCAAGTAGAGTAGTTAACGTGACCCATTGTCGTTTGGCGGCCTTATTATTCAGGCATATGCAATGGCCTACTGCGAAAACATCCTACGATGATAAACTCCTTTGCCAATTTTTGTTCAATCCATAGCAAATAGATTATTGAGAAATAATAATCTATTTTAGGATCGACTTCTGATGGGACGTACACAAACATCGCAGTAATAAGCAACAACCGAGCCATTTCACGCTCGTTTTGTGTGGTCATTATGAAGTGCAAGCCCATCATGACACTATCGGACCAAAGGACTGGAATAGCGTGGCACGTTTGAGCATAATGCAACCCGTAATGGCTTGTTTCATGATGAACGATGCATTGACAAATGTAAGCACTTGAGGGTCTAGACAAACAGCGACTGCTCGAGATCCCTGTACTTTAAGAGCAGTGAGATCTGATTGGTTCTCATAACCAGCTTCTCCGCAATTTGAATGCAGCGATGCGTTTTAGTGTAAACTTAATTTAAACTTAATGAACGGAGCTGCATGGTCATAGTCAAGGGTGCTTAAATAAACATGACAAGTAAAATTTGCTTTACTGTGGAACGTTATCACAAAACGTAGAAATACCGTGCATTTTAAAACTTGAACACTGCGAATGGGTCAGTGACTTTCAAAGCGTCATCATGAGAAAGCCAATTCTGTACGGTTTTCACCAACATTTTACACACGGACGATCACGTATTAAATATACACATGAGAGGGAAAGTGTATAGATGAACTGGCTACGTATGCGAGTGATATTAATTGCACATCCGTGCCTGCGTGACTGCGTGATTCATCTAGCATTCATGTACCATATTAATGATCGTGACGGTTATTTACTCCCGATGTACCAATCACAATTCGTCATGAGTCTTAAGAAAGTAACCATCCCTGCTTCGCCTTGGTAATGTCTGATGTAGTGTAAATCAATCTTTAGATAAACCAACTTTGCAATCTACTAATGCACTATTCAAGCGCATTGTATTTTTAATTAAAAATACATGCCTAGTTAAAACTCGGGGCGTAATATTGAGCCTAGATGACAGCGACATTATAACCAAAGGAAAGGTATGGTCGTCAATCAGCCACAATTACTAATGGGTTTTCGTATGCTTCAATACTAAGCACTCTAAACAATTAATGTCCAGCTGTATGTTCAGCTTCGCCTAAAACAAACTGATTTTTTAATGAAATTCCGCAATTCAACTATGTGAGAAGTGATTGCAGTGTTGTGTAGGTGGTTTTCGATTCATAGATACATATATATATATATCTATATATAGATATATATATATATATATAGAGATATATATATATATATATATATATATATATATATATAGATATATATATTAGATATATATATATATATATATATATATACTATATCTATATCGCTATCCTCTCTCTCTCTCTCTCTATATGTCTATATCTCTCTATCTATATAGGTCCTCTCTATCCCTATATCTCTTTCTCTATATCCCTCTCTATCTATATATATATATAGTCCTATATATATATATATATATCTCTCTATATGAGGCATATCTCTATAGATATATATATCTATATATATATATATATATATATATATATATATATATATAACCTATATATATATATATAAACCTATTATATATATCTATATATACATATATATATATATATATATATATATGAATATATAATAAATAGGTATATATATATATATATATATTTATATATATATATGTATATATATATAATATATTTATATATAATAAATATATATATATCTATATATATATATATATATATATATATATATATCTCTATACATATAGCATATCATATCAGATATATATATATGTATATATATATATATATATATATATATTATACATATATATATACTATATAAATATGATATATATATGAATGTATATATATATACATATATATATATCTATATATATATATATATATGAGACATATATATATATATATATATATATATATCTATATATATATATATATATATATATATCATATATCTCTCATATATATGTATATATATATAGATATATATATATATATATATATATATATATATATATATTATCTATTATATACATATTAACATATTATATATATATACATATATACATATATATATATATATATATATATATATATATATATATATATATATATATATATATATATATATATATATATATAGATATATATAACATGGCTCTATATATATATATATTCTGATAATTGTAATATGATTCGGATATAAAACATGGCTCTAATACTAGTTCTGATAATTGACAAATTCCCAACCCATATATATGCATGAGGAGAACTACATCGTTATTCCTATGATATGCTTACATCCACTACATTATTTAATAACTTTATTACTTTAATTTCATATTTTCTATGTTACCCAATTGTTGCTACTCCTACTTATTAAGAATTTTTTATTCACGTGTCTGAGTGCATTACTATTTCAGGCAAATGGATATTGGGATGTGAAGCAAAGGTAGAAGTCATGGCCGAAGATATATTGTTGTTCATAGCCTGCACATGTGTGCTATACAATCTTTTCTCTGCTTCGCGTACTGAAAACCAGTTGTATTAGCAAAAAGTGGCGTCCCTATATATTATTGGCAAAGTATCGATGATTCCTGAAGTCGTACGCTCCTTATGGGTTTTTATAATGTTTGTTAAAATAAACATGCGGTTATTGATGGCAGCCCATGTAATCAACTGCCCGGAGCTCGCGAATCACTATTGCATTGGTGAATAGTTATCGATTAGACATTGGTAGTACATGATTGGAAGATATAAGCACTCAAATACAGTGATAATATGTATGTAAATAATGTCTATCTATGGCTGAATATCTAACAATGATATATATTTTAAGCATTCTATTTATGCTTGATTAAAAGGAATGACACTTAAACATCATTTATTGAACGGGTAAAGCCCGTCCTGGAAACAGGTCAATTCTTTGTAAACGTAATTTGCTCATAAACCGAGTGCAATGACTTCTGATGTAGCATATGCAAACTATATGTCACTTAATAAGGTTACCTTGCGTCACTTCTGCTTTGTTAGGAGGAATAGAGACATTTAGATAGCACTAATATTATACAGAAAAGCATAATATGGCTATACTACATAATTGCACAGTTGAGTAATGCTGATCCCACAGAGTGGCGCCATTGCCCGACAAAGGTGAGATACGGTCTTGAATCAGTTAGTAATGTGCCACGAACCGGTAAGATGGAATTTGTCTAGGATTGGGAGTACTGATGTGAGAATATAGCTACAAAGTAGATTACTTTTCAGGGTTAAAACTGTCGGAGACATTCATAGATATTTGCTAAATTGAACTCGTTAATAAGGAGTACTTTGTACCAATATCACAGCAATGTAACTGCATTGGAACAGGCAAGTCAACGCGTTGTTCGGGGTAAAGCAATTTTATATAAATACCTTCAATTAACCAGACTTAAATGTGAAATAATTGCTGGGCAAAGTTGTTTGTGCATACTTGACTGAACGTATACTGTTTTGGTCGACAGGCTGCAAGCGACAGACATAGCGCCATCATTATTTTTGTTCTAGGATATGCCAAAATTGTACATGTAATATAATGACAGCCAAGGACTAATGCCATGAGTTGAGGGTTTATTAAATTGGTAAATAGCAGATAAAATCGAATGTAACAGCATTGTTAAGCATTAGAACAAAATTGCATTGGATGTTACTGGTATGAATGTCAAAGAGGTAAGTAAGAGGTGTAATTCGTTCATTTTTTGGCCCTTTATGGTATATAATATATATATTATATATATCGAAAATACCGTAGTAATAGATCATACTTCAGATACATATTAGCACTTTTGTATTTAACGGTCCAATTACCGCTCCAACCTCCAGCCAAAACCAAAGCTATTTAAAGTGAGTAACTTTTGGATCGAGGTATTACGTAGTTTTGAATAACTAGTTCCTTAATTTGCTCGTTTTTCAACAACATCCGTCATTTGCATTCATGTTCATGGATATGTGAAAAAAGCATACACAGCATATTTTGCTTTTAAAGTGCATTTTTTCCCAAAAGATGTTATGCGTTTTTCCTTAGCCATTTAATAGAAAAAACTCTTTTGGAACCCATACAAACCATTTTGCGAAGTGGTTAAACGCTACATCGTCGATTACATCGTATCGAAATTTGTCGGTCTCACCCGTGTTTACAAACATGAGCATATGTCGATGGGAAAATGATGCATGCGTATTGAAGTGCCATTTGTTTACAACACATAGTTGTGACGTCATGAGCAGTGCGGATTCGACAGAAGGCGGGAACGCGAGCAGCCAAAAAAAATGAGACTTTTGATTCCTATATTTCTCGATGAGTCTTCTTTTGGAGTGGATGAGTTTTCGTATGTTGTATAAAAAGAACCCGCCTGAATATAGTGAACACCATCATTACAACTGATCACCGTACATTTAACAGTAAATAGCGTCACACCTGCAGACAAATCCTGTCCATATTCTTGCCTAGTCTATCACGTTTGGGAATCTAAAGCGAATGAAACTTGTTTGGAGTTTGATTTTATCATATGCCATTTTCAGTGCTTTTTTTACGGCAATCCAGTTGAATATTCCTGAACCATGTGTTAAATTGTATTATAATTCAAGACGTTAGGGTCGCTCTCAGGACGTCTACGTTATAATTAACTGAAACATCTGCGCTAGGAGTTTGGGATGGTACGTATCATCGTGTGGGTTGGGTGGGACATGGGACAGTAGACGGGTGTGGAGGTTTTGGTTTCAACCCACACCGATCAAACTGTACGTATGGTTTGGAATGTGTGTCCGTAATTGTCCACTTTAACACCATGCTGGTGTTGTAGAAGCCTCGGATAGCTGAAATAAATGGTGTGAAATTGGAGTGAGAGATGTCTGAGGTGACCTTAAATCTGTATAATTTACAAATTGTTTAGCAGAGTATATCAATTATCAGTTGCCTAGGCTTTTGGATCAAACACTGTAATAATTATAACATTATTAATTAAATTATTCATGCGATGTGATTTCATCGATTATATTGAGCCACTTTCAAATTTAATGGAAAACCAAACGTCAAGAATGAGATCACTTAGTGTTGGTGGTACAGATTATGACAATCTGTGTGGAACTGAGGTTGGTTCCTATATTATTTAAATCGGATTCTTATCACGGGTATTTTATTGAACTCTGTATATCTGTTAGGACTGGGAAAGATGAGCTTAATGCTTTGCAATTGCTCATCATGACAGGTGTCCGAGACACAAGAAGGAGGTGGAGGTTGCAGCATAAACAAGGTACTACTGGGCTTGCTTTACCTCATTGAATCGCTGACCTTTTCAGTAAATAGGGGGTCCCATGTGCGGCTATATTTCTACTGGTTCTTATTATTTTGTAGACTTCGACAGGCCGAAAGCGAGTTAACCCGGTTCGCAGATGCTTTCTTGGCAACACACCAAGAACTAACCAGGCCCTGCAGCAGAGTAGAGCGTCTGCTGAATCTTAAGACCTTTCAACCTTTCACGGAAAGAGAAATTGAAGGTATTGAACAAAAAACCGTCGGGTACATCTGGTCACAGAGAGTCATTTGCAAATTGGTGCATCTGCCTTCAATGCAGAGAGATGCCTACCCTGTGGAGTGACAATGTTGCAATAAAAAACCCGATTTCAGCACATCGGCATAACCTCAGGTGGAGAGAGTTGTGCTCGACCCGATGGTCATCGAGTAAATAACTGGTACCGGGCGTACTTGCTAGGGGAGTTATTGAGGACCAAAATAAAATGCTTAGACATGGTGCCTATCGGCAAATTGATCCCTGGTTTCATGGCTTTTTGGGGGAGGGCAACTACCCTGACCAGTATGGACAGTATACTGGCTTTAAACAAAGTAGATTTGGGTAATATTCTTAGCTTAAATGTTTAAATTAGTAATTTAAATCAGGAAATATAGCATTCTTCTGCTTTTTATGTTTGTGTCGATTATATTGTTCTCCCGGTATTGAAATTGCCTAGTCTCACAAAACGTGTGGTGTCATATATCAGTAATTTGTTTGTCTCACAAACACAAAACAAAGTATGATGAAAACAACATTACCCATGTTTACCACTGTCAATTAATCATCTTCATATTTGACTTTTTATGACAACAATTGTAGTGAAGAAAAAAGAAGTGACATTAAAATGGGTTTATATATTAATTGTTTGCCATTTCCATGAGTTTTTAACTTTTAAGCGCTAACAAGAGGCTCTTTTGCATTTGTACAATCTTTGTATATTACAAATGCGTGGTATAGAATTTGCACCTTTGAGAAATGCATATCTACGGCTTAGCAAGTAACAAAAATAGATATACAGGATTCATGACACTGGATTCATAGCAAACTTAACATTAAGCGACTAAATGCTATTTAATAAGGTTACTTGACATATCACCATGATTATGTTAATCGAAATATAATAATATAATAATTGTATTGTAGAGACTACAACGCGAACAGTATTAGTTAGATACACCCCAAATAAACGTTAAGGTGATGAATGCTTTTTGTGCTATACCGAGCCTATTGAGCAGCGCCATTGCTAGACAAAGGTGAGGTATGACCGTTAATTAGTTGCACATATGGCATCGCCTGGCAGGTTGAAATTGGTCTAGGATTGGGAAAACTTGTTTTGCAGTATTGCTCACGCCGAGCTCAGGTCTCAGAGTCAAAACTACCGGATACACTAATTTTGATAGTGAGAGCTGAATACCATAAATACACAAATGTAATTGTATTGGAACAAGCTATTTAACACGCTGATTGGGTCTGATTCAATTTTATATGACTGCCTGGACTATACTTGCCATTATATGCGAAATGTTTGCTATCTTTTTAGGTTCTCAGTTGTGCATGCCTGGCTGAACAAAACATTTTTATTGACAGCAGGCCGTAATCTTCAAAGACAGAACTGCAGAAAAAAGATTGATTCGTTTGTCAATGAAGCTTTTACAGATGCTATTGCTACTGTGGTGAAGTTGTGATATGCGCAAATTGCTGTCAATTTTCAACGAATGACTGATGACATGAGTCTAGGGAAACATGAATCGCTAAATGGAATCGATAGTAATTTTTAGCATCTGAATAAAATCAAAACAGCTGTTGAAGATAACGCTGTGAACATCGTGCGATACAAATACCAAGATTGTTAATTAAATTAGTGTGAAGCCGGTTAACATGTTGTTGGAGGCAATTATTCCACATTTTGGCGCTTTCGGGTTTCATACAGGGAGTACTCCAGACTTTTGCTAATAGCCCAAACCTATATGACCGTTTGAGCAAGTAACATCACAAAAATCCCCTTAAAATACGTATTTCATTTTGCTTGTGATTACCAATTACGAGATACAAATTAAATTTAATCGAACGATTTGAAAAAGATATACGTTGTTGGCCGTTGCTGAGGCTTGTTAGATCGAAAAACCAATTATCACGCTGTCACACTTCAATGATTTAATGGCAATGACCATGGTTAGTGTGCGTCTTCGATTTTTTCAGTTTTGCCCTCTTTGTTACAGGGTTCATTGATCGCCTCAGGGGAACTGCTAGTTGCTTATGACAGAGTGTCTATCGGCTACTAATGTGTTTATATTTTCGTGTTTGGATGTGTGCCAATTACAACTGATGCTGATAGCAATCCCTTTACAACTTTGTAAATATCCTTCGGTCTACGTGTTAATACATGATGAACCACAACCAGATGAATATTTCTCCCCCGTTCATCATAAGCCTCGACTATAGATGTTGAGAATAGAGTGCATCCCAGTCCTCCACCGAGTGTACATTTCACACTACTGGCTCTTTATGTGCATGCCAGCCGCATGTTCGCTTGCAATTGTATTCACAATTGAAAACTCGATATTCACAATGTGATGTTTTTGTATTCTACCCATCATTCTGTAGTGGCTTGTGGTTCTAAAATATTAAGCGAACTGCGGTCATGGATCAGTTGTGTAGGAATAATACAAACACACACATGATAGCAAGTAAGGCAGTTTTGGTTATAATCATAGTAGGCCTAGCTATCCGTATAGTCACTTTGTTGAAAATTCATTCTTAACAATAAGAAATCGCTTGTTTGCTCTGCTAACATTATACAGTAAGTTATAAGAGCACAATATCAATCATGATTATCAAACGTTTTTTTTCAATTGTTTCACATTTGCTGTGCATTCTTTTCTATTGAACTATTGAATTGTTGCACGAAGTTGCACCGATCCGCGATGTACAACAAACAACCTCCCGGTCAGGAGTTTCTCACTTTCAATATCAATGCTGATGATAACAAGGATGAATGGAATTAAACTTGAAAAATCAATCAATATCTCAAGGCTACAGCCCTATATAGTGCTAAAAAAATATACCATGAACAGGTCTGGTACATTAACTTGTGAGGTGCAGTATTTCCTTTCTCCGAAACAACATATTTTGGCACATATCTATTAGATCTCATGATGAAGATTTTAACGAAAGGTTATAAATGATGTATCATTCACAACTGCAATGTACATGCCGAACAATGTCAGAGTTATACGAACAATATGTCAGCGTACATTTAACAAATCGTCTTTGTGAGCAATCAGTCGTGCTGTTATACTAGATTGCGCTTTAGAGCAGCAAAGATTAGTTTGATGTGACTATGATACAAAAACCATTCTGCTTTGAGACTGTTACTTTGGGAAGGCAGAAAAATAAAAGTATCATGGGTAGGTGAGATCGACACAGTGGTTGCACAAAACGTCGGCGAGAAGTGTCGAATGTTTGACATTGGCAATTATTATTTATTTACTGGAAACCAAATCACTGCTATATTTTCACTTGCTGATACTGGACACTGGCCTTGACAACTTGATGGTTTTAGTCTGCGTTTGTTTTTCACTAATATGCATGTGCATAAATATATGAGAAAACTGCAAAGGAAATCTCGTTGGTAATAGTACGCGGTGTAAAGCAGCAAGGACAAGATATATTGCTTTACAATTACTTTTGTTAATGGAATATTTGTGCTGTGAGAAATATTGTATTATGCATAGCAGTGAATTTTGTGATCGTTATCTTTCTACACACGCAACATGTTCCTGCAAGGTAATGATGGTCCAGGATTAATTACAGAAGTGTTGCTAGCTCACTAACATGGCTGTTGCGTACGGCACTTGCATTTCAAGTCAACAGTGAGAGTTAGTGTGAAACGTTATGACCTATGGCACCATCTGAACTTTATGATAATGTGATTGACAACGCGAGGCAATGTTGCAAATTTCTGTGTGCTGCGGGTTTTTGTTGTCAATTTGTTAATGTATTTTTTGGGTATATTCATGTTCTGTGTCATTTTTGGTAGTGCATATGTACAGTGTGATGGATTAGTTTGTTTAGAGTGAAGAGTTGAATGTAGTAAAAGACCGGTGAAGTGAGCGGTGTACGACACCACCTGGTTTTGAGCTGCAAGATTGAAAGTTGTCAGTGAATGACAGAAAAAACTCACAAATACCTGTTTATTGTCAAATGCAAATGTTCCCAGCGTGGTAAGGATATTTTAGAAGTGTCCGCTGCTGAGAAATTTATTGCATTAACATCTGTGGTAGATTTACATTTGAGATTAATGTTCTAGTTCAGATACCTTCTCTGCGGTTCTAAATCAGTGTGCTGTTAACGTAAGGTCTGGCATTTATTTTTTGTACACCTCAGTTTATATCAAAGTACATGAGGACAGGGTTTGCTAGGAACCCATTCATTTGGTAAATTTATTTGACTGTGTCTTCATTATGTACTGTCTGGTAGTTTCACTCACTATGGCTTGGACCCATGACAGATATGGGACAGTTAAGTGACACATATCTTTGTATTTTGTTTTCAGTTTAACCGCATGGTATGCGTGTTTAGCACAAGGGAAATCAATAAAGAAACAGAAACAACAGAAACTGCCTAATGTTATTTTTGACATTGAGGGTTAATGTTAAAAATAACAATGGCAATTAATCAAAACTAATAACTCCATTCGTCATTCAACCCCAAAGCACTTACACATCGATATTACCAGGTAGGGGACGACCCTCGATTGAAGTGATGCACTCCGAACGAAGTGAATTCCCTTCGATTAAAGTGATATTCGAGAGTGTAAACATGTGCCACTGGCAAATCATACCCACTGTTATAAAATGGACACTTACACATATGTGAACCCGTATCTGTTTGGTTTAGAGGTCGAATTGCGAGGGACCATTTCAAAAGTGCCTAAAGCACATCTTTTTGTTTACAAAAGGTTGCTTGGATCGAAGTTCATTGCTGAAGACGAGTGGAAAGTTATCAAGCACCAATCATCATAATTCTCAACCAAAAGGATGTTTCGAAAAAATCCTCGAAATTCTATCCAGAACTTTATCCAGAGAAAATGGACCGATACCACAGTTACACTGACCCTACAGAGCCAGCAGAGATGAAAACCCCCTCCTTCAGTCACATAGGTGTCCAAACAGAGACAGTTATAATTTTGGATGATAACCAAACTGCGCTTAATCTTGATGATGATCAAAAAGCTCAATTGGCTTATCATTCGGGATTGAATGATCACAAATACGTTAAGGAAGACAGCAAAATTCTTTCTACAGGTGTTTTTATGGCAAAACCTATGGTGGAAACTTTGCTGTAGTAGTCACTCTATGACATATTAAGTAATGATAGAAAATTATTTCTATAGCTGCATTTGCTGCTGTTATAAAGTAACAAATGAATATGATTGTACTGACTTTTGCTAATGTAAATGTACTCATTAGGTGTGAAATCATATTTACCATTTCCATTTTATGCCATGAAAAAGGTCCAAAGTCAAAATCATCACCTTACAGATATCATTGATGCATCAGTTTGTAATGGTGAAAAACTAAGAAATGTCAATGGCAATGAAAATACAACGCCTCAAAGGACAAAACGACACATTGGATTTCTTAAATTCAGTTAATAAGACTATTGGTCATAAGAACAAAAACATGTACAGTGTGTATGAAATGCGTATTTCTGTACAGTTCCACAATTTTGTACTGACCAACCGTTCAGTCGCTAATCTGAATCACTCCTACCTACCGCGTTTTCCAGTTTCTGTTCCAGTTTTGTATGGCATAATCTTTTCTGTAGTCTAGCATGCAGCTATATCTCTACATCTCAAAACGGATTTCCACACTTAATCAAAGTATTACACACCCTGCAGTAAGGTTTTGTTTAGCTCACTAAGTAGATCTTTATTCAATATAATTTACGCATTAAGGGAGAGGATATTCTCGGATATGTAACCTGATAAGGATGGAATACGGAAATATGCCACACAGGACTCCCTCTTCAATGGGGGTGATGTTTTTGTTTTAGCTGTCATGATTAAGCTGTGAAGAATAATACGGATGTTCAATCACATTTACGCGCTTACATTGATCCGATTGCATTCCATAGTATTGCGTACCACCATTGCGATTTTTATCAGGCAAAACATATGCTTCAAGCAATACTGTACTACCTTAATTTGCGTCATCACCTCTGTATTTATCTAGCATCCCATGGAGAGTCATCGTTCGCAGCCAGTATCCAAACCATGAGTATACGAGTAAACATGACTTGATTGCCTGCAGCTATAAAAAACATATATTACAATGGTAATTTAGAATCATTCGATGTGGCCAGCACGTATCCATCACCTCACTCATGGGGCCATCCATGAAGCACCAGTATCAGAAGAATGCTTCGAACCAATATTTCTCATTACGGCATTGGATGTTTTGGCTCACTGCATTTTAACAACTGGAATTCTGCAATGATGTTTTTCTCAAAATTATATTCACTGATGAATGTTTTCAGCAATACTCGCAGTACAGTGTTTTAACGGTACAGTTGCATCATTGTCCTAAATATGATTTCCAGGTTCCAATCGACCATGTTAGGGGTCATAATTATATAAGACGTATTTAGCTATAATCCCTAAGCTATATTTGCAGAGGTAAATATCGGCTTCCGTTCGCGGAATTATTAATATACCAATCAATATCAAGCTGATTCGCAGACAAGTTGTTGACTGAATGATTGCGGGAATGTAACTCCACATTCATAAATGATATAATAGCTCTAGAACCAACTAGAGGTTCCATGATGACCGTTGCTAATTATTATTTTTTGAAGCCGAGGCAAATGTGCAATGCATGGTTTGGCATTCTTAATCTTATTATTAAGCTTTACTTACTTTTAATATGATTGCAATCGGTTATGTGGAAAGATGAAGCAAACAATGGATCTTGCTAATTCCTTTCAAACAATCCCCATGTACATAACAAAGCTATCCAAACGACAGCATATCAATTATGACATTTGTGCGATAGATTTGCTTTATAATATGCTATTGGATATAACAGACTCACAAAAATAACCTACCTGCAATCTATTCCTGATCATATATGCAAATCGGATATCAGTGACAGTATAATGACACGGTGATGACGCATACATCCCTTACAAGTAAGGTTTTTATATTGCCGTCTAGCTACAAAATCGCACAAATGTACAGGCAAAAGAGGTGTCCATCCGTTTGAAAGGAACATCGATAACCACTACAAAGCCGCATGTATAAACGTATGGAAATTGAACTTTTAAATCCGTTGCGAGATATAGAGATATAGCTGCATGCTAGACTACAGAAAAGATGTTGCCATACAAAACTGGAACAGTTCGGGAAGAAACTGGAAAACGCGGTGGGTAGGTGTGATTCAGATTAGCGACTGAACGGTTAGTCAGTAAAAAATTGTGGAACTGTTAAAGAAATACGCATTTCATACACACTGTATATGTTTTTTTCTCATGACCAATAGTGTAAAGTACATTACTCTATATTAAAGAATCAAAGACTCGAGTTCGAGTATCTATTCCTAATGGACAGACCACATTCCTCACCAAGTTGGACAAGGTTGAGCGATACATAAGGCTATAACATTACCATTTTCTTTTCGTGCATGCTGCCAACGCGTCATAACAGAATATTATTGTCATGTAACACCATGTCTTAATACCAGATTCCTTCGTTTGCAGATTGACGTTAATGCAACGGTTACCTTAAAAAGCTTCAGGTAAGCGCTTCAACCAATTAACACATGGAACTGCTCTAATGTGATAATTCATCTGCAGTTCATTTCTCGCGAGACATCCGATCAAATAACGCGTCCCAATGTAGTAACAATAGAGCATTTACGGCCGACAAGGCTCACTTAACAATCACCTTACATAAGTTGTGATTCTGCTGGTCATGGCGGGCATTTATATAGGCAAATCATCCTATTATTTTGCAAATGCGTTTTCTCAATTCCATGGCAATCTTGCACTGTCCTTTTTTCCGATGGATACGGATGTAACTGTAACCCATTTTAGCACATTTGTTTCGACATACTGTTCTTAATCTTTACTCATTAAGTTTACCAGCTCCAACATTTTTATCAGCAGCGTATTTTGTAGAAGAACGAACGTTCCTTTATAGCGCTCCGGATTTGCAGTGCATTTTAAAAAGATCATCTGATATAATGAAGTAATCGAAGCGACACGAATTCGAGTAGAGATCGAACAAGACAAAGCATGTACGATGGCTTAGCATGAAACGAAATTGCGAGATTTGATAATTTGATATGCTTGTAAAAACAATACAAATACCATCATTTGCCTGCAATAATCGATTTGTGGTGCTAATTGTTAATACAGACAACCAACAATTCCCTAAAATACTTATTTGAATTTGCTTGATTAACAGCAATACTGAAAAATATTGCCGTATGTATTCTATGCAATATCCTCCTTTCATCTTACATATGCTTTGTCTAACAGGTGATTACACCGACTGTGTATATTCCTGCGTATATTGTGTAGCCCATTCAGCATGATTGTTATTCATCTATTTATGGAACAACATCCACAATGTCACCAAGATATCCAGTTTTCGGAGCGTAAAGATCTTTGATTGCCCCATATATCCCTTGTATTGACTTATTTATTTAACTTTGGAACAAATACCACAGTAATTCGTCTTCAATGGCAGCTGCTGGATAGGTCTGAAGGGTGATTGTCTGTAGTAAAAGTTTCTAGTGCCCGATGATTTATTTTACAGATGCGAGCAGCATGCCCAGTGTCTTGTATAGACTTGACAAGCCTATAAACGCGTTCTCGTTTAATGTGCTATCACGACAGGCTAGGCATTACACAATATATTGCTGTTCGACATTATTAGCATATAGTGGCTTCTCAAATGAAAAAAAAAATCCCAAGTTAACACTAGTGCCTCCACAGTTTGTCAATACGAGATATTACCAAGTGTAAAGATATTATACTTATTGACACTGAGACGTAAAAGGAGTCAATAGCCATCCAAATTGACACCTAAGTCAATCCAATGTTAATGTCTGTCTGTTAGTTGTGAGGTATAATAGGATTAAGTGAGGACTATTTGCAAGGATTTTTGCCTGTGTAACCGCATCAGTATAGAACGTTGGCTATGTAAGTCACAATAAAATGCGCTTCAAATGACTGAATAGGTCGTGTACATTGACAAACAATTCAGAAGATCCTCTATGGCAGGACATGATTATATCATCGGAAGTACCATGCCAACATGTGTACGACTAACCACCTGCATCTTGCCTCGTTATTTCAATTATCTCATGCGGGAAAGGTTGTGTTTCTTTAGTCAGAGACAAATATCCTAGCAGCTGAATCACTCAACTCGCCGCTGGACGGAAAATGTGCCATATGGGACAATGCCCGTTTGACTTACTTCCGGCGCCATATAAAATGTGAAACTCATCTCACAAAAACGGTCGCGTACAGGGTTAATTATAATGTGATATTCTATATTAGGGACAGTATAGATTGACTAACTGATATCATTCGGCATGTGTAATGCTTTTATTCGCATTTTGATAAATAGTAGTACCACAGCACAACAGCCAGAAATTCAATTACTTTTAAATCACGCAAATACATTGCGATATATTATGCAAATTGTAACTGCGAAGATGATCATGCATCGAATATCACAACTAGCAGGTATTTATTTTGAATGCTTTGTGTGTGTTGAATTGACAAGCCATCATACAATAGAGTAGGGAACGTGTAGGCGTAGCTTATATTTAGGAAAAGACATCTTCAGAATCTTTTTTTTCCTGAATTGTGGTGCCATTGCATAACCCCCTTCTATGATTTCATATTCATGTTAACATTGCTCGATTGTGGGATGCATACCAGCATCATTTTACCATAAAACGAATGCACGTGGTTTTGTGTGTTACAGATGAATCGTATTGCTTTACGGTACAGCATGCTGAGCTCATATCAGACTTATCTTAAAACATTCATTTCGAAGGTTCGTTTATTTTAGTGTGCGCCAAGATTCAGATTTATGAGTAAACAGATTGACAGTTACATATTGTATAACTGTAACCATTAATAGTATACGCATGAAATACACACTGCACGTGCTGTCTCACGTTAACGAGTGATGTGTATTACCTATGCAAAACATTACACCAAATTAAGACAGGTTCAAGAAACCAATGCCCATATAAAGGGCTATGAGCAAATCGACAGCACCATATAAGTATAAATGTCTCTGCAGACGCGTCATAACCGAAGTTTATTGTCAATAAATACCATGTCTTACTAATAGCCCCTTGTACTGTTTTTGTCGTTTGCCAGTTAGATACATTCTCAAAAACCCTTAGATAGCCGCTTCAGTCAATTCACATATAGAGCTACTGTATATGTCGTAATTCGTAATTCGTGTGTGGCACGTTCCCATGTCATTACAATTGGTCATTCATGGCGGAGAATACTTATTTTAAAATCGTCAGATATCGCTTACATTATGGATTATTCTGCTAGACATAGTTTTGAAAGGCAACTTATCATATCTTTGACAAGCTAATTTGTCACATGGTTGTCACAATTTCGACTGGCGTTTTTTGATTACCTTTAAACGTATATTTAAGGCTACGGGCACATTATAATAGTTGAGTTAATGAAGGACCTAGTTGAGTCTCATTGTAGTTATTTTCGATTAAGAAAGATTCCCATGAGTTAGATCAGTACCTATCAAACGTAGGTTTACCTGCCTAACGGCTCACAACCAAAATATTTTCTACTTTAACATTGCCTTTTTAATACCTAACTAATACACCTCCACTCGAGCCAAGTCAGTTTTGTGTCAATTTGTTTGTGGTTTGTAGAGAGCTAATAATACATTGCCTTCTTCTTAAGAAATTAAGCTCAAAATCTAGCACATTCCGTGTAATTCAACAAAGCGTTTTTAATCTTTGAATTTTTTTTCACAATTCAAATTGAATCCTTTTAGCATCTTATTAGAGAACAAATGTCATGATACATTAGTAACAACGATATGCGACATTGAATTTAGTTTCAACAAGATCTCCGGTCGATGGCCTTTGTTACAAATACAAGAAAGGACGTAATGTACGTTATTAACCTAATAACTGCAACAAGACTCCATGCGTTGGCGCAGATAACGAAATATCGTACATATTTCGAAAGCATAATGTACCAACTTGTCTCTGCAACGTTTTACGTTTGCACAGGGGGCATAAATATGTACACAATGACGCTAGCATTATCCCGTTGTAAACATAGCTCAGTCAGTTTAATATTATTTAATCGTTAGGACATTATCCGATTCTACATTGAATGCATTATACTTGGCTCGGGGCTTTGCGTCTTACAAATATTAGCTTGACAGTACAACTATACATATCCCGGCGTTTTGATTCTAGTGAGCATTCAGTGGCATAGACACATTCATTGTTATTAAGAGTCTCTATTCCATAAATCAACACTCCCTTTGGCAGTGGCATTGGAAGTAAAGTATTTACTGCTCTCCGTGGCAGAGTAGTCCTTCGTTTTGCGGCACGTATCAGGTTATATGAGGCGCGAGGTCACACAATCTGTGTCGACAGCTCACCAATTGCATGCGTCGGCTAACCATCTGTGGCATCGAGCCAAATATTCGTAGTATCGGCTGTGCTTTGATCTTTTTTTGTTTAGTATTGATATCTAATATGGTTATCACATCCATAAAGTAGCCAGGTATTATTATTTGTGTCCAGGGGGTAGAATAGGCCCCCCGATCCTCATGCTTGTTATACGAGGCGACTGATATGGTAGACCTGTTTGTTATGGTTGGCCATTCGTGTCCGAGAGCCATGGGATCAAGGTAGTGCAGCGACACAGATGCATCTATTGGTATTCAGGTCAGCACCTCTATTCCATAAATCAACATTCCCGTTCGCAATGGCATTGAAAGCAAACTCTTTACTGCTCTCGAAGGTGGAGTGGTCCTTCCTTTTATACCACGTATCACTTCACAGATCTTGCAACTGTGTAATGCAATACGATGCAAGGATACTAGTTTGTGGAGCAAATTTGCCAAATACAAGCATTGGCTAAGCATCTGTGATATAAAGTTAGGTATTCTTAGTATTGGTAGTGTTCAGAAATATTGATGCTATGCATCAATATTTATTTTGCATAGCATCCGCATTATATCAAAATATTTGCTGCTACATATCAATATTTTGTGTACAAGGTACCATTTCGTTTAAATATTTATTTTCAATCTAGCAAGTGGTTCTATCCATTAGCTACATATACCTCGTCCGCCGGCGTGGTATTCGGTTAACGAAGCGAATCGCTCCTTGAATACCCAATGTATCCCTCCTTATTGATTGATTTGCTTCGCCCGTAGGACACAGTAATTCATAGAAGTAAATGGCAAGATACCTCTCGTGAAGTATTGGCTAAAGTTGAAGCTTTCAGAACTCGTTGGTTTACTATGCACGTATTTCAATTTAACAAGCCTCTATATGCGTTCTTGTGTGGTGTGCTTTTAAGGTACTGTAGGCATAGCATGCTTTGGGGAGCTGCTCGAAAATATAGGATTCCGCAGCGGTAATAACGCACCGTGGTTGTTAGAATGGATCAAATGGCAATTGTGCTTAAATACCTTTGCGTGTTTCCTCTACGATATGCGTGTGGTCAGCTACCACACTGATTGGGACAGGAGAGCATTGGCTGTGAAAACTCTCTATATATGTTAGGAAGATTGGGGTATTGGCTGTCCTTGAAGATGTTCTGTATTAGCAGTTAAGAACGAAGCATGAGATGTAGGCAGAATCTAGTTAGAAAATGATCGCGTGCGATCATGTCAGTTGATCTGCAAGGTATTATATGAAAAATTTAACAGACATTAACAACGACAAAAAAAGCATGGAAAAGGCGTTTGTTATTGTATCATTTAATATAGCAAATTAACTAAAAACCTCTATCTTATTTCAATTTATTGCTGATGTCAAATGAAAACAGTATATCGGTGCCAGTATTATGGGTTCTGGCCAATGATCAATGGTATAATTGCATGCCTAACCACCCTATCAAATACATTATAGGCTTTTGGTCGTGTGAAATATCGTCAAGCACCAAGTAAAAAAAACTAACTATATTGAAATAACATGCAGTTTCCAATACCTTTAAGTGTATGTTGTTTGTAGTCATTAGTTTGAATCAGCATATGTTATATGCACGCTAGTTGTCTTTCATTATTCCTACGACTGTGCTCGTGCTTTTTCGTTTGTTTAAATATTGCAATCTAAACACACGTAACCACAGCTATTTATATAATGCGGCAAGTCGCTACCGTCAAAAACGGTAGATTTTGCTTGATAGATTCAGATTTACAAATTAGCAGATGATCGGTCAAATATGTAGAACAACACTAAGCTAGTGATTTTAATATAAAACAGTAAATTACATAAAAGTAGGAAAAACTTCACAGCAAGAGCAGCCATTCCTAAGAGACAGAACACATTCCTCTTCAGGTGTGATTGTTGCTACAACTTATCATATCTTTATATTAGCCTCATTGCATTGTTTACTTCGTTTCGGGTCTGCTGCTATTTAATCTTACCAATCAACTAGTCACGTTGCATTGGCATAAGTTACTAAAGAACTCAACGACGTATTTATTCAAAATTTGAAAATCTGCGTCTCATAGGATTATGAATTCATTAAGTAATTCGCCATGTTACATATGCGCGAGAACTGAGCGATACAATTCGACGGATGTTTCCCTGCACAAATAGGTTATCAATGTTATGCCAACAATTCATTTTTTTGGTGCAAAACTGTACAAGCGGTTCCATTATCCTGCTGTGCATTTTATCGGTACATCTTGTAAACAATTTAGTAACATTCACGCCATGCAAAAAAACAACAACTCAGTAAGCAATACATTAGACTCAACAAACAATACACTAAATTCTATTATCTTGATCCGTTAGTGGTTGATGGGCATCATTTTTTTTGTTTTTCAATCTTAAAGGTTGAAATTGCACGTAGAAGTAGATCCCCATGAATCACTCATATTTAGATTTAAATAGTCCAACGGGGATTAACTTGCTGTCGGTCTAACAGTGCTAAGATGTTCAAACGAGTTAGCTTCATGTTGGTACAATCACCTGAATCAGTAAAACAAATTCATTCGTTATAGGCGCTGACAATTAGCAATTATTATGTGATATAGCAGTCTCGTGTTCTGTTCACAGAGAAAGACTTACATGCGCTGAGTCGACCTTAGTGAACGACACGATATGCAGTATGCTGTTTACCAAAGAGGCCAAGATCCATCTCACTTCACTAGATTATTACAGCCGAACATTAGCCAGCTGCGTTGATTCCGGCGAACATGGAACAACGTTTACAATGTCGCCTCACTATCCGGTCTTCTGTGCATCGAGATCCTCGATTGACGGATACCCTGAGCATTGATTAACTCGCTATGGCATTTACATAATAACCATAGTAATTCTTCCTGAAAGGCATATGCCAGGTAGCACTTGAAGTAAGCCGCTTATGATGAATGTTTTCGTGGCCCCATGAATTAATTTACCAACTGCTCTGAACTTTCCTAAGAAAACGGTCGAGTATCCACCCTTCTCATCATAGGAGTAAATCCTTTCAAAACAATATGTCCTGCAATAGAGGATCTTCTGAATGTTTTGTCAATGCCCACGCGCTATTATGGCATTACAAACGCAATACCTAATATAGTAACGTAATGCCTAAATACTGTCGAACAGCCACATATTTCCGAACTAATTGCGAAGCCATGCTATTCCCAGTGTGTCTTGGGACTGGAGGCTTGTCTAATTTGATCAGACTACTAAGATTATATCGTGTACATCAAGCATCGTTTGAGGTTGAAGTTAAATTCAGTGTTATATCTTAATAAATGAGTTTTTCTTCAAATTGGTTCTGCTTTTCTCCGAAATCAGAGACGAAGGCGTTTACTTGGTCACCATGGACAGGATCCATGATGAAATTACTTCAAGACGTGGATGCCGCCTCCAATCTGGCCATTTATGTAAACAAAAAACAGAAACCTTTGAAATGAATCTTATCGAGGAACGTCTGATACGAGCTTATGATGCTGTACTGTTGAGCAATATTGATTCATTGGTTTGGAAAGTCTGCAGACACGTTTTGCGTAATGATTCAGTTTTCAACATACTCTGTGTCGAAGATACATTCGATTGATGTCATGGGGCCGCTCACCAGGGTCAATAATGTACACCTCGAAGTCGGCCCACACCCAGGGCCGTGTCTGGTAGGTCTGTATAAGTGGATGGTGGGGCAGAGGATAACAATATGCTGGAAGGCGCCGAAGAAGGCGCCCTCAAGTAGGTGTAACATGAGGACGGTTTTCCACACCCGGTCTGTGTGCCACAAACAATGGCTGAGACAGGGCCATCTTGCAATGCAGACTTAGTAGACTGCGTTGATAAACCTGCCGTCCTTTATGCTCAGCTGGACATCCATAACCACATACATATAGACGTTCAATGCGCCAGCCGCCTCAGACTGTTGTTGTGATCTAGAACGTGACACCCTCTAACGCGTTCTCCACGCACTGCCATGGAGCTGGTCGTGGACACTCGCCCTCAGGTCTAGCCACAAGGCATGCTTGTCAGGAACACCCCTAGGAACACGTCCACCAATGTCAGATTTTTCAGTCATTGCCACGCTTGAGTTACGTTCACTCGTTGCCACAAAAGCCTTCTTCGCATCATTCCACCGCTTGTAGGCGCGCATGCCCAGGGCATAAATCAGTTTGGGGAAACCCTCAATTGTCTCCTCAACCTTTGTAATCTTCGGGCTGTAGAATGACTTTCGTCTTGGCAAATGAGGTATTGGCGGGGTCTTCAATAAGCAGCAATAAGCCTTTCATACTGCGAGCTAGTACGTTCAGGTTGATGTTCCACAGTGTGTCTCTCTTGCTGTATTCAAGCTTCCCATGGCGGAGCACGCGGTCACAAAGAATCACGAGCCGACCTGTGTACTGGATGTGGATCATGCGGGTCAGCTCTAGTTTCGGGTGACCATGTCATACTCGAAGGAGATGCCATCGATTGTGTGGTTGGCGTTGGTGTTACCTGTCACGATTGTAGTCGTTGAATATGAGCTAATATTTCGATATGTTGCCAAGCGTTCTCTGGTAGAAGAGCACGTGGCTCTCAGCTTCGATAGTCAAGGTTATGTCGAACGACGAGTCGCAACTGGTCTTGGGTCTGGTCGTGCAACTGTTTACAACCGGTCGTGGAAGGTCCTTCAGCTGGTCGAGCATCTGGTTGTGACTGGTTACGACTGGTCGTGCCTGGTCGCGAGTTTAGTCGTGCAACAGGTTACAACCAGTCTTGGCTGGTCGTGAATGGTTACGACGTGTTTTGACTGGTAGTGACAGTTTTCGCCAGACGGCAAAGCTTGACAGTTATCAAGCATAGACCATCCGAAAGCGCAATTGCCCCCTTAGTATAACTATATGCTGTCAATATTGCTCAACAGTACAGCATCAAAGAGCATAATAAGCAAACTTTATCTTATTGAAGTGCAGTAAAATGTCATTGGCAAGTGAAAAAAATACTTTCATTCCCGTTAAAATATAATGTCCAAAATATATGATGTTGTTACCGCTAAAATGACAAAGAATGACAAACCGCCGCCCTCTCGGTGGTATGGCACAAACCATTATGATGTGGATATTCACTTCAATCAGAGAGGACTATCACTGTGGAGAGGCAAATTGGACTTAACACTCTGAGCTGGAGAATGACTCCGCACCCCCACAATCAGCCCCCCTGTCCCGTATTTGTACCTCCCAGATTAGGTCTTTGAAAGTCATGGCATAGTTCACGTCATACGACATTTATGAATAGCTTTAAACAAGACGTGGTAAAGCGCAAATTACCACCGCGGTGTTATTTTCAACTGTCACTCTGTATCTATAATTGAAATATGTACATATTTATCCGGGTGGGTTGGCAAGGTTTGTACTCCTCGTTTTCATGCAAGTGGCTAGTTCACCGGAACAACGCACATGGCAGCGACACCGCCGCTGTTTCCTCAAAGTGAAACATCGCATCATAGTTTGTATGTATGGAGTTTGAGTATGTGTTATATCTGAAGAGGCCGGAAGTCTTTAAATACTGTGCCGGTAAGCATGCTGTATTCGGTTTTGGATGTATACAATATATTGGGGTTTTTTTAATTAAGAGAGCAATAACTGCAGTAAGGACGGATCAACGAATTGTACATGAGGATAAGTATTTATAATGTTCTACCAATTTACGCATCCTGACTGATTTGTTATCGTTTGAAAAATTTGAATGAAATAGCTGCTCCGACAGAAGTGCAGAAAATGGCCCAATTAGGCGCTAGTCAGCTTGGCAAATGCTTTCGCCAATTAACCTTCGTTAGTCCCATTTCCGGTTTGGATATCTGTGAAGGTAAAAAATACCACTAGTTTAACTTTCAATATTGCTGTTTTTAAGGCATCGATTTTAAAATGTTTACATATTCGTTCAATTGCAAGCTATTTCTTAATATATGAAATTGTAAACATTGCATTAATAATATAATTCTAGCATGTCAACATTTTCTTCTTGCAAAAACAGGTAAAATTCTTTCAATTCGTAATTGACAATTATCGTCAAAACTGAAACAATTTAAAACTTTCTGATGGCTGAAACTAGCAGCCAACTTTGATATCGACATATTTCATCAAAATATTCATCGTTTTTACATGCGTTGAGGTGAGTTTTGTTTTTGCCCTTGAACAACTTCTGTAAATATTTCAATTGCTTATAAAACGGTAAATATCGGTTAAATAGTTATTTAAATAGTGTCAATTGCTGTCATTTACAGCGCAAGTTGAATCTTTAAGTCTGATGTGTGTGGATGATTTCAATTTAGGTGCGGAATGCATTATTGTTCCAGCGGAAACGAAATCGATAATGATTGTCATATGAGCTATTCACCCAGAGCCGCGCTATGAATCGGACAGTTCGTATGGATTATCTTGTCATCACGGCGGTAACAATACTTATTTAAATCTGATGATCATATTTTAATTTGGTTTTAGATTGATTTCTTGATTTCTTGTTCAATCTGTTCTAAATTCATACCATTTTGCAGCTTAATTCAATTGCAAACGTCTTGGGTTTAAAAATGGGTGTAAAGAATCATTGTTTTCCTAAGCACCTATAAAAAAACAATTGCCTATGATACCATTTATAATCGCCCGATGGCAACAAGTTTTTTTTATCGAAGGATGTCAATGACATGGTTAGTTGATTTGAATGGGATGCTCATATCGTAATATGGTTTTAGTTCGTCGCCAAGTTCATCAATTGATAAATTGAACTATTGTTTATATTTCATCAAGACGCAAAATATGGTCCGGTCAACCGCCGGTATGACAGGTGTCATATGTTGTGTTAATATCTCGAGCACACAAACAACAATTTGCATGACATTTATCAATCCATGCACCGTCGGTCATTGGGTCGAGCGGAGGCTGCTGATGATTAGAAAACGTTGATATTTATGAACCATATTCACACTCACCAACATTTCTTATGTCCTTGCAATGGTCGGTTAGTGCATCAAACCCGCTGGTCAGGATTTGTACATAGCTCATATTCCATATGTTCTGGCTTATTGTTAGCGTAACAAGTTAATGCCCTTCAATACACTGTTGTATCGCTGCATTATGTCTTACACACTTTATATCGATCCATACAATTAAGGCTTCTGATTAATTGCTTGATTTATTGCTTCGTTCGATGGCTTAAACTTAACGATAATTAACGTCAAAGTGGTTTTGAATTAAAATTGCGTAATCTCATGTTCTCACAATAGCACGGATTATGTCATGGCATTAAATATTATCCGTACAAGCTGAAAGAGAACTAACGTTTTGCTTAGCGTCATCACCGACTCTTTAGCATTTTTTATTGCCATTGAATATAACCCATCTCGATTCCGACGGCAGTAAATGTGGCGACATTAAGTAGTAACAGAGGCATTTTACCTATGGTGTGACAGAGTGAGCAGAACTATCTACATGACAATAAAATTAGAATCCACATCGAGTGAACCTTATATGAAAGTATCGTTTAGTACAGTGCTCATGTGGTTTTCATGTACACTTTGATGCTAAGCTAACGAGTGCATTGCACTCACTATCATTTTATCTAACTATACCAACAAGATCAGTTAGATTTTTGTTTTATTGCCAGGTAGCATATCTCAACAGGACCGGTGGATTCCTAGGGCTAGCATCATTATAAGTATTCAATAGAAAGCATAAAAGTCACTGAAGTTGTTAGTTATTAACTAATGCTAGTTGTAAACTTTCGATATCTTTTGCTTCATGCTAAACATTGTGAACATCAGACGACTCGCTGAGATATTCTCAGTGCGAGGAATGTCTCCGTGGAGGAATTACTTCATGGCAGCGATGAGGTCGATAGCTGCCATCTTCCAGGCGTAAGTCGTTATGGTGTCAGCATCAAACTCAGTGTACATCACGTCTCCAATCAACTTCAACATTTTCTGAAAACCGACAACCGGCTAAAGTAAATGTCATCATAACAAATAAAATATCTTCACATCAATATTTCAATCTCTTTGGATAATAATGTACAATGTTTATCTTATTATTGTAATTATATTGTAAGATATTAAGACTACCTCGAGATGTACGGTTGTGACTCCTATGGGTTCATGGGTTATTATTTTGGCTTTCATCATCTCTCCCGCATTTACACCCAGAGCCTCTACCACTTTATCCAGGTAGCTGATCACCGTCAGAGTCTGTTGGTTGAATTGTTTGTCGGCGCAGAACAAACATGGACAGATGGAGCTGAACTTTGGGAAGACAGTAAGGTCTTCTGGGTACAGGCTCAGGTATCTGAATACCATACATAAAGCATTATGTATCATGAATGTTTCTAATGAAGAACAATCGTGAAAAACATGTACTTTTCAACATATTGAGCTTTGAACACCAACTTGCAAAACAAAGCATTGCCGACGATCTGCAGTTTGCCCTTGACCTTGTCGAACCAGTGAGCCTTGATGGCAGCAATCTGGGTATCGGTGAGAGTCATGGTGCTCTGAAACATTCAATGAGATAGCGAACCGTCATAACGAAAGCGTAAACATACGTCGATGACGGGTCAATTCAATACTTTTGTGAAGATGGATATAATCTTATGTCGATATTGATGTGTCGCCTCAATAGTGAAACAATAACTGTGTATAACTTCTACCAAAATACTTTTCACCAGGATGCATTAGTTTCTCGACGGCAAAGCGTGCAAATTATAGACAAAGGCATTATTGTGTGTTGACCCTGAATTTATAATCGATCAAATTCCCGCAAAAGACTTACTTTATTTTGTATGCAGAGGCTTTGCAAGAGGATTGCTTCCGATGCTGCTAACGTCAAAGATGATGTGAGATGTTGAACGAGGCTGCTTATATACACTACGACATGGGAGATGGTCATGTTCGCCTTGTTATTGTGTTACGTATACCTTTACGGTTATTGCAGACAACATGATATAAATCATGACAACATTCAGACGGGCGGTAGACACTGGTTGGTCATGTCTACGCGTCACTAATAGATCTGGTCACTAGACTACAGACTCTCTGACCCTGATGAACCTGCGTCGGTTACACGTACACAAACATGTTGATTGGTGTAGTGGTGAGGATGTGTGTTATTATCATTTCTCTTCGCATGATATATACTGTACCTTTGATTCTGAAAACATGAAGTAATTCGCATGCAATGAGGGTCAACCCAGGGCTCAGCGTAGCGTCTCATTGACGTCGTGCGATGGTCGTAATCGTGCACTCGGTGAACGATGCATGAGTTCCAATTTTACAAGATAATTACTCGAACGAATATTTGAAGAATAATTTTTCACATAAATTATTGTTTATTTACAAGTTGAGATAGTTAACGAGTTAAATTTCGTCAAAGGCGATTTAATCCGGCCAGTCAAATTTTGAAAAGTTCATGTTTATTTTGAATGACAAGATTGGTTGCTGCGCGCATGCGCAGACAAGGTTCTTCGCAAGCGTACTTTTGCTTTCCGAATTCATTTTATCTATTTTTTTTTTGGTGGGGGGGGGGGGGGGGGGTCAATATCTACATTAGAGGGGGAATATATATTCAACGATATCGCATTGACAATTGTAAAATAGGCAACACTTATGGATCCCCGCAGCCTGGAGGGGGCATTTGGCCTTGTCCTGAGTAGTGGTGTGCCCCAGGATCTCGAAAACCCGTACCCGTCATACAAGGTGAAAATGGCAAAAGCATACCCCTTCCTACGAATATGAGGCCCAACAAATCCCGTCGGGAGGCCGAAAAAAACATATCCCGGCACATGTATACTACCTCTATATACTCAAGTGAATCCCCACCCCCACCCCCTCCCGGGACCTGCAGCCACATGGCGAGTAAAACTGAAACTACGTATTGTGACGTCATTTGGCCAAAACGGGGTTGCCGTGAACGAAAGTTGTGAATCTAAAAGTTCATGTGACAATTGCTAATAATCACGAGGCAATGGGTAGCCAAGAGAGTGTCGATCAAAGGATATTCATCTCACTTCTCGACGTATGTAGATACGTAAGTACACAACATTGATGAGAAGCTACATGCACTCGAAATAAAACGCTCACCGCACGACCCACGTCGCGCACCACGGTATATATTTATATTACCGTCGTGCGCGGCTAGGCTCACAAATATCAGAGACCAAGATCAGAGTCCACTGAATATTATCAAACTAAAAATAAGAAATTTATTAATCGTGATGAGTATGTCATATCATCATTCAAAAGTTCAATTTTTATCTTACACTCTATGCTGTTTATAAAGTTTATATTTTCGGAGGGCATAACATTCAACAGGATCAAAGGATTGCTATCCTTGCAGGCCTTTCCCTTATCCCGCCCCTTAGCTCTTGCAGCAAGTGTCGTGACAGACAAGTCGTATTCTATTGCTTGAATAGATCTTTTCATAGCATTACATGAGTTTGTTAAAGTATAAAT